>QRFJ01000022.1:1929610-2529610 GCA_006176705.1 Cocos nucifera | reverse complement strand
CCTAATTTGTGCAATAAGGTTTCGGATGGTCCAGAATAAAAACAAACCAGAGTTTAAAGTTAAAACTAAGGGAACCAAAAAAAAAAAGTATAACTTGGTAGCTGATGAAAAGATAATATAAAATTTAAGAGCTTCTCAGTTATGTATTAATATTTTGAAGTTAGGACATTCTGTTATAAAAAAGTATAACTTGGTAGCTGGTGGTAACATATTCTATATTTCCTTGGTTCACACCCCCCTCTCGTCCTTACCCTTCTCCGTGCTGCCAACAATCAAGAATCCATGTGCTAGATAGGCTGCTGGCTCTCCAAATGGATAATCTCAAACACTATTGACCTTCTCGAAACAGATTATTTCAAAGCTGCACCCACTCTTCCCACTCGGTCCATTTCCCGCTATCTGCTGTGGGCCTTATTTTCCCACTTTGTTTGGAATTTCAAATGCCTATCAAAACTCCTAGGTCAACAATAAAAGAATAAACTGTGTTTCACTGAACAAAGCTTCTAGTTGCTTGGTTCTATCTTCCATATCTTAAAATATCTCAATCCCTGAGGTCTAATTCCATTGTTAGCGAAGCTCTGATTAGAAAATAAAACAAAATACATATTTTACTTTCATATGTAAATGAATGTTCTTTATTTTCATTTATATATTAATAAATTGGATCTACTCCTATAAAAGTAGATGGATTACACTTGCATTGGAGGATTTAAAAGAGGTCGAAGACCTGTAATTACAATGGATGCTGTAAAAATGGATTTGGAAACTCTTGCAATAATGGTGGAGGTAGCGCATGATAGGAATAAATAGTAAAAGGACTCAAGATGAACCCAAATATTTGGACAAGTTTAGATGATTATGGCTATGAATTTCTTTTTATTACAATGTTTTCTCTTCCTTTTTGAAGGATTGAGCTCACTTGGCAACCATTAGGTTGTAGATTACCCCATAATAAAAAATCCTTCATTCTTGAACCCTGAGTCTCATAAAATTTGATCAAAATCAGATCTATTTGTCAGTATATAGCTTATCTAGATCTGTTCTGCATCACTGAGGTTGTGCAAAAAAAAAAAAAAAAGGATGGCCCAGTGCACGAGGCTTTTGAGAGTCAGATGTATCCTGCTTAGATAGAGGTGGTTTCTGTGTTTGAACCCATGATGCCCAAGCCTTGATGGAGCAAATTTATCCTTGCACCAAGTTTCATGTCCAACCTTAGTGTTGCATATCTGGGGTCGTTTAGAAGTAATTGGATAAAATAAGCATACACCTTTGCAGTGCTTGAGGAATTGGCTTGTTTGCATCACAACATGCAATAATAATTATTTGTGCTCACAATAGTTGGAGCTAAAGGCTTTAGATTATTTTTGTATGTAAGCATATGAGCAGTTATAGATCAGAATCATCAGATGGCACTTAAATGCTGTTCCTTGATGCGATCATTTTCAGGTGAACTTTTCTGAGGAGGCCCTCTGTGAAAATATCGGAGCTTTTGTATATGCTCTTTTGCTTGCAAAGCCTGTGGGATTGAAAAGAAGTAAGTAGCTTGATGATTTCGTTTGTATTTTATGCATTTTTGTATTGTTATGGAATGCTATCTTGTGTGTACCTTGGGAACATGCAGAAGCTTCAATATTGTGTGGTTCACAAAATTCAGAGCAAAGAGCATTGCTCCAGTTGTTAAACAGGATCATCATGATTATCATAACGGATAACTTGATGAAAATTGTTCATTTTGCTATCACTATATGAAAGTTAAAACCACTTTTAGGCTTTTAATGCCTTTTCATCTCCATAAAGTGCTTAATGAAGGATTTTAAAGTGTATATTAATGAATTGTGTTTCTGGTGCTGCAGCTTCCAAATATGCTGGATATGTGAAGAATTTCACATTGAGTAGCACGGTGAGTAGAAGTCTGACCTTTTCTATGTACCAAGAGTAGACACCTAAACTTTACATGTTGATACAGAAGGTCATGGAAAATCAACCACAGTTTAATTGGTTAGTCCTGAGAACAGTGGAAAAATACATTGTTGACCCTCCAAATTTAGATTTCTAGTGTTCGAGTGACAGAATTTAAAAGCTTGAGCTGTTTCACCCCTACAAATTGAGTTGTTTCAAACTGCGTGGCCTTGCATAATAGCACTGGTGGTTTGCTTTAATCTATGGTTATCCAAATGCTCTGAAGTTTGGCAGGTTTTATGATGTTGAGACATTCAAATTATGGTCAGTTGTGTATGGTCTTGATTTATATTGCTCAGGTAATTGTCATATCCATGGACATGATATGAGAACATGTGGAACCTGCCATCCACTTTCTGCACGTATCAATCACTGTGACGTGGGTATAGCAGTGACCCTCATGGAGGCAGCGCTGGTTGACATGGCAAAAAAATGCTGGTAGCAGAAATAATGTGCCTGCTTTCGTCCTATTTAGATGTGCGTATTGCTGATATTGTTGACCATGATTTTTTTTTTAAAATCCAATTTGTGTTGGATTGTCCTAATATGTACGATTATGGCATTTACCCAATTTACTAAAATAAGCAGGGATCTTCTTTGACTGGTCAGGCTGGTCCTAGTTTGGAACACTTGTTCATGTAGCGAAAGAATTCTCAATCTGGAATGGAATAATTCGCACTGCCAACTTATGCAAGATGTAATTTATCTTGCATGGTGCCTTCTGGTATCTGTTGTTATTGTTTGATTTTATTACCCTCACTGATGGAGGAAAAAAGCAAAATTCTCGTTGGGCTAAAATGAAATATATAAATTCATGCATACAAGAGGGAGGGAGGAAGACGCCAGGAGTTCTATTCTGTTTGAAAGGGAAAAGAAAACAACATATTCTATAGCTGAATTTAGCACATAACTCATATAAAACCGTGTTTGTCAAATATGTATGACTTGCTATGCTTGAGGACCTGTTCATATTGCTTTCGATGTTCTGATAACTCAAATAATTGTTTCCTCTGTCCATAAAACTTATATGCATACCTTATGGCTGTTGGCCATTGACCAATCTACTAAAATTCTCGTGTCTTCGTGCAGATGGGACCTGGATTTCCTGTTTCAATACCGTCATTATCTGTGGCTGCAGATCATTATAACAAGATGCAAATCAAGTAGTGGTCATTTTTTTTCATTTGCAAGTTCAGTAGAGCCGGCAAGTGGAGTCAGATGCAGTTATGCATGCGCTGCCTAATTTTATAGCTACCCGACAATCATATATGCAATATTGTAGTTTTGCATGTGACCTATCTGAGGTCCAGGTCCGGCTACTGTGGTTCCTCTAAATGACGTTTTGGTTGCGGATTTCACTATTTTCTCCTTGATGGCTACTGTGGATGCTGCAACACGAATTGTTGCCATCACAACCAGCGGCTTTATCAGATGCAAGGTGCTTAGGGCTAGTTCTTAAATTGAGGCGCCCATTCTTTTTTTTTTTTTAAGGGTGTATGTTAATGGCAATGTCTGCTTATGTCTCTGTCTTTTGCCAATGATTTCCCTTGAAATCAAAGATTTGCTGCAATGTTGTTGCTGTAAAGTAACAGTGGTAGTGTGGTACCAACCCTTTTGGATCGTGTTTCATAAACTCTAGTGTTTAAGCTCTTTTTTTTTTTTTTTTTTTTTAAATTTTTCAGTTAAAAAATGATGCTGTCTGGATAATTATTTAGAGTGCTTTAATATCATTGTCGCTGCATATTTTTCTATCGTAATCCTTGTGCAAATCTGTTTGCAGTATTGCTCCTCTCTCTATTTAAAATTGGAATTAAAATATGCAAAGGTATGTTTAAGAACTACAGGACTTGCAGGGGGAATCCTAGCGACCACGTTTTAGCTACCTGTTGGAGTCGGAAACGAAGCGATATCAGAACTTTCATTTGGTAATGCACGATATCTGAACATTAAAGAAAGATGTTTAGGGTATCTGTAACTTTGCTGGTAAGCAAGCTTATATATGGTTTGCTCCACGGACAGTTGTGGATGACTTCTTTACACCTGTCAGTTATATTAGCAAAACTGTATTGCTTCGCAAAGATGAGAAAATAGATTTTATGGTGATTTTGGGTGTTCCATGGCGAGATGTCCTTAGCCGTCCTTGTTTCTTTTCTTGCAGGAAAATTGAAGGCTTGGTTGATGTGCTTTGAGATGCAATCCAGATTAGAAGTCATGTTACTACTTGGGTTTTCTAGGTCAAAGAACGGGAAAAAAAAAATGTTGCTCCTTGGATCTGCGCCAGCTGCAGATATATTTACAGGAGTACCTAGCAATAGCATTTAGCTTCCAAGGCAATAATTAAACCTGTGATTTCCCTTTTTTTATATTAAAACAAGTCAAACATGTTAAATTACATCAACCTCGTAAGAATTAAAATTATCATTTTACTTATCGCGATTTTTGTTAAAAATCAGTGTGAAAGAAGGGGTTCGGACTCGGAACGCCTCCAGAGCACTTGCGCCTTAAACGCGCACCCGGTCCGAGTGCGGTGCACTGATTTCTGTCAGTGTCCCCTATCAACCTTATATTCTCTTCTGAAAAGTTTATGCACTTCCAAAAGTAACCGTCCAATCAGCGCGGGTCACGCTGCTGCGCCGACCCAGCTCTTAGTTCAAACTCAACTTGAAAGCCCCCTTCCCAAGTTCCCATTGCTGTAACCCTTGATCTAGTCCTGGCTTAGAGCATTCTATTTTTCTGCTCCCCCGTCTCCCTCGCTTGGTCACCTTGTACCTCAGCGGCAGTGAGCTATGGAGGGTGACAACAAGAGAGAGGAAGGCCTTGCTCTCCTGGTGATCATGGTCCTTGCCGTCCTTTCCCTCGCCTCCCTTCTCGTCGCTTTCAGCTATTATTGCTACATTAGCAACAAGGTCGCCAAGCACCTCAAGTCCCTCAGCATCAGTAAGAACTTTTCCTCTTTCCCTTTTCCTTTGCCCTCCCTCCTCTCTTCCAATTTGCCCCAACTTTTGCGTTGTTGTTTTCTTGTGAAAGAAGGGAAGAATGAGGAGAGGGAAATGGTTGGCCGTGGGAGCCATGCGGTAGGCGGCGGCGAAGCGCCGGTCGTGGTGAGCGAGAGAGGGGTGCAGGTGTTCACGTACAGGCAGCTCCATGCGGCCACGGGGGGGTTTGTGAAGGCCAATGTGGTGGGTCACGGGAGCTTCGGATCCGTCTACAGGGGAGTGCTGCCCGATGGGCGCAAGATCGCCGTAAAGCTCATGGACCGCCCCGGGAAGCAGGGGGAGGAGGAGTTCAAGATGGAGGTTCCTTTGCTCTCTTATCCCCCCACCCGCATTCGATATTTATCAGTTTCTGAGTTGCTGATTGATCGAAATTTCTTGGTTGAATTCAAGTTTGGATTTTGGATGGCAGGTAGAGTTGCTGACGCGGCTTCGCTCGCCGTATCTGCTGGGGTTGATTGGTCACTGCTCGGATGGTGGCCACAGGCTTTTGGTGTACGAATTCATGGCTAATGGTGGGCTTCAGGAACATCTATACCCCAATAGTGGTATGAGTATTCCCGCTTTGATCCTTGCCTTTGGAGGTGCTTGCTAAATTTTGGAATAATGCATATATAGTGCTTGTTGGGGTGTTAGCGATGGAACTTTGTAGCTAATTTGGGGACTCAAGGCTCTATCCTGCTATAGTAGCAGATGAGCGGAGCATTTGGGTGCGGATCACTCAAGTATATTGATGTGTATGGATTCGCAATAGTTGGTGTTTATCTCAAATGCCCCTTGGAGTACGGTGCAGGCAAAATGATGTATCAGTTAGTGTATGATGCAGCTAGCTTAGAGAGGTTTAGGCTTTCATAAAATTGTTAGCAAAACGGCCAAGTACCCTAAGAGAGTATATTCAAATATTAGTTCATTTACTGTCAGGGGACAAATGAATCTACGAGCAGGCTTAATGTCAGAATATGGACTAGACATAGAAAGGGAAGAATAGGCAGAAGAAGACTTCAATTTTGTTAGGAAAATGATTTACGTGGAGAGAAATGATGAGTCCTTTAGTTGCTGTGGTCGCTAGGGTATAAACATAGATGTCTGCTATTAGCCCTCTGCTACATAGGACATGCTTAAAAGCATGTTCTTATCCAAGTACTATGGAAGCGAAGCGTTTTTCTTATGAATTCTAGATGCTTTTCTTTTGGAGTGTTTAGCCTCTGGTGAAAGCCAAACAATGTAGTAGCTCCTTTTCTATTGATTTCTTTCTGTTTTCAGGCCTTAAGTAACTCCTGCTCCTTTTGTGGTTGGCTGAGATCTTGTTCTTTCTTCATTCTTATGTATCTATATATATTGCTCGCCAGAGAAATCATTCTGAAAAATGTTCTGTATGGCAATCAAAAAATGAGTGAATTTTTTTTGGTTATCTGTCTCTACTGGTTTTACTTCGTGAATCCATTTGATTGTTGTTCTATTAAGGGTCATACACATAAACTATTTAAGCTTTTGTAATTTGTACTCACACATTGACCAAACTATTGATTGTTGTTCTATTCGAGCACAGAAAACCATTTCAAACCGAACTGAAAAGGTTGGTGCAGGCTGGTTCAATTTATTGGGTTGTGGGCTCTTAGACTTATGTCAAATAGGCAGCCTATGGAATGGGCTAAATGGGCCGTTATCCATTTTAATTTTTTTCTAATCATGTTAAATGGGCAACTTATGGGATGAGCTAAATGGGCAGTTTATGGGATGGGCTAAATGGGCTAAATATAGAAACAATGAACCAGTGGGGCTAGCATAAAATATAAGTGAACTGTTGACAGTTCACACACACACACACACACACACACACATTAAATCAGGCTTTTCAAAATCAAAACAAAAACTGAACTAATTTTTTTGGTTTCTAAATTTAAACCAAAACCAAATCGAGTCTGAAAAATCCAATCCAAACCAAACCAAAATTAGCAGTTCGGGTCAGTTTTGTCGTTTGATCGGTTTGCTTGCATACCCCTAAGGCCACTTAGGCAGTTTTTGGTTACCATAATCTAGTGGTTAAACTCCTGAAACTATTCGGGTGCCTTCATTTCTTAGAACGTTCTTTGTATGATAGCAGTTTTACATAGTTGGCCAGTTTTCAACTTCACCAATGAGAGCTACTATGAAGGAGGCATGGTCTAAATTTGATTATGACCATTCTTCTCTGAAGAGAAGGAAAAAAAAGAATGGTGATCTTGGCAAGTATATACACTGTTCCAGTGATAAGTCAGAATGATCAATAATCAGGAGATAAATCCTTGATCAAAATACACAAGGGGAAGATAGAATAGAAATGAGAGATGAAATCTGTTTTGGGATTTTATTTTCTCAACATAGAAAGGAATTAAAATATTCATATTTTTCAAAAAATAACTAAAATTGTGAATGTGGCTGTATCTACAGATAATTTCACAACAATAAAATAGCTATAATACTTTCCAAACAACCGCCCAGTAAAGTTTCTTCACTATATTTCAAATTTTAATGCAGAGAACATTTGCATGCTTTTTGTATATTACATGAATAGTTTAGGAGGTGGTACTAAGTATAGTCTCTCTCTTGTCGAGGTGATCTAACTTTTAAGTAATAACCACAGGTTCTTGTGGTGGCATTTCAAAATTGAATTGGGAGACAAGAATGAGAATAGCTCTTGAAGCTGCTAAAGGTCTGGAATACCTTCATGAGCATGTCGCTCCACCTGTTATTCATAGAGATTTCAAGAGCAGCAACATCCTTTTGGACAAAGACTTTCATGCTACAGTGTCAGATTTTGGATTAGCGAAGCTTGGATCTGACAAAGCTGGAGGCCATGTTTCCACAAGAGTTCTAGGCACACAAGGATATGTTGCCCCAGAGTAAAACTGAATCCCTGTCTCTTTTTATTGTAAATAAATAATATCTGCAGATCCCTAATCATATTTATTCATAACTTTGTATTCTGTTACTTGGCAACTGCAAATTGCAATGAAGCTTAGTTCTATTTTCCAACATAGAGGTCCTGATTATTTGTTCCCCATAGGTATGCTTTAACAGGGCATTTGACAACTAAATCAGATGTATATAGCTATGGAGTTGTGCTCTTGGAGCTGCTGACTGGCAGGGTTCCAGTAGACATGGAGAGGCCTCCAGAGGAACGAGTTCTTGTATCTTGGGTGTGTACCTTCATTTTTGAATGTGGATAATAATATGCATGAAAAATAGCACTTATATTTTGTCACAAGGCCATATGTGAGGACACTGATGCTTCAAAACCTCATAGCTTTCAAGATAAATTAGTAGAGACTACAGAAATAATAAATATGAGTAGGTCATGCCATGCCCAATGGATTTTACTTATGTTCTATTGTTTAGGCATTAATTCTTCAATCCTTTACTAGAATAACAAGGAAAACTAAATAGCCTGTTATTTTCCATCATCTTCTCAGTTGGTACTCATTATTCAACAAATTAATGTGTAGCTGATGAATCTTTTATAAATGATTTAATACTTTGTGTAACTAAATTTCATCCTTGTTTGCTGCCTCTGCGTGCTGAATGCCCTGCCTTCCACTTTCATTATTGCTGCAGCACTCTAGCAATCTAACTCTCTTCTTTTGGTTGTATGAAAGGCTCTGCCTTGGCTCACCGACAGAGAAAAAGTTACACATATCATGGATCCTGCACTGGAAGGTCAGTATTCTGGGAAGGATGCTGTTCAGGTGGCTGCCATTGCTGCCATGTGTGTGCAACCAGAGGCTGAGTACAGGCCTCTGATGGCAGATGTAGTGCAGTCACTGGTCCCTCTTGTGAAGAACAGGTCGACCACCAAAGCTTGCAATTCCTCTAGCTTTCATGCATCCAAGTCTCCGGCAAAACCTGAATATGGTAACTCCTGTGCCTAAATTTGCAATCAAAGATTTTACCTTTGATAGATGATTCTTCCGAACTGTAGAAGAAAGTTAGAAATTATTTCTATTATTTAATGAACTTGAAAACATTTTGTAGAGGCCTAACTAGTGTAAAAGAGAGTAGGCTAGGGTGGCATGGCTTTCTTTCGTCTTCTAAATGTTAATGAAGATCAGGACCGCAAGGGGAAATAAGGAATTTAGAGTCCTTGCTGGGGCTCTTATGTCTCATGTCAAGTTTAATTGACTGGCATTTTATGACCTTGGTAATCTTGTTTCTGCCAGATTTGAAGAAAGATTTTGTATGAGATGTTAAAATACAGGAATGCAGGATTTCAGAAGTTAACATATCTCAATGGATAAAAAGAAACAGGGAATTACAAAAACAACACTTCTAACTGAAAAAATTTAACCTGAAAAAGCTCACATTACGGAAACAAACTTTAAAGTGAAGCCAACGTTATCAGTTAACGTTCCTGCAATTAAATCTGATCTCCCCACTCAGCGGGATGATGCGCCGCATCTGAATATGAAAACCCGTGATGGCCGGGAGCCTTCAAGCTTCCAAGCAAAAAAATTAGTGTTTTTCTCTCTTCTGAGTGTGAAACGAAGAGTGAGGCTAGAAAAATTTGTTGGAGAACCTCAATACAGCAGTGACCGATTGATACCAATTGAGGAAGAATCAGAAGAAACAGTGGAGAATAAATCACCATATAATTTGCTGAACTTGTGAGCAATGTCATCATGGCAGCTAGATTCTAATCCTTCTATTGTCAGAGTAACTCATCCTTAAGGATGTCAGTTTGTGGAAGAACTCTTTATTCTTGTCTCCTACCATGTGAGCTGGATGACTAGATCATTGTTTCTTTCTTTGGTGTTATACATCATTTAGTGAGTTTACTCATATAATCCATTGAAGCCATTTTATCCAGCTTGTCAATTTCAGATACAATATTCCTTTTTCTTCACTCATGACCTCTGTCTTGCCTTTTGCCGTTTTTTAGAGTTCATATCTCCATTTACTCAGATTTTTTACCTGGTTCTTTCAACACATGAACTACACTGGTAGTCTGTTGAATGAAATCACATCATCTAGCCCCATTTCTTTGGTACCGTAATTTTCAAAATTTAATTAGACTTACGGGAATGAATAATTGATTTGTAATGAGAGGCCAACCTATTTTTATTGTCTTCTTCTTTTCATTAAATTACGGAGTGCTAAAAATATACCAATAGTGGATTTGTTTGCTTGATTCAATGAGCACCATTTGATCAGTTGACCTCTCTTCGGCTGGCTACCGCCTTAAGATGGCGTGTGCCATGTCAAAAACGTTGTTTGTCCTTTGTAACAATAAACCATCCTAGCTTTCTACCAAAAAAAAAAAAAAAAAATCATCCTGGCTAACCTCATTAATCATTCTCACCTTCGTTAGGGTTTTTTTTTCTTTTTTTGTTTCCTTGAACTTCTTTAAGATGCGTGAATATTAGCCGGTAGGAATGCGAGAATAAAGTCCAATCTATTCCAGGTTCCAGGAGAACGAGTCGTCTATATACATCCCGGAGGAGTAAACTCCTGTCAATTTCTGACGTACACGTCATCCCTAATCAATGGGCTGCCCGCAAGTGACGGGCATGCCGCCATGCCGCAACCTCTTATAAAATGGTGGGCCAAAACCCGGCTTGGTCCAAACGCCACTTGGGTCCATCAGCGAACAAGCCCAAAAACGAACATTAAAATTGTACCTCAAGAGGAAGAAGGTGAAGGTGAATCCCATGTCAAGCCACCTAGCCACGCTGGCAGCTTCTCTTTCTTTCGATGTTGAAAACTAATAAGAAAAGAATCCAGTTTATGTAGACAAACCTGCAGCTCTATTGATTACATGATTTTGACAATCAGAAGGTTTGGACTGAGTTATCAAACTCTTCTCTTAACGAAGGAACTTACGCGTGGACCAAGCTCTTCAGGACTTTCATCCCGAATTTAACCTAATCAGACTGCAATTTTTGCAAGGTTGACATAGCAACTTTATGGATTCTTCTCACTTGCTCCTCGGAAGTGTTCTGCTTGTTGCCATTAAAAGGTATGGCCGATATGTCTCCTAATCTTTATCAGGTTTTTGTCATTATCATGGATTGGCTATAGCTCATCTTCGGCCTAAAGTTTCTCGTCTATTTTTTATCTATGGTGATAAAGACGTGATTATCATCTGCCTACAAGTTTACTGTTAGTCAACAAATCGCTGATCAACAATGAATCGTCCACGATCAATCTACCTCTGAGAGGATCTTCTCCATGGTCTGAACGAAGCTGTTTGTTACCGACTTACCTTGATTGATCAGGCCTGGCTGACCAATATTTGGTCGAGCAATGTTCGATCGACCAACACTTTGATCGAGCTACTGTTATCTTTGTCAGATTCGTGCCCTTCCAACCTGAAAAGTTCGGATAAAGAAGAAGTCTTTCGCGATTCAGTCTTTCAAAGAAGAAAGAAAATTTTTTGAATAAATCTAGAGCGACAAACTTGGAAGATCGTTAGAGTCCAAAATGGATATGACTTCAATTTCTCCCCTATAAATAAAGGAGTTTCGGGACTCTCCAGGTATGAATTCAATTCGACGCTTTCTTCTCTCTTTGTTCTCATGTCTCCTAACTTGAGCGTCGAAGAATCTTCACCGGAGAACATCCTGATGAGGACTTCATTGCAGGTGATCGGGCAAAGCTCCAGTGATAGCTTTTTCTTGGTCACAAGTTTTTCGGCGGACAACCCCAGGCGGAAAGATTCAGGAGCAATACAGTGGAATCTACTTTGTCTAATTTGAAGGTTTAATGAGGAGGAAGTATTCTGTGTTGCCATCTAGTGATAAACTTAGAATGCAATGAAGTCCAACAGATGCTTTAAGAATGTGCCCAAGATAACCTTTTAGATTAGTTTTTGGCCTTTCAAAGTACAACTGGGACAATAGTACTCCTTTGATTTAATCTGTAAAGTTGCGTACCCTATCTCCCATAATTTAGTCCAAGGGGCATCAACATAAATTTGCCAAATTGATATATAGGAGGCATGGCTCATTTGACACAAAGCCTTGCCTCTATATGTTTTTGACTTTAAAATCCTCTGAAGAAATCCCAAATCGGCTGAACAATTAATATGCGATAGATCGGTGAGCCCTAACAAATAGAGGCCATCAAAGTACTAAAGTCTAGTTGGTTTGCTTCATCATTAACGGTCAACTTGCTGATTATATTGTGCATAGATCGACTTCTTCCAGACTTCCTTTCACTGGTTCCAAGCCCATAAAAATATGCTGAAAATTTTCAGCCATCACACCAGTGAAACAATCCACCCACCCACACACAGTCACCCGCGCTACAAGAATTAGAATTAAAGATATTGTTGTGGTAAGAGAACTTAAACCCCCGTGACTTATTTTTTTGAAGGCCGAACTTTGAATTCTCAGGAATGAATGAATGAATAAACCAAAAAACAAATAATCCTTTCCAATGCTAAAATCTCATCTGACAGGATCCGTCCACACCGGAAGCAAAGATGATGGAGCGGATTGGTTCAGATATTTGAGTTGGTGACTGGTGAGAGGTGAGCTTTCATTGGACTTATGAGGCCGAAAAAGCCCGACGATATCATTGGTCCTAACGCCAACTGGGCCCACCCGGAAAGCCCTCCATCAGGCCCAGCTCTCGGTGTCGCCATCCTGGGATACAACTACGTAGCAAGAACAGGCCAGCCCGGCCCAGATTGTACGCAGACCCAGAGGCGGGTCCAGCGCTAGGCTGGTACCCTCGGGGAAGGGGTTGTATCTTTCGCGTGATAGAAGGATTCGCCTTCCTTCACGCGAATCCACCGTTGGATTATCCATCGCACAACTCTCAAAGCAATTCGAATTCTGTCATTCGTCCGCTGCATAAATAGCAACTCTACTGATGGGTGATCCAACGGTGGACTCATGTAAAAAATAAGAGATCGTTCTTTCATGCAAAAGATACAATCCCAACCCATTCCTTTCGAGCTGACGTAAACTACGAGCTCAATTCCAGCCAGACGGCCCGAACCGCACGAGGCGCCCTTACTTGTGGTGGGTGCGATTGCCTTGTCATGATGCAGACAACCTTCTTACTTGTGATAAAGTGATAATATCAGTAACCTCTTTTAAAAATATTCTAAGCCATACGTGGTTAGATGGAGTTGGGCCATGAAATGAAAATGATAATGAATAATTGTGATTCTAATCATTTGGTCGATGGGGGTTTTATTTTTTATTTTTTAATTTGTTAAGAGAACTCCAATTATGAATTAAATATATTGAAAAATATGATCGATTCATTTTAATTTATTTTAATTTTAAATATGATTTTGATTCGGATCATGGATCAACTGTATCCTTTAGTGCATGAAATGGATGGAAATATAGATATTATTCAAAGTATGTTTTTATTTTTCCTTCTTTTTAAAGAGAAACATGAGGATCCGCATACATGTTTTCATTAAATTTTTTTTTAGCGTGGATAACATGATTTGCGCATAGCAAAGTGGGCATCAAAGTCTTGGACGTCCTTTTTGGCGGGGGCGGTGTACGAGACTTTGTTTTGCCACTAAAGATAGGCACTGATGATTATATCGTGCAAGTCACATGGTTTGCATCGCGATCGCCTGCCGACCATTCAAGCATGGCGGATGTGAGACGAACCTCCACCTACTGTCATGTGACTTGCGAGGGAAACATCGGAACGTGGAATCGATTCCGTGGTCGTTGCAGGGTCTCTGAGCGAGGCATTACGGTAACTTATCAACATGTGACGGTACCACAAGACCACTACTGCGCTTAAATATATGGATCTCACCCCTTGAATAAAAAAATAATAATTTTAATTAAACATACACCAACAAATGCAATCACCTGAGGCCGGCGTCGACTACTGCGCTTAAATATATGGATCTCACCCCTTGAACTACACGCACGCACGCACCATCCATCCATCCTTCGGTGATTCAATCTAATCTCCTCGTTGAATCCAGTAAGCAGGCTGATGTTCCCCATCTTCACCCATGACCGTTGAAAAGCCATTGAAGGACTGCATTATTGGCATTGTAAAGTAGGGGGCGATGCTCCACCTACTTAATTTATTTAATTTGATTCAACACATTATAGATTAGATTGGATTATATATTTAATAAAATGATCAAATTTATATTTAAAATTTTGATTTATTTAATAAAAAATAGATTTGATAGATTTTTTTTTGTTTATTTTTATATCCAGATGGATCCGTAAACGGTCCGATCTGACCTTATTGCTACTTCTATGTAAAGCCAAACCAGCGAATCCGTAAGCCTATTATTCAAGAGCTCTTCGTTTGAGTGAAACAAGCCACGGTGGGTCAGGAGGTTGCCTTGGAAAAAATAAATATATATATGTACCAAAAATAAATAAATAAAAAAAAAATCCTGAGATTATCCAGCTTAGTACAAAAGTCAAATCATGATGAATATATTATAAAAGATTAATTTATTAGTAACACCTAGTAATGATATATTTGAAATTTGACAAAACAAGATTGGTCAAGGTTTAAATTGCTCTCTACTTGATTTTTTTTTTTTCCTTTTTATGATTAAAAATAAAAAAAATTGATATATATATGTGTGTGTGTGTAAGATTCAAGTCAGTCCTAAAAAACTCATGGTATGGTATTCTTTAGTCTATATAAGTTAGATCGATTCTCATACTATCTATAATAATCTATGACTTCATTCAAAAAAACTAATAGGAAGATATTATTTAAGTTTCTTAGTCCTATATACATACCAAAGATCTTCGGACTGAATAACCAATGTAAAACTAAATACACATCCATTTAAATTTTTAAATAATTTTTTTATTAAATTATAACATCCTCATCAAATTAAGGATCCGCATTTATGCTAATCCATTCAATAAACAACACAATCAACTCGTGGTCAACCTCAATAAATTCATACTATATATAGTGTCCCTTAATGCATATGGGTTATAGGCTATATCGATTTTAATACCATTTACAACAACTTATAGTCTCATCTATAAAGATTAGTTAAAAAATATTATTTAAATTTTTTAGCCATATATAAGTATTTATGATCTTTTCAATGAATAATCAATATGACATTAAATACATGCCTCCATAGATCCTCATGGCTTCTTTAAATTTTTTATATATTTTATATTTTATTTTTTATAAATATATTTCTATTAAATTAGCTTAGTAAATCTGATTTTATAATATGACATTAAATACATGCCTCCATAGATCCTCATGGCTTCTTTAAATTTTTTATATATTTTATATTTTATTTTTTATAAATATATTTCTATTAAATTAGCTTAGTAAATCTGATTTTATAAAAAAAATATATGTGATCAGTAGAGACAAGTAGAGTAATAAGAGGTAGAATAACAAAAATCTAAGATCAAGAAAATAATTATTTTAAAAAAAAATTATAAAATCTTGAGTTAAGATGCAAGAGTTTTATTATTATTATTATTATTATTATTATTATTATTATTATTATTATTATTATTATTATTATTCTCCGTATGTACGAAAATGACGCCAACCACCGTTGTTCCAAATCATTCTATAGGTGGGTAGTTGGTGGGGAATAAAATCGAAGAGAAGATGCCTCTTTGCAATGAAACTACACATGTATGACGAGATTCTAGTCAATGAATGTTGGCCTGACACGAGGTGGCGGCCTTTTCTCTTGCATTCCCGTTCTCGTTCTTCTCCTCGGCCGTTACGGTAGTGCAAGCACCGGCCTGCGAACCATATCCATGATATCAACAGGAAATGCTAGCTTTTTAAAGGTATTTTTTTGGGGTAAATCTAGCTTTTTAAAGTTGAACGCAAGGAAATGACTTGCAACCGTCTGGTTGTTTCAATGGGACCGGTGGACAATTATCAAATTAGATAATATTAGTTAATATATATTGATGCAAAATTTGATCATCACCGAAGTCGAAACTAAATTTGGAGAGGATGAGGTCGCCGCCGGGACCTACAAAATAAGTCTCATTCGAAGTCTGGAGTGGTAGCTCCAGTAAGACCCTTCGACGATCAAGTCAGCTCTTTCAACCAACAGAAATGAAATATGTAGAGAGATTCTAGCAGAGTTTTGAGGAAGAGAAGGAGAGCTTCTTTTTTTCTTTTAAAAGCATATTTAGAGGATCCCTTATATGGATGGAGCCTGTAACAAATTGATAGTGACAGCCGTAACCGTCCGATAGTAGATCATTCAGGATCACGTGGAGTTTGTTACGGGGGATAGTATTTGTTGTCGCGATGTGCGAGCCCATCGGGATCCAACGGCCGAAGCTCGAATGGGAGAGATTGACGGTTCTTTTGGCTATATCGAGGATGAATGCTGAGGTCCTCTGGGGTTGTTGGATGGAGTTCGAAGGAAGTTTAGCTGTTTGGAGGAGTCCATCTGAAGAAGAAATCTGAGAGGAGTTCGACTGTTGGAGGAATTCGGCTGAAGAAAAAGTCCGATAGGAGTTCAACTGTTGGAGGAGTTTGGCTGAGGGAGGAGTCCGACTAAAGGAGAAGTTCGGAAGGAGTTCAACTACTGGAGGAGTTCGGCTGAAGGAGAAGTCTGGAAGAAGTTCGATCGTTCGAGGAGTCCGACTGAAGAAGAAGCCCGGAAGGAGTTCAACTATTGGAGGAGTTTGACTGAAGAAAAAGTTCAGAAGGAGTTCAACTGCTGGAGGAGTCCGACTGAAGGAGAAGTTTGTAAGAAGTTCGACCATTGGAGGAGTCCGACTGAAGAAGAAGTCCGAAAGGAGTTCAACTATTGGAGGAGTTTGACTGAAGGAGAAGTTCAGAAGGAGTCCGACTGAAGGAGAAGCCCAGAAGGAGTTCCAATGTTGGAGGAGTCTGGTTGAAGGAGAAGTTCGAGAGGAGTCCAACTGTTGGAGAAGTCTAGCTGAAAGAGAAGTCCGGAAGGAGTTCAATTGTTGGAGGAGTCTGGCTGAAGAAAAAATTCGGAAAGAATTCAACTGCTGGAGGAGTCTGACTGAAGGAGAAGTCTGGAAGGAGTTCGATTATTGGAGTCCGACTGAAGGAGAAGCCCGGAAAGAATTCAAATGTTGGAGAAGGCCCAAGGTTTAACCATGGAGGCTGCTATCGGACGGGATCCTTTCGAGATCAACCATCCAACCAAACTTCGGCAGGAGCGGATTTATCCCCAACACTAGTCCCCCTACTCCCGAGTTTGAAGTTCAAGAAAAGAAAGTACCGAGTGTGACTGTCGAAGTCTCTTTCCATTTCCTACGCTTGCTAGGGCGAGGTGTTTCTTGGTGCTTCTGTGCCGGCATCGAAACTTCATAAATTTGAGGCGATCCGAAGAGATGCCTTTGGAGCTCCGCGTCAAAATTCTACCCAGGGTACGGCATCATTATGGATCTATCCACTGTCAGTCTTTGCCATGATAGAGGGGGCACGTGTCAGCCATAGGCCGATCGAAGGAGATTCGCAATCATAACTGCTTAGAATCCTCAGGGCTATTTAACCCATTTTCTTCCCTCGAGTCGTTACCTCTTCCGAAATCTTCTTCCTCCTCTTCTTCTGATTTTCTTCTCTCCATCGTGCGAGAGCTCAGGCTTTCTCTTTCACTTCTTTTGATCCCAGGTGTTCTTCCGTCTGTCTTCTATGACCTTCGTCGTCTCCTTGTCTCTTCCAATCGACTTAGGTCAGCTTCGCTATCTTTTTTCGAGTTATTCCTGCATTTTCTGCTTTTTGCTCCTTAGGTTTCTTTGTAGAAGCTTTTTATGCTTCATTTTCTTAGCTTTTTGAGCATTTTTTATGATTTTGCTTTGATCCAGATGTCCACCAAGGAATCCTGATCGACCTGCTCGGGGAGTTCGGCTCCTCTAGCCTTAGCGAACCTATCTCCTAGGGAGGCCGAGCTTTCTGAGTTGCCCCCTCCTTCCTTTGCACCAACAGTTATTGCCTGCCAACTTCGGCTAGACGATCTTTCGTTAGCTAGGATTCGGTTCGGTATTTCCTCCGAATACGAGCTCGAACTTTTCGGACCCAATGATAGGGCCTACTCTCCGCCTTCCAACTGAACCTGCCTATATTTAGAGGCTCTCCGGGCTGGGCTTAGGTTATCCTTACCCCCTTTCATGGCCAACCTATTTAGATTTTTCAATATTTTTCTTGCTGCTATAGCGTCGAACTTCTTTAAGTTCATCATAGGATTTCTTTTCTTGCGTACCATGGTAGGCGTCCGACCTACCATTTTCTTATTTCAGACCTTTTTTACCTTCAAACGCCATCCGACTACTAAGGATTCATGGTATGTCCCCCCAATTCGGTAGGAAGGGATTACTTAAGGGCACCCCCTCTTCCATCCATCGCTGGAAGGAGAAATTCTTCTTCGTCTCAAATTCATCCTTGAGGTTAGGACTTCTTTCATGGGGGAAGATAAGAAACTCGGTCCATTGAGCTCCAGGGCTGGAAAGCGAGGATCGAAGTTTGATCGATATATTGAAGGGCTTTAATATTCCGTCAATCCTCGACCTTTTGGACGAGTAGATCCTATTTAACCTCGGCCTCAGTTCTCTAAATTTGGTAGGTAGTCTTTTTTTATTGGTTGTGGGATATTCTTTGTCTAGACCTCGACTTTTCTTTGATCTTTCTTGACTTCGATTTTTATCCTTTACAGAGATGTCTCCTGAAGAGCGAGATTGTCTGACCAAGGGACTTAAATCCCTCAAGAGAAAAGGTGGCCCTGCTGGGGATCTTCCAAAGAAGGCCCGTATTGGTGAGTCCAGCCATGCCGTGCCGATCCAGGCCATGCCCGACCCCAAGCCTGCTACCACCGTACCTAGCCCGACCCCATCCGAAGAGATCGCTCCATTTGCTTCCTTCCAATTGGAGGAAGCCATGGGGAAAAAGAAGAAGAGGGCTGTCGGCAAGAAGGTCAGAAGGAGGGTTAGGAGCTCCGAAAATGAGGGTTCCGACCAAGAATAAGCTTCTCTGGATGATCGGAAGGTTGTCCAATCACTCATGAAGGAGAGTATTCTTTCCCACATTATGGCAAAGTTGCTGCAGAGAGGCGACGTTGAGAGATTCGATGAGTCCTTTGCTGCCTACCTTGAGGTAGTCTCTCTCTTATAGTTTTGGTCTAGGGTCTTTTCCATTTTCAAAGTTAGGGCTTCCTAATTTTAACTTGGTTTCCTATCATAGCGCGGACATTATCTCTTCGCCTACTCTAAGGCGGTCGATCAGAGGTGGGCCGAAGTCTCAAAGGCCCAAGCCGAAGTCGAGAGCATGAAGATGGCTTCGAAAATCCAATCCATCGAGGTCGAGCGCCTTCGAAAAGAGTTGAGGGCGGAGCGTGAGAAGACGACAAACTTGAGGACTGCCTTGGCTTAGGAGGAGAAGGAAAAGAGGAAGACGCAAGAAGGGGTCGACGCGGCAGTGGAGCGAGTGGTCAAAAGCTTCAAGTCCTCTAAGGATATGGAGGACATTAAAATAGCTTTTGCTCAGGAGGCCTTCATTGAGGGGTTTCAGATCTACTTGGGGAGGGTCATTGAGAATTTTTTCGAGGTAGATTTGGACCTCTTGATGGAAGAGCCCGACGACAGAGCTGATCCTTCATTCCTCAGGGTCGGAGTTATCCCAGCTGACGTTTCTTCTTCTTCAGCCACGGGAGCTGTCCCGGAAGCTTTGGAACCCATCGCCGCAGCGCCCGAGCCTGCCCACGGATCGGATGCGAATGAAGATGCTCCAACCTCTTCTGTGGCTGAATTGCTCGAGGTCTAGATTTTCAAAGACCATGTAGCTTTCTTTTTTTTTTCTTTTCTTTTTTTATGCTGATGTATTTAAAAACATCTAAGTAAATGAAAGATAAATCTTTTTCTAGTCTTACACTTTATGTTGTCGTTTGCATAGTTCAGAATGCTCTTGACGACCTAGGTCATGACTCCCTTCTTCCAATTGATGCCAATCCTTTGTCCTGTGGGGTTTCAATTAAACCACTGATTAGGAGCTTGAAGAAGGAGATTCATCGCTTGAAGAAGAAGTTAAGAAAAATCGAGGATGATCTCCAAGAATTGAGGAAGAATGCTTCGGAGGTGACTATTGAAGTTATCCGCCTCAAGAACCTGCATAGGAAGGACTCTACCAATGTTAGCATTCGGAAGGATAGCTTTGAGAAAGAAATAGCCGAACTGAGAAGAAGCACCAACAACAAGTCTTGGGAGTTAATGGCAAAGATCAGCTTCCTTAATATCGATCTTACGACGACGAAGAAAAAAATTCAACTGCTGGAGGAAACTTTGTCATGGTCTACCGATAGGATCTGATACGATTGAGACTGATCCAAGAGGTTCTCTAAACTTTAGAAGCAGCTCCACGATGCCGAAGTCTGGCATAATGAGTATAAGCTAACTTGATCGAAGAAAGTGACCAGGTTCGAGCATGAGCTCCGGACAGCCAATAGAGAGGTGAGCCATCTCCAGCAACAACTGGTTGATGGTTGGCGGGCTATCTCTAGTGGAGAGTCGGAGGAGATTGCCTCAAGACCATTGACGAGCTTTCAGAGGCTGTCGGGATGAAGAAAGCTGAAGTTCAGCGGTTGAAGCTCCAACTAATCTATGAGCATCAAGCCATCCAGGATGCGGAGGCCAAGTCTGAGGTCCTAAGAAGGCAGCGGTGGGAGCTTGAGGGCCAGTTCGGGCATATCAATAGAGTGTACATAGATAATTTATATAAAAAAAAAAAATTTGAGGAGAAAATCGTTAGGTTGAAGTAGGCCTTAGTGATGGCTGATGTCGACAATCCAAAGCCTGAAGAGTCCGGTCCGTCTTAAGGCTTCGTCTTCTTTTATATATATATATTTTTATAATCGATCTTACCGATCCCGGTCGCATTGACTTTCTTGTAATATGTAGTCGGTTTGGCCGACCTCCATTCTATTTGTAATAAATTTAAACTTATAATAAAATAATACATTGTTCGTCGTTGCCTCATGTAAATGCAATGCTCATCTTCGACTCTTCTCTCTCTTTTTTTTTGCTCTTGTTAGGATGAGATTCTCCTCCTATTTCTAATGAGGGAATGGGACATATTAGGGCCGATATCAGGGCCTCTTCCCTCATCCTATCTAAAGCGAACGAGACCTTCAATTTTGCTCAAGTTAGGATGAGATTCTCCTTCTATTCCTTACGGATTGTGGGGCACATTAGGATCGTTGTCAGGGCCTCTTTCCTCATCTCATCTAAAATGAACGAGGCCTTCGACTTTGCTCATGTTAAGATGAGATTCTCCTCCTATTCCTAATAGATTGTAGGAGTACATTAGGGCCGTTATCAGAGCCTCTCCTCTCATCTCGTCTAAAATGAATGAGGTTTTCGATTTTGCTCACGTTAGGATGAGATTCTCCTCCTATTCCTAATGAATTGTAGGAGCATATTAGGATCATTATCAGAACCTCTTTCCTCATCTCGTTTAAAATGAATAAGACATTCGACTTTGCTCACGTTAGGATGAGGTTCTCCTCCTATTTCTAACAGACTGTAGGAGCACATTAGGGCCGTTGTTAGAGTCTCTCCCCTCATCTCGTCTAAAATGAATGAGGTCTTCGACTTTACTCATGTTAAGATGAGGTTCTTCTCATGTTCCTAACAGACTATAGGGACACATTAGGGCCATTATTAGGATCTCTCTCCTCATCTCGTCTAAAATGAATGAGATCTTCGACTTTGCTTATGTTAGGATGAGATTCTCCTTCTGTTCCTAATGGATCATAGGGGCACATTAAAGTCATTGTCATGGCTTCTTTCCTCATTTCATCTAAAATGAATGAGGTCTTCGACTTTGCTGACGTTAGGATGAGGTTCTCCTCCTATTCTTAATGGGCTGTAGCGACACATTAGGGCTGTTGTTAGGATCTCTCCCCTCATCTCGTCTAAAATGAACAAGGCATTCAACTTTGCCCATGTTAGAATGAGATTCTTCTCCTGTTCCTAACGAGCTATAGGAACACATTAGAATCATTGTCAGAGCCTCTTTCCTCATCTCGTCTAAAATGAATGAGGCCTTCGACTTTGCTCATGTTAGGATAAGGTTCTCCTCCTTTTCCTAATGTGACCGTATTTGTCATGAGATTAAGTTCGAGGGTAGTCCCCCTTTATTATTGATATGCAACAAAGATTAGGATGTTGAAGTAGAGAAATTTCATTGTAATTAAATCATCGGTAATACATTCACAGATTTTTCAAATTTTATGATCGAGGTAGGTCTGCCCCAATGAGTTTCTTTAAGTAGTATATCTCAGGTCAGACGACTTTCTTGATCTCGTAGGATCCTTCCCAATTTGGGGCAAGCTTTTTCTAATTTTGAGGCTGAGAGATGGTGGCTCACCAAAGCACTAAATCCCCCACTCTGAATATTTTATCTCTAACTCTGGAGTTATAGTATCGGACCACCTTTCGCCTATAAGCTATCATCCAAACTTGGGCTTTCTCTCTTTTTCTTTCAGTAGGTCGAGGTTGGTTTTGAGGTCTTATGGATTATGTTGCTTGTTGAAAGCCACTACCCACGTCGATGGAAGCTTAAGTTCGATCGGGATGACTGCCTCTATTCTAAAAGCTAAGACGAATGGTGTTTCTCTAGTCGGTAGCTTTGGGTAGTGCAGTATGTCCACAGAACATGATAAAGTTTGTCCGCCCAAGCTCCTCTTGCTCTTTTGAGTCTTGTCTTGATGCCTTACAATAGAATTCGGTTGGTCACTTCAGCTTCTCCATTTGCCTGTGGATGAGCTACCGACATAAAGTGGTGGTTATATTCAGACCTTCACATAACTCATCAAACCTCGCCTCAGCAAATTATTGGCCATTGTCTATTATGATAGTTTGGGGTAGTCCAAATCTGCAGATGACCAACTTTCAGACGAAGTCCTACATCTTGGCTTCGGTAATTTTTGTCAGTGGTTCGACCTCGACCCATTTAGTAAAATAGTCGATGGTGACTAGAAAAAACTTTCGTTGCCCAGATGCCATTGGGAAGGGTCCAAGAATATCCATTTTTCATTGTGCAAACGACCAAGAAGCACTCAACGGGACAAGATCGATGGCTGGTTGCCTTTGGACATTTGCGTTCCTTTGGTAGCGATCACATCTCCTGATATAATCAACACAATCATCATGCATAGTTGACCAGTAATACCCTTATCGGAGCAACTTATGAGACAGAGATCTGGTACCTAGATGGCTCCCATAAATTTTCTCATGCATTTTTCATAGTGCAAAATCAGCCTCAGAGGATTGGAGGCACCTCAATAATAGTAGGGAATATGATCTTTTATACAGCTTATTCTCATAAAGAACATACCAGGAGGCTTGGTTTCTCAACTTCCAAGCCTCTTTCGGATCAGGAGGAAGAACCCCGTCCTTAAGATAAGCGGTCAGTGGGTCAATCCAATAGGGCTCCTGGCCAACCTGCATGATGGGTTGCGGTTCCTCTATGCATAGGTATTTCAATATCTCATAATAAGCTTCTTTGGGAAGCTCGTTAAGAGCTAGGGTGGCTAGCTTGGAAAGAAGGTCAGTCCTAGCATTTTTCGCTCTCGAAAATTATTGAATGTTGAAGCTGCTGAAGACTGAGGTTAAGCTCTTCACCTTCTCAAGATATTTTACCATGCTCTCTTTTCGGACTTCATAACTGCCGCTGATCTGCCCCACGACCAGTTAGGAGTCAGTGTAAACCTGAAGCCGATCAATTTTCGATTCTTTGGCTATCCTAAGCTCGGCTATTAAGGCCTCATATTCTGCCCCATTATTTATCATCAAAAATTCAAAATGCAATGCGTACTCCATGATGATTCCTTCTGAATTGATTAGGATTAGCCCAGCACCTGCTCCAAAAGCATTGGAGGAGCCATCGACATATAGGGCTCAGAAATCTTCAGGAAGGTCTGTTCTTTCTTCAGAGGAGCTCGGGTGCAACTATAGAATATTGGTTTCATTTTGAAGCTCGACATCATTTGGGATGGTACATTCAACTATGAAGTCGGCCAGTGCTTGAGCCTTGATTGCTGGTCGAGGTCGATAGTTGATGTTGAACTCTGTTAATTCAATGGCCCATTTTGCAATTCTTTTGAAAGCATTCATTTGATGAAGGATCGCTCTGATTGGTTGGTCAGTGAGGAAAGTTATAGCATGTCCTTGGAAGTAAGGCTGAAGTCTCCTTGCTGCAATCAGAAGAGCATAAGTCAATTTTTTTAACTTTGTATACTTGATCTCGGCATCTCTTAGGATCTGACTTATGTAGTAGACTGATCACTGTACTTTTGCCTCTTCTTTGATCAGGACTACCGCTAGCATTATAGGGGAGACCGCGAGGTAGAGAAATAGTTCCTCTTTGAATTCGAGCTTGGCTAGTAGGGGAGATGAGCTGAGGTAGTTCTTGAGCTCATCGAACGTCTTTTAGCATTTTTGAGTCCAGTGAAAATCTTTCAATTTCTTGAGAATTTGGAAGAAGGGCATGTAGCGTTCGGCCGACCTCAAGATAAAATGATTCAAAAATGCCATCTTTTCGATCAGACGCTGAACTTTTTTGATGGACTTCAAAACGGTCATCTCCTGGATAGCTCAAATCTTTTTTGGATTGGCTTCAATCCCTCGTCTCGAGATCATGAAGCTTAAAAATTTTCTTAAGGCTATCCCAAAGGTGCACTTGGTTGGGTTCAGCTTTATCTTGTATTTCTTGAGCGCATCGAAAGTTTCTTCAAGATCGACAATATGATTGATAGACATTCGACTTTTGACCAACATGTCATCGACGTAAACCTCCATATTATGATCGATCTGCTCCTTGAAGATTTTATTGACTAAGCGCTGATAAGTTGTGCCTATATTCTTAAGCCCGAAGGGCATGACCCTGTAATAGTAAAGACCATGATTAGTAATAAAAGCAGTCTTCTCCTCATCCTCTGATGCCATCCAAATTTGGTTGTAGCCAGAGAAGACGTTCATGAAGGTGAGGAGTTCATAGCCTAAAGTCGCATCCATCAGTTGATCGATTTTAGGCAAAGAATAGCTGTCTTTTGGGCAGACCTTATTCAGCTTCTTAAAGTCGATGCACATCCTTCACTTGCCATTGGCCTTCTTGACCAGGACCATGTTAGAGACCTAGGTCGGATCGCTGACTTCTCGAATAAATTCGATATTGAGAAGCTTGTCGACTTCTTCTACTATTGCCTTTTGCCTTTCTGGTGCATGGCCCCAAACTCTTTTTTTCATTAGTCGATGCTTGGGATCAACGATCAGCCGATGTTCCATAACCTCAGCATCAATCCCAGGCATATTCGTTGGAACCTAGGCGAAGATGTTGGCATTCCTCCATAAAAAGGTGATGAGCTGCTCTCGAACTTCATCTTCCAGATTGGAGCCAATTTGCACCGTATGTTTCGCATTTTTGTCATTCAGGGAGATGGTTATAAGATCTTTTATGGGCTCACCTCGTTCTTCGGTAAGGTCATTGCGGACATCAAGCCCGTCAACTGGGCAGGGGTCAAGTCGAGTGCCATTTTGTAAGACGATAGAGTAGTAGTACCAGGCTAATGCTTAATCACCTCTAATTTCACATATTCCATTGTTTGTTAGGAATTTTATCTTCAAGTAATAGGTCGACACCATGGCTCATAGTGCATTTAAACCAGGTCGGCCGAGGATTGCATTATAAGTGGAGGGGACTTTCACCACCAAAAAGTCGACCCACATCTTGGCCTGCTTTGGATATTGTCCTGCAGTCACGGCTAGAGTTATCATTTCCTCCATTGGCACTGTGTCGCTAGTGAAGCCGACCAATAAGGAGCTCATGGGTCCTAGGTGATTATCGGATATGGACATTTTAAAGAAAGTATCATAATACAGAACGTCAGCGGAACTTTTATTATCTACCAAAATACGACGTACATCATAATCAGCAATATTTAAAGAGATTACAACTGCATCGTTGTGCGAAAACTGGACTCCTCAGGCATCCTCGTTGGTGAAAGTGATGGGCTTCTCGATCCTCCATCTCTTCTCAGGCTCTATCGATCCGCTAGCCTCCCCACATCGAAGTCCCCCAAAGATGGTATTAATGATGCCAATCAAAGGCCGATCTTCTCACTGCTTCTCACCCCTCGATGGTTCTGACGGCGGGGTGCTCTTGGTCGATCCTTCCATCCTTCCGATCGACGTCGTAGGAATCGACCAAGCCTACTACGCCTGATGAGCTTCTCGATCTCATCTTAAAGCTGGATGCACTCTTTTATATCGTGATCGTGATTGCGATGGTAGAGGCAGAACTTGCTAGGATTGTGCTTGCCGGGGTGAGTACACATCCTTTTTGATTTTGATAGTTGCTCCCTGATCTTCATCAGTACTTGAGTTTTTGGAGTATTGAGAGGAGCGTAGTTGTAGAATCTTTTGAAGGAAGAGCTCCATCACGCCCTTCTATCCGAGCTTCTTCGCCTCTGGGATCGGGTAAGAGTTCGAGCTCACTTACACTCCAAAGGAGTTCGGGAGCGTGGCCGAGCTCTGCTCAATTTCTCTTCAACTGCGGGCATATTTAGTTCGCCCATCTGCTGCTCTTGGGCGGCTTCATTATTCTTGGCCTTAAAGACCTCCTCAACTCGGGCATAACCTTCAGCCCGAGCTAGTATATCGGTAAAGTCTCTGGGGAACTTCTTCTTTAGGAAAAACAGCAAATCATTCTTCTGAAGGCCGTCTTTAAGTGCAGCTATTACAACAGATTGGTTCAAGTTTCGGACCTTCAATATAACAGCATTAAATCGGATGATATAAGTCTGGATAGATTCTTCCTTCTTCTGCTTGATATTCATCAGAAAATCCAAAACTCGGTGAAAACGTCAGCTGCTAACGAAATGAGCCACAAACTGATGGCTCATTTGATCGAAGAAAAGCTGGTATCCAATTTAAGAATTGAATATCAGTTCTTAGTAGCTTTCTTAAGGATGAACGAAAAAGTTCGGCATAAAATGGCGTCTGACGCACCATAGAAAAGCATCATTATCTAAAAGACCTTCAGATGGTCGATCGGATCGACGGTCCCATCGTAACTCTCAAATTGAGGAAGCTTGAAGTTTGATGGGATCGGTTCCTGCATAATCTTCTGAGAAAAAGGAGGGTTAGTGTAAATATCGTTATCGTAGAAAAGGGAGCATGATGGAGTTCTTCGATTCATTGGCTCATTTTCTAGAGCCTTTGATCCAGAAGATCTTCATGGTTGTTGATCTTCAGAATTTTTTGATGGAACGATGGTAAAGCTCCCCCCGAGGTCGAGTTATAGTCCGAGCAAGGGCTCTCTACCCTTTGCTTTCCTTTTCTGGGGGTTGTCGATCGACTGACCCAAGTCGGCTGCCCCAGATCGAATTCTTTGGCTCCTGAGAAACCTGCTTCGATCGAGATGGCGTCGGAGATGGCTGCTACTACCGCATGGCCCGCACTGCTTCAGTGAGGTTGCGGATCTATTAGACCAGCAGGTTGAACTGCACCATATCCATCATTGCAGGTGGTGGGGCTTGAGACATAGGAGACGAAATAGAGATGGAAAGATCTAGATGAGATCTGACCGTGGAGGTGGTTGACCGTTGGATTGAAGCCTTTCTAGGGGGCATCCTCGAGAGGTCGAGGAGAAAAGTAGGACTCTGACTGGGATGAAGAGGGATCTTCATCACGTATTCCTTCAAGAATAAGAAAATCTCAATAACTTGAGGCCCTCCTTCTAGCGCCAATCCTGTTGGCGCGAAATCTGGCTGTTATCGGAGTCGAAGTTGAATTTGGAGAGGACGAGGTCGCTGTCAGGATCTGCAAAATAAGTCTCATCTGGAGTTTGGGGTGGTGACTTTGGTAAGATCCTCCGACGATCAAGTTAGTTATTTTGATCAACAAAAATGGAATACGTAGAGAGATTCTAGCAGAGTTTTGAGGAAGAAAAGGAGAGCTTCTTTTTTCTTTTGAAAGCATATCTAGAGGATCCCTTATATGGACGGAGCCTGTAATAAACTGATAATGACAGTCATAATCATCTGGTAGTGGGCTGTTTAGGATCACGTAGAGTTTATTACGAAGAATAGTGTTTGTTGTCGCGATGTGCGAGCCCGTCGGAGTCTAACGATCGAAGCTTGGATGGAAGAGATTGACGGTTCTTTTGACTATATCGAGGACGAGTGTCGAGGTCCTTTGGGGCTGCTGGATAGAGTTCAGAGAGAGTTTAGCTGTTTGGAGGAGTCTGTCTGAAGGAAAAATTCGGAAGGAGTTCGACTGTTGGAGGAGTTCGACTGAAGAAAAAGTTCGATAGGAGTTTGACTGTTGGAGGAGTTCGATTGTGAGAGAAGTCCGACTGAAGAAGAGGTTCGGAAGAAGTTCAACTACTGGAGGAGTCCGATTGAAGGAGAAGTTCGAAAGGAGTTCGACCGTTGGAGGAGTCTGATTAAAGAAGAAGTTTGGAAGGAGTTCAACTGTTGGAGAAGTTCGGCTGAAGGAGAAGTCTGAAAGGTATTCGACCGTTGGAGAAATTCGACTGAAGGAGAAGTCCAGAAGGAGTTCAACTATTAGAGGAGTCTGATTGAAGGAGAAGTTCGAGAGGAGTTCAACTATTGGAGGAGTCTGACTGAAAGAAAAGTTCGGAAGAAGTCCGACTATTGAAGGAGTCCGACTGAAGAAAAAGCTCGGAAGGAGTTCAACTGTTGGAGGAGTTTGACAGAAGAAGAAGTTCGGGAGGAGTTCGACTGTTGGAGGAGTCTGGCTAAAAGAGAAGTCCGAAAGAAGTTCAACTGTTGGAGAAGTCTGGCTGAAGGAGAAGTTCGGAAGGAGTTTCAACTGGTGGAGAAGTCCGACTGAAAAAGAAGTTTGGAAAGGAGTTCGATCGTTGGAGGAGTCCGGCTAAAGAAGAAGCCCGGAAGAAGTTTAATTGTTGGAGAAGTCTGACTGAAGGAGAAGTTTCGGAAGGAGTTCAACTATTGGAGAAGTCTGGCTGAAGGAGAAGTTTAGAAGGAGTCCGACTGTTGGAGGAGTCCGGTTGAAAGAGAAGCTCGGAAGGAGTTCAACTGTTAGAAGAGTCTGGCTGAAGGAGAAGTTTGGAAGAAATCTGACTGTTGGAGGAGTCTGACTGAAAGAGAAGTCTGGAATGAGTTCAACTATTGAGGAAGTTTGACTGAAGGAGAAGTTCGGAAGGAGTTCAACTGCTGGAGGAGTCTGGTTGAAGGAGCAGCCCAGAAGGAGTTCGATTATTAGAGGAGGTCCGAAGTTTAATCATGGAGGCTGCTGTCGGATGGGATCCTTTCGAGACCAAACATTCAGTCGAACTTTGGCAAGTTGAGGAGGCCCGAGATTCAACCATGAAGGTTGCTGTTGGACGGGATCTTTCCGAGATCAAGCATTTAGCCGAACTTCGGTAGGAGCGGATTTATTCCCAATAATATGCATGACATATGTTAAGATGTACTACATTATTGGTGGCCGTCTTTCCTCAATCTCAAAAAAAAATTATGCTGCATTATTATCTCAAAAAAAAAAAAAAAAAAAAGTAAAGCAGCAGAGATATGAGATATGAGTGTAGTGAAAATAAAAGTGTTAGTGTGAGAGGTAGGACTCCTATTGGATCCCCAATCTTGATTGGACTTCAAACTTCGGTCCCTATCGGCGAATTCAACAGCCCTCGCCCAAATCTAACATTGCAGTGTTATTTAAACTTATTTGGTGCTGAATTTTCCAGAATATTCCCATGAATACCGGATAGAACGTGGGTTTGCAACAACTTGGTGCTGATGAACCCCCACCTCTCGTCCGTTTGCCAACACCCAGTCATGTGAACCGGCATGGGATTCGGGATGGATTTTGTCGGCAGTTTAATAACAAACAAGTCATCCCATGCGTCTTTCTTCTCCCTGTTTTCCTCTGTTCGAAGCCAGGAATCTTCGCACCAAACAACATTAGAAATTACAAATGCCAGTCTTTCCCGGTTTACTCAAATAGTCAAAATCTCTGTTCATTTATTTATTTAATTATTTGCTTCACTCCTTACGATAGCAGTAAACAATTACGAAAGAACACAAGTGGCAATCCCCCGTGACCAGGGTCCACGACTACAATTTAAAACCATGATTGAGTTCTTGTTCTCTAAATTAGTCTTCACGAGATGTGGAACAGTTAGTCGTATCAGTTAACCTTCCGGCAATTCAATCTGATCTCCCCACTGCCGCCGGTGAGCGGGCTGATGTTCCCCATCTTGATCATGGCCGCCACGAAGTCCCTCGCAAACAATGCAGGATTGGTGCTGTACTGCCGGACCAGCGCGTCCTGAGACCCACCATTGAAGAGCTCCTGGTCCGAGTGCAGCAGCCCCTTCCGATTCACGAGGTTCTGGTAATAGGCGTTGTCGAACTGGTCGGGGGTCTGGATATCGAAGGGGGCCAGGTTGTTGTCGCCACCGGAAGCCGGGCAGGTTTGCTTCCGCAAGGCGGCGAAGCTGGCATTCACGTTGGCCTCGTTGAAGATGCGGTTGCGGAAAAATTGGCACCGCGCTCGCCCTATGGTGTGCGCTCCCGAGAGTGCGGTCATGTCCCGAGCGTTGAGACCCTGAGCCGCGAACATGGAGATGAGGGTGGACAGACTCGAGCCGGGGCCGGGGAGGTTGCTGTTGGCCGCGCTCTGGCTCGCCATCCTTGCATCCCTGCGGCCCAGTAGCACATTCCAATTTGGTCCGCCGACCTGCGGGGAATACCTTATCCGTTAGCTTCACTTCGTCATTAATTTGTCTCGTGAAAAAGGAGGGTGGCAAGGATATGTTTCTGATACCGACCAGAGAGACACCATCGCGTGCGGCAAGTGCCAGGATGTCGGCGCATGATACGGTTGCCTTGCAAGCAGCTTCGACCTGGGTTTTGATGGCGTCGATGACTTCAAACCCACGGGCAGAGTTTGCGTTTGGGCCAGCGTTCTTCTCGCCGGTGAATGTTGGCGTGTCATCCAGAAGGATGGATCCATCACATCCCTGATTCAAATAGAGAGTTTGCCAAACATCAGCGAGGAAACGATAGAAAAAAGAAAAGAAAATGGTACCTCTAAACCTACGTTAATGCTGAACTATGCTTCTTAATTTGTTATCTAGAAAGAAAACAAGTCCTCCACAACATACATTGTATAGCTCATAGAGCTGGGTTTTTTTATTTTTTCCAGATGGAATAAATAGTGGATCGGGTGAAATGATAAAAAATTCATAGCGTTGCATGGATCATGAGGTCCAGCTTTTCTTATTTTCATGTCCAAGTGGAGCTAGCTATATGACCCATTTGCGGATGCATGTAGTTTGCAGGCCAAACTTTGGTTCGACCAGTCTTGGTCACCTTCAGAAAAACATATATCCTCGTTCCAAGCCTGGATCATTGGTATTCCGACCGAAACCAGCAAAAAATTTGACAGGAAAAACAGAGAAGCAGAGCGCATGCTTAGGAGCAAGGTAAAAACAGGGAAAAGGATGGTTGCCTCACATTTACGAAGCAATCATGAAAGAAGAGGCGGAGGATGGACGCAGCCATCCTCGTCTCCTTTTGAACAGCTTGTGCCATGACCGACCTCACAACGGTCTGCAGGTTTGGGCAGTTACGGCTATAAAACGTAGGTGACAACTGCCCATTGGCAGCACAAGCTAGAAGAGAGAGGATGGAGAGCACGAGGAAGGTGTTAGAGAACAAGGCCATGGCTCAAAACGGTTAAGGGTGGCTAATGAATTGCTTGAGCTTATTCTGATGTGGCTACAGAAGAAGCTTGAGTGGAGAATGCGATGGAAGAGCCTTTCTACGTCCCTGTATTTATAGTGTGGTTCCATGCATTTCCTGCACAAGATATTGGCAATTCGTGCTGGAATTCAGGCTTCGTCGAACCAACGTATGGTTTTTTATGTATTTTTTTTTTTGGCTTATCCACAACGGTGGACGAAAGAGCAAACCCGATTCTTTCAAACAAGTTTCACGGGAAATGTTTGACTTGCGATAAGATGAAAGCCGACGCTCTCGATTGTCGTTTTCTCTTCCTCCGGATTACGCTACCGAGTAGAGACCACCATGATGTGGTCCTGGATGTGCCCGGGTAGCGTTGAAAACAACGTTGTCAGCTTCCAATCTGGTCACTTGTTTTGATCACCAAACTTGGAGGTCGCTTGTTTTGATCAGCAAACTTTAGACCACGTTACCATGTCTTAGACTTGCTGCACCGTTAAGCGGCGTAGGCTTTTGGACAACATGATGAGAAAATAGGTCAACCATGTTCGTCCTGTCCAAGTTGGTGATTGGAGAGACTGTGTCACTTATGTATTGGGTGATTGCATCACATGGGATATCGCATAAAGAAATTGGCAGGGCCAGCTGCTACAGCTGGAATTTGAGATTCTTGCGAGACCGGATAAGCAGCGTTTGGATAAGAAAATAGGGAAGGCCAGCAGCTACAACTAGCATTTGAGGTACGTGAAAGTAATTTAATAAGATGGTGCTAACTAGTACATCAGACAAAATCATTCCGAGCTAGTACGTACTAAAAACCTGGGTTCTATTTCCGCACTACCACTCTGATTTCAACTGGATTTCCTATTGGCTTTTAATAAAAAAAAATTGAACTAGCGATGAAGCCAATCTTTCTGCATACCCTAAGAACACCCAAGATATTGATTCGGCATATGTCCAATGGTTTAAGCTTGTTTAATCCTGCACAAGCATCTTGGTAGAATGTCTGGTTTTTATTAAGAATCGTATGGGAGGTTTCACACATATAGAGTAAATAATATGAAAAATAAAGTTTAATATAAATAATTGAGCCTAAGAAATGTAAGTTTGAAATAAAGTTTAATATAAATAATTGAGTCAGAGAAATGCAAGTTTAAGTTAAATTTAGTTTTAACAAGTACATCAACCTTTCGGTTGGACTCTTCATCTCTCCAAAATATGGTATCTATTGGTGTAAAATCTGGTTGTTGTCGGAGAAGTGTTGGAGTCGGAGAAGACGGGGTCGCTGCCGGTGACCTACAAAATAAGTCTCGTCTAGAATCAGAGGTGGCAGCTCTGGCAAGACTTTCCGACAATCAAGTCAGCTCTTTCGGCCAATAGAAATGGAGTGCTCGGTCAAGAAAATTGCATAGTTTTGGAAAGAAGAAGAGAGCTTAGAGAAAACGTATCTGGAGGATCCCTTTTATAGACGGAGCCTTTAACAAACTGATAGCGACAACCATAACCATCTGATAGTGGGCCGCTTAGGCCATGCGAAGTTTATTACAGAGGATGGTATCTATTATCGCGACTTACCAATCGAGAGTGGTTTCCGTTATCGTGACTTGCCAATCTATTGAGATTTAATAATTGAAGTTCGGATGGGATAAATGTCGGTTGGTGAAGAACTTTGAGTTATATCAATTTTAGAGGAGTTCAGACTCCTCTAAGGCAGTCTGTGTGTGAGTTGATTCATGCTGTGTATGGAGTCGGATTCGAGGGGAGACCTTTCTGGGCGGCTGTCGAAAGTTCAATCGAAAGGGGTTCGGGAGTCCTGCGATTGGAGGAGTCCTTGAAGGAAGTCCGTCGGAGATGTCCGAACGTGAATCCACTGGGGAAAACCGAAAGTAGGTCTACTGAAAGAATCTGCATGTAGATCCATGGGAGGAGAGATTCGAAGAAAAATTTATCCGATGGAGGGATCCGACTAAAGGCAAAATCCGGAAGGAGCTCGGTTGCTAGAGAGGTCCGGGAGGAGCTCGACTATTGGAGGGTCCCAAGAGAAAGAATTCGCAATCGAAGCTCTTCTGCGATTATCAGTTACATCAGGCTAAGCATCAGACTGGACTTCGATGAAAGCGGGGGTTTATCCCCAACAATAGTCTCCCTACTTTCGAGCTCGAAATTCAAAGGAAGGAAGAAAAAAGGTGACTGCCGAAGTTCGATCCTAGGTTTCCACGCTTGTCAGGATGAGATATTTTGGTGTTTATCGCATTGGCACCAAAGCTTTCTAAGTCTAAAATGAGTTCGAAAAGACGGCCCTTCGAATCTCCCGTCGAAACTCTGCCCCAGGTATGGTGCCATAATTACTCCATTCGTCGCCACTCTTCTGTCATGACGAGTGGGACACGCGGCGCATGCTGACTGGCCAAAGTCGATCCTCAATCATAATCGTCTCAGGTTACCTCTGACTATTTAAGATCTTCTCTCATCCGAAAGCCATTCTTACCTGAGTCTTCTCCTTCCTTCAGTCCCCATTTGTCTTCTTCTCAAGGGATTTGGCCTCCTCCCTTGTCTTCCTGAGCTTCGGACATCCTTTCGATTGATTCTTATCGCATCCATTATCCTTTCATTCTCCCCAGATAGCTTAGGTCAGTTTTCTAATCATTTTCTTAGATTATTCATGATTTTTCTTTCTAGCTTCTTGCTCCTTTGATTTCTTGATAGCAATATTTGCTCTGCATTTTTTCTTATTTTTTGGAGGTTTTCTTGGGATCTAATTTCGATCCAAATGTCTTTCGAAATCTTCCACTCCATTAGTTCTTGGGGCTCACCTAGATCGACCCTCTTTAATCTTGCACCTCCGATCGAGGTAGAACCTAGGAGCATGTCTCACTCGTCCTTCGTTTCAGACACCATCCCGTCTATTCTTACTTCGAACGACCTTTTTCTGATTTGAATTCAATATGAAATCCCACCGAAATATAACCTTGAACTCCCTAGCTCTGATGATCGAGTCAGCTCTCCTCCGATCGGCTAGTTTTGTTTGTACTTAAAAACTTTGCATACTGGGCTTAGGCTCCCACTGCCATCTTTTATAGTCGTCCTCTTTCGATTTTTAAACATCTCTTTCGCATCTATCGTACCAAACTTCTTTCGATTCATCATTGATTTTCTTTCCCTCTGTCAACTGGCCGAGATCCAGCCGACCATTTTATTCTTTAGAAATTTCTACACTTTCAAGCACCATCCTTCCGCGAAGGACTGGTGGTACTTTTTTTTTCAGTTCAATAAGAAGGGGTTATTGAAAGATGCCTCTTCTTCCGTTCATAACTGAAAAAAAGATACTTTTTTGTGCATTATCCGATCCTGCTCTTAGATCTTCCTTCTTGGGGTTATATTAGGAAGTCAGTTCGTCGAGCTCCTAACTTAGACGAAGCCAACCTTGATTCCTCCAATAAACTCAAAGTATATCAAACTCCTCCCCTTCCAGTCCTTCTAAGAGAACAGACCTTGATCAACCTGGGTCTGAGCCCCCTTGATCCCGCTGGTACACCTTTTGCTTTTCAAATTCACATGGTTTTGCACATGTATATTGCCACTGACCGCACTCCTTTTTCTATTGTAGAAATGGATACCAAAGCCACTGAAATGCTCACCAAAGGGCTTTACACCAAGAAGAGGAAAGAAAAGGCGTTAAGTGATAGCTCGAAGAGGACGAAGGTCGGTGCTTCCAGCTTCGCGGTCCCTACCTCCACTGTCGTTGTGCCTGAGGTCATTGCCAGCACCGAAGTTGCCTTAACTGTCGAGGTCGGCACCACTGGCGCGGGCTAAAGGAAAATCCAGATTTTTTGGATCAAGTTCGTTCAGATCTGATCGGATCAAGAGATATATTTCAAAAAAAATTTTCTTTAATTCAGATCAAATTTGAGATATTTTAGATCTGATCTTTATTATTTTAATAATTAAAATAAATTTAAATAAATTTAATTTAATTTAATTTATTTTGAAGTAGGGTAATCCTATTACCCATTGATGATCCTGTAAGCAGCGGAAGGTTCTAGATCTAGCCACGCAAGTGTCTGGCCTCTATCGATATCCACTCAGACTGGATCTGGAGATCCTCTTCTTTTCTATCATGTCTCCAAAAATTAGATCTGGATCTGATTTAGAGGATCTTCAAAATATATTTCGAAAATCAGCAGTTGTCCTTTGCAGCAGTGCAGCCTTCTAGCTTTCTGTCGCCTTTCTCTCATCTGAATTGCACCAACTTGGATCCCAAACTCCTTTGGGCATGGAGAGGAGAGGGAGAAGATGGACTTGGAGTGGAGGAGGAGAGGAGAGGCAGCCTTGGGGCATAGGAATTTTTAATTGCTTTTTGAGTTGGGCGCAAGGTCTTATTTATAGACTATGCGTGATCCAACTCCTCTTCTTTCCAACCAATTACAATCCTTTGTGAAATTAGATCTAAATCTGATTGATGGGAATAGAGTTCCTTGGATTCCTCCTTAGATGGCACCTAAGACCAATCAAACTTGGTTCTTAGAAGAAGTCTAATCGGAATCCAAAAAGAAGATGGAGTTTCTGTCCAATAGGGACTCCTGGGCACCTCCAGCTTGGGCACACGCTAAGGGTGGTGTGCGCCCTTCTCCTTGCCAGCTTCTGATAGGAGGACAAGCCCTCACCAGCTCTCCAATAGGTGTGTAACACGAGGACAGAAGTCAAAGTATCAATGGTCAATATTTGACCAGTCAAAGATCAACTTTTGATCAAAGTCAAAGGACGAAAAATAGCAGATGATAAAAAATGATAGGTATTGTCTTACAAAATAAGACAATCCTTTTCTGATCTGGACAAACTCCAGTCAGATCAAGTGAAGGCCTCTGATCGAGCACAAACTTCTTTGGCTCAGTCAGGACAACTATCAATCGAGTGCTAGCACGATTTTCTTGAACCTAATTGAATCTCATTCAAATTAATTGAACTGGATCAGTTCAATTGATGATCACCAGATTCAAACTCTTATTTATGTGATCTAGTTAAGTTTAGTTCTGTATGATAATGGGATATGTTATGATCTCTATCATCGACATTATCGAAACTTCTTTCGATGGATCAGAACTCTTCTGATTCGAACAGCTCGAATGATCGATTATCTAAATCATTCTAATTGCTCCCAAAATCCACCAATGACACCTAAAAGTATATGGTGGCAATCCATCAGAGCTGAATGTGAACCTCTTGGTGCAACTACCTGTGTGATTAAGTTCTTCTATCTTGAGCTTCGATCATATTAGGGTTAAGGTGAACTCGTCAAACCCTAGTTTCTGTCATATGATGTAATCATTCGATTCAAGTCCGATGTAAAAACCTAAATAAATTTTTTTTTATTATTTCACTCTGCCATGACCATGGACTTTCGAAATTTTAAGATCGTGGGAGAGTTATTCCTCCGAGCTTCTTCAAGCGATAAATTTTGGACCGGATGATCTCCTCTACTTCATACGAATCTTTCTAATTTGGAGCGAGCTTTTCTTGATTCTGAGGTTGTGAAATAGCTGCTCGTCGAAGCACTAAATTCTCCACTTTGAATATTTTGCTTTTGACTTTTGAGTTGTAGTAGCGAGCAACCTTTTGCCTATAGACTACCATCCGAACTTGAACTTTTTTTCATTTTTCTCTAATAAGTCAAGGTTAGCCCTGAGGTCCAATGAGTTTTGCTGTCCATTGAATGTCACAACTCGTGCTGACGAAAGCTTAAGTTTTATTGGGATGACCGCTTCTGTTTCAAAAGCTAAGGAAAATGGGATTTCTTCGATTGGCAATCTTTAGATAGTTCGGTATGCCTAGAGCATATGATAGAGCTCATCTACCATGGTTTCCCTTGCCCTTTCAAGTCTTGCTTTGATACCTTGCAGCATGATTCTATTTATCACCTCTGCTTCACCATTTGCCTGTGGATGGACCATTGATGTGAAGTGATGGAAGATGTTTAGATTTTTGTAGAACTCAGCAAATCTCGTTTCAGTAAACTATCGTCCATTGTCGGTTATAAGAGTTTGGAACAGACTGAATCGATAGATGATTGACTTTCAAACGAAGTTATGTACCTTAGCTTTAGTAATTTTTACTAACGGTTCGATCTCGACCCATTTGGTGAAGTATTCGATCGCAACTAGGAGGAACTTCCATTGTTCGGATGCCATTGAAAAGGATCCAAGTATGTCCATCCCTCACTATACGAATGGTCAAGATGTGCTTAGTGGAGTAAGTTCAGAGGTTGGCTGTCTTTGTATGTTTGATTTTTCTGATAGTGGTCATATTTTTTGACATACTCTATAGAATCATGGTACAAGATCGATCAATAGTACTCCTACCGAAGTAGTCTTTGTGACAGAGATCTGGCTTCCACATGACTTTCATAAATTTTCTCATGCACTTCACATAATGCGAAGTCGACCTTCGAAGATCCGAGATATCTCAAGAGCAGTAGAAAATACTATGAGGATTTATGGTGCTCTCAAGCCTTGGGAGGCCACGGGAGGAGCCAGGGTGTTGGCTCTAGAGATTTCAGGGGTTTGGTTGGTGCTTCAGAGATCTGGAACACAAGATGAAGTAAGGAATCAAAGCTAGAGAATCAAGACTGCAGAAAAAAAAATTTCTACAGGTTAGCCAGCTCAGTCCAAAACTGGATCGACTAAGTCTCAGACTGCAGGCACGGCATAGGACTGGGTTGGCTCAGTTTCAGACTGAGCCTATCCAGTGAAACTTAGCCAACTCAGTGCTGAGACTGAGCCAACTCAGTGCACGGACAGAGTTATGCGAGGATCTATTTTAGGCTAGGATTTGGATTGATCCTAGGAGTCTTAAGGCCTGGTTTGAGAGGTCTTAAGGTGGCTAATTCATGTATGGGTCGGGTCTAGATCCAGAGGATGAGAACATGAGAGACATGGGTGTACATGGGCTCGGTGAGTGTTTCATGTATTGGGTTAGCTAGGAGAATTTTTGGTCGGGCCTAATGGCTATGTATAAATATACAGATTGTATTAGGATTTCATAATGCTGTGGAATATAGATCTTTTCTCCCTTAATTCTCTCTTCTTCTCTTCTCTCTAGAGTTGCCGTCCCAGGATTCTTGAAGAAGCCCTAGAGAAGGGGGCGTCTCCCTCAAGCCCAAGGAGGGAGGTGCTTCATCATAGATTCAGATGGAGGATCGATGGTTTGCTGTTCATAGATATTATCACAGATTTCTTCAGGTCTGTGCTAAAGATCAGAAACTTCCGCAACATGGTATCAATGCTTGTGATGTCAAGGATGATTGATGTTTGAGTGATATCATGGGTCTACAATTTAGTATCAGAGCTAGGTGATGCTTGAAATATTATGGATGGTAATATGATATCAGAGCCAGGTTTCAGAGCCTGATGGTGCATGGTCAGAGTCAGGTTTCAGAGCCTGATGGTGCGTGGAGTTTCAGAGCCTGATGGGGCATGGAAGGAGCCAGGTTTTAGAGCCTGGTGGTGCATGAAAAGAGCCAGATTTCAGAGCCTGATGGTGCGTGGAAGGAGCCAGGTTTCAGAGCCTGATGGTGCATGGAAGTGAAGGAGAAGTCGTATAAGGTAAAATCAAAAATCTACGCAAGGATTCCATGATATGTCTTAGCTCTATCTTTGTTATTGCTATGGTTTGGCCAACCGAGAGCAGCGAGTTGAACGTGAAGGTTGAGAGGATTAACGAGAAGGAATTTTCTCAGGATGGAAGGATTGGGTGCATGATATGCTGATCGATCTTGGTGGAAAGATTGGGATGTATGATGATTATGTGACAAGCAGGGAGCGCTGGATTGCTGCAGTAGCATTTTTCTGAAGATATAGGACTGAAAGAGGCTTGGGAATGCAGCAGTCGAGAAAGGTATCTCAGCAAAGAGCATCAGGGTTCTCTAGGAAGATGGACAGTATGGGGCTATTGAAGAGAGATTTTTCAAGGGATAATGGTCGATGAAAGGCTGAAGAAGCGACTATACATTCTTCGATGTTAGGAAGGCAAAAAAGTAGTCAGAGATGTATTTAGTGGTTCGACCAGAACATGGATTTATGGAGCCTTAGGGATGATGGAGATGGATGATTCATGAAGATCCAGCAGGTTAGGACTGGATGGCTGTAGAGCGATTAGAAACAAGTCAGAGAGCGCTGGAGTGCTGCAGGAGCACTTTCTTGAAGATACAGGGGCTGAGAGAGGCTCGATGGTACAACAGTCGAGAAGTGTAGGGAGCGTCAGGAGGTCTCGAGCAGTCGAAAGTATCATGGATCAGGTTTCTTCTGTAGAAGCATCAGGGTGAGTTGCAGTTCAATAGAGGATGGTTCTTTGGACATAACTGAAGCGATGGCTGGTGTAGGGACAGAAGAGAAGGACTTGGATGAAATTTTCTAAGGTTCAATCACTAGATTCAGAAGAGTTAGATGAGCTCTTGAATTTTGGAGATACCCATGGGTTGTGGAGGTATCCGAGATGGCATCGAAGAGGACCGCAGAGTACAGAGGGTTCGAAGGAGCAGCGATGGTGTTCGAGGTACAGCGACAGGCTCAATAGTGCAGCATTGAGTGGTTGGCCTCGAGGGACTCAGTGATAGAGTTGACTTCTGCAGCATCAAATGGACTTCGGATATAGGTGGAGCTCCGTAGTGGTGACTTCACAAGTGGAAAAAAAATTTGGCATGAGTTCAGAGCACCGGTAATGCATAGTTTCAGGTGGAGTGGTGTGTGCAGATGGACAGATGTAGCTCTAGAGAGATCGTGTCAGGTGGTACAGCATGTGTTGATACAAAAATTCTGTAGGTTCTCCAGAAAAGTTCAGAGAAAGTGATGCAGCTACTAAGCAGAATGGATTCTACAATTTTAGGATGGTGCCATGAAGCAAGCACAGGTCTTTAGCGATGGAGGCGGTCATTCTAAAGACCTCAAAGGTGCATAATAGCTAAAGAGGATTGGCAGAGGCGATGTTTGCATAGGTGCTATCGAGTGCGCAGGAATAGTGGGATCGTGCAAGAGGGCATTGCTGAGGGATTTGCCAAGGCTTGGGGCACCAAGATGGAGATTGTGAGGATTTATGGTGCTCCCAAGCCTTGGGAGGCCATAGGAGGAGCCAGGGTTTTGGCTTCAAGGATTTTGGGGGCTTGGTTGGTGCTTTGGAGATCTAGGACACAAGGTGAAGCAAGGAACCAAATCTAGAGAATCAAGACTGCAGAAAGAAAATTTTCTATAGTTTAGCTGGCTCAGTCCAAAACTATATCGGCTAAGTCTCAAAGCACAGGCAAAATAAAGAGCTGAGCATTTGGGACTGCAGGCACGGCATAGGACCGGGCTGAATCAGTTTCAGACTGAGCCAACCCAGTGGAACTTAGTCGGCTCAGTGCTGAGATTGAGCCGACTCAGTGCACGGGCAGAGTTACGTGAGGATCTATTTTGAGCTAGGATCTGGGTTGATCCTAGAGGTCTTAAGGCCTGATTTGAGAGGTCTTAAGGTGGCTAATTCATGCATGGATGAGATCTAGATCTAGAGGATGAGAGCATGGAAGACATGGGTGTACATGAACTCGATGAGCACTTTTGTGTATTGGATTAGTCGAAAAAGTTTTTGGTTAAGCCTAATGGCTATGTATAAATACATAAGTTGTATTAGGATTTCATAATGCTATGGAATACAGATCTTTTTTCCTCAATTCTTTCTTCTTCTCTTCTCTCTAGAGTTGCCGCCTCAGGATTCTTGAAGAAGCCCTAGAGAGGGGGGTGTCTCCCTCAAGTCCAAGGAGGGAGGCCCCCCATCATAGATCCAGGTGGAGAGTTGGTGGTTTGTTGCCCATGGAGAACGTCACATATTTTTTAAGGTTCATGCTAAAGATCAGAAGCTTCCGCAATATGGTATCAGTGCTTGTGATGTCAAGGATGATTGACGTTCGAGTGATATTATGGGTCTACAATTTAGTATCAGAGCTAAGTGTTGCTTGGAACATTATGGACGATAATAAATACGACCTTTTATACAGCTTGTCTTTATACAGAACATACCGAAAAGCTTGATTCCTGAGTTTTTGAGCTTCTTTCGAATCATGAGGAAGAGCTCCATCTTTGAGGTAGGCAACTAGTGGATCAATCCAGCTCGGCTTGCGCTCGACTTGCATAACAAGCTGCAACTCCTCTATGCTTGGACACTTTAGAATTTTGAGAAATACTTCTTTGGACAGTTTGGCTGGGACTAAAGTGGCCAATTTAGAAAGAAGGTCAGCTCATGCATTTTCTACCCTCGGAATCTATTGAATGCTAAAACTATCGAAGGTCGGAGTCAAGTTCTTTACTTTTTCAAGATATTTTATCATGCTTTTCTTCCAAGCTTCATAACTACGACTAACTTGTCCGACCATCAGTTGAGAATCACTGTAGGTTTGGAGCCGGTCTGCTTCTAACTCTTTTGCTATTTTTAACCCAGCCACCAAAGCTTTATATTCGGCCTCATTATTAGTTGCGAGGAATTTAAAGCGTAGCGCATATTCGACGATGACTCCCTCGGGATTAACCAAGATCAATCTCGCACCTGCTCCAAAGACGTTGGATGAATCATCCATGTACAGGATCCAAAAATCTTTGGAAAGGTCGGCTCTCTCTTCGGGGGGCTCGGTTGCAACCACGGAATGCTAGTCTCGTTCTGTTCAAGATCAGCTTCATCTAGAATCGTGCATTCTACTATAAAATCTGCTAATATCTGGACTTTGATTGACGGCCGAGGTCAGTAGTTGATGTTGAATTCTGTAAGCTCGATTATTCATTTTACGATTCTTTTGGAGGCATCCGTTCGATGAGGGACTGCTTTAATTGGTTGAACCATAAGGATAGTTATGGTGTGCCCCTGAAAGTAAGGTCGGAGTCTTCTGACAGTAATTAGAAGAGAGTAAGTCTATTTTTCTAATTTAGAGTATCTGATCTCTACATTCCTTAGGATTCAGCTTATGTAGTAGACCGACCGCTGCATTTTCATTTCCTCCTTGACCAGGACTACTGTCAGTATTGCTGGAGAGACTGTCAGGTACAAGAATAATTTTTCTTCGGGCTCAGGCTTTGCTAGCAGTGAGGATGAGTTGAGATAGTTTTTAAGCTCCTCAAATGCCTGTTAGCATTCTACCATCCAGCAAAAGCTTTTTGGCTGCTTGAGAACTTGAAAGAAAGGCATGCATCGTTCGACCGATCTCGAGATGAAGTGATTTAGGGATGCCATTTTTCTAGTCAGATGCTGAACTTCTTTAATCATTTTTGGTGTGGTTATCTTCTGAATAGCCCAAATTTTCTCTGGATTTGCCTCAATCCCATATCTCAACATCATAAATCCCAAAAACTTCTTCGAGGTCATACCGAAGATGCACTTGGTTGGGTTCAGCTTCATCTTATACTTCTTAAGTGCACTGAAGGTCTCTTTGAGGTCGGCAATGTGATTTATTGAAGCTCGACTCTTGATGAGCATGTCATCCACATACATCTTCATGTTTTAATTGATCTATCTCTTGAAGATTTTGTTGACTAGGCGCTAGTACGTTGCCCCTGCATTTTTAAGTCCGAAAGGCATAATTCTATAACAGTAAAGACCACGATAAGTAACAAAAGCAGTTTTCTCCTCATCCTCTGACGCCATCCGGATTTGATTGTAGTCAGAAAAGGCATCCATGAAGGTGAGGAGCTCGTAGCCCAAGGTTGCATCCACTAGTTGATCAATCCTGGGTATGGGGTAGCTATCTTTTGGGTAGACTTTGTTCAACTTTTTGAAGTCTATACACATCCTCCACTTACGATTTACCTTTTTGACGAGCACCACGTTTGAGATCCAGCTTGGATAATTAATTTTTTGGATGAATCTAGCCTTAAGGAGCTTGTCGACTTCTTCTGTAATTGCTTTCTGCCTCTCCGAACCGTGGATGCGCATCTTCTCTTTTACTGGCCGATACTTAGGATCAGTAGTCAGCCGATGTTTCATGACCTCGGCATCAATCTCTGGCATATCCATTGGGATCCAGGCGAAGACGTCCATGTTTCTCCGAAGGAAGGTAATGAGTTGCTCCCAAACCTCATCCCCTAAGTTGGAGCCGATCTGCACAGTATGCTCCGCATTTCCATCGTTTAATGAGATGGAAATGAGGTCTTCCATAGGCTCTCCCCGCTCTTCCATTAGGTCATCGCGGACATCTAGTCCATCAACAGGGCAAAGATCGGGTTGGGTGTCTTTCTATAGGGCCATGGAGTAATAGTACCTCGCCAAGGCCTGGTCTCCTCTAATTTCTCTAATTCCGTAGTTTGTCGGAAACTTCATTTTTAAGTAATAAGTTGATACCACAGCTTGGAGTACATTCAAACTAGATCGACCAAGAATAGCATTATAGGTAGATGGAGCTTTTACGACTAGAAAGTCGACCTATGCTCTGGCTAGCTTCGGGCGTTGCCCTACAGCCACAGTCAGAGTTATTATGCCCTCAACTGGCACGACATCGCTAGTGAGCCTACCAACAGGGAGTTCATAGGTCCCAAGTGATTATTAGGTAAAGATATTTTTGAGAAAGCATTATAAAATAAAACATCAACAGAGTTTTCATTATCTATCAGAATGCAGCGCACATCATAGTCAGCAATGTTTAAAGAGATTACAGCCGTATCATTGTGTGGGAACCGAACTCCTTGGGCATCCTCGTTAGTGAAAATGATGGGCTCCTCAGTTCTCCACATCTTTTCGGGCTCTGCTGATCCGCTAGCTTTTTCTCATCGAAGTCCCCCAGAGATGGTGTTGATGACGTTGAGAGACGGCCGATCTCCTTGGTGCTCCTCCCCCTAGGCGGTTCAGGTTGCAGCAGTGCCCTTAGCTGATCCTTCCTTCGAGCCGACATCGTAGGAATCGACCGAGCCTGCCTCGCCTAATGAGTTCCTCGATCTCATCTTGGAGCTGGATATATTCTTCAGTATCGTGACCGTGATCACGATGGTAGAGGTAGAACTTGTTTGGATTGCGTTTACTAGGATGGAAACGCATCCTTTCTGATCTTAGCAGCTGCTCCTTGATCTCCATCAGTACTTGAATTTTTGGAGCATTGAGAGGGGCATAGTTGTGGAACCTTCGGAAGGGGGAGCCCCGCCATGCCCTTCTATCAGGACTTCTCTGCTTCTGAGCCCGAGGAGGGGTTCGGGCTCGTTTGCGCTCAGAGAAAGTTTGGGAGCACGGCTGAGCTTCACTCAACTTTTCTTTCTCAGCGGGCCTGCCAGGCTCATCCATTCACCGCTTTTCAATGGCTTCATTATCCTTGGCCTTGAAGGCCTTTTCCGCTCGGATATACCCTTCAGCTCGAGCCAGCATATCGGCAAAATCCCTGGGTACTTCTTCTCTAGGGAGAACAACATATTATTTTTCTGAAGGCCGCCTTTTAGTGCGGCCATAGCGACGGACTGGTCCAGGTTACGGACCTTCAGTGCAGCAGCGTTGAAGTAATTGACATAAGCTTGGATGGATTCTTCCTCTTGCTGCTTGATATTGATGAGAGATTCCGAACCTCACCTAGGACGTTGGCTACTGATAAAATGAGCCGCAAACTGATAGCTTATTGATCGAAAGAGAAGATGGTACTTGATTTGAGGGTCGAGTATCAGTTCCTGACTGCTTCCTTCAAGATGGATGGGAAGGCTCGGCAAAGAATGATGTCTGGTGCGTCATGGAGCAGCATCATCGTCCGAAAGTCTTTCAGATGGTCGACCGGATTGAAAGTTTCATCGTAGCTCTCGAATTGAGAAAGCTTGAAGTTCGGTGGGATAGGTTCCTGCATGATGCGGTGAGAGAAAGAAGGGTCGGTATAGATATCATTACCATGGGAGGGGGAGCACAGCAGAGTTTCTCGATCCTTCGATTTATCTCCTATAGTTTCTAGTCCCGGAGATCTTCTCAATTGCGGATCTCAAAGGTCTTCTAACTGAATGGGGGCAAAGTCCCCCCAGGGGTAGAGTTATGATTAGAGTAGGAGCTCTCGGCTCTCTGCTTCCCCCTTCCAGAGGTCACCAACTGGCTAGTTCGAGTTGGCCATCCCCAAATTGGATCCTGGGGTCCCAGAGAAGTCTGCTCCAACTAAATCGGTGCCAGAGGCTACCACCGCCGCATAGCCTGCACCGCTTTCTTGAGGCCGTGAACCTACTGGACCAACAAGTTGAACTACTCCACGTCCATCATTGCTGCAGGTAGAGCTTGAGTTGCCGAGAAAATAGGGGCGGGCATATCTGGATGGGATCTGATCGCGGAGGTCGTTGACCGTCGGATTAAAGCTTTCCTGAGGGGCATCTTCTCGGAAAGGAGAACTTTGGAGGAGAAGAAGAGAGATCTCCACCGAGCGCTTCTTTAAGAATAAGGGGAACCTCAAAAGGCAGAGACATGGATCCTTCTTCTAGTGCCAATCCTGTTGGTGCGAAATCTGATTATCGTTGGAGAAGTGCTGGAGTCGGAGAAGATGAGGTTACCGTCGGTGATCTGCAAAACAAGTCTCGTCCAAAGCCTAGGGTAACGGCTCTGGCAAAATTCTTTAATGATCAAGTCAGCTCTTTCGGCCAATAGAAATGGAGTGCTCTGTTAAGAAAGTTGCAAAGCCTTGGAAAGAAAAAGAGAGCTTAGAGAAAATGCATTTGGAGGATCTCTTTTATAAATAGAGTCTGTAACAAACTGATAGCGACGGCCATAACCATCTGATAGTGGACCGCTTAGGCCACACGAAGTTTGTTATGGAGAGTAGTGTCCATTGTGACGACTTACCAATCGAGAGTGATGTCCGTTGTCATGACTTGCCAGTCGAGAGTGGTGTCCATTGTCATAACTTACCGGTCTGTTGAGATTTAATGGTTGAAGTTCGGATGGGATAGACATCGGTTGGTGAAGAACTTTGAGTTATATCAATTTCAGAGGAGTTCAGACTCCTTTAAGATAGTCTGTGTGTGAGTTGATTCGTGCTGTGTATGGAGCCGGATTCGAGGAGAGATCTTTCTAGGTGACTGCCGAAAGTTCGATCGGAAGGGGTTCGGGAGTCCTACAACTGAAGGAGTCCTTGAAGAAAGTCTATCGGAGATGTCCGAACGTGAATCCACTAGGGAGATTCGGAAGTAGGTTTACTGGAGGAATCTGCATGTAGATCCACGGGAGGAGAGATCTGAAGAAAAATTTATTCGATGGAGGGATCCTGCTGAAGGCGAAGTCCGGAGGAAGCTCGACTGCTGGAGAGATCCCAAGAGGAAGAATTCGCGATCGAAGCTCTTCTACGATTATCAGTTACATCGGACTAAGCATCAGACTGAACTTCGATGGAAGTGGGGGTTTATCCCCAACAGTATCAATAATTAATTGAGTCCGAGAAATGTAAGTTTAAGTTAAATTTAGTTTTAACATGTACATCAAACCTTCTAATTGGACTCTTCATTTCTCCACAAAATGGTATCAGCTAATATACAAGACCTCGTCGACTTTCCAATTTCTAGGCGATAGTTTATCGTACATGATAGGGCTAACCCCATTCTTTGCCGTGGTTTTACACCGAAAGGATGACCATCTTTTATTGGTAGCAACAACTATCATATAATGTGGCCGATGGTTGTTTTAAATCAGCCGGTAAAAATGACATGCATTTCAAAGCTGTCTTTCATGCCAATATCGATACATTATTTTCGATACCCGCAGTTGGTGAAAGCTTTTTCCCTTATGCAATTTACGTTCTGAAAATAATAATAATAGGACTTATAGAGTGCCACGAACCATCTTTAAAAAATGATGGAGGAAACATTTGCAGCAAACTTTCAAGGAAACACTTCCAAGCAAGTCAAACGTGAAAACCTCCTTTATTTAAAAGAAGTGCAACAGCTAGGCAGTAGCCCAGTTAGCAGAATTATGATGCTTTGAAAAGAAATTGAAGTAAGATGATAGAAGGAAATATATATATCACATATTTGTTTTAAAAAGGGGACTATATCACACGTTTACAATTAACCAATCATCGAAGAGCAAGCATAGATGGATGCACCCATCCTCGGCTCCTTACTCATGGCTTGGGCCATGGCTGCATGCACGACGCCCCGAGGGTTTGAGCAGGCACATAGGTGACAGTTGGCCATGAGCCACAGTATAAAGGAGAAAGAGAAGGAAGCTATTAGAGGAGGCCATGACCGAGTCGCGGTTGGAGCCTGGATTTAGATGAGATGAGGGGGTTGCCACATGTCCCCTTATATATCGGACCATCGCGGTGCTTAATCATCATCCGCAAAGAACCATCAAGGGGAAGACCAGCTTCCACTTCATTTATTAAATATAAACAACTCATAACTTATAAACGGGCTCTCCAGGACTACATGTTAACTTGTTGGACTTTTTTAAAATTTTTTTAATTGTCTTCGTTTAAATAATTAGCTCTGAGCCTGCCTGCTTAGGATTAAAGACAGAAGTTGACTTTCAATTGCTTAATTAGTTGGTTCAATGTGGAACCCTCGCACCACCGCAAGATGGATTGACATGAGCATAACCTTTACCATTCCCATTTAATCTATTGTTACAAACTAAATCTATCCTACTGGATGGATCAATATCTTCCACACCTTTGTTTAAGAATAAATTACATCCAATTGTTTCTCCAAGAAGAAAACTCTCTGGATAAGGAAAGCATTAAAAATATGTAGGTTCTGCCAGGCACTTCTTGGTATCACATAGACCTTGTGCCAACCATGCATCATTCAAAAAAAAGATTTTATATAAATGAAATATCTTCTCATATAAACTGGTAGGACTAAAAGGGCTCAAGATATCATATTCATTTGGAGCAAGAATGGCTCCCATATGGACAATGGAACCTGCAACATATTTGTCGGTAGATTCAATGCCCAAAATTTAAGATCAAATTACGTAGGTTTCGGATCTTTCGAAGAATTCCCTGACTTCGTATGGATCCAATGTTGAATTATCCATCGCTCACTTTGAGATCTGTGCAGGCATGAATGATGAAATTCAGAGCGCTTTGAGAACTGTGCAGCAGGTGATCCAATGGTGGATTCATGAGAAAGAAGGTAAACCCTTCTTTGGTATGCAAGATGCGACCAAAATTTCTTAAAGAAATGTATCCGTGGTTATGTTACTTGTGAATTTGATATTTTCGATATAAATGTATATTTTCTACTGGATAAAAATGTCTTTAGCCTTTGACACGTTGGAAGACCCGCCCTTCCAGTGCTTGAATGGTCGCATAATATTGTACGTTGAACCCTACCACGATGCTTCCTTCTTTCCAAATTGCATCTAAGCTGGCCCCTGACCCGCTAGTGGGTTGGGTTCCCCGACTTTACCACGGCAAACGGATGAGATTCCCCATCTATCTCCACCATGGCAATGGGAATAAAAATGCGGGGTCCTTGCCGTGTCGCAACACCAACGAATCCTTGGACCCGCCATTGAAGAGCTCCGGGTCTGAGTGAAAGAGGGTATGCTTAGCGATAAGGTTCTTGAAGTTGCCGTCAAAGCTAGCTATTCTCGCTCTGGTCATCGATGGGGGCTAAGTTGCTGTCGCCATCAGACAAAGGGCACTAGTGTCGATGTTGGTATCATCGTAGATGTGGTCATGAAAGTTTTTTTTTTTTTAAGTAGAATGTGATCACGAAAGTTGATGCATTGACCTAGGTCATATTTTGAGGAGAGGGATTTTTGGCTGAAAACATTGTGGTAAGGGTGGTGAGGTTCGCCACCGTCCAAATTGGTCTATCAAGTTATGAGATATACCATAGTATATTAAAATAAAATTAGTTAAAAAATATTATTTAGATTATTTGATCCTACATAAATATTTAAAATATTTCTAATAAATAACTGACGTAGGATTAAACACAGATCCACATGAATTTTTATATATTCCTCTTGTTTAAATCTTGACATCCTTGCCAGACAAAAGATCTAAAAATTTCATGCAAATTCATTCATAGATACTACGATCGAGCTATATATGGTTTAACTATGCTATAGTATCCTTTAGTCCACATGGATGGAAGGTTGGATTTTTACCAAGATAAAAGTTCAAAATCTTTCAAATCCATTCTTAAATACTACGATCAATTCATGATTAACCTCAATGAATTTGTACTACAGTGTCCTCTAATCCACATGAGTTATAAATTGGATTGGGTCTAATACCATTTACAATAATCCAAACTTCATCCAGAAGAACTAGTTGAAGAAAATATTATTTGGATTCATCGATTTTATATAAGTATTTAAAAAAAAATTTAATGAATAACTGATGTGGAACTAAATACATGTCCATATGGATTCACATATTTTTTTTAAATTTTTTTTATATATTTTATTTTTTAAAATAAATATATTTTTATTAGATAATTAATTTAATAAATCTAATATTATTAAAAAATAAAAAATATAGATGATAATTGATTATGAGGAGCTTGAGTAAGAAGAGAGATGAGCTCAGAGAAGACCATGCTTCAAGATAACGATAAAATAAAAATTGCTATAGAATCTTGAGTTAAGATGTAAGAGGTTTTTTTTTTTATTTTTTACATTTTGTAACTGTGTTTATAGCCCTAGTCTCCGCATGTATGAAAAAGAGACCGGCAACGGTTCCCGAGTCATTCTATAGGTTGTTAATTGATGTGGTAATAAGAATCCAAGAGAAGGTGTCTCTTTGCAACGCAACTACGCACGTAAAACGAGATTGTAGTGAGTCGTCGCAAGCTGGCAGCCTTTTAGCACCCACCCATGATAACATTGGGAAATGCTGGCTTTTTAAAGTTGAACGCAAGGCAATGACTTGTAACCAATTTGCTTGATTCAATGGGACTACTGGACAACAACCAAAGGGGTGTGATAACTTAGATAATAATATTAGTTAAGATGTATGACATAAGTGAATATTAGTTAAGAAGTATATTATTTTTTCTGTTTAAATCCCGGCAACACCGATCTCAAAAGATTCTATGCAGTGTTCCCTAATCCATATGCATATAAATCAAGTCTGCGACGTTACTATTTATAATATCAAGAATCTCATCCAAAAAAATTACATAAAAGACATCATCCAAGTCTTTTAATCTTATATAAATATATATCCAAGATCTTCCAAGCATATAATTTATGTGAAGATAAACACACGTACACACTAATCCTCGTAACAATATATTATTTTTGTATAATCTTTTAATAATTTTTTATATATCAAGCTAGGGGCCTAAGCCAACTTTTGCATAGATGCGGACAAATGAGCCATCAACATTGAATACAGATGATGATCTATCAGTAGCTAGGAAGCAACGGGGAGTGTAGCCTATTAATCTTTTCTCTTGACTTCAGATATACTTGTGCTAACAATGTATGTTCTCGCCGTAGCTCTTTACTAAAAGAAGAAGAAGAAGAAAGAGTTCATGAATGGAGAAGCCACGTGGTATGCAATTGGATTAGATGTGGTTTGTGTAGATCAAGATATATTGTATGGTAGAACATGATCGCTTAGTGGACGTGCTCCATAATCAACCTAAGATGTCTGGAAAAGACAATTTGAGACCACAATGTCACGTATCACAACCACAGCAGTATGGATGTTGTTGGCCACGAGAGTAAATTCATGGACTAAACGAACTATGGATCAAGGGATTTTTTTTTTTTTTTTGGAAATTTAATCCAAACTTGGGATTGTATAGGTGAAGAAACAAGATTTTTTTGCTGTAGTATTGCAGCATCGATAATGCTAGCTGCCAAATCACGGATGTCAGTATTATTTATTACTTGTTATAATGGATAATAAATCTTCAAAATGAATTACCATAATTGGTTTATGGGTGAGTATTAGATAAGTATTAAGATGGTCTTTGGATTTAAATTTATTAGATAAAATAGTTGTAGCTGGCGTCGAGCTTTCGCTGAGTGGATATATCCAATGTATGATATGATAAAATATTTTCTTCTATACTTTTGTGCATAACGTCCCTCAAAACCTCTTTCCTTCCTCTCATCTTCTTCCATGCATATTGGAACATGCAAATTTGCATCCACAAAGAGCACTACGGAACCCATATATATTTAGTTTCCACTTTGGACTTACTAGCCATGTGCGGTAAACTCTAAAATTCAGAAAATACTCTCGCAATTTTTGACCTCAGTACAGTGGATCTAAATTGTATTCATCCATATTTGTACATGTCTAACTAGTAGGATCATGTTGAAACTTAGCTTGAGTTGAGTAACTTTTAGCGTAATATGAGAATATTAGTTACAGCCGAGCAATACCAGCTTGTACTATCTTACTAGTCGTGTAAGCACTCTGCAAGGCCCGCTTAGCAAGTTCATGGATTCTTCCTTTTTTTTTTAATATATATATATAATGGCCTAGAAAGGCATGAGGGTGTTGCTGCCAAGTGGGAATGGGTATGACCAGTTTGTTGCCTTTGTTAGCTTTGCTTTTCATAGCAAGTGTAGCTCTACTTTGTTACATAATTATCTTATTAATTGTTAGTGTTGCCACCAAAATTCAAGTTAAAGAGATCGGATGAGATCCAAGTTGGAGAGATTGGACGGGCTGATGAATAGTGAGTGGTCGATTGTGGTTGTGCTCTAACAAAGAAATCCAATAAAAATCCAACCTGAATGCAAAAGAAACGCTACTGAAGGTCACTAGATTTCATCCAGTGGAGAATAGCGGAAATTTGAGAGTAGTGAAAACAAAATCCCTAAGATAATTAAAATTTTGGAGAATAGTGGAGGTGTGAGAGCAATGAAAATAAAGTGTGTGTGTGAGAGAGAGGACTCCCTAGCTGATCCAAGTCTTGATTGGACTTCAAACTTGGGTCCCCATGGGCAAATGCCCATTGAATACATGGTAAGTTTCAACGGCCCTCGCCCAAATTTAAGGTTGCAGTGTTATTTAAACTTATTGGGGACTAATGTTCCAGAATACTCCAAATAAACACCGGACAGCACGTGGGTTTGCAACAACTTGGTGCCGATGGCCGCCCACCTCTCCAGCACCCGGTCATGAGAACCCGCATGGGATTCGGGTTGGATTTTGTTGGGTGTTAAATAACAAATAAGTCTGCCATGCGTCGTTCTCCTCCTTTTTCCTCCGTTCAAACCTAAGAATGTTCGTATCAAACAGCATTAGAAATTACAAATGCCAGTGTTTTCCGGTTTGCTCAAACAGTCAAAATCTCCATTCGTTCATTTATTTATTTTTTTCGCTTCACTCCTTAAGATAGCAACTAATACAACTGGCAACCCCATGAAACCAGGGTCCACGACTACAATTTAACACTATGATCTAGTTTTTATTCTCTAAATTATGTCCAATGCAATAAGGCGTTATCAGTTAACCTTCCGGCAATTCAATCTGATCTCCCCACTGCTTCCGGTGAGCGGGCTGATGTTCCCCATCTTGATCATGGCCGCCGCGAAGTCCCTCGCAAACAATGCAGGATTGGTGCTGTACCCCCGGACCAGCGTGTCCTGAGACCCACCATTGAAGAGCTCCTGGTCCGAGTGCAGCAGCCCCTGCTGATTCACGAGGTCCTGGTAGTAGGCGTTGTCGAACCGGTCGGGGGTCTGGATATCGAAGGGGGCCAGGTTGTTGTCGCCACCGGAAGCCGGGCAGGTTTGCTTCCGCAAGGCTGCGAAGCTGGCATTGACGTTGGCCTCGTTAAAGATGCGGTTGCGAAAAGATCGGCACCGCGCTCGCCCTATGGTGTGCGCTCCCGACAGTGCGGTCAGGTCCCAAGCGTTGAGACCCTGGGCCGCGAACATGGAGATGAGGGTGGACAGACTCGAGCCGGGGCCGGGGAGGTTGCTGTTTGCCGCGCTCTGGCTCGCCGTCCGCGCATCCCTGCGACCCAGAGGCACATTCCAATTTGGTCCGCCAACCTGCAGGGATCGAATATCGTATTTGTTAGCTTCGCTTCGTCATTAATTTGTCTCGTGAAAAAGGAGGGTGGCAAGGATTTGTTTCTGATACCGACCAGAGAGACACCATCGCGTGCGGCAAGTGCCAGGATGTCGGCGCATGATACGGTGGCTTTGCAAGCAGCTTCGACCTGGGTTTTGATGGCGTCGATGACTTCAAACCCACGGGCAGAATTTACGTTTGGGCCAGCGCTATTCTCACCGGTGAATGTTGGCGTGTCGTCCAGAAGGATAGATCCATCACATCCCTGATTCAAATAGAGTGTTTGCCAAACATCAGCGAGGAAATGACAGACAGAGAAAAAAAGATGGTAACTCTAAACCTATGTTAATGCTGAACTATGCTGCTTAGTTATTTAGAAAGAAAACAAGTCCTCCACAACATATGTACATCGTGTAGCTCATAGAGCTGGGTTTTTTTTTTTCCAGATACAATAAATAGTGGATCGGGTGAAATGATAAAAAAGTTCATAGCCTTGCATGGATCATGGAGTCCAGCCTTTTTTTTTTTTTGTATCCAAGTGGACCTAGCCATATGATCCATTAACGGATGCAAATGGTACAGTTTGTGGGCCTAGTTTTGGATCATCCATTCATGGTCATGGGGTTGGCCCTTTAGAACTGTTCGAACATATCCTCGGCCCAAGCCTGGATCTTTTGCATTCCTACGGATACCAGCAAAAAATTTGACAGGAAAAGGAAAAAAAAAAACAGAAAGAAAGAAGCAGAACGGATGCTTAGAAGTAAGGGAAACACAGGGAAAAGGATTATTGGCTCACATTTACGAAGCAATCATGGAAGAAGAGGCGAAGAATGGACGCAGCCATCCTCGGCTCCTTTTGAACAGCTTGTGCCATGACCGAACTCACCATGCTCTGCAGGTTTGGGCAATTACGGCTATAAAACGTAGGTGACAACTTTCCACTGGCAGCACAAGCTAGAAGAGAGAGGATGGAGAGCACGAGGAATGTGTTAGAGAACAAGGCCATGGCTCGAAACGGTTAAGGGTGGCTACAGAATTGCTTGAGCTTATTCTGATGTGGCTATAGAAGAAGCTTGAGTTGAGAATGCGATGGAAACGCCTTTCCACGTCCTTGCATTTATAGTGTGGTTCCATGCATTTCCTGCATAAGTTATTGGCAACTCGTGCTGGAATTCAGGCTTCGTCGAACAAACTATGGTTTTTGATATATTCTTTTCTGATGCATCCACGACGATGGACGAACAAGTAAACCCGATTCTTTCAACGAGTTTCACGGGAACTGATGTTTGACTTGCGATAAGATGAGAGCCGACGCTCTTGATTGTCGTTTTCTTTTCCTCTGGATTACGCTACCAATTTGGTTGCTTGTTTTGATCAGCAAACTTTGGTCACATTTCCATGTCTTGGACTTACTACATGGTAAGGTGGCGTCACGTTTTGGAGTGAAAAAGCTCTTTACCCATCCCAATCATTCATTAACATGTGACGAAATTAATCAAATCCATCTTCGTCGGTCCTAACCCGTTCTAAGTGAATGCGTTCCCTCTCTCTCTCTCTCTCTCTCTCTCTCTCTATCTATCTATCTATCTATCTATATATGATTAAAGGTTCATGCACCTATCTACATATATTGGTCAACAGGAGCATGGTGGAGCTGGATCATGTCGTATAGGATTTTTTTTTTTTTTAAAAGCGTGGAGCTGCCTTTTTTTTGATTGGGTTTTCGAGTAAAGGACATCGACTAATTTAAGTTGTTCTTGTAAAAAATGATTTGAATAACATAATGAGAAAATAGCTTGATCATGTCGACGAGGACGTCCGGTCCTAGTTGACACTGCTTTTTTTTTTTTTTCTTTTCTTTTGGGGTGACACGGTGTCACTTATGTATTGGGTGACAACGTCACATGGGATCGCATAAAGAGGTTGGCAGGGCCAGCTGCTACAGCTGGAATTTGAGATTCTTGCGAGACCAGACAAGCAGTGACAAGTGTTTGGATAAGGAGACGGATAGGGTCTGGCGGCCTGCTGCAACAAATAGCATTTGTGGCATGTGAAAGTAGATTAATAAAGATCAAGCGGTAAATTAGTAGACGGCGCTGACTAGTACAGTAGATAAATTCATTCCGAGCTAGCACTAACAACCAGAGTTCTACTTCTGCAACAATGCATCATTCAAAAAATATATTTTATATAAATGAAAAATCTTCTCATAAAATCTGGAAGGATTTAAAAAAGCTCAACATATCATATTCATTTGGTACAATAATGGCTTCAGTGTATGAATAATGATCTAGCGGCCAATTTAATGCTCAATTTCTAAGATCTTACGTTGGTTTCGGATCTGAGCTCTGTATTGTATTAAGTTCTAGTAAACATAAGTTGTAGCATACCGGTTGGCGAGCATATATTCTTCATCCAATCCAGCGGCGCATGCACTCTACAGCATGCTGGATCAGGGTTGGATCTTTTGTGCAGAAGGATTCACCTAACTTTGCTCAAATCCACCGTTGGATCATCCATTGGTCGTTTTGATAGCTATGCGATGGATGATCCAATGGAGCCACAGGAAGGAAGGCGACCACTTCTTTGGTTCGCAGGATGCAACCCCGATATTCTCTGATTTACTCCGAGAAAGAGGCCAGCAATATCCTACGGCCATCCAAGTTGGATGATGCCATCACAAGACTTGGGTTTTCTTTCTTTTTTTTTTCAATGTCCTGGAAGTTGTACGATAAATCTGAAAAAAAAGGATCACTGATTATGCTATTTGTAAATTGGATATTTTCAATATAAATATATTTTTTTGACTGGATAAAAATGACCTTAACCTTTGACACATTCGAAGACCCGCCCTTGAATGCTTGAATAGTTGTACATCGTACGTTGAACCCTTCATGCTTTCTTTCTACCAAATTGCATCTAAGTTGACTCGTTGACCTGCTAGTGGGTTTTTGCAAGGACCATTGGTGAGTTGGGTTGAATTTGTCATACGTTGGTCTTTAATACTAGTGCTGCACACGAACCTGATCCAACTTGAATCATTGTGACTTTGTTTACCTACATGACAATACCCTACTCCTTTTAATATTTTTTTTTTGTGCAAGTGTCTCGAATCTAAGATGGGGAGATTGAGATCTGGTTGTTGGATTGAGTGCTGCAACTTCACATTTTTAAACTCTAGATCATGTTTACTTCTAGGCTCAGATTTGTTATTAATATTTTTTAGTTCCTAGCTCATGCACAAGTGATATGCAAAAGATGCATGGCAATTTGTAAAAGCAGATCTTATTTTTACCAAACGATAAAAAATAAATGCTTATTTGTAAGATGTTATTAAAAAGAAGGAGAAGAAGAAGAAGCGAGCTATCAAATTGCTCTTCTAAGCTAGAGGCATACAGATGCTGGATGCATTTGTAAACAAAGATGATTCCTTCATTTGCTGGGACTCAAAATGAACTATAGCTAGAAGGGAGGAGAAAGTTTGATTATTGGTAATTTCTTAGGAAAATTATGTGGATTGGTTCGGCTTTCTTTTGGCTTGCAAGAGAGAATAAATAAAAAAGACTACGATGTTGGAAATGCGGCATATAATATGAATCTTCCAAAAGAGCGATGATGTCCCAAAGCTTGAGCTATTTAGTTTAAATAATTATATAACTAACTAGAATCAAGATGGAAAACTTGTGACCTCTAGCAAACATAAGCTCAAATGCTATGTTAACTCACAAATTGATCTCAAAAGTTTCACTGATTGCAAAAGAGCCGGTAATATACATGATCATGCTTCATAGATTTTTTTTCTCGCACAAGAGGTACCTAATTTGGATCCAAGTGGCTGTGGCAAGTGGCTCAAGCAGCACCAATATGATTTATGGATAATTTTTTTTAAAAAAAAATATTCCTCAAAAAGTAGATTAATGATAAGAAGGTGATACATAAGCAAACATCGATTCCACAGCAGATATAACTCTACTATCATATCCATTCTAGTGGATCGATTATTGCATATAAGAACAAAATAAAGTTTCTCCCAAATAATTTATTTCGTTACATTTTAACATACTCTCGATCCAGAAATCATCATGAATTCACATTCCTACAGTTCAATCTGATCTCTGTGTTGGTTTCATCCATCGGGATGAGACTCCCCATCTTCACCATTGCAGTGGTGAAGTCATTGAAGAAAAGGGCGGGGTTATTGCTGTATTGCAAGACCAACAGATCCTGGGACCCGCCGTTGAAGAGCTCCTGGTCTGAATGAAAGAGGCTATGCTTGGCGAGAAGGTTCGTGAAGTAATTGTTGTCAAAGCTATTCTCGCTCTGGTCATCTATAGGAGCTAAGTTTCCGTCGCCACCAGACAATGGGCAGCTCTGCTGTCGCATGGCGGCAAAGCTAGGGTCGATGTCGGTATCGTTGTAGATGTGATCACGAAAGTTTTTGCATTGGCCCAAGCCAATAGTATGCGCCCCAGAGAGTGCCGTCATATCCTGAGGACTGAGATTTTTGGCTGCAAACAAGGTGATGAGGGTGGAAAGGCTGGCCGTCGGGGGAGGCAGGCTGTTGATCTGCTGTTGAATTACCGTTCTCGAATCTCGGCGGCCCAGATCCACCGTCCAATTTGGTCCACCAAGCTGTGAGATGTATATCCCGTGATGCGCATCATATTTCGAGTTATAGCAATTTCTAGCACATGGGAAGGGAGGAGAAGATTTAAAAACCATGGGGTTGACGTACGTCATGATGCACTTACCAAGCCGACAGCATCACGTGCTGCGAGGGCTAGGATATCGGCGCACGATACGTTGGCCTTGCATGCTTCTTCAACTTGAGATTTGATGTCGTCGATGAGTTCATAACCACGAATAGATAAATTGGGAGACGCACTCTTCTCGCCTGTGAACGTCGGTGTATCATCCAGGAGAAGAGAAGCATCGCATCCCTGAAAGTTTCAGAAGGAGAATGTCTTGTTTATCAATTATTAGCTAGGGACATGAAAGTCTGAAATAAAAACTGGGAAAAAATATATATATATATATATATATTCAAAAATTTTAAAAAAATGATCATCAATATGATACAAACTCTCTGCTAATACGTACTCTTTAATTTTCAAATTTACTGTACATGACAAATCAAAATCAACATTAATGTGTGCAAGTTGCATCTAACCTGGATGATCCTTTGCTGCAAATATTATAATAGCCCATCAAATGCGATGGCTATGTTGTTCTCTGTCCATCTTCTCTTTCTATATCAAAGATGGAGGTATAAGATCAGGTTCACTAATAATGAGCTACGCAACCAGAGGAGGGGTAACCTGGGGTAATCTAGCTTAATCCCAATCCTGATGAAAATGAGATTTTAGTCTCAAACTTATAGTATTTAAATAACCATCAAAGATTTTGCCAACAAGCTGATCGGCACGACGATAGTTTTGTCATATTTGGTGTTATATAAAACTATGCTTCTTGTGAGAATAGAAGATTGCCATAGAGCTGTATAATTACGAGGAAATGCTAGAAAACTACAAAATTAATTTTGTTGAAGGGCACGTTCCTTCGTGCCAGCATGTTTTGGGGTCAGAAGCGGAAAAATTTGACAAGGTATTGCACCTACATTTGGAGTTTGAGATGCATGCAAAGAATTATTTTAAGCTTTTTTACATGCTAATGACTAAACAAACCAACTTCTACCATAAATACTTCCACAGAAAACAATGACTAGTAGTAGTAGTAGTAGTGATAGTTAATAATAATAATAATAATTCTGTTGGCACTGTATATTGCAAGACACTGCTTTTAGATCTCAGCTTAATTTGATGAAGTGGTAAAAGCATTGTGTGGTGTGGCACCGTGTATTTTAAATAATTTAGGATAATAAATACAGCTAATGAATCTTGGTTTTTTTGCTATTGATTGGTTGTGGTACCCATTTAGAAGCCTCTTTTAACACCATGAAATAACTAGATAGAATGAAATCTATGGAGTGAAACTAGCTAGAAGGAATATCTCGTACATTTACAAAGCAGTCGTGGAAGAACATGCGGAGGATGGAAGCGCCCATCCTTGGCTCCTTGCTGATGGCCTGTTCCATTGCATTCTGCACAATGTCGTGTACGTTCGGGCAGCTGGATTCGTAAAAAGTAGGTGACAAATCCCACCCATGGGCTATACGAGCAAGCAGAGGGAGAAGGGAGAGTATGAGGAAGCTATTGGAGGCCTTCATGGCTGATAGAAGATTATAGTGGTGGCTATAGAAGCTTGGGATATGGGGCGAAGCTAGAGCTTTGACATGTTCTAGTATATATATTGCAATCGTCTCGTGTATGCGTGGAAAATTCCTTGATGTTTTCTTTATTTTTATGGGGTTTTAACCAACGTAAGCCACGAGGGGGAGCACTTCCTCTTTAAACTACTCCATAAATTTTGTGCGTAAACTATTCTGTGAGTCAACGAACTTCGCGGAACTTTCGTTGATTTTTAAGAAGCCGAGGTGGGCCTTCTCTTGTCGTTTTCACTTACAACCGTAGCGGTACGGACCACCACTACGCATAAACCGCGTTCATGATCAGCTCTAGTCTGTAGATCTACTTGCTTAAGGTTATTGATGACATTGTAGATTTGCAATTTGCTGGCTGAATTCAACGAGCGTCAACCAATCAACTCATCTTGGTTGGTGCAACATGCAGTGAAATTATCCCTTCTTTTTTTTATAAAATAGATGCTTTAAATTAAATTATATATAAATAAATATATTCATAAGAATTAGAAAATAAAATATTTAAAAATTAAATTAAAAAATCGGCTAAAAATTTTAAAATATTAATCTTATGTGGTTAGCTATATAAGATGCTATATAGCAGTGAGATTATAAGTTTCTCTATAAATATATAAAATATTAAAAATAATTAATAAATATATTATTTTTAAATAATTTTATAATAATAGATGTAAATTATTTTCAATAAAAAATAAATAAATAAACTATTCAACAATCATTATAAAATTATCTTTTGAACAAATTTGTGAAGCTTCCATTATATATATATATATATATATATAGGGTGAGTCAAAATTTTTCATATGGCAAACAGCTTTGCCAAAAAAAAAATAAGGCATTAAAAATCCCCACACCATTGACATTTTCTTCTTCACTCTTTCCATTCACTGATCCATGATAACAATTAACAAACCAAATCTATCTTTGTTGGGAAAAGCATCTTTTCCTCTGGTACGAATGACATAACAATGACAATTCCTGTTTTTAGAAGTGATGTACTTATGCTATGATTATGATGAAAAATTCTTCATGCACCACGGGAGATCCATGATGGTTGACTCATCGGATCGAAATATACGAAAAAAAAAAAAATCTCTTTTAATTTCGTGAGTCTATCATTATAGATGGTGCATATGGGCCTGCACCGCCTAAGATGCATAAAATATTTTTTTTAAAAAAAAATCTTCAATACTTCTTCGGAGAAACGGTGCTGAAGAAAGAGTGGCTCGTATGTAAGGTCCATCCGATCGTCTCCTTTGCAACTCCAATTATTAGTCATTTTTTAAGACCTTCAGCAAGGCTGGAAGCCTGGAAGCAAGATCTGGTTGACCACGTTTCCGCTCGAGGGGGGGAGGGGGGAGGGGGGTGGGGGAATGAGAAAAAAAAAAGGAAGAAGAAGCGGGATACTCCCGTCTGGGAGAGAACCTTTGAATAATGCCCGGCTTTCCGAAGTATAAGTGGGACATAGGATGATGCCTTTGGAGCCCGGGTTAGCTCAAGCATAACGTAGCCTACAGTACTACAATAGTTGGAGACTGCATGGACTGAAACTTTAAGAACTTATTTCGTTTATAGAAAATGAAGAGAAAAAGAAAAAGTTTTTGAAAAATAAAGAAGAAATCTCTTATTTGATTGTAATTTTAAGTGACAAGAGAATAAAAAAAAATTATAAAAAATTATTTTTTATATTTCATGAATTATGTGAATTTTTTGCTGTGCATCACGTATTGAACGGCTGTGCACGGATGCATGCTCATTGCACACGACCGCATGCAATTGTCGATCGCATGATGGATGGTGAACTATGCACCACACTGTACGATGCACAGTAAAGAACTCGTGCTCTTTTATAAAAAATGAAAATCCATGAAAAAGATGGATTTTAGCATTCTCATGAGATAAAAAATAATAGTATTTTTTTCTAAAATATTCTTTTAAGATTTGTGACTAAAATTTTGTAAAATATTATAAATAATTAAGATAAAATACTGAATAGTGATAATATAATATAATATTAATATTATCCTTATATTTATATAAATATAATATTAATATTAATATTATAATATTTATTATATTTTAATATTTATACTGATATAATATTTTTATTAATATTATTATAGTATTTATATTAATATATCAATGTTTATATTAATATTATATTATATTTATTAAGATATTAATAAATTTATCATATTAAAATATTAATATTATATTAATATAATATAATATATATTAGTATTATATTAATATAATAAACTATAATCTAATATTATATTATAATATATTATTATTACTATATTAATAAAAATATATTATTATTATGTATATAAAGTTTAAAAGAAAAATGTATGGTCTTATATCTATTAAGGTATAATGAGTATTTTATATAATATTTTTTAAAAAATAAATGCTCAACTAAATATAAATTATTTTTTTATAAGTTAATTTTTATAATTAATAAAATATACCAAAATCATATTTTCAGAAAGTAACTTTTCAAAAGCTACTTCCTAGGTAAAAAAGTTTCTCTTGAACCAAACGAGTTCAAAAGTAAAGGCCCAAATCGTTTCTCAGTAGTAGATTTGAAAAAGGTTTGGATACTATATATTTATATTTATAACATATATTATAATAAATATAAATATAGACATGGATATTAAACGAATACTAAAATTAATATTTACATTTATCCTTAGCATATAAGTTAGATATTAGTTATATCTATATTTTTCTATCCAAATACAAATATAAATTAAATATTTTTAAATATAAATTAAATTTTTAGCAAAACTCGATGATGAAACATAAAATTGGTTATATAATCATAAAGGATGGCAATGTAATTCACTAAATAGATTATATGTGACATAAGAAAAACAAAAATTCTTAGGTATTATCATTAAACTTGCATGGAGATCGACTTGGTTAAAAATTAATTAAAGCAAAAATATAATATAAAAATATTAATATTTTTAATATCAAATGCTATATTATTCTTTAATTATACATAAATAAAAAAAATATCAATTATCTATTTTTAGAGAGTTTGTAGGAAATTATATATATATATATATAGACATAGTGGAACATGGAAGTTACTAATATTTATAAATACTTTTGGTTAAAAAAGTTTGCAAATATTTAAAATTAATTTTTATTTTATCAAAAATATTTATGTTTTATAAAAAAATATAAATAAAATATGAAAAATGATATAATATATGAAATGCTTTTTGATAAGTGAAGAAACTTACTGGTAGCATTGTTGTTTGGTGGCTTATGCTTTAACTAAAAATGATATAATATTTCAGTTTTTAGGTTTCACCCTAAAGCTATCATATTGTATAAATATCTAATTCTGAATTCATATCCTTGTTCAGCAGATTTTTGAACTAAATATATGGATCCAATTGGATATAAAAAATCAATATTTGAATCCAATATAGAAATGAGTACCATCCAATATAATCCGACCTACTTTTCACCCAATAAGATAGAAATAAGGACTGATTGATGCAACCAATGGTGGCTAGAGTTGGAGTGAAAAAGAATAGAATGTGTGATCGAGTGGAGGTGGGATTGGAGGTAGAGTAGGTCAGATGGATGGTGTCCAAAGTGAATGGGAGGGACATTAGAGGGTCTACAAAGAAGCTGAAGCCCTGATAGAGAGGAAAAAGGAAGATTTAAACACTTGAGCTAGGGGTGCAAAAGAGTTGAGCCGGAGTGGATGAATGATCTCAATCCGATCTGATTCATTGATTAGATCCTAATATTAGTTCTAAACCCAATCTAATAGAAGATCGGATTAGGACAAGTCAGATCTACAACCAAAATCTTTAATCTAATGGATCATTTGAGTTGGATTGGATCCATATTTAATCCAGCCCCAATCTAAATAATTTGGATTTGAATCGCATCATATCCTTGTACTTCTCATTTAATTAACTCATAGTTGGAATTACTCAAGCTACTGTAGCAACAGTATAGACAATACTTTGATAATAAATAATGAGTATAAATGCCAAAAATATTATACACTCAATAAACCTATGGAAATTGGAAAGTAACAGAACTTAAGCTCTCAATCACTTTATACATTATCAAATTTCTTTTCTAGAAAAGGCCGTAATGCTCATGATTTTGATATAGTTCATTAGATAATAAATTGAGATGCCACATTTACAAGCAATTAGACACAAGAATCCTAAGATTTTCTAGTAGCTGTAACCTGGATGACTCTACGTTGCTTTCTTCTATATAGATCTTGTCCTTCATCATTTGCTTTAGCCAAAATAAAGTTCAACAATCAATAATAGAAATTTATTAATTACCATATATGCATCTGTTATTAGCCATACAAAATAGATAATAAATAAAATTGCTCTTAAAAAAAATTAAGATACAAAAATAATTTTAAATATATCTTTATGTTAAAATTATTGTTCATACAAATCTTAAATCACAAGTTAGAGATCCAAAGAGGTTTAAGTCTTAACAATATATCAAATTTAGGTCAGATCGGATCATACAGTGGAAGATCCAAAATTGACTTAAAAATTAAATAAATCGAGTCAGATTAAATTAAATTATAATTTAATAAATTCTGACTCAATTTGAAAAATAAAATAAATCTAATTTTAGTAGCCGATCCAGTCCTATGGATGCTTTAAAATGAATCAGATCGGATTTGAGTAGATCAGATAGGGCCACCGATCAATTCAACCCATTTATAGCCTTAGTTTAAGCCTTGAAGTAGGAACCCCAGGTATCGGCTTAATTCAATGAGAACCAATAGCACATATTTACTTTTGGGCCTGGCTGATCTCCTCTTGGTCCTCACCCAACCGAGGACCCGTTAATTTTGTTTCGAGGTCCAATCCAAACGATAGCTTAACGACGTACACGTGGATCAACTCAAGCGACACCGCTAGTGGTGGTTTAGAAGTGCTGCACTAACTTGCGTTGAAGAATTTTTTAAAAAATATATATTTTTTGATAAGATGGATTAATCAAATTCTTCTATTGTAAATACATCCAAAATAACCAAACATCAAAATATCCCAAAAAAGATTGGGGGTCGCTAACAGGTCAATCTGGAGATATGATTCAAAGTGCTCCATAACAATGCAGCTATATCCGGTCTATATTTACCTCGCGATAAACATACTTGATGGTGAGGTCTATACAACTCTTGACAACATAGCCGTAATATCCTGCAGAAGGAGGTGACTGGCGCTCCTCCATTTATAACTTTGAAGCCAGGTCACAACAGTGGCCGAATCATCTTCAATAAATAGATTATCAGCATGAAAGGTCCAACATGCATGATTGATCCCGGCCCATATAGCCTGAAGCTATGTAGTAGAAATGGACGGATCAAAAAGATGACCACCTTTGATTGCTATAAGTCTGAACACATATATATTCGTAGATTATAAAACTAGCTCCACCACTTCTATTTATGATACTATCGTCAAAGTTAAACTTAAGAAACTTTGGAGGAGAAGGCTCCCAGAGGATGAATACCCCATGAGATGCTGAATGAGCCAATAAAGAGTCCTAGGTCTCCAATTATCTCGATAGCCAGTCAGGGCTCTCTTTAGAATAAATCTTGCTAAGCACCTCCTAGCTTTAAACATTAGGCTATTCCTGGATAGTCAAATTTGATGAGCAATATAAATGGTCCGAATGCCAACCAGCTCCTGCACTTTAGCACTGACACTCCGTCTCAGTAGCTCCAGGAACTCTCAGTTCGAGGTCCCCTCTTGGAAGAAGAAGCTGTACATGCTAGCCAAGTGCCACACTTGTGTCGCTCTCGGACATAGAAAAAGAATATGCTTAAATAGACTGAATATCCATACCTCTCACCCTTAGAATAGATTTGGCCGGAAGCCGCCTCTAAGCAACTTTTCAAAGAAAAAGACTCATCCATGGGTGCATTTCAATCCTCCAAAACCACTTAATATCTATTTGTCTTGATAGCTCCCTCCAGAACTAGCTAGTGATAAAGGTCCACCATTACTGCTCTCAACAAACATGAGGACACTACTACAAAAAGAGTCTACGATAACGCATACTATAGCAGCGATTTTTGAAACCACTACAATATAGTCTACGGTAGCAGTTACAAGAAATCGTTGCTATGGGTCCAATTTATGGCAGCGGTTAGAAAAATCGCTATCATAGGTCGGACCTATAGCAGTGGTTCCTTGTAACCACTGCTATAAATCGATCTATGGCAGTGGTTATTTATAACCGTTGTCATATATTTTTTTAAAATATTATATAATTTTAAAATTTAATGTCCATCTTTATCGTTCATTATCTAAATAATTATCATTAGAGTATCGTCGCAAAAGATCACCTCGATCTGATGGTCCTAGCTTCATCGATCAGAAAAATTTGATTTTGACGATCACGAATGACGATGCGATGATATGATAGATGAAGATCTCCGATGGATCCAAAAATCTGCAACGATGATCTCGGTTATGTTTATAGCATACTATCAAAATTTTACTTTAATCGAATATCGTTATCTTGGTCAATTTAATATAGGTTAATTTTGATCGTTAAATGATAAACGAGTGATCAAAGGATCAAACGGTATCCGATTATGAGATAATTTTTTTTATAAATGATCTTGGCTACTATTTTAATCATTTTTTTATGATGGTGATTATAAAATTTAACTCATGAGACTAAGAACGATCTAAAACTATACGTCATCTGATAACCATTCTTAAACTCCATTGGTTGTTATGCTCGTGCTTTTGTAATATCTGCTTAATGTAAATAATTCATACAAAAGTGATTTAAATTTTACTATCATTGCTGTATAAAATAATTAAAATTATAGTAAAAATTATTTCACTAAAAAATTATCTCGTAATTGGATATTGTTTAGCCCTTTGATCGCTTGTTTCTAATTTAACGGCCGAAATCATTCCATACAAAATTGATCATGATAACGATATCCAATTAAAGTAAAACTTTGATAGTATACTACAAATATTACTAAGATCATTGTTGTAGATTTTTGGACTGATCGAAGATCTCCATCTTTCAGATCATCGCATCATCATTCATAATCGTCGAAATCAAATTTTTTTGATCGATGAAACTAGGGCCATCAGATCGAGGTGATCTTTTATGGCGATACTCTAATGATAATTATTTAGATAATGAATGATGAAGATGGATATTAAATTTTAAAATTATATAATATTTAAAAAAAATAAAAAAAAAATTATTTTCAACCTACGACGGCGGTTTCTAGAAACCACTACCGTAGGTTAGGTTAAAAGTTTTTAAATTTTCCTTTCCTCCCATGCGCGCTCTCTCTCTCCCCTCCTCTCCATCGTCGGTGAGACTCCACCCAAGTCCTTTCCCCTCGACCGATACCGCCCCTCCTTACCTCCCGATAGGCCCTACCTCTCGGTGCCCCCTCCTCCCCCATTGCCTCCCCATCCCTGGCAGCCGCCGCCCCCTACCCATGCCACACCACCCCCCCCTCCGCTCATCCCCCTTGCACTAGCCCCTCCCCGGTGGTCTTCGCCCACCCGTCATCCGTCCAACCCCCCACCCATCCCACCCCCCGTGTTGCCCTTCCCATCCCCGACCATCACCGTCCCATGCCCTCCCCATCCCCATCCCTAGCCGTCCCTACCCTCCCCATCCTTGGCCGCCCCCTACCCTCCCTGGCCGCCGCCACCTCTGTCCTCCCCATCCCCGACCGCCATCGCCCACCCCTGCCCTCCCCATCCCCGACCGCCCGCCCCTCCCTCCCCATCCCCGACCATCGCCGCCCCTACCCTCCCCATCTCCGACCGCCGCCGCCCCCTGCCCTCCTCATCCCCAGCCACCACCCTTGCCCTCCCCATCCCCGACCGCCAACCCCCTGCCCTCCCCATCATGGCCCCTCCAGGCTCCCTCTCTCTCTCTCTTTTTTCTCTTCTCTCTCTTCTCTCTCTATTTTACTATCTTGATCTTGTTTCGTCGGTTATCTTTAGCGTCATCATCTTCCTCCAGCATCATTGCCAATGACCCTCAGAGCTTTCGATACGACCTCCTCTCTATAGCCATGGGTATAATTATTATTTTTTTTTTTTTTTTTTTTTTTTTTTTTTTTTTTTTTTTTTTTTTTTTTTTTTTTTATAGTATTATTTATTAATTACTGATCTAGATCTATCAATGGATCGAATTTGGATCGAAACCTAGATATTCAGATTCAGACCCAATTTTAATTACTGATATCGGATCCAAATCTGAATACCAAATAGGTTCGTACTTGAAGTACCAAATCCAAACCCTAATAGATCTCGGATATTTGAACCTGATTTCAAAACTCGAAACTAAGAAAGGGAGAGGGAGAGAGGGAGGGAGGGGTTCGGCCTCGCCGCCATCGCCGATAAGGGAGATCAAGAGAGGAAGGGAGGGGGTTCGACCTCACCGACATCACTAGGAGAGAGGGGGTCCGACCTCACCGACGAGAGAGATCGAGAGAGTGAGAGAGGGGGAAGGGGTTCGGCCTTGCCACTGTCGCCAGCGAGGGAGATCGAGAGAGAGAAAGAGAGAGAGAGAGGGGGGGAGGGAGGAAGGGGATCCGACCTCATCGGTGAGGGAGATTGAGAGAGAGAGAGGGATCAGGAAGGAGGTCTGGCCTCATCGATGATGAAGATTGAGTGGAAGACGAGCAATTGAAAAGATGAGGAGAGGGCAGAGACAGTCCAGAATAGGGGATGGCACACAGCCGAGCCAACTCGGATATGCAGTCGAGTTGGCTCGAGTCGAGATCGAGCCGACTGAGGGAGGACCCAAGCCAGATGTCTCAGGCACGGAGCTGGCTTGGCTTCTGAGTGAGCTGGCTCGATGGGTGCGAATAGAATTTGATATGTCTCTCTAAGATTTCAACTTTAAGCCCTAAGGTGCCGCCATCATCTATTTCATTCTTCTTTCAAATTTTTGGATTAACACCCATATTTGCGCAAGAGATCGGATCTATGACTATTGCTCATCCTTAATTATTTATGAATGTAATTCATGTTATAGAATTTATTGGATAACATTTTTTGCATGTTTATATCATGTTGCTTTTGTTTATTGCATTGCATAATGATGGACCTATCAATTGATTAGTGTACATAATCTTTGGTATCCGTACAAATATATGTAATTATACAGATGAGAAAATTATGTATAATGATCAATTGATTATCCAATTTGGATAGTTTGAAAATTATAAATAATTTTATAGGTAGTTGCAGTAATTAAATGGTATGCTAAGAATTTTGAATAAAAATTTAGACAGTATTTTAATTTTGTTCTCTCTACACGAGAGAACTAAAAAAATTATCAAAATTTCATTCCATCTCTATTGCATATCATTTGATTACTGTATTGAACCTATAGAATTAATATAATTTCTGTATGGGATAAGATCTATCTTTACCTATTAATTGATGATAGGATGCATTTATTGCATGTCTAAAAATAATATTTAATATGAGTTCCATACATAATATTTATTTCAATCCTTGTTTATGATGTATTTTTTATTTATAATGCATACTATGTTTATAATGCATTAGTATATAATTTAAGTTCCATAAATGATTTAATTACAGTATCATCATTTTTAAAATGGATAAGGGATGGATGAAGTTTAATAGGCTCTCATCAGAATATGAGGTTGGACTTCAAAAATTTTTTGATTTTGCTATAAAAAAATTTGACGGCCATGGACTGATCCAATGTCTTTATAAAAAGTGTATGGATGGACCGTGGCTACTTCGTCAAGATGTAAATGATCATCTCACTATTTATGACTTTAAAATTGATTATAAAATTTATTGGGACCAACATGATGAGGCCAGATCGCAAGTAGGTGATCAACATGATGGAGGAGTGGAACAAATGGTTCGTAATATTTTTTTGTTTGTTGGCTACAATGACGTTGCATCTACGTCCATGCCTGATCTTGTGGTGATGGAATAACAAATAGTGAGGATGTAGAGAAGGTCCGCAAGTTGATGGAGGATGCTAATATTCCATTATATTTTGAATGTGAAAAGATGACAAAGCTGGAGTTTTTAATCCAGTTGTATCATGCAAAATGCTCTAATAGATTCAGTAATAATGGAGTGAACTGCATATTAGAACTTTTGGAGAACATTCTTTCGAACGATGAATAAATTTTGAAGAATAATTATGAGGCATCAAAGATTATTGAATAACTGGGCTTTGTTTACACCAACATACATGCATGTTCCAATGATTGCATGCTCTATTGGGAGGGGGATGTCAACCAAAATGAGTGCATGAGGTGCGGTGTGTCAAGATGAAAATAGAATAAAGATGATACATCGACTTATGTACCTCAAAAGTTGATGTGGCACTTTTCTTTGATTCTGAGACTATAAAAGTTATTTATGTCGACAAGGATATCGAAGGACATGAGATGGCATGAAGAGAATCGAACAAAAGATGATGCATTGAGGCATCCAGCCGATGAAGAGGCATGATAGAAGTTTAATAAATTATATTCTGACTTCGCACATGAGATACGTAATGTGAGGTTGGGCTTGTCATACAACGATTTCAATCCGTTAAGCATATGAATACCGTCCATAGTGTATGGTCAATATTTATTCATATTTATAACATCCCATCGTGGATGTGTATGAAAAAATTCTTTGCTTTCATGACAGTGCTCATCCCTGGACCGATGGAGGTAGGTAATGATATTGATGTTTATTTGTAGCCTCTTATTGTCGAGCTGAAATAGTTATGGAGCATTCAAGGTATTCCAACTTTTGATGCTTTGCTGAATGAGTCATTCTCAATGCGCGTGGCATTTTTATGGACAATAAATGACTTTCTAGCCTATGCCCTAATATCGGGTTGGAGCACCAAAGGTAAGCTAGCATGCTTAATTTATGAAAAAAATATCTGATCTAGAAGGTTGACACATCGGAGGAGCTTTAGCTATATGGGGCATCGATATTTTCTTCATCGAAACCATTCATACAGAAGGGATACACGCTCCTTCGATGGTATTGTTAAAGAAGGTGAGGCACCTAGTCAGATGCCTGGAAGTGATGTACTCAGAGAGTTGAATGGTCTTAGTATTGAATTTGAGAAAGATTATTTGATTGATGGTAAAAAGAAGAAGTGTCGATCAAAGAAAAATGACACATACTTTAATTGAAGAAAAAGAGCATCTTCTTTGACTTGCCATATTGTGAGATAAATTTATTATGCCACTGTTTAGATGTAATGCATATTGAAAAGAACGTGTGCGAGCTCCTATTGGCAACAATCTTAAATATCAAAGATAAGACTAAGGATGACTTGAATTCTTGATTTAACTTGAAAGAATGGGATATTAGGAGATCACTCCATCCAGAGCCGGCAGGGGGAGAACAGTAGAGGCTCCCTCATGCATGCTATATTATAAATGCCTCCAAACGGTCTATATTTCTTCGTATGTTGGAGAACATAATGATCCCTAATGGATACTCAAGCAACATATCAAAGCATATGAATAGTAAGAATGTCAAACTTGGGGGATTGAAGACTCATAATTATCATGTGCTGATGCAGGAATTGATCCAATAGCTATTTACCGTGTGTTACCAAAAAATATCAGAATGACTATTATTCGTCTTTGCAATTTTTACAGAGATATTTGTGCAAAGTGGTTGCTTAAGAAAGATATAAAGAAAATGAAGGCAATGGTGGTAACTATATTATGTGATCTAGAGAAGATATTTTTACTATCATTTTTCATGGTTATGATGCATCTTACCATTCATCTTACGGGAAAAGTTGCACTTTGAGGCCTAATATTTTGTCGATGGATGTATCCTACTAAAAGAAATATTCAAACTCTAAAATCTTATGTAAGAAATATGAATCGTCCGAAGGGATCCATAGCAGAAGATTATTTGGGTCAAGAGTGTATGAATTTTTATACCATGTACTTAAACAAGCTCGAGACACATCATAATCGATCAATGAGAAATCAGGATGATCAGTATGAATCAATTGAGCCTGCATTTGAGTCCATTCTACAGTCAGTTGGACTTTTCACTTCATACCACCTCACTGATTTAAGCATTGAGGAAAGAAATAAGGCACACCGCTACGTGCTCTTCAACTATGATGTCATTGAGTCGTACATAAGGTGAGTCACTCAGCCTTATTTATTTTATAATAATTAGAAGAAAATATTCAATTATACCTAAATTTATTCTTTATACATGCAGCAAATATAAGAAGGTTATAATAGTAAAATATGATATTCTAAGCATATTGGAGAAAGAGAAAATGCACAGCAAAGAATTTTCTGAATGGTTCAAAGATCATGTAAGTGATTATATATTCTTGTCTTATACAACTTATTTGAATATGTTTACTAATTAGGTATCATCTTCTTAATTAGATGTGGAGATTGTCGCTCAGCGATGTGAGCTCTGAAGTACGTGCTCTTTCAATGGATCCTAATTGTACCGTGCGTTTGTATAAATAGCTCATCATTAATGACTACAGGTTTAATATTTATAGCAGATCCGTAAATATGGCAACATAAAATAGTGGCATCATATTGAGCGCCACCATTGGGTGTTATGCTAGCTCGAGGGATTCAGTCTCGTATGGAGGATTTGAACTATTATGGCGTGATGGAGAAGACAGCCATCTTGGACTATTATTCTAAAGAAAGGATTGTATTGATGAAGTACAATTGATTTGACATCTTATCATAATCTGAGATGAAGACTGATGAGTGTGGTTTTACTTTCGTTAACATTCAACACCATCTCCGTACTGAAGAACCATATATACTTACCTTCCAAGCTAGTCAAGTCTTCTACGTTAGTGATCCCATGCAGCCTCAATGGAGTGTTGTTGTGAAGATGATGCCTAAACATATTTTTGATGATATTGAAGTTGATGATGATGTTAGACCATATATGTAATGTGCTCCTCTAGGACAAAACTTATTTCGTACTATTGAGATTTCAGACATATTTGTCAGAAGCGATGGTGATGTCCATATTGTAGATGCCACTAGACGATGACTTCAACATTCTAGTATAAATTATTAGAGTCTATTTATTATTATATTACTAATATTATTATTCAACATGTTATAATTGTTGCCCAGATATTATAACTCAAGAGGAGGAATGAATTAGATTTCTAAAATAGAGATGATTGGAGAGAGATTTTGAGACCTCTCGATTCTGAATGAGACGTGCCGTGCCATGTCATGGGCCGTACCATATCGTGGGTCGTGCCATATTGGTAGGCTATGCTGTGCCGTACCGTACCATGCCATATCTTAGGTCATATCATGTCGGTAGGCTATGCTGTGCCATACCATATTGGTAGGCCGTATCGTGCCAGTAGGTCATGCCGTGCCGACCGCTAAGAGAACCTTCGATTGCTAAGAGAATCCACATCTTATTGCTTTTGTTTATTGCATTGCATAATGATAGACCCATCAATTGATTAGTGTACATAATCTTCGGCATCCATATATTTATATAAAATTATATGGATGGTACCTAGGCATATCTTTGATTATTATTCAATATATTATATTGGTTAATGTTTATTAACATTGCAGATCATGATGGCACCAAAATGCCATCTAGCTTTCACCCCTGCCTCTCAATGGGTTATGCAGAGTTCAACATCTGAGGAGCAGTCAAAGCTTACTCCATCCACCTCCGTATCGACTGCTCAAGGATCTCTACCACCGGCATCTACTCCATCGGTGGCATCTACTCCACCGACATCTAAGCCTCCACCATCACCCACATCTCCGATACATACTACTCCACCGACATCTGAGTGTATATTTTTATTATATTATTTATTTATTTTTTATATAGTATTTGTATACTTATATATTTGTATTATATATTTTTATTACAAGTGCATCATCCAGCCGAACATTTTTTGGTTTCACACGTATGGCGCATGTATGAAATCGTCAGCATTAGGTGATGGTGCAGTATGATGCGGAGGGAAGGCCAGTAGGGAAGACCACGCGGAAGATGCATTCCTTTTTAGAGTGCTTGTGAGGCAGTCAGATATTATTCCCATAGAGCCTAGAGACTGACGATTGATGGACGATACTGTCAGGGACCAGGTGTGAGAGGAGATATGGGTAAATGCATCTTAATTATATTTATATATTTTATATGTTTACACTATATTTGATTAGAATAATTTTGTAACTGACTTTTGATAACTTTGTGCAAAGAAAATACGACTTTCCTGATCATAAGAGGGCTTGAAATGTCCGACTGAAGAAGATCGAAAAATTGTACTGGAGCTACAAGATCAAACTCCATAGAGGATGGCTCGAGCACTGACGAGATACTCTAGAAGAGCTTATTTCTTGGATACAGGACTGCCCTCCGAGCCAGTAGAAGATGATGGTTACACATTGGAGGAGTTAGGAGTTCGAGATAAAATTACTAACTTTTAAATTTTTTAATACACTTAAAGTTATATTTAAATATTTATTATTTATTTGAATACTTGTTAGGCTACCTTCTGTCAGAATCGGAAGAACCAGACAGTCCAGGAGTATAAGTACACTCTCGACCGTGAGTCTATGGTCAGTCGTGTGGATAGAAAGTTAATGAATTCTAAATCATACTAGATAAATTAAATTAATATTTTATTCATATTTTTGATAAACTGATTGATTATTATAGCTAATGAGAGATGGAGTGATGCTCAACCATAGCAAGATCTTTTGATCCAATCGTACGGATAAGAAGGGCAGGCTGATGAACGCCGTGATCAAAAGGATTTTTATAAGTATTAAATATATTAGTATATATGATTAGTATTATAGCATTTCTCACTACTACAAAACTGGACTATGGCAGTGGTTTGTAACTGCTGTCGTAGTCCAAAAAATCACTACTATAGGATATGACAGCGGTTAGCTAACCGCTGCCACTGCAGCCATCGCCGTAGGTCTATGATAGTGGTTGTTGCAGTGATTATGAAAACTACGATCATAGATACCTATTCTGGCAATTTTCAAACCACTGTCATAGACTTGTCTATGGCAGCGATTATAGAACCACTATGATAGACCGATCTATAGTAGCGGTTATTGAATCGCTGCCATAGGCTTGCCTATAGAAGCGATTACGTAATCGTTGTCATAGGTCTAATGCAGCAGTTGACACATTGCCTACGGCAACAGTTGGCACGTCTATGACAGTGATTATAAAATCGCTGTCGTAGCTTTTGAATAATTAAAAAAAAATAATATTTTTAATTTTTTTATATATTTTACCTAACAAATGTAGAGATATATAATACAAAAAATATTATAAACATAAACATATTTCTAAAATGCTAAAATTTTATTATCCAATAAAATTTATTATAATATTTTTTTAAAAAAATATATTAAAAGTTTTTTAAATCTACATCGTCATTGTTCCCAGAAGATGGCGCACGAGCTGGAGCTAAAGTCGAAGCTAGAGCTGGAATGTGCACCAACATATCCTCAAAGTTCGTGAAGGCACCTCCAAAATGCGCGTTGAGCATCGACACCATATCTCTTACGATTTTCTCCAAATAAAATGCGCGCTCCTCAGCTCGAACTGCCCGCGTTGCAGCATGATCTGCCCATGCCAATGCCGTCTCAAGCTTTTTTCGATCGACGACACCGAAAGCCCGTGAAGAGACACTCATCTCTAATCAATAGCTGATCGGCATATATCCAGGCCTACATCGGATTCTCCTAGAGTGCTCAGGTCTAAGACCTGAGATAGATGGTCATAGGGGCCAGAGGTATCCGGGCCCTCGCTTGCAAGTGCATCTAACTGATCCTATAATTATAAATGTAAATAAAATTTTATAAGAAATGCTATAATACTAATCATATATACTAATATATTTAATACTTATAAAAATTCTTCCGATCGCGGCATTCATCGACCTGCCCTTCTTGTTCATATGGCTGGATCGAAAGATCTCGCTATGGTTGGGCATTACTCCATCTCTCATCAGGTATAACAATGGATCAGTTTATTAGAAATATAAAAAAAAATATTAATTTAATTTATTTAGTAAGATTTAGAATTCATTACCTCTCTATGCACATGACTGGTCATAGACTCATGGTCGAGAGTGTGCGTATACTCCTGGGCAGTCCGATTCTGATGGAAGGTAGCATAACAAGTATTCAAATAAATAATAAATATTTTAAAAATATTTAAACATAACTTTAAGCATATTAAAAAATTTAAAACTTAGTAATTTTATCTCGAACTCCTGACTCCTCCAATGTGTAACCATCCTCTCCCACTGACTCGGAGGACAGTCCTATATCCAAGAAATAAGCTCCTTTAGAGTGTCTCATCGGTGCTCAAGCCATCCTTTATAGAGCTTGACCTTGTAGCCCCGGTATAATTTTTCGATCTTCTTTAGTCGGGCATCTCGAGCCCTCTCATAATTAGAAAAGTCGTACCTCCTCTACACAAAGTTATCAAAAGTTAATTACAAAATTATTTTAATCAAACATAGTGTAAACATGTAAAATGCATAAATATAATTAAGATGCACTTACCCATATCTCCTCCGACGTTCAATCCCTGACAGTATCATCCATCAATCGCCAGTCTTTAGGCTCTATGGGAATAATGTCTGACCGCCTCATAAGCACTCCAAAAAAAGAATGCATCTCCCACGTGGTCTCTCCTACTGACCTTTCCTTCGGATCATACTGTACCATCATCCAATGCTGGCGATTCACACATGCATCATACGTGTGAGATCGTAAAATATCCTACTGAATGATGCACCTATAATAAAAATATATTATATAAATATATAAGTGTATAAATACTATATAAAAAATAAATAAATAATATAATAAAAATGTATACTTAGATGCCGATGGAGTAGCATGTATTGGAGATGTAGATGACGGTAGAGACTTAGATGCCAGTGGAGTACTAGATGCTATCGATGGAGTAGATGCCGACGATGGAGGTCTCTGAGCAGTCGATGCGGAGGTGGATGGAGTATGCTCTGACTGCTCCTCGAATGCTGAACTCCGCATAATCCATCGAGAGATAGGGGTGAAAGCTAGATGGTATTTCGGTGCCATCATGACCTACAACGTTAATGAACATTAACCAATATAACATGTTGAACAATAATCAAAGATATGCCTAGGTACCATCCGTATAATTACATATAAATATACGTATGGCAAATATTATGTATACTAATCAATTGATGGATCTATCGCTATGTAATGCAATAAATGAAAGCAACAAGATGGGGTTTCTCTTAGCGGTCGATGATTCTCTTAGCGGCCGGCACAGCCCACAGCACGACCTACCGGCATGACACGGTTTAAGGCACGAACTACCGACACGGCACGGTATGGCCCAAGATATGGCACGGCACGGCGCAAGGCATGGCACGGCACAACATGGCCCACGGCATGTTACAACATGGCCTACCGGCACGGCTCGGATGCGGAGCTCCGCATAGTCATTCGAGGGATGAAGGTTGCAACCTCTGGATAATAAATTTAATATTTTGAATAATAATATTAGCAACACATCAATAAATAGACTCTAATAATTTATACCAGAATGTTAAAATCATCGTCTAGTGGCATCTACAATATGGATATTACCATCGCTTCTGATAAATATGTCTGGAACCTCGACAGTATAAGATAAGTTTTATCCTAGAGGAGCACTTTGCATGCATGGTCCAACATCGTCATCAACTTCGGTATCATCAAAAATATGCATAGGGACCATCTTCACAATAATATCCCATTGAGGCTCTAAGGGATCACTAACGTAGAAGACTTGACTAGCTTAGAAGGCAAGTATGTACGGTTCTTCAGTGCAGAGATGGCATTGCATGTTAATGAGAGTAAAACGATACTCATCAATCTTCATCCTAGATTATGAAAAGTTATCAAACTAATCATATTTCATCAATGTAATCCTTCCTTTAGAATAATAGTCCAAGATGACTATCTTCTTCACCATGTCATAATAATTCAAATTCTCCGTACGAGGTTGTAAATCCCTCGAGCTAGCATAACATCCAGTGGTAGCGCTCAACATGATGCCACTATTTTGTGTTGCCATATTTACGGATCTGTTGTGAATATTAAACCTATAGCCATTAATAACGAGTTGTTTATACTCACGCATGGTACGATTAGGGCCCATTGATAGAGCAAGCACTTCTGGGCTCACATCACTGAGCGACAATCTCCACACTTAATTAAGAAGATGATATCTAATTAGTAAACATATTCAAATAAGTTGTACAAGATAAGAATATATAATTATTTACATGATCTTTGAATCATTTAGAAAATTCTTTGCTGTGCATTTTCTCTTTCTTTCATATACTTAGAGCACCATATTTTACTCTTATGATCTCATTATGTTTGCTACATACACAAAGAATAAATTTAGATATAATTAAATATTTTTTTTAATTATTATGAAATAAATAAGACTGAGTGACTCACCTTATATACGGCTCAATGACATCATAATTGAAGAGCACATAGCGGTGTGTCATATCTCTTTCCTCAATGCTTAAATCAGTGAGGTGGTATGAAGTGAAAAATCCATCTGACTATGAAATAAACTCAAATACAGGCTTAATTAGCTCATATTGATCATCTTAATTTCTTATTGATTGATTACGACATGTCTCAAGCTTATTTAAGTACATGGTATAAAAATTCATACACTCTTGATCCAAATAACCTTCTACTATGGATTCCTCCGGACGATTCATATTTCTTACATAAGATTTTAGAGTTTAAATATTTCTCTCGGTAGGATACATCCATCGATAGAATACTGGGCCTCCAAGTATAACTTCTTCCATAAGGTGCATGGTAAGATGCATCATAACCGTGAAAAATGATGGTGAAAATATCTTCTCCAGATCACATAATATAGTTACCGCCCTTGCCTTTATTTTCTTCACATCTTTCTTAAGCAACCTCTTTACACAAATATCTCTGTAAAAATTGCAAAGATAAATAACAGTCATTTTAATATTTTTTGATAACACACGATGAATAGCTATTGAATCAATTTCTGCATCAGCACATGATAATCATGAGTCTTCAATCTCTTAAATTTGATATCCTTACTATTCACGTGTTTTGATATGTTGCTTAAGTATCCATTAGAAATCTTTATGTTCTCCAACACATGAAGAAATATGGACCGTTCGGAGGTATTAATAATATAGCATACATGAGGGAGCCTCCACTATTCTCCCCTTGCCGGCTCTGGAAGGAGTGATCTCCTAATATCCCATTCTTTCAAGTCAAATCAAGAATTCAAGTCATCCTTAGTCTTATCTTTGATATTTAAGGTTGTTGCTAATAGAAGCTCGCACACATTCTTTTCAATATGCATTACATTTAAGCAATGGCACAATAAGTCTATCTTTCAATATGGCAAGTTAAAGAAGATGCTCTTTTTCTTTCAATTAAAGTGTATATCATCTTTCTTTGATTGATGCTTCTTTTTACCATCAATCGGATCATCTTTCTCAAATTCAACACTGAGAGTATTCAACTCTCTAAGTACATCACTTTCAGACATCCGACTAGGCACCTCACCTTCTTCAATAGTGTCATCGAAGGAGCGTACCTTCCTTCTATATAGATGATTTCGATGGAGAAAACGTCGATGTCCTATATAGCTAAAGCTCCTTCGATGTGTTAACCTTCTAGATCAGGTATTTTTTTCACAAACTTGGCATGCTAGCTCACCTTTGGTGCTCCAAACCGACATTAGGATAGAGGCTGAAAAGTCATTTATTGTCCACAAAAGCACTACGCGCATGGAGAATGACTCATTTAGTAAAGCATTAAAAGTTGAAACATCTTGAATGCTCCATAACTATTTCAGCTCGATAATAAAAGGCTGTAAATAAATATCAATATCATTACCTACCTTCATCGATCTAAGGATGAGCACTGTCATGAAAGCAAAGGATTTTTTCATACACATCTATAGTGGAATATTGTAAACATGAATAAATACTGGCCATACACTATGAGCGGTATTTATATACTTAAATGGATTGAAATCATCGCACAACAAGCCCAACCTCATATTACGTATCTCATGTGCAAAGTTAGTATGTAATTCATTAAATTTCTGCCATGCCTCTCCATCGGTCCTCTTCATGCCATCTCATGTCCTTCGATGTCTTTGCCGAAATAAACAACTTTTATAGTCTCGGAATCAAAAAAAAGTGCCACATCAACTTTTAAGGTACACGAGTCGATTTGCCGTCTTTATTCTATTTTTATCTTCATACACTGTATACCATGCACTCATTTTGGTTGACATCCTCCTTCCAATAGAGCATGCAATCATTGGGATATGCATGTATCTTGGTGTAAGCAAAGCCCAGCTGTTCAATAATCTTCGATGCCTCATAATTATTCTTCAAAATTTATGCATCGTCTGGAAGAATGTCCCTCAAAAACTCTAATATGCAGTTCACTGTATTATTACTGAACCAATTGGAATATTTTGCATGATACAACTAGATTAAGAACTCCAGCTTTGCCATCTTTTCACATTCAGAATACAATGGAATATTAGTATCCTCCATTAACTTGCGGACCTTTTCTACATCATCACTATTTATCATTCCACCAACCATAGGATCAGACATGGATGTAAATGAACCGTCATTGTGGCCAACAAATAAAAAAATATCATGAACCATTTGTTCCACTTTCTCATCATGTTGATCGCCTTCTTGCGGTCTGCCCTCACCACGTTGGTCCCAATAAATTTTATAACTAGTTTTAAAGCCATAAATAGTGAGGTGATCATTTACATCTTAATGAGGTAGCCACGGTGCATCCATACATTTTTTATAAGGATATTGGATCAGTCCATGATCTTCAAATTTTTCTATAGTAAAATTAAAAAATTTTTGAAGTCCAGCCTTATATTCTGGCGAGAGCGTACTAAACTTCATCCACCCCTTATCCATTTTAAAAATAATGATACTATAATTAAATCATTTATAAAACTTAAATTATATACTAATACATTATAAATAAATATGTAATAAATGCATCCTATCACCAACTAATAGGTAAAGATAGGTTCTATTCTATTTAGAAATTGTATTAATTCTATAGGTTTAATACAGTAATTAAACGATGTGCAACAGGGATCGAATAAAATTTTGACAATATTTTTTCTTAGTTCTCCCATGTAGGAAGAATAAAAAAAAAATATTATCCAAAATTTTATTCGAAATCCTTAGTATACCATTTGATTACTGCAACTATCTATAAAATTATCTATAATTTTCAAACCATTCAAATTGAACAATCAATTAATCATTGTACATAATTCTCTCATCCGTACAATTACATATAATTATATCGATGCTAGAGATTATGTACACTAATCAATTAATGGATCTATCGTTATGCAATATAATAAACAAAAGCAACAAGATATAAACATCTAGAAAATATTATCCAATAAATTTTACAACATGAATTACATTCATAAATAATTAAGGATGAGCAACAATCGTAGATCCGATCTTCTATGCAAACCTGAGTGTTGATGGCGGCACCTTAGGGATTAAAGTTGGAACCTTAGAAAGATATATCAAATTCTATTTGCATCCATCAAGCCGACTCACTCAAAAGTTGAGCCGGCTTCGTGCCTGAGACAGTCGGCTCCATGCTTGAGACATTCAGCTCGGGTCCTCTCCCAACCAACTCAATCTCGATTCGAGCTGGCTCGGCTACATATCCAAGCCAGCTTAACTATGTGCTATCCCCTATTTTTGGCTGTCTCCGCCCTCTCCTCATCTTTTCGACTGTCCGTCTCCCACTCATCTCCATCGTCGGTGAGGTCGGACTTCCTCCCTGATCCCTCTCTCCCTCTCTCGATCTCATCCCTTGCCGATGAGGTTAGACCCCCTACCTTCCTTTCTCCCTCTCTCGATCTCCCTCGTCAGCCAGGTCAAACCCCTCCCTCCCTCTCTCACTCTCTCGATCTCGCTCATCGACGAGACCGGACCCCCTCCTTCCCTCTTTCTCTCTCGGTCTCCCTCGTCGACAACGACGGTGAGGCCGAACCCCCTCCCTCCCTCTCTTCCTCTTTCTATCTTAGTTTCGGATCCCAAAATCATGTTCGAATACCCAAGATCTATTAGGGTCTGGGTCTGGTACTTCAAGTATGGATCCATTAGATATTTGAATTTGGATCCGATACCAGTAATTAAAATCAGATCCAAATTTGAATATCCAGGTTTCGATCCAAATCTGACCCATTAATAGATCTAGTCTAGTGATTAATAAATAATATTATAAAATTAAAATAAAAAATATACCTATGACTATAGAGAGAGGATCGCACAGAAAGCTCGGAGGGTCATCGACGATGGCATTGGAGGAAGACGACAGTGCTAGAGATAACCTATGAAACAATAACAAGATAGTGAGATAGAGAGAGAAGAGAGAGAAAGAGAAAGAGGAAAGAGAGAGAGAGGGGGCTCGGAGGGGCACCGTGATGGGGAGGCCAGGAGATGGGGAGGGCAAGGTGTGGACGGTCAGGGATGGGGAGGGCAGGAGCGATGGCGGTCAGGGATGGGGAGGATAAGGGGCGATAGGCGATCGGGGATGGGAAGGGCGGGGGGTGCGCGGTCGCGGTCGGGGATGGATGGAGTCTCGTTGGTGATGGAGAGGAGGGGGGAGAGAGAGCGCGCATGAAAAGAAAGAAAAATTAAAAATTTTTAATCTAACCTATGGCAGTAATTTTCGAACCGCTGTCGTAGATCTATGATAATAGTTATAATAAATCGTTGCAATAGATCTACGGTAGTAGTTTATAACCGCTACCATAAATTTATAGCAGTGATTTTTAGTAATCGCTATCATAGATTGAAAATAATTTTTTTTTAAATATTATATAATTTTAAAATTTAATGCTCATCTTGACTATTCATTATCTAAATAATTATCATTAGAATGTCATCACAAAAGATCATCTCGATCCGATGGCCCTAGCTTCATCGATCAAAAAATTTGATTTTGACGATCACGAACGATGATACAATGACTGATAGATGAAGATCTTCGATCAATCCAAAAATCTATAACGATGATCTCGATGATATTTATAGCATACTATCAAAGTTTTACTTCAATCAGATATCGTTATCATAGTCAATTTAGTATGGAATAATTTCGACCATGAAATTAGAAATAAGTGATCAAAGGGCTAAACGACGTTTGATTATGATAATTTTTTTAGTTAAATGATCTTTGCTATAATTTTAATCATTTTATACGATGATGATAGTAAAATTTAAATCATTTTCCTATGAACTGTTCACGTTAAGCAGATATTGCAAAAGCATGGGCATATATATATAACAACCAATGGAGTTTAAGAATGGTTATCAGGCGACGTATAGTTTTAGATCGTTCTTAATCTCACGAGTTGAATTTTATAATCATCATCATAAAAAATAATTAAAGTAGTAGTCAAAATTATTTATAAAAAAATTATCTCATAATCGGACATCATCTAATCCTTTGATCACTCGTTTATCATTTAATAGTCAAAATTAATCTATACTAAATTGATCAAGATAATGATATCTGATTAAAGTGAAACTTTGATAATACGCTATAAATATAATCGAGATTATCATTGCAGATTTTTGGATCTATCGAAGGTCTCCATCTATCAAATCATTGCATCGTCGTTCATAATCATCGAAATTAAATTTTTTTGATCGATGAAGCTAGGACCATCAAATTGAGGTGATTTTTTGCAACGATATTCTAATGATAATTATTTAGATAATGAATGATGAAGATGGATATTAAATTTTAAAATTATATATTATTTAAAAAAATAAGAAAAAAAATATATTACAATGGTTATAAATAATTGCTACTATAGATCCAACGTATGACAGCGATTACATGGAACCGCTATCATAGGTCGAACATATGATAATGGTTATAAGAAATCGCTGTCATAGGTTGAACTATGGCAGCAGTTTTTTGTAACTGCTGCTATAAGTCGGATCTATAGCAGCGGTTCTTTGTAATCGCTATCGTAGACTCTATTACAATGGTTTTGAAAATCGTTGTCATAGTATGCGCTTTCGTAGACACTTTTGGTAGTAATATCTTATAAAAATTTATTTAAATTTATAATTATAAGATCAATTAGATATACTTGCGAGCGAGGGCTTGGATACTTCTGGCCCCTATGACCATCCGTCTTAGATGTTGGGGCCTGAGCACTCTAGACGGATCCGATGCAGGTCCAGACATACATCAATCAGCCATTAGTTTGAGATGAGCATCTCTTCACAGACTTTCGGTGTCATCAGTCGGAAGAAGCTTGAGGACGTATTGGCACGGGCAGATCATGCCGCGATGCGGGCAGATCGGACTGAGGAGCGTGCATCTCATCTGGAAGGCATCGTAAGAGACATGGTGTCGACGCTCAGCATGCATTTTAGAGGTGCCTTCACGGACTTTAAGAATTTGTTGGTCTGCATTCCAGCTCCAGCTCCTCTAGCTCCGGCTCCAACTCATACTCCATCTTTCAATGACAACGATTATATAGATTTAGAAAATTTTTGATGTATTTTTTTTAAAAAAATATTATAATAAAATTTATTTGATAATAAAATCTTAGTATTTCAAAAATATTTTTATATTTATAATATTTTTTATGTTATATATATCTGTATTTGTTAGATAAAATATATAAAATATTAAAAATTTTATATTTTTTTAATTATTTAGAATCTACAATAATGATTTTACAACCGCTGTTATAGACATGCCAACCGCTGTCATAGACAATGTGTCAACTGCTGTATAGATCTATAGCAGTGGTTATATAACCGTTTTTATAAACAAACCTATGGCAGCGATTCTATAATCACTGTCATAGATAAGTATATAATAGTGGTTTAAAAATCACTACAGTAGGTACTCTATGATAGCAGTTTTCAGAACCACTGCAACAACCACTATCATAGGCCTACGACGATGGCTGCAATGGCAGCGGTTAGCTAACCACTGTCATAGTCTATAACAGTAGTTTTTTGGATTATAATAGTAGTTATAAATCGCTGTCGTAATCCTGTTCTATAATAGTAGGATCTCCAAACTTAGACATCCTGAGTACTATGGGTTAGAATCACTACGGACTACACGTGCTAAGCCAAAGTCTTTTCGAACAGCTAGGTCACAGCTTCTTAATCCCTACCCCAGCCATCTTGGATAAGCAAGTTGTGCACTCCTATAAAGTTTCCAACCTCCATACTGATAGAAGTTGGTCAACGGTTCAACGGCATCTCAGCCACCCATGGATCTAGTAGGACGTACATAGATTGACCATCCTTCATTAAACCCTTGTCTATGAAATGATCTCGGAGGCCTGCTTGCAAATCTCCTTCCATAGGAAGGAGTAGATCCAACTTATCCAGATCTTCGCTCTGGCATCTCATGAACCATACCTGGCCTTCATCACTAAGCTCTACCAACTATGAGGATCAAGTAGGAATCGGGTCACATGTCAATAATGGCTCCCCACCTAGTGGTTAGTGACTGGATCCTCAAACTGCCATCCGTCAGTAGCTGGCATATAACATCCCAAGCCAACAAATACACACTGCCACCTCCAAGCCTTAAGTCCCATAGAAATCTCTGAAATGATGCTCAATCTTTACCACCTAGGTTTTTTGGGAGAATAGTGTTGGATAGGAGATAAATATGTATAGCACTGAGAACTGACCTCACTGGTGCAAGTCTACCCATCATGGTGAGAGATCTAGCCTGCCACCCCTCCAATCTCTCCTGGATTGATTGCTTCACCCCTACACACTCAGTCCTTCTATACCAGTGACTTGCCATGGGAACCCCCAAGTAGAGCAAAACCTCATTATACTTCGCAACTTCATGAACAACCCGATCATATGCTGAAGCTAGATCGGTGTCTTTGGGCTGAAGGGAATTGTCGATTTGTAGATATTCACTTTTTGACTCGAAGATAGGTGATACTCTTCCAAGACTTTCGTGAAGCTAGCAGCATTTCAGATTGAAGCTCAACCCACCAACAAAGAATCATTTACATAAAGTCCAAGATCGACAGGCCCCTCAAAATTGGTAGGTAAGGGTCCCTATCTGGTCTCTGGGATGTAGCACGAAGAGCTTGCGAAAGGATGTTAGCACAAAGAATGAAGAGATATGCGGATAATAAACAATCTTGCCATAGCTCAGTCATTGAGCAGAAGTAGTCTGAGGGTGTCTCATTGGTCAAGATGACAAAAGCGAGATTATAGATACACATCATAATTTAATTGATCTAGCATGGATGGAAATCAAACTTCTCCAAGACCAACTTCAGAAACCGCCAACTTATGCGATCATATGCTTGCTCGATGTTCAGCTTGATTGTCATGAGGCTATGATGAGGGAAAGCCCGATAAAGATTATCCACGAAGTCTCGGACAATAAGAATATTATCGAAAATACTTTGGTCACCGACAAATACCTCTTGCTCTGAGCAAATTAACCATGGAAGAATTGGCTTTATCCTGTGAACCATTAATTTAGTATAAATCTTGTATAGAATTATGCACAGACTGATGAATCTAAATTTTTTTGATTCAAATGCCTTCTACCTCTTCGTTTAAGGATCTCTCTGGCAAGTGGACAACCCATGTTCATGAGGGCGTTAAAAAGGATATAGCTAACTAGTTATTTGATATTTTGATGGAATTTAAATGCTTCCATGGTGCATTCATCGGCACTTAGATATGCTAAACTTTGATATCGTTTGGGTGGATTTCAAATTAGAGTTGATTTATATTTTCAGATCTTATGATTTGATAAATAAATAAATAATTAAATAAACTCTTAATGGATCAAACCAGCCCTCTCATGCCGTCCTCGGACGGGAATCGGGGCCTGGAACAATTAAGTAGCGCCAGTCATCCTGGAATGCAGTACGCTGCAGTACACAAAAAGGAAAGGCATATATAACTGTTCGGTTCCGTGTCCTGGAGGTCTCCTTCCAAACGGAAGCAAACGTCGTCAAAACAGTGGATCAATCAGCCCGAAGAGTTTTTCTTTTTGTTTTTGGGAAAGTGAGAAGGATCCAGGTCGACTCCCATCCCCGGTCTCTGTGGCCCCGCAAACCCACCGGGCATTGACCTCCGCCCGGAAAACAGGTTTACGGAAGAGGAAGAAAAGAAACTCCCGCTCGTCGCCCCGGTCCGCGTGTTTGACCGCCCTACCCTCTATGACCGCATCAATTACGACAGTGCCCTCCGACAAGGCCAGCCCGGGAATCCCAAAATACACCCGGATTCCCACCGTCCGAAGGCGACCCTGTCGTCTCGAACTCGGCCATGGGCCAAAACTGGCCCGTCGAGCCCCCAATCATTTCCCAAGCGTAAATTGTTCAGGAGAAAAATTAACATAGAGTACAATAAAAATTAACATAGAGTACAATAGGCATCATCATATTTTTCAACATATATTTAATATTTTATAATATTTAAAATTTTTAATAATAAAAATATTTATTTTTAAAAATTATAATATTTATTGAGGATAAATCTCGCTTTCGTCGAGATCCAATCTGATGATTAGTCTAATGCAACTGATAATCATGAAAGAGCTTCGATCGAAAATTCTCCTCCAGTGGTTGGATCTTAGCCGAACTCCTTCAGCCGACCGAACTCCTCAACGACCGAGCTCCAGCCGAACTCCTCTAGTGGCCGAACTCCTCCCGGACTTCTCCCTCAATCGGACTCCTCCAGGAGCTGAACTCCTTCCAGATTCCTCCTTCAGTCAGATTTCTAAAGGAGCCGAACTCCTTCTTCAATCGAATTTCTCTAGGAGCCAAACTCTTTTCGGACTTCTTTCTCGGTCGAACTCCTCTAGGAGCCGAACTTCTTTCGGATTTCTCCTTCAATCAAGTTCCGCCATGAGCCAAACTCCTTCCGAACTCTTCCTTCAGTCGGATTTCTACAAGAGCCGAACTTCTTCCAGACTCCTCCTTCAGTCGGATTCCTCCAGGAGCCGAACTCCTTCCAGATTTTTTCTTCAATCAAGTTCCTCCAGGAATCGAACTCCTTCCAAATTTTTTCTTCAATCGGACTCCTTTAAGAGCCGAACTCTTTTCAGATTTCTCCTTCAGCCAAATTTCTCCAGGAACCAAACTCCTTCCGGACTTTTTCTTCGGTCGAACTCCTCCAGGAGCTGAACTCCTTTCAGATTTCTCATTCAATTGGATTCCTCCAGTGGATTGCTTCCAGATTGCAACTACCATTTCTCCCGGATGATCCCCTCTAGCCGTGTCTGTTTTAGGAGTCCGAACTCCTCTAGAATTGATGTATGTCAAAGCTCTTCACTGACTGATATCTGCTTTCTCCGAACTTCGACTATTGAATCTCAATGAACGATCACTATCAGTCTGACAACATCTCTCTTTGTAGCAAATCTCATGCAGTCCCGAGTGACCCACTATCGGATGGTTATGGCTATCACTATCAGTCTGACGATACCTCCCTCTCCATATCGAATCCCATGCGGTCCTGAGCGGCTCACCACCAGATAGTATGACCGTCACTATCAATCAAGCTCCATCTATAAAAAAGAACCCTCCAGATATGTTTTTTCTAGGCTCTCTTCTTCTTTTTGAAACTCTGCTGAACTATTTTCTAAGCACTCCATTCCTGTTGGTCAGAAGAGCTGACTTGATCATCGCAGGATCTTGTCGGAGCCACCATCATCGACTCCGGATGAAACTTTATTTTGCAGGTCACTGACGGTGACCTCATCTTTCTCGACTCCAGCTCAATTCGATGTCAAACAGATTCTGCACCAATAGGATTGGTGCTAGAGAAAGGACCTCTATTTTTGAGGTACCCTTGTTCTTAAAGGAGTGCTCAGCAGCGATCTCTCTTCTTCCTCTCTAGAATTCTTCTCTGAGAAAAAATATCTCCTAAGAAAGCTTCGACCCGATGATCAACGGTCTCTGCAACCAGATCCCATCCAGACCTATCCGCTTCTGCTTCAGCCACAGCAACTCAGGCTCCACCTGCAGCCATGGTAGATGCAGAGCAGTTCAACCTGCTAGTTCAGTAGGTTCGCGGTCTCATGGAGATGGTGCAGGCCATACATCGACAAGCTACGGCACTAATTCAATCAGAGCAGGCTTCTCCGGAGCCTCGAGGTTCGATCTGGGGATGGTTGACTTGGGCTATCCGGCCTCTGATCTTCGAAAAGAAAGGATGGAGGGCCTTTGCTCGGACCATGATTCGATCCAGGAGGAAGCTTCACATCCGTTCCACCAGAAAATCCTAGAGATCAATGATCGTGAAGATCTTCTGGATCAAAGGCTCCTAGAAATGAGCCGACGAATCGAAGAGCTCCATCATACTCCCTCCTCATATGGTAATGATATTCGGACTGATCCTCCTTTTTTTCAGAGAATTATGCAGGAACCGATTTCGCCGAACTTCAAGCTCCCGCAGTTTAAGAGTTACGATGGAACCATCGATCTGGTCGACCATCTGAAGGTCTTTCAGACAATGATGCTGCTCCACGGTGCGCTAGATGCCATTTTATGCTGAACTTTTTCGTCCACCCTCAAGGAAGCTATTAGGAACTGGTTTCAGCACTTAAGTCGGGTACCATCTTTTTCTTTGATTAGATGAGCCATCAACTTGTGGCTCACTTTGATAGCAGCCGACGTCCCCATCGAGGTTCAGATTTTCTGATGAACATCAAGCAGAAGGTGGGAGAATCTATCCAAACTTATGTCATCCGATTTAATGCTGCTATATTGGAGGTCCGAAATTTGAATCAATCAGTTGTGATGGCCGCACTCAAGGACGACCTTCAGAAGAATGATTTGCTGTTCTTCTTGAAGAAGAAGTACTTCAGAGATTTTGCCGATCTGTTAGCTCGGACTGAGGAATATGCTCGAGCGAAAGAAGCCTTCAAGTTGAAGGATGAGAAAGCTGTAGAAGAGTGGCATAGACCCACCATTGATGGAGGATCGAATGAAGTTCGGCCATGCTCACAGACCACTCCGAGTGCAAGCGAGCCCATGCTCACAGACCCCTCCGAGTGCAAGCGAGCCCAAACTTTTTTTCGAGCTCATCATCAAAGAAGCCCCGATAGAAGGGCGCGAAGAAGTTCTTCCCCTGAAAGATTTCACAACTATGTCCCCCTTAGTGCTCCTAAAGCTAAAGTTCTGATGAAAATCAAGAATCAGCTACCAAGATCAAAAGAATTACGATCTCCTCCAAATAAGCGTAATCGAAGCAAGTACTGTCTCTACCATCATAACCACGACCACGATACTGAAGAATGCATTTAGCTCCAAGACGAAATCGAGGAGCTCATCAAGAGAGGTCGGCTGGATTGATTCCTCAGATGTCGGTCTGAAGCAAGAGTAGATCGGCCAAGGGCGCTACTATAGTCAGAACCATCAATGAGAAAGGAATAATAAGAAGAACGGCCGCCTCTTGGCATCATTAACACTATCTTTGAGGGGCTTAGTATTTCAGTGAGCCACCATCTCTCAGCCTCAGAGCTAGGAGAAGCTTGCCTCGAATTGGAAATGCTCATATGAAATAGAGGAGATCGTCTGGCCCGAAACTTATCGTTTGAAGGAGCTCGGAGGAAGAACGCTCCCATGACCTTGAATTCAGAAAATCTGAGAATGTACTACCAGTAATTTTTCTTCAATAAAACTCCTCCATTTCAATATTATTATTTCTTGGTACAAAAATTATGTGATGATAGAAAAGAAGCAATCAATAGTGGCCATGTTAGGAATAGAAGGAGAATCTCATCCTAACATGAGCAAGTCAAAGTTCTTCAACCTCGATTGGAGATAAGATCTCTTTCGAGCTTCAACGTTTACGTCAATAGGAGATAACATCTCCTTCAACCTCGGTTGGAGATAAGATCTTCCCCGAGCTTCTACGTTAATAGGAGATAAGATCTCTTTCAATCTCGGTTGGAGATAAAATCTCCTCCAAGCTTCAACATCTACGTCAATAGAAGATAAGATCTCTTTCAATCTCGACTGAAGATAAGATCTTCCCCAAGCTTCTCTACGTCAACAAGAGATAAGATCTTCTTCAACCTCGGCTGGAGATAAGATCTCCTCCGAGCTTCAACGTCTACGTCAACAGAAGATAAGATCTTCTTCAACCTCGGTTGGAGATAAGATCTCCCTCGAGCTTCAACGTCTATGTCAATAGGAGATAAGATCTCCTTCAATCTCAGCTGAAGATAAGATTTTCTCCGAGCTTCAACGTCTACGTCAACAAAAATAAAATCTCCTTCAACCTCGACTGAAGATAAGATCTTCTCCGAGCTTCTACATTAGCAGGACATAAGATCTCCTTCAACCTTGGCTGGAGATAAAGATCTTCCCCGAGCTTCTACGTCCATAAGAGATAAGATCTCCTTCAACCTCGACTGTAGATAAGATCTCCTCCAAGCTTCAACGTTTACGTTAACAGGAGATAAGATCTCCTTCAACCTCGACTGAAGATAAGATCTCTCTCGAGCTTCTACGTTAACAGAAGATAAGATCTCTTTCAACCTCGGTTGGAGATAAGATCTCCTTCAACCTCGATCGGAGATAAGATCTTCTCCAAGCTTCTATGTCAATAGGAGATAAAATCTTCTTCAACCTCAATTGGAGATAAGATCTCTCTCGAATTTTAATGTCTACGTTAATAGGAGATAAGATCTTCTTCAACCTCGATTGGAGATAAGATCTTCCTCGAGCTTCTACGTCAATAGGAGATGAGATCTCCTTCAACCTCGATTGGAGACAAGATCTTCCTCGAAATTCAACTTCAACGTCAATCCTTCAACAAGAGATAAGATCTCCCCCGAGCTTCAACTTCAACCTCGACTGGAGATAAGATCTCCCCCGAGCTTCAACATGAACTGGTACAGAGTTTAGAAGAGGACTTCGGCAGTCGTCTTTTTTATACTCTCTTCCTTCAAATTTCAAACTCGAAAGTGAGAAGACTATTATTGGGGATAAACTTCACTCCCGCCAAAGTCTAATCTGATGCTTAGCCTAATGCAACTGATAATCATGAAAGAGCTTCGATCAAAAATTCTCCTCCAGCGGTCGGACCCCAGTCGAACTCCTCCAACGGTCAAACCTTAGCCGAACTCCTTCAGCCAGTCGAACTCCTCCAGCGGCCAAACCTTAGCTGAACTCTTTCAGCCGGTCGAACTCCTCAGCGGTCGAGCTCCAGCCGAACTTCCCCAGCGGCCAAACTCCTCCCAAACTTCTCCCTCAGTCAGACTCCTCCAGGAGTCGAACTCCTTTCGGATTTCTCCTTCTGTCAAATTTCGACAGGAGCCGGACTCCTTCCAAACTCCTCCTTTTATTGGATTTCTCCAGGAGCTGATCTCCTTCAGGACTTCTCCTTCGATCGAACTCCTCTAGGAGCTGAACTTCTTTCGGATTTCTCCTTAGTCAAGTTCCATCAGGAGCCAAACTCCTTCCGAACTCCTCCTTCAGTCGGATTTCTGCAGGAGTCGAACTCCTTTCGGACTCCTTCAGTCAGATTCCTCCAGAAGTCGAACTTCTTTCGAATTTCTTCTTCAGTTAAGTTCCTCCAGGAGCCGAACTTCTTCCAAATTTTTTCTTCAGTCGGACTCCTTTAGGAGCCGAACTCCTTCCAAACTTCTTCTTCAGCCGGATTCCTCCAAGAGCTAAACTCCTTCCGAACTTCTCTTTCGGTCGAACTCCTTCAGGAGTCGAACTCCTTCTGAATTTCTCCTTTAGTCGAATTTCTCCAGCAGATTTCTTTCAAATTTCAACTAGCATTCCTCCCGGATGATCCCCTCTAGCCGTATTCCCTTTAGGAGTCCGAACTCCTCTGAAATCGATGTATGTCAAAGCTCTTCACCGACCGATGCCTGCTTCCTCCAAACTTCGACTATTGAATCTCAATGAACGGTTACTATCAGTTTAACGACACCCTTCTTTCCGTAGCAAACCCCATACAGTCCTAAGCAGTCTACTATCGGACGGTTATGACTGTCACTATCAGTTTGACGATACCTCTTTCTCTCTATGCCAAACCCCACGCGGTCCCGAGCGGCCCACCATCGGACAGTATGGCCGTCACTATCAATCAAGCTCCGTCTATAAAAAGGAACCCTCCAGATACGTTTTCTTTAAGCTTTCTTCTCCTTTTCGAAACTGTACTGAACTATTTTCTGAGCACTCTATTTTTATTGGTCAGAAGAGTTGACTTGATCGTCGGAAGATCCTGCTGGAGTCATCACCATCGATTTCGGACGAAACTTTATTTTGCAGATCACCGACGGCGATCTCGTCTTTCTCGACTCCAACTCAATCCGACGTCAACTAGATTCTGCATCAATAATATTTATTCATAAAAATTATGATATTTTTTCATAAAAATTATGACATCCTATAGAAAATGTAGTATTTTATTTAGAATATCATAATTTTTATGAATATATGTCATAATTTATATAAAAACATGTTGTAATACGATATAAAAAAAAATAATGAATATATGTGGAAAAAAAATTATGATATTCTTTCACAAAAATTATAATATTTCTTCATAAAAATGATGACATTATAAATAAAATATTATATTTTCTATAAAATATCATAATTTTTATAAAAAAATATCATAATTTTTATAAAAAAATATCATAATAGGATATAATATATATATACATGAAAAAAATTATAATATTTTTTTTATAAAAATTATAATATTTTTTTATAAAAATTATCATATCTTGAATAAAATGCTATATTTTATGTAAGAATATCATAATTTTATAAAAAATATCATAGTTTTTATGAATAAATATTAATATTTTTTTTAAAAAATATTTTTATTATTTAAAATTTTAAATATTATAAAATTTTATATTAAAAAATATAATTATATATTTTAATAAAATTATTTGGTGCATTTCATATTATTTTTTTCTGCACCGCGTGGTTAATTCTTTCTCAAACCGATAATCTGGTCGTTTTCCGGCCCATAATGGTGGGGAACGTTTGGGACAGGCACCGGGACAAACCGTACCTGGGACAAGCCAAGCCATACCTTGGAGCCTCTGCGGTCAAACTCTAGGCAACGGGCGGTGATAACAGCCAGGACACATGATGGGGCCAATTATTTTATTCGACAGGCTCCTTGTCTGGAGACGGACAGCTCCAGGGGCGTTATGGGAATATACCTCCCGCCTGCAACCCCGCCGCTCAAGGGCAGCTTCGTTGTTTCCCCAATTATCTCGGGCGGTTATTTTGATTGCTCTGGCGTAGGGTACCTCGAGTTAAAAGTTTCAATAAATAAATAAACGGTGGAGTTGTAGCGTTAATTTGGTAACGAACGAAGTTTTATGGCTAAGATCGTGGGTATTTTGGGAATGGCCCGAATGGCGAGTGGTAGGGAGAGGAGAGTGGGGAAAGAGAGAAGCCGAGTAGGTGGTGCTGTTCCCCATGGCTTTGCTGCCGCTGGGGCCTCATCGTGCTCCCGAGCCTGAGGCTATGACAATCGCTCCTCGCCGGGCAGATATGGCTGAAGACAAGGTATTCTTCGCCGAACTCCGTCATTCTCCGGCGACTCTCTGCCGGGTTCCGGCGATTTTTGTTCCAGATTCATAGGATCATCTTTTCTTCCGACCGATCGGCTGATTCTAGGTTTTTTTTTTCTGTTCGTGGTCCTTAGATCACATTTTCTCGGTATTTGGAACGAGACCAACGGGGTTTGTAAGCTACTTCGTCCGTTTCTTTTCGATTCCGAAATTTCATGAGTCGTTTTATTTTCGGTTTTTAAAGATCCTGCGGCATTTCTTTTTCCTGATTTTTTAGTTTCTTTAGATTCTTGTTCCATTTTCTTATCGAATCGGCTAATATAACGAGTACTTTATCTATGGCTTTCTATACTTGTCTAAATTCCTCTGATTGGGCTACCGAGTTCACTTTCCTGTTTTAGTAAAACCTAATTTGAACGTTTCGGTGTTGCGCTGGGATAGAATTTTCTTTTCCTGATTTTGCTAAGATTCTTATTCCTAACGCTCGATCGTTCTCTGGAGTTTTAAAAAAATCGTCGGTTGTCATGGGATCTTTGATGCATTCTAGAGTTTTGGTTGGATCCTTTTCGTGAACTCAAGTTTTGTCTTTTTGTGCATAGTTTCTGGATTGCCGTTGCTTTGACATCGTGTTCTTTCCGCCATCATGGATTTTTCATGCAGCTTGTTGTTCAATCTTTTCTGGGTTGCTTGATGGACATGGTTACGTGTTATTCTCTCTCAACGATTTCCGCTGCAAACGGATTCCGTGTTTTTTCTTGTCCGATGCGCAAGCTTTGAGGTTATGGTTGCTTTCTTGGGAGTTATGAGCTGTGAGGGTTCTCTTTTGTTTCTTCCTCTCTTCGAGCTCCTCCATAACATCTTTTGTATGCCATTGTTTCCAATGGTTGGTACATTGATCTTGGTTTGAGTTGGTTCTGATTTCTCCAAGTACCAATGCCTTCCATTTTGACTTATATTTCTTGCCTCTTTCCCTATGATTTTCTTTCTCATACTGATATTGACACTACGAGTGAAAACAGGAAGCCGCTATTGTTGAGGGGAATGGTCCAACCACTGGTCACATTATCTCTACTACCATTGGAGGAAAGAATGGCGAATCCAAGAGAGTGAGCTTCTGTAAAATTGCTCTACAAGCTGCAGTTAGCCGAGCCAGAAAAATATGTCGTTTTTAACTTGGGTTCTACTTCTCATGTCTTTCAGACCATTAGTTACATGGCAGAGCGTATTGTGGGTACTGGGTCATTTGGAATTGTCTTTCAGGTATAATTCTAACATTTTATTTGGGCCTAACTTTATCTGCAGCGCAGGTTTGGTGATTGGTTTTCCATTGGTTGCTTTAATGTGTAGGCTAAATGCTTAGAAACAGGGGAGACTGTTGCTATAAAAAAGGTCTTGCAGGACAGGCGATACAAAAACCGTGAGCTACAACTGATGCGCTCGATGGATCATCCAAATGTGATTTCTCTGAAGCATTGTTTCTTTTCCACCACTAACAGAGATGAACTGTTTCTCAACCTGGTCATGGAATACGTCCATGAAACTCTATTTCGTGCCCTTAAGCATTATAGTAATGTGAACCAGAGGATGCCACTCATCTATGTGAAACTTTATATGTATCAGGTATCCTCAGGTTTTTTTATATCCTTTAGGTGTACCATGGAAAATCAGTATTGGCATGTATTCAATTCCCTTTATATTTTGATGCAGATATTTAGGGGGTTAGCATACATTCATACTGTTCCAGGAGCTTGTCATAGAGATGTGAAGCCACAGAATCTTCTGGTATGCTTGTAATTTGGGTATAAATGGCTTAACTTGTTAGTCTCTGGAGAATGGTTATTTGATTCTTGTCTTATTGTCAATCATTATCCTGTAGGTTGATCCTCTTACTCATCAAGTCAAGCTCTGTGATTTTGGAAGTGCCAAAATTCTGGTGAGTTAGTCGTTCTGAATTTCAATGTTTTTGAATGAAACATAACATGTATGTGTGCATAATTTTAGATTTTATGCATGCATGGTGACATATATATATATATATATATATATATATATATATATATATATATATATATATATATATATATATATATATATATATATATATATATATATATATATATGGGGCAGACTTGAATAAGGTCGAATGGATTTGGGCTCAAATCTAGTCAGATCAAAAGTGGACAATGGAGGTCCTACATTAATGATCCAAGCCATTGGATATGATCTATTATTTTAAAACTACTTGCACATCAAAAATTATTTGATTTAAAGACCACTAGCCTATGTATCAGGTGATCAAAAATATATTTAATTCAATTTTATTTAGGCTATCCAATTTTTGACTACTTAATGCATAGGCTAAGGATCTCCAAATCATACGATTTTTGGTATACATCTAGTTTTGAGGTAGTAGATCATATTCAAGGGCTTGGATCATTTATGTAGGGCCCCTATTATAGAGTTTTAACCTGATCGGATCTAAGTCCAAATCCGATCGACCTGATTTTAACCTAGCTCTATATACATACATATATATATATACATATCTATGTACATGTACATGTAGCTTTTGTTGCGGCACCAATAAAGTACTTATTGCTAGCCTTTTAGGAAATATAAGGAATGTAATTGCGTGCAAAGGACTGTTTTCAGTGGAAACAAATTTAGATCGCTATTGATTTCTGGCATGCATGTGTGCTCACTCTAATCACTATGTTGTTATCATGATTCCCTGTAAACAATGGCATCCAGATTCTGAAAACTCATTTTGTATCTATAGAGTGTACACTTATGTGACTATTTTTACAATTTTTGCAATATACATTGCATTCAAATCTGTACCATAACTATGGTGTTGTAATGTATTCTAAATTCTGCACAAATGTTTTGATATTTTGATGTTCCTGTAAAATGAAGGCTTGCATCTGATAATTCTTTAATGATCATATTCTTTGACATGCCTCTAAAAGTGTATCCAATACTTTGTTCATTTGTCTTTCTTGATTGATTCTGAAATCTTCCTCGTACTTTTTAGCTTGTTGGTTGTTGGGTTGGAGAATAAAGGGACCATATGATGTTTTGGACCTTTTGGTGAACAAACACCATGGCATATTGATGCTTTTTGGTGATACTTTGCATGCTGACTGTTGTTGCAGAATCTGGTTGACGCCGGATCGAACTGGAGCCGAGGAAGACGAGGTCACCGTCGGTGACCTACAAAATAAAGTTCCGTCTGGAGTCGGTGGTGGTGGCTCCGGCAGGACCCTCCGATGATCAAGTCAGCTCTTCTGGCCAATAGAAATTGAGTGCTCAAAAAAGAGTTCGACAAAGTTTTGGAAAGGAGAAGAGAGCTTAGAGAAAATGTATCTGGAGGATCTTTTTTTATAGACGGAGCTTGGTTGATACTGACGGTCATACCGTTCGATAGTGGGCCGCTCGGGACCGTGTGAAATTCGATACGGAGAGGAAGATGTCGTCAGACTGATAATGACATCCATAAACGTCCGATAGTGGGTCGCTTGGGGCCGCATGGGGTTTGCTATGAAGAGAGGGGCATTGTCAGACTGATAGCGACCGTTCATCGAGATTTAATTGCCGTAGTTCGGAGGAAGCAGGCATTGGTTGGCGAAGAACTTCGACATATATCAATTCCAGAGGAGTTCGGACTTCTGAAGGGAATATGTTTGGAGGGGATCATCCGGAATGAATGCTAGTTGAAATCTGAAAGCAATCCGTCGGAGGAATCCGACTGAAGGAGAAGTTCGGAAGGAGTTCGGCTCCTGGAGGAATCCGACTGAAGGAGTCCAGAAGGAGTTCGGCTCATATAGAAATCCAACTGAAGGAGGAGTTCGGAAGAAATTCGGCTTTCATAGAAATCCGACTGAAGAAGAGATCCGGAAGGAGTTCGGCTCCTGTAGAAACTTGACTGAAGGAGTTCTGAAGGAGTTCAACTTCTGTAGAAATCCGACTGAAGGAGTTCAGAAGAAGTTCGGCTCCTGGAGAAATCTGACTGAAGAAGAAGTTCGGAAGGAGTTCGGCTCCTGTAGAAACTTGACTGAAGGAGAAGTCCGGAAGGAGTTCGGCTCCTGGAGGAATTTGATTGAAGAAAAAATCTGAAAGAAGTTCGACTCCTGAAGGAATTCGACTGAAGAAGAAATTCGGCTCCTAGAGGAATCCGACTGAAGGAGAAGTCCGGAAAGAGTTCGGCCCCTAGAGGCACTGGATTGAAAGAGAAATCCGGAAGGAGTTCGGCTCCTGTAGAAATCCGACTGAAGGAGAAATCTAGATGAAGCTCGGCCGCTGGAGGAGTTCAGTCGCTGAAGGAGTTCGACTACCGAACGAGTTCGACCGCTGGAGGAGATTGGTTGGAGGTCGACCACTGGAGGAAGAATTTCGGATCGAAGCTCTTTCGTGATTACCAACTGCATTAGGCTAAGTACCAGACTGAACTTCGGCGGAAGCGGGGTTTATCTCCAACAATAGTCCCCTCCACTTTCGAGTTCGAAATTCGAAGGGAGTACAAAAAGGGCGACTGCCGAAGTCCTCTTCAGGGCTCTACACCAATTCAGATTGAAGCTCGGAGGAGATCTTATCTTCAGCCAAGGTCGATGTTGAAGTTGAAGCTTGGAGAAGATCTTGTCTCCTGTTGACGTTGCGGTTGAAGCTTATGGAAGATTTTGTCTCCAACTGAGGTTGACGTTGAAGTTAAGGCTCGGGAGGATCTTGTCTCCAACCGAGATCTAGGAAGATCTTCTCTCCGATTGACACTGCGGTTGAAGCTTGTGGGAGATCTTATCTCCAGTCGAGGTTGACGTTGTAGTTGAAGCTCGGGGGAGATCTTGTCTTCAGTCGAGGTTGAAGGAGATTTTCTCTTCTGTTGACGTAGACATTGAAGCTCGGGGGAGATCTTATCTCCAGTTGAGATTGAAGAAGATCTTATCTTCTGTTGACGTAGAAGCTCGGGGGAGATCTTATCTTCAGCTGAGGTTAAAGATCTTATCTCCTGTTGATATAGACTTTGAAGTTCGGGGAAGATCTTATCTCCAATCGAGGTTGAAGGAGATTTTATCTCTTATTGACATAGAAACTCGGAGGAGATCTTATCTCCAGCCGAGGTTGAAGAAGATCTTGTCTCCTATTGATGTAGACTTTAAAGCTCGGGAGAGATCTTATCCCCAATCGAGATTGAAGGAGATCTTATCTTCTGTTGACGTAGACTTTGAAGCTTGGAAGAGATCTTATCTCCAGTCGAGATTGAAGGAGATCATATCTCCTGTTGACGTTGAAGTTCGGAGGAGATCTCATCTCCAGCCAAGGTTGAAGGAGATTTTATCACCTATTGATGTTGAAGCTCGGGGGAGATCTCATCTCTAGCCGAGGTTGAAGGAGATCTTACCTCCTATTGACGTAGACTTTGAAGCTCGGGAGAGATCTTATCTCCAACCGAGGTTAAAGAAGATCTTATCTCCTGTTGACATTGAAGCTCAGGGAAGAATCTCATCTCCAGTCGAGGTTGAAGGAGATCTTATTTCCTATTGACGTAGACGCTCGGGGGAGATTTCATCTCCAGTCGAGGTTGAAGGAGATTTTATCTTCTGTTGAAGTTGACGTCGAAGCTCGGATGAGATCTTCTGTTGAAGGAGATCTTATCTTCCGTTGAGGTTGTCGTTGAAGCTCGGAGGAGATCTTATCTCCAACCGAGGTTGAAGAAGATCTTATCTCCTGTTGACGGATTGGAGCTCGGGGAAGATCTTATCTCCAGCCGAGGTTAAAGAAGATCTTATCTCCTATTGAAGCTCGGGGGAGATCTTATCTTTAGCCGAGATTGAAGGAGATCTTACCTCCTGTTGACATAGACTTTGAAGCTCGGGGGAGATCTTATCTCCAACCGAGGTTAAAAGAGATCTTATCTCCTGTTGACGTAGATGCTCGGGGGAGATCTCATCTCCAATCGAAGTTGAAGGAGATCTTATCTCTTGTTGATGTTGAAGCTCGAGGGAGATCTCATCTCCCAGCCGAGGTTGAAGGAGATCTTACCTCCTATTAACGTAGACTTTGAAGCTCGGAGGAGATCTTATCTCCAGTCGAGATTGAAGGAGATCTCATCTCCTGTTGACGTTGAAGCTCGGAGATCTCATCTCCAATCGAGGTTGAAGGAGATCTTATCTCCTATTGACGTAGATGCTCGGGGGAGATCTCATCTCCAGCCGAGGTTGAAGGAGATCTTATCTCCTGTTGAAATTGACATTGAAGCTCGAGGGAGATCTTGTCTCCAGCCGAGGTTGAAGAAGATCTTATCTCCCTTGAGGTTGTCGTTGAAGCTCGAGGGAGATCTTATCTTCAGCCAAGGTTGAAAGAGATCTTATCTCCTATTGAAGCTCGGAGAAGATCTTATCTTCAGTCGAGGTTGAAGGAGATCTTACCTCCTATTGACGTAGACTTTGAAGCTCGGGAGAGATTTTATCTTCAGTCAAGGTTGAAGAAGATCTCATCTCCTGTTGACGTAGACGCTCGAGGGAGATCTCATCTCCAGCCGAGGTTGAAGGAGATCTTATCTCCTATTGACGTAGAAGCTTGGGGGAGATCTTATCTCCAGCCGAGGTTGAAGGAGAATCTTACCTTCTATTGACGTAGACTTTGAAGTTCGGAGGAGATCTTATCTCCAGCCGAGGTTGAAGGAGATCTTATCTCCTCGGAGGAGATCTCATCTCCAATCGAGCTTGAAGGAGATCTTATCTCCTGTTGACGTAGACGCTCGAAGGAGATCTCATCTCCAATCGAGGTTGAAGGAGATCTTATCTTTTGTTGAAATTGACGTCGAAGCTCGGGGGAGATCTTATCTCCAGTCGAGGTTGAAGGAGATCTTATCTTCCGTTAAGGTTGTTGTTGAAGCTCGAGGGAGATTTTATCTCCAGTCGAAGTTAAAAAGAGATCTTATCTCCTATTGATGGGTTGGAGCTCGGAGAAGATCTTATCTCCAGCCGAGGTTGAAAGAGATTTTATCTCCTGTTGAAGCTCTGGGGAGATCTTATCCAGCCGAGATTGAAGGAGATCTTACCTCCTGTTGATGTAGACTTTAAAGTTCGGGGGAGATCTCATCTTCAGTCGAGGTTGAAGGAGATCTTATCTCCTATTGACGTTGAAGCTCTAGGGAGATCTCATCTCCAGCCGAGGTTGAAGGAGATCTTATCTCCTGCTGACGTTGAAGCTTGGGGGAGATCTTATCTCCAGCCGAGATTGAAGGAGATCTTATCTCCTGTTGACATAGACTTTGATGCTCGGGGGAGATCTTATTTTCAGTCGAGGTTGAAGAACTTATTTCCTGTTGACGTTGAAGCTCGAAAGAGATCTTATCTCCAGCCGAGGTTGAAGGAGATCTTATCTCCTGTTGATGTAGACTTTGAAGCTCGGAGGAGATCTTATCTCCAGCTGAGGTTGAAGGAGATCTTATCTCCTGTTAACGTAGAAGCTCAGGGAAGTTTTTATTTCCAATCGAGGTTGAAGGAGATCTTATCTCTTGTTGACGTAGAAACTCAGGGGAGATTTTATTTCCAGCCGAGGTTGAAGGAGATCTTATCTCCTATTGACGTAGACTTTAGAGCTCGGGGAAGATTTTATCTCCAACCGAAGTTGAAGGAGATCTTATCTTCTGTTGATGTAGAAGCTCGGAGGAGATCTTATCTCCAGCCGAGGTTGAAGGAGATCTTATCTCCTTTTGACGTAGATTCTGAAACTCAAAGGAGATCTTATCTCCAGCCAAGGTTGAAGAATATCTTATCTTCTATTATCGTAGACTTTGAAGCTCGGGGGAAATCTTATCTCCAACTGAGGTTGATGTTAAAGTTGAAGCTCGGAAGAGATTTTATCTCCAACCGAGGTTAAAGGAGATCTTATCTCCTGTTGACGTAGAAGCTTGGGGGAGATCTTATTTCTAGCCGAGGTTGAAGGTCTTATCTCTTGTTGACATAGACTTTGGATCTCGAGGAAGATCTTATCTCCAGTCGAGGTTGAAGGAGATCTTATCTCTTGTTGACGTTGAAGCTCGGAGAAGATCTTATCTCCAACCGAGGTTGAAGGAGATCTTATCTCCTATTGACGTAGACTTTGAAGCTCGGGGGAGATCTTATCTTCAGTCGAGGTTGAAAATCTTCTCTTGTTGATGTAGAAACTTGGAGGAGATCTTATCTCCAGTCGAGGTTGAAGGAGATTTTATCTCTTGTTGACATAGACGTTGAAGCTCGGGGGAGATCTTATTTTCAGTCGAGGTTGAAGGAGATCTTATCTCTTGTTGACGTAGACGTTGAAGCTCGGGGGAGATCTTATTTTCAGTCGAGGTTGAAGGAGATCTTATCTCTTGTTGACGTAGACGTTGAAGCTCGGGGGAGATCTTATCTCCGGTCAAGGTTGAAGGAGATCTTATCTCCTGTTGACGTAGACTTTGAAGCTCGGAGATCTTATCTCCAGCTGAGGTTGAAAGAAATCTTATCTCCAGCTGAGGTTGAAAGAAATCTTATCTCTTATTGATGTAGAAGCTTGGGGGAGATCTTATCTTCAGTCGAGATTGAAGGAGATCTTATCTCCTGTTGACGTAGACGTTGAAGCTCGGGGGAGATCTTATCCCCGGCCGAGGTTGAAGAGATCTTATCTCCTGTTGACATAGACTTTGAAGCTCGAGGAAGATCTTATCTCTAGTCGAGGTTGAAGGAGATCTTATCTCCTATTGTTGACGGACATAATGGGGCCATTGTCGGGGCCTTTCCTCTTATTCCGTCTAAAATGAACGAGGCCTTCGATTTTGCTCACGTTAGGACGAGGTTCTCCTTTTATTCCTAACGGGCTGTGGGGGCACACAAGGGCCGTTGTCAGGGCCTCTCCCTCCATCTCGTCTAAAATGAACGAGACCTTGGACTTTGCTCACGTTAGGACGAGGTTCTCTTCCTGTTCCTAACGGGCTGTGGGGGCACATAAGGGCCGTTGCCAGGGCCTCTCCTCCCATCTCATCTAAGATGAACGAGGCCTTCGACTTTAGTCGCGTTAGGACGAGGTTCTTTTTCTGTTCCTAAGGGACTGTGAGGGCACATAAGGGCTGTTGTTAGGGCCTCTCCCCCTATCTTGTCTAAAATGAACAAGACTTTCGATTTGCTCATGTTAGGATGAGGTTCTCCTCCTGTTTCTAACATGACCACTGTTGACGCAGAATCTGGTCGTCGTCGGATTCAGCTGGAGCGGAGGTGGACGAGGTCATCGCCGGAGATCTGCAAAACAAAGTTCCGTCCGGAGCCAGTGGGGGGTGGCTCCGACAGGACCCTCCGATGATCAAGTCAGCTCTGGCCAACAGGAATGAAGTGCTCAAGCGAGAGCTCGGCAGAGTTTAGAGAAGAAGAGGAGTGCTTAGAGCTTAGAGTTAGTGTATCTGGAGGGTCCTTTTTATAGACGAAGCTTGATTGATGGTGACTGATGGTGATGCCATACCGTCTGGTGGTGGGTCACTCGAGGCTGCACGGGATTTGGTGCAGAGAGGATGGTATCGTCAGGCCGATAGTGACAGCCATACCGTCTGATAGTGGTGGGCTGCTCGAGGTCTGGCGAAGTTAGTCACGGAGGAGTGCGCCTGTAGCGTCGCCTGTGGCAGATTGATGGTGACCGTTCGTCCAGATTTAATAGCCATGGCTCTAAAAAAGCGAGCATTGATCGGTGGACTTCGGTACGTATCAATTCCAGAGGAGTTCGGGCTTCTAAAGGAGTTCGGTCGAGGGGAAGCTCGGAAGGAGTTCGGTCGGAAGAGTGCGGAAGGAGTTCAGCTGTCGTAGGCGTCTGGCTGGAAGATCGCGGAGGGAGTTTGGCTCTCGCGGGCGTCAGACTAGAGGAGTGCGGCTAAGGCTCGATCGCTGGGGAGTTCGGAAGGAGCTCGGCCGCCGAGGAGTTCGGCTAAGGCCCGGCCGTTGGGAGTCCGAAGGAGCTCGACCGCTGAGGAGTTCGGCTGATTGAAGGGGTTCGGCTAAGGCCCGGCCACTGAGAGTCCGAAGAAGCTCGGCCGCTGAGGAGTTCGGCTGGCTGAAGGGGTTCGCTTAAGGTCCGGCCGCTGAGAGTCCGAAGGAGCTCGGCCGCTGAGGAGTTCGGCCGACTGAAGGAGTTCGGCTAAAATCCGACCGTTGAGAGTCCGAAGGAGATCGGCCGCTGAGGAGTTTGGCTAAAACCTGGCCACTGAAGCTCTTCCGTGGCTACCAGTTGCATTAAGCTGAGCATCGAACTGGACTTCGGCAGGAGCGGGGTTTATCCCCAACAATAGTCCTCCCACTTCCGAGTTCGAAACTCGAAGGACGGGAGTGCAGAAAAGGTGATTGCTGAAGTCCTCTTCTGAGCTCCATACTGATTCAGGTTGAAGCTTGGAGGAGATCTCATCTCCGACCAAAGTTGAAGTAGATCTCGCCTCCTGCGGTTGAGGTCGGAGGTTGAGCTCCTCGGGGGCGATATTGTCACCAGCGGCCGAGGCTGACTTGGGGAAGATCTCCTCTCCTGCAGCCAAGGTCAACTCGGGGGAGATCTCATCTCCCGCCAAAGTTGAAGTAGATCTTGCCTCCTGCAGTCGAGGTTGGAGGTTGAGCTCTTCGGGGGCAATATTGTCACCAGCGGTCGAGGCTGACTTGGGGAAGATCTCCTCTCCTGCAGCCGAGGTCAACTCGGGGGAGATCTCATTTCTTGCAGCTGAGATTAATACGGGCGCTCGGAAGAGATTTGATCTGCAGCCGAGGTTGACGTTTTGGTCGAGGTTGTCTCGGTCGCTCGGAAGAGATCTCATTTCTGGCCAAGGTTGACGCGGTCGCTCGGGGGAGATCTTATCTCCGGGTGAGGTTGTCTCCGATCTTATCTTTGGCTGAGGTTGACTTGGTTGCTCGGAAGAGATCTCATCTCTGGCCAAGGTTGTCTCCGATCTTATCTCTGGCCGAGGTTGTCTCGGTCGCTCGGGAGAGATCTCATTTCCAACCGAGGTTGATGGGGATCTTATCTCCTGTAGACTTCGGAGCTCGGACTTGGACTTTGCTCGCGTTAGGACGAGGTTCTCTTTTTGTTCCTAACGGGTTGTGGGGGCACATATGGGCCGTCGTCCGTGCCTCTCCCTCCGTCTCGTCTAAGGTAAACGAGGCCTTCGACTTTGCTCGCGTTAGGGACGAGGTTCTCCTCCTGTTCCTAACGGGCTTGTAGGGGTACATGTGAACCATCATCCGTGCCTCTCCCCGTCTCGTCTAAGGTGAACGAGGTCTTCGACGTTGCTCGCGTTAGGACGAGGTTTCCTCTTGTTCCTAACGGCTGTGGGGGCACATGCGGATCGTCGTCCATGCCTCTCCCCCCATCTCGTCTAAGGTGAACAAGCCTTCGACGTTGCTCGCATTAGGACGAGGTTCTTCTCCTGTTCCTAACAGACTGTGGGGCACATATGGGCCATCGTCCGTGCCTCTCCTCCCGTCTCGTCTAAGGTGAATGAGGTCTTCAACTTTGCTCGCGTTAGGACGAGGTTCTCCTCCTGTTTCCTAACGGGCTGTGGCGGCACATGCGAACTGTCGTCCGTGCCTCTCCCTCCATCTCGTCTAAGGTGAACGAGGCCTTCGACGTTGCTCGCGTTAGGATGAGGTTCTCCTCCTGTTTCTAATGAGCAGTGGGGGCATATAAGGGCCGTTGTCTGGGCCTCTCCCCCCATCTCGTCTAAAATGAATGAGGCATTCGACTTTGCTCGTGTTAGGATGAGGTTCTCCTCCTATTCCTAACGGATCGAGGTTGAAAGTCTTTGACCTGCTCGTGTTAGGACGAGGTTCTTTTTCTGTTCTTAACACGACAACTATTGATTGCTTCTTCCCTGTCATCACATAGTTTTTGCATCCGAAAACAATATTATTGAAAGGGAAGAATTTTACCGAAGGGAAGTTATAGGCAGCACATCCGCGTTTCAGGGTCGTGGGGGCGTTGTTCCTCCGAGTTCCCTCGGGCAGTAAGTCTCAGGTCGGACGACCTCCTCTATCTCATGCTGGCCTCAATTTGGAGCATGCTTTTCTTAACTTCGACGTTGGGAGATGACGAGTTGCCGATGTACTAAGCTCCTCCCAGGGGTAATGTTGATGATGCCGTGAGGCGGCCGACCTTCTTGTCGCTTCTGGTTACGACAGCACCCTTGGTCGATCTTCTCCTGCTTTAGATTGACGTCGAAGAAATTTATCCAGCCGCCCCTTTCTGATGAGCTCCTAAATTTCGTCTCGGAGCTAAATGCATTCCTCAGCGTCGTGGCCGTGGTCGCGATGGTAGAGATAGTACTTGCTTCGATCGTGCTTGTTTGGGGGAGACCGTAATCCTTCTGATCTTGGCAGCTGGTTCCTAACTTCCGTAAGAATTTGAGTTCGAGGAGCGTTGCGGGGGGCGTAGTTGTGGAACCTTTCGGAAGGATAACTTCTTCGTGCCCTTCTGTCGAGGATTCCTTGGTGGCGAGCTCGAGGAGTTCAGGCCTTGCTTGCGCTAGGGAGGTCGTGAGCGCGGCCGAACTTCTGTGAAATCTTTTGCAGGAGAACTTCACGCCCTTTTGTCGGGGCTTGATGGCGCTCGAGGGGGAGTTCGGCTCGCTTGCGCTGGGGTGGTTGTGAGGTTCGAACTTCCATTCCTCTCCTGTGAAACCTTATGTAGGAGAACTTTTCTGATGCCCGGCTTTCGTCGGGAGCTTCCTTGACTGATGAGTTCGAGGGGTGAGTTGTGAGCTCACTCACGCCGAACTTCATTCCACCTCTGTGAAATCAGGCTTCGAGGGAGAGTTCGGCCTCGCTTATGCTGGGGTGATTGTGAGTGCGGCCGAACTTCATTCTACCTCCTATGAAATCTTTGTAGGGGCTTCCCTGATGACGGGCTTCGAGGGGGAGTTCGGCCTCGCTTGTGCTAGGGTGGCTGTGATCGCGGCCGAACTTCATTCCACGTCTTATAAAATCTTCGGCGGAAGAACTTCATGCCCCTTTGTTGGGGCTTCCTCGATGACGAGCTTCGAGGAAGAGTTCGGCCTCGCTTACGCCAAACTTTATTCCGCCCTCCTGTGAAACCTGAGGGAGAACTTCATGCCCCCTTGTTGGGGCTTTCATGCTTCCGAGCCCGAGGGAGAGTCCGAGAACGCGGTCGAGCTTCACTCGGCTTTCCTTCATCGTCCTTGGCCCTGAAGGCATCTTCAGCCCAGGCATAACCTTCGGTCCGAGCCAACAGATCGGCGAAGTGCGTGAGATACTTCTTCTCCAGGGAGAACAGCAAGTCATTCTTCTGAAGGCCGCCCTTGAGCGCGGCCATTGCAACGGACTGGTTTAGGTCCCGAACCTCCAACGCCGCGGCGTTAAATCGGGTGACATAAGTCCGGATGGATTCTCCCTACTTTTGTTTGACATTCATCAGAGAATCCGAACTTCGGCATGGACGTCGGTTGCTGATGAAGTGGGCCACGAACTGATGGCTCATCTGGTCAAAAGAGAAGATCGCACCCGGCTTCAACGCTGAGTACCAGTTTCTAGCTACTTCCTTTAAGATGGAAAGGCTCGGCACAGTATGGCGTCTGAAGCACCGTGGAGTAGCATCATAATATGGAAGGCCTCCAGATAATCAATCGGATCAGAAGTTCCATTGTAGCTTTCAAGTTGAGGGAGCTTGAAATTCGGTGGAACGGGCTCTTGCATAATCTGGAGGAAGAAAGGGGGATCGGTGTGGACGTCGACATGATGAGTCGAGACGACATGGTCGAGCTCTTCAATCCGTCGGTCCATCTCCCGCGGTCTATGATCAAGGGCGTCGTTCTGATTGCAGATCTTGGGGGACTTCCGGCTATAAACGGAAAAAGGTCTCCTCCAGAGGAGAACCATGATCCGAGCACGGATCTCCGACTCTCTATTTTTCTTTCCAAGGGGAGGTGGGTACGCTGGCCCGAGTACTCTTTCTTGGAGCCAGTTTTCGACATCCAGATGGCGGGTTTCCTGGTGGAGTCGCCGTCGGAGGCTGCTGTATGGCCCACATTGCCTCTGTGAGGCCACGGACTTGCCGGACAAGCAGGTTGGACTGCTCCACATCTACCGTGGGTACAGATAGAACCTGAGCTGCCGGGGCCGAAGCAGGAGCAGACGGATCTGGACGGAATCGGGCCGCGGAGGCCGTCGATCGCTGAGTCGAAGCTCTCCTAGGAGGCCTTTTCTCTTGGAAAAGAACTCTGAAGAGGAAGAAGGGAGGTCTCTAGAGGGAGACCATTGCCGAGCACTCCTTTAAGAACAAGGAGGCCTCAAGAACACCTCAAGAACCGAAGCGAGCCTTCCCTCTAGTGCCAAATTTGTTGACGTAGAATCTGATCGTCGCCGGATTCAGCTGGAGCGGAGGTGGACAAGGTCACCGTCGGGGATCTGCAAAACAAAGTTCCATCCGGAGCCGGTGGGGGCGGCTCCGGTAGGACCCTCCGACGATCAAGTCAGCTCTGGTCAATAGGAATGGAGTGCTCAAGCGAGAGCTCAGTAGAGTTTAGAGAAGAAGAGGAGAGCTTAGAGCTTAGAGTTAGTGTATCTGGAGGATCCTTTTTATAGGCGGAGTTTGATTGATGGTGACTGATGGTGATGGCCATACCGCCTGGTGGCGGATCGCTCGAGGCTGCACGGGATTTGGTGCGGAGAGGATGGTATCGTCAGACCGATAGTGACAGCCATATCGTCCAATAGTGGTGGGCTGCTCGAGGTCTGGCGAAGTCAGTCACGGAGGAGTGCGCCTGTAGTGTCGCCTGTGGCAGACTAATGGTGACCGTTCGTCCAGATTTAATAGTCGTGCCTCTAAGAAAGTGGGCATTGATCGGTGGATTTTGGTACGTATCAATTCTAGAGGAGTTCGAGCTCCTAGAGGAGTTCGGCCGAGGGAAAGCTCGGAAGGAGTTCAGCCGAAGGAGTGCGGAAGGAGTTCGGCTTTCGTAGGCGTCTGGCTGAAAGATCGCGGTGGGAGTTCGGCTCTCGCGGGCGTCAGGCTGGAGGAGTGCGGCTAAGGCTTGATCGTTGGGGAGTTCGGAAGGAGCTCGGTCGCTGAGGAGTTTGGCTAAGGCCCGGCCGCCGGGAGTCCGAAAGAGCTCAGCTAAGGCTCGGCCCGGCCGTTGGGAGTCCGAAAGAGCTCGGCTAAGGCCCGGCCACTGGGACTCCGAAGGAGCTCGGCCGCTGAGGAGTTCGGCCGGCTGAAGGAGTTTGGCTAAAATCCGACCGCTGAGAGTCCGGAGGAGATCCGGTCGCTGAGGAGTTCGACTAAGATCCGACCGCTGAAGCTCTTTCGTGGCTAGCAGTTGCATTAAGCTGAGCATCGAATTGGACTTCGGCAAGAGCGGGGTTTATCCCCAACAACCACTATTGATTGCTTCTTCTCTATCATCAGATAGTTTCTGCATCAAGAAATAATAATGTTGAAATGGAGAAGTTTTATCGAAGGAAAATTATCGGCAGTACATTATCAGATTCTCTGAGTTTCAAGGTCGTAGGAGTGTTGTTCCTCCGAGCTTCTTCAGGCGATAAGTTTGAGGTCGGATGATTTCCTCTGTTTCATGTGGGCCTTTCCAATTCGGGGCAAGCTTTCTCTGGCTCTGAGGCTGAGAGATGGCGACTCGCCGAAGTACTAAGCCCCCCAGAGATAGCATTGATGATGCCGGGATGCGGTCGATCTCCTTGTTATTCCTCTCTCATTGGTGGTTCTAGCTGCGGTAGTGCCATTGGCTTGCTTCAAACCGACGTCTGTGGAGCATTGAGGGGGGCGTAGTTGTGAAACCTTCAGGGGGAGAACTTCGCGTTCTTCTGTCGAGGCTTCTTTGATGACAAGTTCGAGGGGGAGTTCGGCCTCGCTTGCGCTCGAGGGGAGTCCATGAGCACGGCCGAATTTCATTCGGCCCTCCATCAGCTGCGGGTTTACTAGACTCGCCCGCCTACCGCTCTCCTGCGGCTTCCTCATCTTTCAACTTGAAGACTTCTTCCGCTCGAGCATATCCCTCAGTACGAGCTAGCAAATCAGCAATCCCTGGGGTACTTCTTCTCCAGGAAGAACAGCAAATCATTCTTCTGAAGGCCATCCTTGAGTGCGGCCATCACAACTGACTGGTTCAGGTTTCGGATCTCCAACACAGCAGCATTAAACCGGATGACATAAGCTCGGATGGATTTTTCCTCCTGCTTAATGTTCATCAGGGAATCCGAATCTCGGCGTGGACGTCGGCTGCTGACGAAGTGAGCTGCAAACCGATGGCTTATCTGGTCAAACGAGAAGATCGTACCCGACTTCAACGTTGAGTACCAGTTTCTTACTGCTTCCTTTAAGGTAGATGGAAAAGTTCGGCATAATATGGCGTCTGGTGCACCATGGAGCAGCATCATGATCCGGAAGGCTTCCAGGTGATCGACCGGATCAGAGGTTCCGTCATAGCTTTCAAATTGGGGGAGCTTGAAGTTCGGCAGAACGGGCTCTTGTATAATTCGGAGAGAGAAAGAAAATCGGTGCGAACGTCGTCATGATGAGCTGGGGCGACGTGGTCGAGCTCCTCAATCCGTCGATCTATCCCTCGTAGTTTTTGATCGAGGATGTCAACTCGATTGCAGGTCTTGGAAGGCTTCTGACCGTGGATGGGGAAGGTCCCTTCCGGAGAAGAACTATGATCCAAGCAAGGATCCTCTGCTCTTTGTTTTTTCTTTCTAAGGGCAACGGGTATGCTAGCCCAAGTGCTCCTCTTTGGGATCGATTTCTGACATCTCGACGGCGGATTTTCTAGCGGAACCGCCATCGGGGGCTACCGCATGGCTTGCACCATTTCGATGAGGCTTTGAATCCGCTGCATCAGTAGGTTAAATTGCTTCGGATCTATCATGGCCGTCGACGGAGGTGGGGGTTGAAGCGCCGGCACTGGAGTCGGAACAGGCGGATCTGGCGGCAGAAGTGATAGATCTTCTGGTAGTCACCTTCTTTGGAGGCATTTCTTGGGATTGAGGAAGAGGGTGGAGATGAACCTTGAAGAAGGTCGGCAGGGTCGATTGAGCACTTCTTTAAGAACAAGAGTACCTCAGGAGCAGAGGGTCCTTCCTCTAGCGCCAATTCTGTTGTTGCAGAATCTGGCTGACGTCGGATCGAGCTAAAGCTGAGGAAGACGAGGTCGCCGTCGGTGACCTGCAAAATAAAATTCCGTCCGAAGTCGGTGGTGGTAGCTTCGGCAGGACCCTCCGACGATCAAGTCAGCTCTTCTGGCCAATAGAAATGGAGTGCTCAGAAAAGAGTTCGGTAGAATTTTGGGAAGGAGAAGAGAGTTTAAAGAAAACGTATCTGGAGAGTCACTTTTTATAGATGGAGCTTGGTTGATAGTGACGGCCATACCATCCGATAGTGGGCCGCTCGGAACCGCGTGGGATTCGGTACGGAGAGGAAGATGTCGTATGATCATCCGGTAGTGTGCCGCATGGGGTTTGCTACGGAGAGAGGGGCGTCGTCAGACTGATAGCGACCGTTCGTCGAGATTTAATAGCCGTAGTTCAGAGGAAGCAGGCGTTGGTTGGCAAAGAACTTCAACATATATCAATTCCAGAGGAGTTCGGACTCTTGAAGGGAATACGTCTGAAGGGAATCATCCGGAAGGAATGCTAGCTGAAATCTGGAAGCAATTCGCTGGAGGAATTCGACTGAAGGAGAAGTCTGGAAGGAGTTCGGCTTCTGAAGGAGTTCGGCCGAAGGAGAAGTTCGGAAGGAGTTCGGCTCCTAAAAGAATCCGACTGAAGGAGGAGTTCGAAAGGAGTTCGGCTCCTCTAGAAATCCAACTGAAGAAGAAATTCGGAAGGAGTTCGGCTCCTGTAGAAACTTGACTAAAGGAAGAGTCCGGAAAGAGTTCGACTCCTGGAGGAATCCGACTGAAGAAGAAGTCCGAAAGAAGTTTGGCTCCTGTAGAAACTTGACTGAAGGAGGAGTTCGGCTCCTGGAGGAATCCGACTGAAGAAGAAGTCCGGAAGGAGTTCGGCTCCTGGAGGAATTTGACTGAAGGAGAAATCCGAAAGGAGTTCGGCTTCTGGAGGAGTCCAATTGAAGGAGAAATCCGGAAGGAGTTCGGCTCCTGGAGGAATCCGACTGAAGGAGAAGTCCGGAAGGAGTTCGGCCCCTGGAGGCATTGGACTGAAGGAGAAATCCGGAAGGAGTTCGGCTCCTGTAGAAATCCGACTGAAGAAAAAATCCGGATGGAGCTCGACCGCTGGAGTTCAGCCGCTGAAGGAGTTCGGCTACTGAACAAGTTCGGCTGCTGGAGGAGATCGGCTCGGATTCGACCGCTGGAGGAAGTATTCCGGATCGAAGCTCTTCCGTGATTATCAGTTGCATTAGGCTAAGCACTAGGTTGGACTTCGGCGGGAGTGGGGTTTATCCCCAACACTAACCATTCTTCTTCCTGGAAGTATATAGATATGGACAATTGCTATGCGGAAGTTGAAATTATATAAGGATAAAGAGGATGCCTAAGATATATTATCGCAAAGAACAAACACAATGTGTATTCAAATGGTTGCTATTACATCTTATATAGAACATTTGAAGCCAATGGTAATTTACCATAAACACGGGTTTATATTAATCAACAAGTGGCTATCTGAATAATGAGAAAGAGTAGTGGCTTGTGTAACTTCAGATGGATGTGTTCATTTGTGCAAAGAGAAAACTGCATAATAATCTTGACTGTATAAAATCTTTTGGAATTTGTTTAATACTTATTGTGTCTTCGAAGACAGCTAGAGTAGGAGTGAACATTTGGATTGTGAAAACTAATGACATCTATAAGCACAGCTAGTCCTGGTGGTGCATTTCAAATAAAGGGAGCTTTTCTGTTGGAAGCAAAATACGGAATGGGTTGAAATTTTAGTTCAACTTTGTGTATAGCTAGTCAGTTTTTAATTGTCGATCTCCAGCATATGAGTGGTATGAATCAAAGAAAGCATCATAGAAGTTATCAACTTCTTAAACAGGATATGATTGCAGGAGACTTTTACTTAGACAGCCAAATGTGTATTTTGCAGATGAGGTGCTAAGCTGGATAGAAAACTTGAATGGATGATTTGCAGTTTTTGTTTTGCCTTAGATTTATTTGAGGACGCTTGGTTAATAGGTTATTAGGATTTATGGTATTTTGAAGAAAATAGAGTAACCTGTATAAATTTACGAAACATTGCAAGGCATCAAGGCCCTTAGATCATGAGAGAATTGTAAAAGGGGTATGGTCTAAGCTCTTTTACCTTGCAACTGAGCATGAGTACAAAATGAGTCAGGATAATATCATGATTGGAACATCAGACTCTATTAGAACTCTGTACTTACACATGCTTTGGTGTAAAACTTTGTATGCTTGGTCTCTGAATATGTCCTTATGTTGCCATTCTCCATGTTAGCCAAGCAAGGAAGGATCATTGTGGTCCCTGTCCAGTCGGGTTGTAGCATATTGATTATGATTACCTTATAATGTATTGTTCCTATGTTATATACACATTTCATCAACAACTTTTTGTCTTTCCTAAAAATACTTTGTTCATCTCTCTACCCATAGTTTATATTCCCACAGACATGGTGAAAGCACATCATTTAGCTGCCTTGTGAGAAGTGGCAAGACTCTTGCTTCCTAAATCTTTATAGTCTCGATCTTTTCTCACAATTATCTATTTTATATGGTTAACCTGTAAATATCTGTTTGCCACATCAGGTTAAGGGTGAAGCAAACATATCATACATCTGCTCTCGCTATTACCGTGCTCCAGAGCTCATATTTGGTGCAACAGAATATACAACATCTATTGATATATGGTCAGCAGGATGTGTACTCGCCGAGTTGCTTCTTGGCCAGGTGAGTACTTGTTCTTTCATTTGTTTGTTCACTTTCTACGTCTGCTATTATAGCAATATTTCTTTTTCATCCAGATAAAAGTATAACTAATCATCTGCCTATCTCTTTCTTGTTTACAATCTCATCAGCCATTATTTCCTGGAGAAAGTTCTGTTGATCAGCTTGTTGAGATAATCAAGGTATGATATAAGCCCGCCTGTGTTCAAAACTCCTTGTTTTTGTAGTAAAGTTTGATAATCAATGAGGTGCTTTTTTCAGGTTCTTGGTACTCCGACTCGGGAGGAAATTCGATGCATGAATCCTAACTATACAGAATTTAGGTTTCCACAGATAAAAGCTCATCCTTGGCACAAGGTAGATACACACATTTTCTTATACCATTTCAATGTTTTCTATTACTTCTAAATTTTTTTGTCCCTTCTTGATTGTCCTAACTTATAAGTTTATATTGCTGTTAGGCCACCAAGAATTCACTTGTTTTGAGTACTAAGGCCTGTTGCCTGGATTTTCCATAACCTTAAAATGCAGTGCTACCTTGATTGCTTACTTTATATCCTGTTCGAAGCTTCTCAAATCCTTGTATGATGCTTGAAACCAACAAATAGTTGTAATTAGCTGCTACTGTAGGATATTCTAGTCCATATTCTTTCGCAACATGCCAAAGTCACGGATCTCTCTGAATAAATCATAAAACAAGCTGTTTATTTCTTACAAAATGCTTTACACGAAGTATGGTTGTGGTCTGCCTTGTGCCTTGCTAGAATCCAACTGCCTTCATTGTTGATTATATAAATTTATGCTATATCTCTTGAAGCTCAGATTCAGAGCTTCACTGGTTGGTAGGATTATTTCTTACGAGTATTGGTATTTGACCTCACTAATCCTTTAGTAATATGCCCTTTAGAGTCTTATATTAGCTTCAAGGTGATGCAATATGATTTGTAACATGGTACATTGTTTATTTACATTTGTCAGACTTTACAAAACCTTCACTTCAAATTGGAGGAAGGTGAAAATTGGGCCGGACAAATCTGGTTATAGACCAGTCCAACTAGTTAAGTAGCAAAACCCAACCCTACATAACCTGACCACATATTCCTAGGCAGGATGATTGGCCTGGGTCAGATCAAGTCATGTTGAGCTCTGGCTTTTGAGATTGAACTTGATCTGTACCAGACATCAGTTGACTTCGCTCAAGCCTGTCTCAAACTGTAGTCAGTTATTGTATACACCACACACAAATGCACTCATAGATGCTTTAAATATATAAGATATAATTTGGGCTACCCATCTGTTGAAATGAAAGGCCCTCATTAATTCTCCAACCTCTCACAGTCACTAAATCTGACCTAAATCTTGGTTCTCTCTTTTATGCATGACTTTTTCTGCCCATATTTCCCTCCTCTTGTCCATAATTATGCATGAAGCATTTTTTTGAGAATTTTGCCAATTTCTTGCTTAAACTGCTTTTGTGATGATACCTGATTTGAACTTGAGCTTTAAGATTAAGCTAGGTTTAGGCTTAAGCCTTGATGTTTATATTCAGATCAAGCTTGTGTCTGAATCAAAATGTTTATCCTCTTCGGGGCAGGCCCAGGATTATGGTGGCTGACTGGGGTCCAGATCATTAGCAATCTTACCTAACCGAAGTGCCATCAGACTCTGCCATCAACAAGGACAGAAGTAGACTGAAATGGGTTAGGTTAGGTTGAAATGGGATAGTCATATTTGTTGAACTTGAATGGCATACAACTATGAATAATCCAATGAAGAGTTGGACTTAAATCAAATTTAATACCAAGGTGCACTACTTTAATAGCATGTGTAGCTACATATATTACAAGTCTATACTTTGCCATTGATACATGCATTATCAACATTGTAGATCAACTAAGGCTGTCCTTGTATTGGTCTATATTAAGGGTCGCACTTTATCATTTTGAGTTCGGATTATGACAGGCTTCCTCATTGACTTTAGCCACTTAGCCCTGGAGTTGAACAAACGGGAATAAGGATTAATAAAGCATGCACCTAGTAGGTGGAACCACACTTAATGGTTATGGAGGAAGTTGATTTGGTTGAGGATCATCTTATATGAGCCTTGGTTGCTTAGGTTGATTTTGCAGTTGGGTAAGCCCCTGATTCCAGCACACCCCGAACATAACTTGGGTACATACATGCCCTGCCCCTACTAAAAGTTTGGATTTTGGGTTTTGGTCAACCTGGCCCAAGTTGCACTATGAATTTAGTGAAACTAATTGGGTTGTTGCAGAGGTAAAATGAACTAAAAAGCACTTATCTTTCCCCTCTTCAGATGTTGGACACCTGCCTGCAACCTAGAGCAGTTAGCAGATAAGTTGCTAGTACTTTTGGATATAGATGGGAAGGTTGCTCCCAATACGAGTCAAAATGCAGACTTTTGGCATAGTCATAATGTGATTTATTGATCTTAGAGAGGGGCTTATCCTTATGCCTTCCTACTTGATAGCTACTAACTGGAAAGATTCTTGCAGTGCATATTTATTATTTCTGGTACTTGTGCCTGAGTTATGATGAGTTTTATTCATTAGGTTTTCGACAAGCGAATGCCTCCAGAAGCTATAGATCTTGCATCACGTCTTCTTCAATATTCACCAAGTCTTCGTTGCACTGCAGTGAGTTCTCCCTTCAGTTCTGCATCTTATAACTGTAAATCCAGCAAAATATATAAACTATAAATTGTGATAAGAAAATATCTTCCTTTATACTGCTCTATCAAATCAAAATATTTCATTCTCCCCACTTCCTGATTATATGTTTTCAAAATTATTATGCAGTGATTTTTATCTGTAACCCCCTTGATAATTATGCATCAATAACTTGTATATGTCAATTAACAGTTATCAGCCATCTATCTTTTTCCATTTGATAAATGCAGATTTCTTGTCAAACTACTTTCATGTATTTGCAATTAGTCTATTTATGATGCTCGTTAATCTGATAGCATCTCTCTGTGTTTCAAGTTTTATTCGTCATTGCTGTTTGGTTATTTCTCTTATGGCTAAAATAAAAAAAAAATAATGAAGGTTAATTATTTTTTTAGACATATACACTACAGATAACATGGTTAATTTGACGTGCTAACAGGTTATAGCTTAACAACTAGTGTTTCAATATGATAATATTTGGATCAGAAACCTCACAAATCTGCCTTCAGCCAATTTTCTATTTGAAGGACAAGCTTGAATGGTCATCTGAACTCCCAAACTCAACAATTTTAATTGTTCAAACACAGTCCTTTACATAGGTCCCTTTTTAAATCATGGGCACTGAAGAGCAATCACTTGTCCTGCAAGTCAAACTATTGACTCTAGTGGATTTAGGTGGATTTGTCTGGCTGTTAGGGCAGGTTCCTGTGCTATCTGCTCGCTAGACTGGACTATAATTATTTCCTTAAAAATTACATGCATAATTATGTGAATTGATTTGGAAAAATTATGTCTACATTTATTATGAATTCAATGTCAAAGTATTTTTGTTGCAGCTTGAGGCTTGTGCCCATCCTTTCTTTGATGAGTTACGGGAGCCCAATGCACGGTTGCCAAATGGTCGCCCTTTTCCTCCTCTCTTCAACTTCAAACAAGAAGTAAGTGTTCGAACTCCAAAATGATTTGGTTGTCCTTAAGCATGACTGTTGTATTACTGCTTGGCATGTGCTTGTGGGGATTTCCAAGTTTGATGTGCTGTGTTAATCTTATGCTTGTGCGGCTAAATTGTGCAAAGCATGGAAGCTCCATCCTAGAGATATATTCCTTACCATGCTTTCGAACATCCCACAGATATATTTCTTACCGTGCTTTCGATTGCATTCATTCTCAGCTCCAGATGTCTGCGTATCTTTTCTTTTCATATGTATTTCTCTTGTGGATGGTCAAAACCATGTAACCCTCACACCTCTCATGCGGTAGGCAGATTAACTGATTATATTTGATGTTGCCTTTCTTGCCCTGGCTCAGGTTCAATCTTTTATAGGGCCGGTGTGATTGAACTTTCTGGGTACATGATTTGTTTACTAAACTAATGTTCTGTGTGGATTAATAATGTGCATATCCCCCTACTAAGTTGACTTAGGTTCAGTCTACCATAGAGTGAGAGTAATCAAGCTTTCTTTTTACTGTATAATATGTTTCCATAACAAATATCGCTGCATATAGCATGGAAAGACACTAATTAGCGGAACATATCTGTTCTATGGTCGTAATCAAACTTGAATTTCATTGTACTAAATTGTCATTATTAGCTAGTGTCAGTGGTAGGATATTCAGTGCTGCATCATTTAATCCAGTGTGTGGGCTTCCTTACAATCTCCCCCCTTACTGCCACGTTCAGTTGACCTCACCTGCAGCGAACCTTGTATTGCCTGCTGCAGGCAACATTGCCCCTCTTCTCGTCTTTCCTTCATCTCCTTTTGAAACCCATCAACCAAGTCTTTAGCAAATACTTTTGTCTGTGGTATCTATCTTTTTGTTTAATCCTTAATGGTTTTAATGTTAGAACACAATAAATTGCCAATGTAGGATCCAATCTATAACTGCTAGAAGTCCATTATTAAACTTTTTGGTTGCATTGTATAGTTGCCACGCATTATGATCTTCCAAAACCATTGCTTTTCTTAGTTGGCAGGATCAGTTCTTATAAATAGATAATTTAGTCATGGAGAAGTCCTACAAATTGCATACATTTAATAAAATGGTAGTTAATATTGCTCATTTGAAGTGACTTTCGGCTCTATTTTTATCAATTAAGTGCTTGTACTGTGACCAGTCGGGCCCTGTTTGGATGCTGGTTAGGTGGTGGTTATGCACCTAACCAGCCAAACAAGTGCTAAAAATGCTGTGCTAACTTTATTTGATCAACACCCTAAAAAGCAGCTGAACTGGGTTAAATTTATTTCATGGGCGAGGTGAAATTGATTTAACCACTGGAGATCTCCCTTCTCTCCCTTTGGTTTTTCTTCCGCCACAACTTAATTATCTCCCAACATCTATGAAACAGCGAATAATGCTCACACATGTTTATCTGATTAGGGGGTGATTACCAATAGTTAAAAATATATACCCCCAGTTAGCTATCTGGGAACCAAACATGTATGATTTTATTAATTAGTATTGATGGTAGATGTTTGTGCGGTTACAATTCTTCTATAATCTTACTAATGGTATCCTAGACAATTGGATGATTCCAATTGCATAATAAAGCTCAGTGGAAGTGTGCTAATTTACCAAGTGAATTATCCATTATCATCATCTGTCTCTTTTTGATGTTTATCTTCTAGTGTCTACTTGTAAAATTAGATACGTGTCATATTGTTGGACTTTTAAAACCTTAAAATACTTATTTACAAAGCCATAAGGGGGGTTCAGATATCGATAAACATATTCACGTTCCATGTGTAAGTAGTGAGATATATTTTATGTCAGCCATTGTTGGGATGTTGAATCTGGCTTGGGGATGTGTGGTTTCATCTGATCTTCATCAAGCTGTTAATAATGTTGAAATGTTTCTCCTTCCCGTGGTATTCTTACATGTTGCTTCCACTACAAGGAGGCAGGTAACCACATTGCACTGGAATGCTACTTGGTATTTAATATGCATGGTCATGGCAGCTTAGATATTATGTTCGCATGTTGCTGTTTGGAAGTTAAGAGGGAACTGCGGCCTGGCTAATTTCAGTTCTCGAAAGCACCTACGTATACTGTAGAAGTTTAGACTACTATGGTTGCTATGAGGAACTACCGTAGTTGCCAGAAGGGGAAACTAATGTGGACAGCGTTAACACAGCATGAATGGGAAGCCATGGCTAGGAAAGCTACCTTTGGGAAACAAGAAACGTTAATTCCTAAACAAAAAACATCAGAAGTATATAAACATAAAATATTGATGTTTCTAGAAAGAACTAGTTTTCATTGAATGATCTTGAGCTTCTCAAACATGGGATGCTTTAATAGTAACCACAAATTTACTACATAGAAAACTCTTTTTTTCAGTATTTGCTATTTTTTATTTTATGTATGTATTTAAGAAAAATGATAGGCCTTGATAAGAGGGTTATCACATCAATGTTATTGTATCGAGTCCATTCAGGATGCTAATTGAACTCATCAGTTAGAGACAGTTTCCATGGACCACTTTTCCCCTCTGAAAATCCCATGTTTAGTTCCCATGGATTATTCTTGCTTTAAAATCTCATGCCTCCATCGTCCTCCAAACCATGCTTTGAAGTCCGTACCCCCCATGCATGGAATCTGTTTCCGGATTCAGTTTCTTTCGGAATTCCTCGGGGAACATCTAACATTTTTTGCAGCTAACATGCTTCACACAGCAAAATTTGAAGTACATTTTTGGGTGTTGAGGATTTATTATTGGCGTGTCCACTATGGCTTTGAGTTTCCTTGTTTATCGATTCAATATTCATTGCACCAGCTTCTGTTCTATTTTTACAGCTGGTAGGTGCTTCGCCAGAGTTGATCAACAAGCTGATACCTGAGCATGTGAGGCGACAATATGGTCTTAATTTTACACACCCAGCTGGGACATAAGGAGCAACTAGTTACTACACTTTCTGATGAATTGCAACCAAAAGCGTGGGGGCCTTCAGGGTTTGAATGAAAACGATGAATGCTGAAAGAGTGAGCTGCTGGTCTGTTAACTGATGCATGCCTCAACCCTACCAATATTGCAGCCTTATGAATTGTGCGACTGTTGAGATTAACACGACTGAGGAAATGCTGATGCCGAGTGTTCAGCAAAGAGCTAGTAGTGTTGCTGGAGGAATTCTGCTTGTGTTACCGAAGCAGATGTTCCGTGAGCCCCGTTCCCTTTGTCTTTTCTTGTTTTTTGGTGTATTAGTAGTTTAAGTTGGACGCCCTTGAAGCTCTATTGGTTTTTGTAAATGTTCTTGGTCGAGAGTGTCTCTGTGAAGCTGGAAAATAAAATTTAGGTCGTGTCGCTAGTTCTGATCCAATGGATGTCTTAACCCAGTTTTTTCTCTCGGGTTGCGTTACATATTGGTGGGAGGTTGTATATAGGTTATCGAATTTCTTCCGTCTTTCCTGGCTTTTCTCTGAATTAGTTTATTCATTTGCTTGGATGAGATGGTATCCGGTTCGCCTGAAGTTAACAGAGCTGGTTGTCGAATAAAATTTTGCGTCCCTGGGTATCATCAAAAATCCTCTCGTCAGTTTTTATGCATTTTTTTCTGCTGGATTAAAACATACGGTGGGACAGATGGGCGAGGAAAAATTATTGGTTGAATTAGATTCATCATGTCAGTTTTGGACCAATTCAATCAGTGATTGTCATGTTTAAAGACATTGATGAAGAGACAAGTAAATTGCTGATAGAAATTTTTGATTGTCCCCTTCGTTTACTCTCGGTTTACTCTATTGGATCCCTCCATTTTAACCGGGACAGAAGGGAGTGAAAAAAATACTAGCAAAAATGAAAGGACCTTCACCTTCCCCTCTCTTCTCATGTCGTCATGAGCGAGAGAACCACGACCTCCTCTAGCGCCATTTCAGAACATGTCTTGTACCCTATTGGTGTCCTCTCGAGCCCTCACCATCATTGTCTGTTTTTGGCTTCTCATGTGACGACCTTAAGCCATCTGCATCCCCCCGAGCCCCCCGCCAGTCTCCTGCGTCCGACCACTAAGGCTATGGTAGTTCAATCTAAGGTGGCTCCATGATGCCGTCGTCGACACCACCTTCCGCTGACAATCGCTGGCATTTGGTGCTTCAATCCATCATCTACCGAAGTTCTGGCCCGTTCACAAATACAGAGAGACGATTAAGATGGTGAGAAAGTCTCATATGAGAATTGAAGAAATTGATCTTTCTTGGTCATCTGCGACAGCAATTAGTGGAGGGCAATAGTGATGAAGTTCATCGGTGGCTCTCTGTCTAGGGGCAAAATGTCGCCACCATCCTCCCTATGCTTGGTTTCCTCCATAGAACCTGACACAAGACCTCCCCCTTCTCTCACTTCAGCCGCCTCGCAAGTTATTTTATCGCTGACGGAGGCAGCGGGTCATTGGTGGGGTTGATTGTTGTAGGGATCGTCAAAGGCTTGACTCACGGTGGAGATGTACAACCCGGGAGTATACGTAGGGGACAATCCAAAGTTTTCATCGGGTGATTTTTTACCCTCCTTGGTCGATACCTTTAGACATATCGATCATTGGTTGAACTGATCCGTGATGATAATATGGTGAATCTGGTTCAATCAATAACCTTTTAAAGGTGAGAGTCCAGAGGCCACGGACATCATGTGCCTCACGTGCCATTGGCACATATGCCAAGCAAATTGCATGCAGGAAGTAAGGAACGGAAGGAGCTTCATTTATCATGAATTTTGGGGATCATATATTGATTGAGCTAGCAAGAACTAAGGCCTCTTTTGCAGTCCATTGTGCAATTATTTTTACATGAATATTTATGGTGGTTCATGTGCAATTTATGGAGAGCTAGAAAATTAGAATAGGTGTGCATTGACATGATACTATTGCACGTCCGGTTGGTCTTATGGTTTGGTAGGGCACTATGGATAAATAAAACTTCTATGGTGCGCATACCAAAAGATTATAAATATAGGATGATTTTTTCATTTTTGCCATTATCCAATCACATTCATCTAAAGTCGAAGGTGAAAGATCAGGATTAGGACTTATTTTTTTAAAAAAAAATATCAAGTGTCATTTTCCACCTCTATCCCATTTCTTCCTTACCTTTTTTTTCTTTTCATCAATTTACGAGACTTTTCTCCTCCTCCTAAATTTTTTTTTATAGTTTCTTTCTTTTTGTGACTATAATTATGTTTACTAGTACATAGTATATGATTAAATGATATACATATTATAAATTAGTTATCCAATAATATATATATATTTTTAAGTAAATTAATATATAATTTTTAGGATATCATATTTATCGATATATAGTATATGTCAATGATATACATTCAATGAAATTTTAATATATATTTTAAATTTTTTTGATGCATACATAATAGCTATCTGATATATATCTTTCAAATAAAATAATACATATACAAGCAAATTAATATATAATTTTTAAAATATCATATTTATGTTCATGTTATACATATTTGATGAATTTTTAATATATATAGCTATTTAGTAATGATTTAATATATATTTTTAAATAAATTAATATATAATATTTAGAATATGATATTTATGAGTATATAGTTTGTGATCATGACTATGTGACATACTTGAGATAGACATCTTCAAGAGGTAAAATATTTAGAAAAGGAGAAAGGGGCTTAGGAAGGAGGAAGGCCTCACGGACAAGGAAAAGAAAATATGTCTTGATGAGAAATAAGAGAGGGATACGGACAAATGAGCTCATGGATGATGCTGTTCTTAAATTTTTTAAGTTATGAGATGGACAAATTCCATTGGTAGGAGTTCAATCTTATTTCAAGATTTTGGTTTCCACTTTAAATGGATTGTGATAGGATATGTTGGAGATAAATTTTGCTTCCATCGAAGTCCAGCCTAATATTTAGCCTAATGCAATCGGTAATCACGGAAGAGTTTCGATCGAGAATTCTCCTTCAGCAGTCAAACCTTAGCCAAATTCCTTCAGCCGGTCAAACTCCTCAGCGATCGAGTCCCAACCGAACTTCTCTATCGATCGAACCTCTTTCAAACTCCCCTAGTGATCGAATTTCTGTCGAACTCCTCCAAGAGTCGGACTCCTCCCAGACTTCTCCTTCGGCTGGGCTTCTCCAAGAACCGAACTCCTTCCAAACATCTCCTTCGGTCGAATTTCTACAGAAGTCAAACTCTTTTTGGATTTCTCCTATAATTGAATTTCTATAGGAGCCGAGTTCCTACCGAACTTCTCCTTCGACCGAATTTCTATAGGAGCCGAACTCCTTTCGGACTTATTTTCAGTCAGATTCCTATGAAAGCCGAACTCCTTTCGAATTCCTTCAGGAGCCGAACTCCTTTTGGACTCATTCAGTCAGATTCCTTCAGGAGCCGAATTTTTTTCGGATTACTCCTATAGTCGAACTCCTCTAGGAGCCGAATTCCTTCCGAACTCCTCTTTCGGTCGGATTTCTACAAGAGCCGAACTTCTTTCGGACTTCTCTTCAGTCAATTCTACGGGAGCCGAACTTCTTCCGGATTCCTCCAAGAGTCGAACTCCTTTCGGACTCCTTCAGTCGGATTCCTCCAGAAGCCGAACTCCTTTTAGATTACTCCTGCAATCAGACTCCTTCAGGAGTCGAATTTCTTTCGGACTCCTCCAGGAGTCGAACTCCTTCCGAATTTCTTCTTCAGTCGGATTTTTCTAGCAGCCGAACTCTTTCCGGATTACACCTGCAGTCGGACTCCTCCAGGAGCCGAACTCCTTTCGAACTCCTCCAAGAGCCGAATTCCTTCCGAATTTTTTCTCTAGTCGGACTCCTCCAGGAGCCGAATTTCTTTTGGATTACTCCTTTCGGACTCTTCCAGGAGCCGAACTCCTTCCAAATTACTCTTGCAGTCGGACAGCTCAGTCGGACTTCGAACGCATGCTTCTACCAGACGGTATGACTGTCATTATCAGTCTAGCAATATCTCTCTCTTCGTAACAAATTTCATGCGGTCCATGATCAGACAGTATGGCTGTCATTATCAGTCTAGCGATAACTCTCTCTCTATAGCAAATTTCATGCGGTCCACTACCGGATGGTATGGCTGTCATCATCAATCTGCTATAGACTCCGTCTATAAAAAGGATCCTCCAGATATGTTTTCTCTAAACTCTCTTCTTCTTTCCCAAAAATTTTATCAAACTCTTTTATGAGCACTTCATTTTTGTTGGTCAGAAAAGCTGATTTGATCGTCGAAGGGATCTATCGGAGCCACCACCATCGACTTCGAATGAAACTTTATTTTATAGGTCACCGATGGTGATCTCATCTTCCTCGATTTTAATTCGATCCGACGTCAATCAAATTTTTTACCAACAAAATATATGATAAAATAATAATAACCACTCTATATAATGCCGATAAAATTGATGTTCTGAAAGTTGATAGAAATTCGTGTTCGTCGATCTATGTTGATGCCGATAAAATTTCATGTGACCGTGGGACCGCGAAGAAGCGACCTACAAGCATGGCAGACTGAAGGTGTGGAGTGGCAGGGGGCAGCGGCTCGCGCATTTGAATCATGCGCCGTCCTAATTGGCGGACAGGAGGTACACGACTCGCATTTGATCCCTTTACCGTCTCAATAAAAAGTGATCTTGTTGGACGGGTGGTGATGAAATTGCCCTGTAGGCGTTTCCCCGTTTCGGCGGGACAGCAGAGAGAGGAAATCGGGGAGAGGTGAAGGAGACGAATAAAAAAAAGGCAACGCACGCTGGCATGGCAGCGGTTCGACGCCCATGGCGGACAAGCAGGTAGTCGGACGGCGGGACACGGGGACCATCCGTGTCGATTTCTGGATCTCGAGGCCGTATCTCCCATCCAACCCTGGTCCCCGCCCGGCTTTTCGAGCCCGGCCCTTCGTTTCACGAGGATCCCTGTTACTTCTCCTTTTACTTATCTGCCCCCAATAATTTATTTTTATATTTGTTTCTCGGAAGGAGCCCCCCGTGAGATTCCCAGGCGACCTCCAGCTCTGCCCTCTTTTCGAAACCCACCCTGCCTCTGCACAACTTATTATTAAATTAAAATGATTGAATCGTCTGCAATATCCCTGCTGCTGCATCTCTCTTTTCCCCTCTTTCTAATCTGTCCAGGTCGTTGCAATGGAGCAATGGATTCGGCTGCTGCTACCGGTCGTCTTCTTCTTCTTTTGTGCGGATCTGGTGCTATCCACCGATCCGCCACTTTCTCCCAAGGGCGTGAACTACGAAGGTATCTCCACATCAGTTCAATGCGTAGAGGCTACATTAGTGACCTTGAACTGTTTTGCTTCATTTTTAAGCAATGGGGGCTATCAATGGATGGTGCAGTGGCTGCTCTGATGTCGGTGAAGAGCAAGATGTGGGATGAGGCGGGAGCGATGGACGGGTGGGATATCAACTCGGTGGACCCCTGCACCTGGTCCATGGTTGGCTGCTCCCCCGACGGCTTCGTCATCTCCCTGTATCCCTCCCTCATGTTCCCTTTTCGGATTTGGTTTATTTTGTTCTCTTTCGATTTTAGTTTCTTTCTTTGGGTGTCCATAAGAAACCCGGTGCCCTGCTTGCTTCCAGACTTGTCCTTCTCGATTCTATTTCGTCTCATGTGGTTTGATTCTTGTCTGTGGTGGGCAGGGAGATGGCCAGGAACGACTTGTCTGGAACGCTGTCTCCAAGCATTGGGAACCTGAGCCACCTCCAGACCATGTGAGTGCCAAAGATAGTTTTCAGCATTTTCTCTACCAAAACTCTATTGCGTCGATTTGACCTCGATCAGTAAACGGTGGGTGGGGATCCACCCTCGAGTTAGCTTGACCTCTGGCTTCTAGTGAAGGATTGAGATTAATTAAAGTGATTCATTTTGTTTCTTCTTGGTTATCCATGTTAGAGATGGACTTTTCTTTTTCACTTATGATGCTGCTTTCTCTTTGGTTTCTTGCCTGGGCGTGTCCCTTTGTTGCAGAAACCGCGTTACCCTAATCATATTCTCACTTTGTCGTGACTTTATTCTTCTTATTCGTTAGATGCTCTCTCGCACAGAGAGAGAAACTAAAAAAAAAAATATAATTATACTTTTGAAACTAATTAGCGATAACTTATCTATTCAGTTTGCAATGGAATCTTATCTGTGCCGCGAATATAAAAAAAATGTTTTAACATATATACTAGCTGAAGGTTGGACTCCGCATGGATGTAACAATATCAACAACAGAAAATAGACTAGTTATTGATAGAAGGAGAAATAAAAAGGAATTCGAAATCCATGCTCAAGAAGAGAAAAAACCCCGTCTAGGCACAAGTGCTTTTTTTTTTTTTTCGTAACATATGTCGAATGCCTTTCACTACTTTTCATTTAGTATGATGAGATAATGTGATAAGAAGGTGGAAAATATTTCTTTTAAATATTCCCCTAAATAGGAAGACAATAATATAGATCAGTTGTGCCTTTGAGGCAAAGAGATGAGAACAAATAGGCATATGCAATGAAGAATGAGACAATAATGATGAAGGGACAAAGGTCAGAGAAAAAGGATTAAAGAAGGGAGAAGGGGATAATTCCTAGGAATCTATAAAGATGAGATGTAGCTTGTAAACCACACATACTAATTGTAAGTAATGGAAGACTGCACTAGAAGAGTCTAGGATGAGAGTGAGGACACTAAAGGAAAAGAATTTAAGTTGTTAGTATCACTGACAAGTGTTACTTAGCAGGAGCATATAAAGATGAAAAATAACATGACGCCCCATTCCCATCCTTTAATGCGTGAAAAATCTGGCAACATATTTGAAAGGGGTAAAATGGGAGTTTGCCTCTGATCATAATCCTCCTGCTGAACCAAATTGATAGCACCCCTTCCCCTCTTTGGGAATGGGGCTGGGACAGTGCATCAGTGATCTATTGAGATATGATATCCAAGGTTTTCTTATTGAATTTTAAAACTGTGATTTTTTTAGGACACTTTGGCTCATCCTTTTGGCTGAAACGTTTTGACTAGTGCATTTATTTTGGATAGGTTTGACCGAAGTGGGCCAACACCACAAAAATAATATGTCAAAGATTAAAAATAAAATGTAGGAATAAACCTATTAGTATTCATTGAAAAGATTTGAATATCAGGACAAATGGATATAAAACATATTTGAGACTTTCAATTACCTTTGTTATGAGTATGTGTACACCAGAAATTGATCGCCAGAGTTAGCTGTGAAATTGTAATGGTAGAAATTTTGAAAAAATAAAATATTTTTTTAAAAAAAGAAACAAACTAAGAAGCTTATTAAACCTATGAATAACTACTAGAAAACTTATCAAATATAACTAACTAGAGTCCAGCATGTGCTATGCATATGCAAGGAATCTCTTCAGGAAAAGAGTTCCACCACATATATAATAATAAAATGTACTTTCTTTTAAGTTCTTGGATACAGCATGTAAGGGAGATATGGAAAGTGGAAGTTTCTGGATTCCAGAGGAATGCATAAATCCAGGTCCTTCTAAAAGAAATAAAGATAAAGACATGAGATATGTCAATAATAAGATATAGAGGTGAAACCGTGAAAGGGGACCCCTTTTTTTTCCCTTTTCTTTTTGGCATTGGGCACATGATGAGGGTTCAGGCTTGGAGGCCTGCCTCATGAAGCTGGCCCCAGGCATTTTTGTTATGTATGAATTTTCCATGTAAATGGACTGTTTTGCATAAAACAAGGTCAGAACAAGTGATTGATTATTCCTGTTTTCTACTTTATGTTGTAGCATCTGCCCCCCAGAGAGAGAATTTGACTCAGATGTCTTGTTTCATGTGTGATTTAAGATGATCTGTAGCATGATTTTGATGATGTGTCTTGGTTATACAGTGTTTTCCCTAAACTGTAGAGAAGTGAATTATAAATATTGGCCCAACCAAACAGTACTTTCTCGCTTTTTGTCTGGTGCAATATTACAGTTCACAAACATCCCATAGTTGACGTGCTGTCTTCTGGTGAGCATGATCTTCTTTATGATGATTAGATGTTGTCATAATATAAAAACATTTTTTTAAAAATTTGATCTGGTTAATAATGACAGAGCTTTTGTATATAATATCTGATATCTGTAAGCTATGTCAACAAAGGCATGACTATATTCTCTTATTACTTGGATTTGCATTGTGTCTACATTGAGGTGTCTTGACTATAAAATTCATACTATATTTGCAGGTTACTGCAAAATAATAAAATATCTGGTCCTATTCCACCCGAAATTGGGAAGCTGTCACAACTCAGGACTCTTGACCTTTCTGGCAATCAGTTCATTGGTGAAATTCCAAGATCACTTGGACTTCTGAATCAACTAGGTTACTTGTGAGTTGATAATTAGATTTGAATTATGCCGATCCTTCAATCAGTAATTTATGTGTTTGACATTGAAGATTTTCTACCTTTTAATTTTCAGGCGTCTTGCCAAGAATAATTTATCTGGCCAGATCCCTGAAGCTGTTGCTAATCTTTCAGATCTTTTGTTCTTGTAAGTAAACCTCTCAAATGTGATTTATAATTCTGTCTTATAGCTTGAAACTTACATATGCAAAATGTTACAGAGACTTGTCATTCAACAATCTTAGTGGTCCAACTTCTAAGATCCTTGCAAAAGATTACAGGTGAGCTAACTGGGAAGATGCCTTTAAGAGAGAGAATACCCCTCTCCTTTTCTTTTTCTTTACTTTTCATACAAAATTTGTCTCTAAAACTAGTAAAGTATCACCTTGAAACCATAAAGACTTACTATGTCAAGTCTGGACCTCAAAATTAGCCTATCCGCTGCAGATACAATCCAACTATTATAATTGCTTAATTTATATATGACTTGGACTTGCAAGCATGGTTGACAGCTATAGCAGGCTGTGGGGCTAATTCCTTGAGACCTGTCATACACAGCCTTATATTCACATTTCTGTACGTGAAAACAAATTGTCTTCAAAAATCTGTTTGATATTTATGATCTATAGAATAAGAAAAGCAGCAACAACATCAGCTACTGCAACAGAGACACCTAGTTGAAGCCTATGGAGCAAGTGAAACAGAGGGCTCACAGTTTTATCACTCTTAACTTTGGGTCGGAATTGGATCCTTTTGGATTAACTTGCTTCTTGCATCCATTGGTCTTGTAGGTCTGATAGCGTCAAATCACTCTGTTGCAAAGACTTTCTTCCTCCTCCTCCTCCTCTTCTTCTGTTTGAAGATGATCAAACAATGAGCACATATTGTTTTCTTATTTTATTTTTATGACTTGTAACTTCATGTTGCTTCTGTAGTGTTGCAGGAAATAGTTTTCTCTGCAATTCATCTTTCTTGCGTGGTTGTGCAGGTGTTCCATTGCCAATTAATGGTAACTTACGAGCAGATTTAAAGTTCTTATTTTATTTTTAAAGTTATTGGTCTTATATTAGTGTATGATGCTTCTATTTTCATTATTCTACTTATTGCAGAAACAAAATCATCCAGACAACCAAGCAACCACCAGTTAGCAATAGCCATTTCTTTAAGTGTCAGCTGTACTCTAACAGTCGCCATACTGCTGCTTGTTTATTGGCTACATTATTGCAGATGGCGTTTGCCATTTGCTTCTGTTGGTATGCTTCAGTGACATTGTTTTGCTATATATAAAATTTAAGTGAGTTACATATATTGCTAATTTGTGTGCAGGTCAAGATTATGAATTTGAAATGGGCCATTTGAAGAGGTTCTCATTTCGCGAGCTGCAAATTGCAACTGATAATTTTAATTCTAAGAATATATTAGGTCAAGGTGGATTTGGAGTTGTTTATAAAGGTCATCTCAGGAATGGCACTGTGGTGGCAGTGAAACGGTTGAAAGATCCCAGCTTTACCGGGGAAGTTCAGTTCCAAACAGAAGTAGAGATGATTGGCCTAGCTTTGCACAGGAACCTCTTACGCTTGTATGGATTTTGCATGACATCACACGAGAGGCTACTTGTATATCCATATATGCCAAATGGGAGCGTTGCTGATCGTTTGAGAGGTCAGTCTACTAGGTCCATCTATGTCCGCTTATAAGATTAAAAAATTCCATCAAGTTCCATTCTTCTTCCTCTTTTTTCTAAGTCAAACCTCAGTTTGTCCTGGTTGCCCAAGTTGTCTAACCCTTATGGGCATCTCTAGTATATTTTAAACAAGAGGCAGAATATCTCATAAGAGTAAGCAAATTTGGATGCCCTTTGCAACTACATTTTTCTTTGTTCAACAAAAAAGACATTTTCTTCATTGAGTTTTTCTTGGCATTCCATGAGTGACACAGAACCGTTCTCCAAGAAACATAAGCTGCCCAGGTCCAACATCTATTGGCATCAAAATCTACATTCCACACAATGACTGTGGTTGAATCTACATGAATCTTGTAATGTCTATATAGATCATTTGAATGAATTGCAGCACATCTGCTGTGACAAGAAAAAATATGATCTATTTGCCTGCATAATTTGTGCAGTCCTGGTGAACTTTGTTTTTGTTTGCAGCATGCTTTTAATTCCCTCATGAAGTAACACTTTGTACAGATCATCATCATGAGAAACCATCCTTGGACTGGAGCAAACGAATGCGAATTGCACTTGGGGCTGCCCGTGGGCTATTATACTTGCATGAACAATGCAATCCAAAAATCATTCACAGGGATGTTAAAGCTGCAAATATTTTGCTTGATGAAAGCTTTGAAGCAGTAGTTGGAGATTTTGGGTTGGCCAAACTCCTGGATCGGAGGGAATCGCATGTTACAACTGCAGTTAGAGGTACGGTAGGACACATTGCTCCAGAGTATCTATCTACTGGGCAGTCCTCAGAGAAGACTGATGTGTATGGATTTGGCATTTTACTGCTGGAGTTAGTGACAGGACAAAAAACCTTGAGTTCTGGAAATGGCAGTGTTCAGAAAGGAATGATTCTCGACTGGGTAAGCAACTTCATGAATATGTACTTGTAGTTTTCCTCTCTGGTATGTTTTCCCTTTTTGTTGCATAAGCATGCAGGACTTTCAGCAAATTCTGGGATAACTTCAAAAGGGAAATGTCATCATGGATGTTTTTCATAGTGGACTGATGTATCAAGACATAGGAATTCTGCTTGACAATAGCACTGCTTTCACATATATTTGCATTACTTTAAGTTGCTTAAGTTTGAATATTGCTTTTCAGAAATTCCTCTTCATTATCGGTAATAGTCTTCATGTTTTCAGATATATGCCCTCCTTGAACTGGTGATGTAGTTTAGCAGGGGTCTTAAATGGAGTTCATGTCCTTTTCATCTGTTGTCAACAAAATTTTTCACTCTTTCCAGGATAGAAAGATAACTCCATTGCTAGACTGTTTCTAAATTGATCATTCAGATCCAAGCTAACCCATTTGCATATCGGACTTGACCTGGATTCAACATGAATCAGTCATGTCTTTATCTTTATCATATGATGCACGGGCTAGAGCTTACCTTTTCAAGCTTTATGGGTTAGAGCTGGTTGGGTGCATTTGAACTGGCTATGGACGTTTGAGGACTACGGTTAAAGTTTGGAACCAAACCGGAGCCGTAGAACTATGGGCTGAGGGCTCAGGGGGCAAGCATGACAATGTTCATGTATCTACAAATATGAAGAGAAAGTTATCCCAGTATTTTCCCTTGGAAAATAATTTAGCCTCTCAGTGACTTTCAGCTGTCAATTTATGAATGTATTAAATGATACACTCGGAAGGGCTTTATAGAATACAATTTTATGTAATGTATTGATTAAAGAAGTTCACCATCTGCATAATCTAAAATTGCATAATATTATGTAAATAAGTGCATTCAAATAGAAAGAGTGCTGCTTCTACATATTAGTTATATAATATTTTCTAGATATGCACATTTTTTAAAGAGTAAAAATATTTAATATATGTAGAGATCAGTGGTACATGAAAAAATCATTAACTTAAAGATCAAGAAGTTATAAAGGTTTAACAAAAGTAATGTTGTAAATATAGCAAGATTGTTATTTAGACCAAATGGTATGACAGAAATATTAATATCACTTATTACATGAGTGATGATGCTACATAAAAGCAATAATATTTATATGGGTGCAAGGGGAATTGAGTAGGTACATAACATAAGGGAATTAAAGTTTAAGTTGACTCTTTTTTTGGGTCCAAAGGTGATGCAGCAATCTTAATCCTTATCAAAGTTATACATTCGGAAGATTAGTCTTTATGAATTATGCTAGAGAGAATTATCTCGGATGCCATATTTTCTTTAGAGGACTGCTAAAGAATCCAGTGATGAGCTAATTATATGAAACATATTTAAACTTAGTAATCCAATTTGCATGAGAAGGAACAAGGTGAAATACTGGTCCTGAAGTCAAGTCAATCATGGGTGATAAATAGGCAAACATGACGCACATGGTAGTGACATGGCTGCCAAGCTAATTTTATACATGGTTTCCTGGATGGTTGAGTTTCTTTTCTACTGCTTTAATAATTGATATTGTGTATTGTTTCCTTTTCTAGTTCTGATCACCCATTCTTGATTGTTAAAACGATGCAGGTTCGGGTTTTATACAAGGAAAAGCGACTCCATGAGATGGTTGATAGAGATCTTCATGGTTCTTTTAATGCAGCCGAGCTGGAGAATGCTGTTGAGGTGGTTCTCCTGTGCACTCAGTCCAATCCTGGTCTTCGGCCAAAGATGTCGGAGGTTGTGAAAACTCTGGAAGCTGAGGTCCAACCAGGAGAAAATACAGAAGAGTCAAATGGAGAACCACTGCATGGAAGATCTTGCAGCTTCTCTAGAAGTTATGATGATAATGAAGCGTCTTCTTTCATTATTGAACCAATCGAGCTTTCAGGGCCCAGATGATAACCAGCTCAAACCGTTATAGTTTATGCTTTGGCTATTTTGTTCACAAAGCACGGGAGAGAAGTTTTATCTAATGATATATGGGAGTCCTAAATTTAATAGGAAAATCTTGCATCAGTGCAGAAGAGAACGTGATCATTTTGGCTGTTAAAAAGGAACGTTAAGTGTAAATATCATCTCACTGTAATTATGTGAAGCCTTTGCTCTCTGAAAGTTTTGAGCTAATATCAGCATGCTTGCTGAAAGCTAATAGCAAATTGTAAACATCTTATGTGTATCAAGAAGTATGCTTTTCAATTAATGATTTTAGATGAAAAATTTTCATTTATCTCAGAATATTCAGATCTGCTTTGGTTTGCATAGACTGTATTTGTACAGTATCAGGGATAATTTGATTTCTGCAACCCTGTTTAACATGCTTTCGCAGGGAGTGCAAGCCCCTACCAAGGTCCTTCTATGGTGCTAATGGGTCCTTTTTTTTAATTTTTTTTGGGTGTGTATATGCGTGGATTAATCATTTTGATGTTCGAATGAGCAAGCAGTTAACAAATAAGGACTGGCAAGTAGTTGGATACAAGGAATAAAAAATCTCAGTCAAATGGCACAAAAAAAGAAAATTCTGGAAAGAAGTTGGAGGTATTACGAAGGTTATAGGAATGGAACTAACAAGGTTACAAATAATTGATGACGTCGACAAATAAGGGCCAATTCAAAGTGAAGAAAAGAATAATTTTTGGAAAAGGAAAATAACTAAAAGTAAAAAGGCAAGCGAAGAAAAAAAAGATAGCAAATGACATCATTTATTTGATGATTTACGTGCATACTGACCCTGAACTCAGCATGTGGGGTGCATGTTGACGGGAGTTTAAAAGATATTTGGCAGCATATTTGGGGCATTTTTATTTTTTATTTTTTTTAAAAAAAATGCCATGAGAGATTGAAGATGGATGAAAAGAATCAAGAGAACAAAGCTAATTCCAATCCCATATCATAAAATGAAAAATATTTTGCTCACCGCAGGTAGTGAGCCGGTGCATGAGTCTGAATGGAAGAAAATACTGTACCCCATGATAAAAATTATTTTTTCATCCAAGCCTACTTGTGAGCCAATCATCACTGTAAACGTAGCGACTTGTCATTGTGCACTTATGACTTCTTATGACCCATAGGAACAAGAAGATAATTGGCCCGGGCACATGGTGTAATGTGTAATTTCTTCATTTTATGATGATTTATTATGCCATTTTCTTCTTAACTTGAAGAAAATTCTTCGGCATAATGAAATATAGAAAATTATTTCTTTTCCTTAATATATATATATATATATATATATATATATATATATATATATATATATGTTGTTGTTGGGAATGGTTAGTCTGAGACTCTGAATTCTGTCTGATCTCCTTACAATGCAATAAATAAATCAGAATCGGAAAAATATAAATCCTCCCATCGACTAGGCTTTATTCGACAACCTTCCACAGAATAATGTAATCTCTGAGAAAAAGTGGCTATTCCTTGCCTATATTCGCGATAATACCAATCCATTTTTTTAGAAAAATAACACCGATCCATTATAATCCAAAATCCTGACCATCGCTTCAGTGTGAGGCTCATGTCATGTGCTGTACGACGGCTTCTTATTCCCGAATACTTTCAGCGATGGAAGTTAGAAATTTAGAGAAGGTTTTGGCCACCATTGCAGATTAGAGAGAGAGAGTGATCCAATGGAGTCTAACGTCTTCGTCCATCCAAACACGCAAGCCTCCCATGTCTTCTAAGGGGATGCAAGACCATGAAACTCTTCTCTTCTCTCACCACACCCGTCAGAGCCGTCTTCTCCTATCATCGCGGTGTCTCCTCTCCAGCAAACTCATGGCGGCCCCGCAGATCTCATTCTGGATCCGCGAGCTACCTCCACTTGCTGGAGTCCTGCATTCTCGACCAGAACCTTCTTCTGGGTTCACAACTTCACTCCAGGATCGTGATCGCCGGGTTCGAGAATGATTCCTTCTTTGCAACAAAACTCATCACACTCTACTCCCTATGCGAAGATCTCTCGAGCGCCGAGGCGATCTTCGCCCGCTTTCCGAATTGTAGCGTGTTCCTTCTCAATGCCATGATTAGAGGCTATTCCTCCAACGGGTCTAACCAGGAAGCCATGGATTTGTTCCACCGAAACAAGAAAGAAGGGATGATCGAACCCGATTCCTATACTTTCTCGTGTGTTTTGAAGGCATGTGCTTCTCTGCCGGATCTTTGCCAAGGTAAGGAGCTGCACAAAATGGCGGTGGAGAGCGGGTTAGAACCGGACGTTTTTGTTTCTAATTCCTTGATTTCTATGTACGCGAAGTGTGGGAGCTTAGAAAGCTGCGTCGACGTGTTCGACAGAATGCCCCAACGAGACATCGTGTCATGGAATTCGATAATCTCAGCTTACGCACTGAATGGTTCTGATTTGGGGGCTGCAGAGAAAATAAGGGAGATGTTCCGCTGTGGGTTCGAGCCGGATCAAGTGACGATTATTAGTCTTCTGACAACTGGTTCAACTTCTGAGGTTATTAGTGAAGTACATGGTTATGTTTTGAGAAGAGGATTTGAATCCATATCCATGATTCGGAATGCACTTGTTTCTGCCTATGGTAAGTGTGGTGGAGTCAGGGAAGCTCGTAGGATTTTTGATGGCTCGACTCAGAAGGATAAAGTTACTTGGAATGCCTTGATCTCTACCTATGCCCAGAATGGGTTATTTGAAGAAAGCATGCAGCTTCTCAGAGACATGAGGCTTTTTGGTTTTGATGTTGATGTAGTTACCTACAGTGGGATCATATCTTCCTTCTCTCAGGATGATTTGTCTGATGAAGCAGTGGTTGTTTTCAAGGAATTGTTGAATGTGAGGTTGAGGCCGGATGTAATAGCTATTGCGAGCATTCTGCCGGCAATTTCCGGTATCCGATGCTTTGGTTACTGCAAGGAAATCCATGCCTACTCTTACAGGGAAGGTTTAGAATCAGACCGCAGGGTTAGAAATGCTCTTGTGTCAGCTTACAGTATATTTGGTTCTATCCAAAGTGCTGAACGAGTTTTTGAGGCAATCAGAGACAGGGATGTGATCTCCTGGAGCTCCATGGTTACGGGCTATGTTCAGAACCAATACTTCGTGGAAGCTCTTGATAGATTTAGGCAAATGATTGGAGGCGAGATAGAACCGAACCCGATTACCATAACTAGCATCCTTTCAGCATGCGCAGGTGTCTCTGGTCTAAGACTGGGGAAAGAACTCCACTTGTGGGCACTAAAGAACTCATTCGATGGTCACTCTTTTGTGGGAAGTGCTCTTGTAGACATGTATGCAAAATGTGGAAGGATCAAAGACTCGAGAAGAGTGTTTGATCTAATGGCAGACAAGAACTTAGTCACTTATAATGTGATGATTGGAGCTTATGCTGTCCATGGACTCGTAGAAGATGCTCTTAGAATCTTCCGGATGTTGGAAGAGCCTGATGAGGTCAGTTTTATCACAGCCTTGTCAGCCTGTAGACATGGAGGACTTGTTGAGGAAGGGATCGAGATCTTTAACAGCATGAAGGCCTTAAAGGTGAGCCCCACGGAAGGGCATTATTCTTGTATGGTGGATTTATGGGCAAGATGTGGACTAATAGAACAGGCTCTTGATTTAGTAAAGACGATGCCGATGAAAGCTAGCACAGAAGTTTGGGGAACGCTGCTTGGAGCATGCAAGGTACACTCCAATTTAAATATTGGAATGTATACGGGAGCCCGTATACTTGAGTCCGGGAGTGGTAATTCGGGATATTATGTGCTGTTATCAAACATATTAGCTGATTTCGGGAGGTGGGATGATGTTGGAGTGATGAGAAATCTGATGACGGAGAAGGGCGTGAAGAAAGGTGCTGGGTGTAGTTGGATAGAAGTGAACCAGAGAGTCCACTCCTTTGTTGCCAAGGAAAGAGCACAGCATCCCGAGTGGGAGAGCTTATTTTGGCTGTTGAGTGTCTTAAACGAGCAGATGAGGGCTATGAGTTTCTAGCACAGTATCCCAAGTGGGAGAGCTTATTATGGCTGTCGACTGGCTTAAATGAGAGCACGAGGGCTATGAGCATCCAGCGGAAGCTTTGTTCACTCCCTCCAAAGGCAATGGGGATCCAAGCGGAAGCTTTGTTTACTCCCTCCAAAGACAATGGGGTCGTTGGAACGCACACACACAATGGGGTACACCCCTTTAGTCCTCCCCTGACTAGGGAACATACAGCGACATGCTATACAAAACTAGATCAATATATCTCAAAAACATTCTATCCTTCCTGGATTTGCAATTCAATCCGCTATTTTGCTTCATCAGGAAAACAAGAAAAAATGCCATTTTGTTTTGCGTTTTATGATAATCTTTCATGTGCAAGGGAACCACTTCCATAACACAGGCATCTGACATGCTGTCTTCTTGTGTCTCACTCATGCTTCTAGACAATCCTGGTCCACGTTGTCAAAAGCACCAGTTCTGATACATGAGGCTGTTCCAATAGCTATCTTGTTCCCCATTGGTTCGCATGACATTCACCAAAATCATGGGCTCCAAGACTAATGGGATCGACATCTTGTGAAACTTTTGCATGGGTGTTTGAGTTATTCACGATCTTACAACATCTTTGAAAATTGAATTAGAACCTTAAAATGTGAGATTATAAAGCTTTTTGAAAATTATGCAACATGGTCTTCGAGTTGTTTGCTCTTCATGAAAGCATATCCACTACTTTTTCAAAGCATCAGCACTGACCGTCTGGACCGCTGATGGAAAATTTTGTCCAACGTATTGCAAGGTTCTATAGGACAACTGATATGAGAAACAGCCTAGACCACGATCCTCAGCATCCTTCTGCCAGAGAGCATAATAAATAAAAAGGGACCAAATAATCCTGCAATTAAATCCTAAAAAACCATAACAAGCATTGCTCACGAGAATGACAGAATTATCATCTCAGCCCCAAATATAATTTAAATCTCCAAGAACCTATCGATCTTTTTACTTTTAGTAAAAAGAACATATTGATTTAAAAGAATATTTGCACCTACCGAGCTTTCAAAGAAAATGTCCATCAGTAAAACGTTGACGACCTTCATTTACATGAGCTACAAGACATCGAGGCTCTAAGGAAAATATACATATATATATATATATAAAACAGGTATCTTGAACAATATTCCACCAGGGAGGCACCAGCAGTTTATATGGTTTGAAGAGGACAAGAAGTTGATTAGTTGAAAAGGATGTTTATGACAAACCGGTGGTAAATATGCTTCCTGTAACAGTTGTTGTATGTTGGGTGTAATTTAGTTTCAGATGCACCTGTACTTAGCATTGATGTTACACGAGAATGATTATGAGCAGAGAGAAAAAAAAGGACAAGCAATTCAGATGTTCAAAATTTGAATTGCACGAGGGCATTTATTTTCTCTGTCAAACATGCGAGGAAGCTGAATTGCAAAAGCCTCAAACATATTGGCCTCAACCTGTTGATAGCTTTATTTCTATAGTAAGGATAAGTGATTCCTCATGTAGATTTAGTGACCTCATGGATAGCATTTGCCAAGTAGGTAACATTGCCCGTAGTCACACCCGCCATACTGTAAAATCAACACTCCATTGTCAAGGTACAATTTTACAAGCAATAGGTGTCAATTTAAGGATATGGAACAGCTTTGCAAAATGATAATTACCTGATTCTCCCATTGCGCGTCATGTAGATATGGAACTCATTTGTCAAGCGATCAACCTGCTCGGGGGTCATTCCGCTGTAGCAAAACATGCCAATCTGGTAAACATTCAAGAGTACCACTTATCAGAAGCAAATTCAGATTAACATGCAAGTAATAAAAGGCATCCGCACATAATGATACAGAGGTTGTCAAAGGGGAAAATATAAACAGTTATGTCTAAATATGCCCTTGCGGGATGAGATAGTTTTCTAATTTGAGTGTTGATTATATGATTGGCTGGTGCAATAATTATAATTTACTCTGAACAATGTGAAAGGGTAATTATTCAGCTAGAGAAATGATCCTTAAGGTAACCAAATTTGATGCATAAGCATATCGGCAAACCAAACCTAAAGATGTAGACGAAATTTGAGGTGCTTATGAGTTATGACCATATTGATGATAACATGCCACTATCTTTGAGAGAAGCCAAGCCCCTCCAATAATTATAGGCATTGTGGATAAGTCGACAACAAATTGCATGTCAATGAAATATTGATATGGGAATCCACAAGAACTAAAACGCGCATATCTTCCATCCATGTTGAGATACGGACATCCTAAAACATATTATAAGATGCACAAATTATATTTTGGAACATGTTTGGTTCTACATTACGTCAGAAGTTTTCAGTAATTCATTTCATCAAGGTTGATTAACCCAAATATCAAAATAAAGTAGCACTAGAAAACTTACGTTTTCTTCATCAGAAAAATAATATTAAAAAAGGTTGAAAAGAGAATAATTGATCATATCAACATTTATCACTAATATTGATGGTTGTCTATATTATACAAACTTAACATACTTCATATTGGAAAATTGTCATCTACACAGGCAACAAAAAGCAAATGCTCTATGTATATCTACCCCTAGGTAGAATACAAAATAAAGTAACTGGCATTATTGAGATCCTGTAATAATGTCCCAAACAAGGTGAAACAAGCACACTCCATTTTGACTCACTTTTGTTTCAATTGGCCAAAAATATGATGATACATTCTGGGTGGAACTTATGTTTTGGACAAATTCAAACCATAGGATGATAGAAAGATGCACTCTCCCTCCAGCTACGAAAGACATCTCATGAACATGGTGTTCCAAATGAAGTTACCATTAGTGTGAATAATGACCATTTCTAAATTAAGGCCACCCTCCAGAGGCTATGTTAACAAGACCCCTGAGACTCGGTTCCTTCCATAAGTCTCATCAAACAATGTATCATCACATTTGCCAAAGGAGTGGCACTTCTCCAGAACATTTTCCTTGAATTTGGAGATACCTCTGAAATTACATTTACATTTCCATCCCCACAATCCTCCTTGCATTTCTCCAAAGAATAGCTACTCTGAACCAAGATATTGTAAAACAATGATAAACAAGTTATGATTGCAAAGTTTACCTGTAACAAACTGGTTTGGATAGTCCTAGCATGGCTTCCTAATTTATAAGGGGAGATACTCTAATATCATCTGCCTCATCCCAGATGAAGTCATTTTGGTACATCCCTGATCTTTTAGCAATCAAGAGTGACAACAACAGGCTACCAACGGTCATTTTGCTACCTCTTTCAATTCACATAGATATTTCCAACACCATATTAATGCATCAAGGAAGATACTTAGCAAGATATGACATTACAAAATCTTTCAGACCATTCCCCTTCTCAATCTCCACTCTTTAATGCAGTTCAAGTTCTGGGAATCACCTGCCACAGAGGAAAATAGTAAATCCACTTTGTCTCCTTTAAAGTTGTTCGTTCTTGTTTCACTTTGAAATAGTCATCCTCTTTGACTAATTGATTGAGACCCTTTTGCATATTCTAAGTTTTTTCTTCACGTGTCATTAAGTATCTTCTTTTCCAATTTGTGTCCTTCAGTCAACCTTCACATGCTCCCAGTTCTGAGATCTCTCTCCCATCCAGTAATGGATTTCACAACTCTATGTTCAAATTAGACATAATTCCTGCCACCTCTTTCACAAAAAACCACCGAGCCGCATCATTTTAATTTCAACTTGGGAAGGATGACTGCTATAGAATATGTCATCAGATAGGATAAGTAGTACTAGCCTTTTTTGATGGTTAAAACTCTCTTTAGGAACTAGCCATTATAGACTATAAAGTTAACATGCCTTTTGTCATATAATAAACTTGCCTCAATTCTCAGAATTCTAAACAGTTGACAAGAGGAGCATTATGTTGCACATTAGCATCTATTTTCAGTTGATTGTTGTGTATGGAGATACTCTTTTAAAACCAAGTTTATCAATATTATAACTGACACAGTTTGCAGTTTTGAATTTTAAGAACATGGTGCTTTTGTTAGATTTAACATATGATCCACTATATTCATTTCTTTTCCTCTTCTAATACTAAGATTAGAAGCTAGCTTGCTGAATGTCGTAAAAGCTTCTTCTTATTAACTGTGACTGCAAGCGCTTATCTATGTTTATTATATAATTAAACATAATAAGCCATCACCCACCAGCAAGTGTTCTAGAAATGGCTACAGTTGACAACCATACGTATGCCAACGCAATCACAAATAAAACCTGCAATTGCAAGCTCACCTGATTAGTTATATGTTCCCAAGATAATGGTGAACCCAACTTCTCAAGGTTTTCCCTAAGTGCCTTACGCATTCCAATGATACGGTCAGCCATAACCTGAAACAGTGGACACATGTTTTCAAGTGAAATGGACGCAGCAGAAGAAGAGACAAGACCTAATCTGGTTACAGATGCGCAGCACCTATATCCTCGTACCAGTGAAACAGATCTTTCCTACTGCTTTTGGGGTCTACAAAATTTTTGTGCAAGAGATAGGAAGACTCATTTAATTACCTTCACTTCCTTCAGCCACAAGCTTTTAAGGTCTGGATCACTGAGTATTATCAAAACAATCAGTGAGCCATGAACAGGAGGGTTGCTATACATAGGCCTAGCAATCTGTTGCAACTGACTCTTCACAGCTACTGCTTGCATTTCATCTTCACAGAGAATACTGCATCAAAAATAAAATAAAATAAAAGGTCAATCAATGAGCATGTGGAAGTCCGCACAACTTTAAATAACTTGCATCCAGGAAGAAAAATCAAGAAAGTGCACAATATACTCTCCAACTTATGTCAGACAAAAGTATACCATATTGGTCTTTAAACTAGATCAAATGCAAGCAAATTATGAAACACTACTCCATTCACCATTGGGTCTCAGTTTTCTATCTTCAATTTTAATCACCTTATTAAATGCAAACAGGAAGGACTACAAAAATCGGAAAGAATGACGAAACAGATGAAAAAAAGAATCAGATAAAAATACCATTTCATGCAAAAAATGAATATATCATTCGATGCGGACTAGAACACCGGAAAATAATCCAGCCTTTCGGCCTGGTTTATGGTTCAACAAGCATCAAGGACCTATTGTTGTTGACGCAAGAAGGCTTTCTACAGAAAGTTCCTGTGTTGGATGCCAAATGGGAAATATCCCAACAAATCCAAGCCACCATTCTTTGTTGCAGCAGGAAGGCTTTCTATGCTGGATTGAGCCTTCCACTTTTCTGTCACGTCAGGAGGCTTTCTGCACAAAGAAACTTTTGTGAATGTTTCCCTTAACAAGTCCAAGGGGCCCAGTCAGTGCATATAATGTCAAACTCTAAAATTCCTATCTATCTTGCAGCCAAGCCCTAAATTGACACAAAACATTAACTGCAAGTGACCAAGAAGTCCTACAGCCTGCTTTGCTATTGCAACAAGATCCAATGCTCTGCTCCAAGCAAAAGCTGGCAGAGAAATTCCTTGTTATCTTTCCAACCTTAACAGCTTGCACTCCTAGGAACTATGATAGTTTCCTTGTAACATAACTCTTCAATTTAAAAAAAAAAAATTTTGATAAATCTATTTGGAAGTAGGACTTGTATAATCAAATAGACCATTCCCAAACAGGGCAAGGGTAACTTTTGGACTGTAAATTGAAAAAGTCTTCCCAATATTTAAAAAATAAAAAATAAAAAAAATCAGTGATTGTGTTGCCAGAAATCTAAGATTTTCAGATACAGACAAATGAAGGGCAATTAATTCCTTATTTTACCTACCAGGAGAATGGTATAGGTCTTCAAAAGTACATAGCTAGATGATTTCCAGAACATCAAGAACATCGTAACAAGTTACGCTTCTGGGGATTGGTTGGCCAGGGACAAGGATTTATGCAAAAATTGCAGAAGACTAGCCCAATGTAAGTGGAAATGAATATCTAAGAACTAAGGAAAAAGCTAAAATAATAGATGTAAAGTTACACAAACAAATGCAAGAACAAGCAAAGGGGTCACCAATAATATATGCTACCAAATAAAAATAGATAGCATCATTACTTTGAAGTTCATTAATGTTCTTTGAATGAGTAACAAACAATTCGCCAATAAGTTGTAAAAATTTGTGAATCATTCAATAAAATTCAAATTCATGAGAATAATTTAGAGCATCATTTGGCATTTAAAAAAGGAGAATAGTTCAAAAATCTTTCAATAATTCAGAGAATGTTGTTCCTATGATTAAGAAAACCAAAAAGAGATAGATCATAGAATATGAAATAAAACAATGAGCAAAAATAATGGACTGAGCACAGATATCAAAGAGACATGGAAAAGGGAAGAGTTTTTGAAAAGGAATCAAGAAGCTAGCAACATGAATGCTAATATTAGGATATAATGTCATGCTTAAGATTGGATATCAAAACAGAACTAAATGGGGAGCCATCACTAAATTATATCTTGGTACTTTGACAACATTTTCTCTAAGACACAACCATTGCATCTCCCACTTATTTTCTAGTGGTTAGGTAAATCTTTCCCTGGTTGAACCTGTTTCCAGAAAAATCAAATCACACCGGTTATGCATTTTCAAGAAATGCTATATGTGTTCCCAGTAGACATGAGCCAAATGAAAATAAATAACGTATCTTCCATTCTAGAAGCTACACATACCTCATCCGTTTATAAGACAGTAACAAACAGGGAAATGATTCATTGAGATAGTGCTGACATGTCCATGTCTCCAATTTTGTCAATAACAACAGTTTTGGATGAGTAATAAATAAAAAATCTGCATACAAAACGATTCTCTGGAATTAACGACTAATTGACCAAAAATAAGAATTTAAGAAATGCCTATACTGGTTTTTGTACTATATGTACTGCATTTGCAAAAAAATCTTCATCGCATATTATTTCTCCATGCACAACAACTAGGTGGGCACACTCCTTGTATTTATGTGCATACATCCATCATCACCAAATGAGATTTTACTGTGTTGGTTGAAGTCTATCGTCTCAATGAGCATTCAGCTATGTGAAAGTCCCCTACCATCATGATCGAGTAAGTAACAAGCTAATGGCAGCCTAATTTCAAGCCAATAAATAGATCTGATGAACAAAAGTTAATTTAGTCATCTGAGACCAAATCTTGAAGGAAATGCCAATAAATACCTCAAACATCTTTCCAATTAGAGAAACAAATACCTGAGGCATCCAACTCGTTGTCCATAAAGCCCCATATTTTTTGCATATGACTGGGCACAGCCAATCAAGTGCCCATCCTCAAGAAAAATTCTAATTGCCTTTGCATCTCTTTCTGGATCACCACTGGCAAAACCTTGGTATGCCATGTCAAAGAATGGGAAATGATTCTTAACCTGAACACCAAAAGTAGCATTGTTTTGTGACAAACAAATCAGTAACTAGATAAGCGGACATAGTTAAAGAAAATGCACGTCCTAGAATTTCCTACCCTAAACAGATGAGATATCTCCCTCCACTGTTCCTCAGAAGGATCCACTCCAGTTGGATTATGTGCACATGCATGAAGCAAGAAGAATGATCCATTTGGAGCATTCTGCACAGAAAAAAGAATTTATAAGATTAGAAAAAAGAACTTGCAAGGAGTGGAGGACTTTAAAAAAAAAAAAAGGTGTCTGCATTTGTGAAAATATTATCAATCACTCAATTATGATGAGTTGGTAACTAGATGGAAGATTGATATCACTAAGTATCATATCATCTCACTATTGAACATTAGAATCACTAATTATCATTTTAAGGTTTTAACATTAGATGGATTGGAGACAGATGCTACAAAAACTCTCATGAATCAAGAAAAGGTGCATCGAGCACACAGTTAAGCTTAAAATTAGCATATTTGAGCAAGCATAGGTAATAATGATGTAATGAATAAGTAGGAAAAAAATACTTAAAATGAGGGAAAGTAGGAAAAAAGGATGATCTAGAATGTCTAATTGCATAGAAAATGGATGATTTTTTTAGGGAAAGTAGGAAAAAATATTAAGCACAGTGTAAAGCACTCATTGGATGATAAGAGGAAAACAAGTAGCATAAAAAATGGATGATTTAGAATGTCTAGGCATGTGTTATAGAAACTAGATTAGGATAACATGGAATCTAGAACTTTTTGTGAAATCTGAAAGATCATAGAGACCTAATGAGAAATGACTCAGGATTAGTTTCTTTAAAAAAAATCTAAAACTTGTCAGGAGCTACAAAATAGAAGCTTCAAAAAACTTGACTGATAATGCTTGCCACTCATGGTTATGCTTAAATTATGATGCAAAGTCAAGATCGACTGATATATCATGAAGTCTGATTACCTTAATATCTTCCATCAATGCAGCAAAATCAAGTCCCCTTGATTCAGGATGGTAATAATGAAATGTCTGCTGTGGAACCCGAGCATCTCTCCAAATATTATGATGGCTGCAACACATTACATCAGAGCCCCAAACCAACTAAAAATTTGTCAAGATAAAAATGGGCACCATTTAGCTCTACATCTGAACCAGAATATCAAGTAATTTCAATCAGATATGTTAGTATGCATGGCCAGAGTAAGATACAGAATATTTGCAGCTCCACAGAGGGCAGAGATAAGAAAAGCACAGATTAACTCACTTGGCCCAAGTAGGTACCGGTATATAAATTTGAGAATCGGGCAAGAATCGCTTCTGGAAATCTGCAAAAAGCCGACATGCACCAGTCCCTGAAAGAGATTGAACTGCTGCAATCCTTCTGTCTTTTATGAACTCAGAATCCTCCCCATATGCTAGCTTCAATGACTCTTCAATCATCTTATTGCTTCCTCCCATTGGAAGATACTCCCTAAATTTTACAAAACCCACTTCAAAATTACTCAATTTCAATTTGATTTCATTCAAGTGAACATAAATACTATTTGCACAGACACGCTACAATGCCTACTCATGCTTTGCAGCAAGAGACCATCAACATTCAATATCCATAAACCAAACTAGGGTTTCAATTACATTCTACCATGATAGAGAGATAAAAAAGGAAAAAAGTAATTAAATTTATCATTTATGCCTTCAAAGAAATCTCTAGAAGCAATGCCTGGCTGGTTACACTGGATTTATGAATGCACATAGTTCCTAAGTAGTAGAAAACATAGCGAGAGTATGGAGAAAGAAATCATCTCTCTATTGTTTCGACGGAACTTTGTGATGACGATGATGTCATCTGGGCATGGAAAGAGAGAGAGAGAGAGAGAGAGAGAGAGAGAGAGAGAGAGAGAGAGAGAGAGAGAGAGAGAGAGAGAGAGAGAATAACCTTAATATTTCTCAACAAAATCATATCGCATGTGATATATAATAAGCACAGGATCGGAGGGGCACAAACATTTACCAACGTTTCGAGGAAGGGGTAAAAGCGTGAGGAGCACAACTTAGGAAAAGGTAAAGATGGTGATACCGGAGAACCATCACAGTATAGATTCATAAGCCACAGGCAGTACAAGTTGACTTAAAAAAGGACGAGCCTCAACAAATAGATTCCAACCGAAAGCATACGGATGATAACAGAAAGAAATAAAGGAAGAAATACAAGCAGAACATGATAAAAGAAAGACACGAGAAAAATCAGCAAAAAAGGTTGTGAAACTTTTAAGCACCAGATGCATACCTATCAGTATATCTCCACAGCTATATGCCCAAAATCAATAAAATTTGATTAAAACTTTAGGAATAAAGCAATAAAAGAAAGAATGAAAGAGAGAGATCACATGTTCAGATTCCCGGCAATCCTCCTTTCGGCCTCTCTAACGCATTCGAGGACGACAGGCTTCCCGTTGTCATCACGATAAGCTCCCTAAAGATCAGACAAACAACGCCAACGTTTCACTAATCTTGATCAATAAAGACGATATCTTTCAAAACCCAAACCCTAATGATGAGAGGGAAAAAGAAGATCACAGATAGGGAAAGAAGAAAAAGAGAACAGCGGTTTTGACGAACGGATTAGATGAAAGACGAGGGGGAAGGGGAACTTACAACGCCGACATTGACTTTATCGGGGCTGGGATCGGCGAGGTACGCTTCCGTGACTCCGAGGATCGGGTCCTTGGGCGCCGGTTCTACGTTGCTCCACCACGACGACATCGATCGAGCTCCAACCGCCCACGAGCGGCCCCTCCACATCGTCCCTCGGTAGATTGCGGCCCTCGACGCCATGAGAGCGAGCTCTCTCTCGCCCTCCCTCTGTTTAATTTTATGTATCAAAGGCAAAAAGAAAGAAAAGAGAAAAGCTTTCAAGAAGACGGAAGGGATTGGAGGGCTTTAGTCAGAAGGAGAGGTAAGGGGACCTGACCAGAGGAAGGGGAGAGACGGAGGGTAGATGGCCAGCGCTTATGAGGTTTGAGTTTCGACACTTTAGCGTTGGAATTACGGAACTACCACTTTATAACACGCGGGACCGTAATCTGTGGGCGCCGCCTTGCCGCTTCATGCCGAATGCCGTTTTGACGTGGACGGTGGTGTTCGGCACTGAGGGTAGAGGGCCACCGTTATTGCTAATTTTATAATTCAATCAAGCAAAATGTCTTACGAGCATACCATTAATATTAGATAACATTTGATGATCTAAATAAAATCATCATGATAATTTAAAAATATTAATGATTTAAATTTTATGATTATATAATTATTTTGATAAGTCATGATCCAGTGATTAAAAATGGTATTCATAAGTAACATATTTGATATTTTATAGAAATTTAAAAATATTAATTATATAATATTAAAATTATTCATAATATATTTTATAAAAATATATTTATTAATTTTATAAATTATTATTCTTAAAATATATTAATTATTATTATTGAATTAGTATTTTATTTATACTCATAATATATTATTTATTAATACAAATATTTATTTTGATTAGAAACATAAGATAAATAAAATTAATATATTAAGTATTTTTATTATATAAATATAAAGTATAAATTTTTTTTTATTCTAATTTAAAATTATCATTGAATCATAATATGATAATAATATGATTAATAATATATTATGATATAATATATATCATAAATATAATATATAATATCATATATATAATATTGATATAATATACTAATGATATATTGATATATCTTTTTTTTGTTAGATTGAGAGATATTTTTGTTCCTATATTTTATGCTAAGATCACTGTCTGGGGGTGATATTAGATTTCTGATCTTAAAGATGGATATCTCATTAATAGGATAGGGAGTGATTTAAGGAGTGAGGATGATTTGAAATCATTGTCATATGAAATTATCATGATGTAATCAAATGCAGTAAGCTTATTATCTCCACCTACGTCATCCTTAATCTCAAGTGAATCATCTGATACCAAATGCCCTCTTAATGTCTAAATATCGAATAGAAAATTTTGTATAAAAAATTTTAAATAAAAACTCGTTATTAATATCAATTCTACACGATACAATCTTTTTATTTTTACTAAATATTTTTAAAATATAATATAATAATATTAATTATAATAATAGATGGTTTTAATGTATATTAAGCAATAGCTTTAATAATGGCCAAATATATTATTTCTCATATTATTAATATCTATTGTATATTAAGTAACAAACTTTATAATAAACCAAGCACCTATATCTATATGGCAAATAAATAAAACCTCTATTTTAGATATTGTTGCAACCAATCCACCTGTACCTGTGATCGAACGTCGAAAAACCTATAAGAGCAAATCCTCACTGACCAAAGTTGGCTCCGACGGGATCCTCCAATGCTTAAATTAGTAGAGTGGACTGGTTAAATAAGAATCTAAGAGCAAAGTGACAAAGATTGCTCTAAAAATATTAAATATGGCATATCAAACTGATCAAATTATCTTTCTTTTATAGATGTTGGAGTAATAACCGCTGAGTACGTGGGTCTTTCTTTTTTTGGTATAGTATGATCGTGGGTAAGTAATTAAAACTATCCACTAATCACCGTCGCTAACTCTTCTCGGGGCTGATTTTGTAGGATCGATCAAGAGCTAGATAGATTATTTGGAGAGCTTCCATCGATCAGTTGTCTGATTTGGGGTCGATCGATCATCGATCGGTCAGCTTATTTTGTCCCGATAGATCATCAATCGACTTTTTTTATGTCGATCGATCGTCGATCGAAGGACTTTAAGTCGATTGTTGCCTTAATGATTTTCGACTGATGGTTAATTGGTTGGAAGAAGCAATCATCGATTATCGCTTATCAGTTTGATTATCCATCGTCCATCGTTGATCGTCAGTCGACAAATATCCATTGGTGTCTGATGGTCTGTTGGCTAGGTTGGTGAGTCGGGTGGCAGATTGACAGCCTCCAATAGTTGCCCCCCACTTTCAAGTTCGGTGTAATAATTTTGTACTTCATACCGAATACAGGGAGTTGACACATGGCATTGCTTCGAGCTTCGTTCTATCATCTGCCATTAATGATTGCCCATCGTCTAGTAGTCAAATCTGAACTAACACCATCCATCAGCTTTCGATTCATCTTTGCCAAATGAGTTGAGTCGTCTTCCTGATTTAGTCTAGATGAATGAAGTTCATCTATAAAAAATTTGGTTGATTAATTGTCAGCTGATCATTAGTCGATTTCATATAACTAATTATCAGCTAGTTTTTAACTAACTTAAAGTCAGTTTTCTAACCAGCCAATACTTAGTCGTTTGTTAAGATATTCATAGGTCGGAGATAAACCGATCTTGTATTGGTTTCTAACTGACTTTTAGTTGGTTTTTTACCTTTACCAATCAATACTTGATCATGACGATTGGATGCAAGCCAACCGTCCCTCGATTCGACCATAGCCAAATCGGTAAAGGTTGTGTTCTTTATTAGTCAAGATAAACCAACTAGTTTATAATCAGTAGCTTAACGCTTTTCTTCTTTTATTATTTCGTAAGAAAGTTATGCGTAGGTATTACCTGTTGGTCTATTAGTCGGCTATTTGAGTTGTAGAAGATAGTCTTCTTCCCGATCGATCGGTTGTTATGTCATATGGACCGACTTATTTTGATCAACTCATCGATTGTTTAAGATGTACCAATCGGTAGTCTTTGTTGAAAGAAATATCGACTGATGATTGCCATCCATCAGTCGGTTGTTGAATCATGCTGACTGTGGTATGCCGACCATCGATCGATTGTAACATTTAACCGACGAAAAGTTTGTCCACTTCTTCCTTGATGACCTTCTATCGCTTGGGAGCGAATGATCGTTTCTTAGTCAATTCTTCTTCGAATGTTGCCCCCTCGGTCCTTGGTTGCCTAGAGATCATGTTGATCATTTCGGTCGTCGGTTGATTTGGATGAATCTCCTCTGACGCTGGTGGTTGATCAACATGGGGCTAGATTGGGTGATCGAGTCGGAACTTGGCAAGGATCTCTATCAAATGAGAGCCTCGATCTCATCCTTTAACTGGAAGCATTGTTCGGTGTCATGGCCATAGTCGCGATGAAATTGACAGTACTTTCACTTATCCTTGCCTCAGTTCTTCATCAGTAGGGGTCGGCAAAGGTAATTCTTTCCTTCAATCTCCATCAAAATTTGTGCACATGGAGTAGAGAGGAAAGTGTAAGTGTCATACCGACTCTTCATATTGGTCGGCACAAAGTTTAGTCGGGAAGACGCCGCTTCTTTGTTCGAAATGAATCGATTGTGTCCAGTCGAAGCATCATTCTTCCGTTGTTTCTTCTTTTGACCATTTTTGTTTTGTTAGCACTATTCAGAAGTACCTTTTTCTACGTGAATGTATTTATCCACGCGCTTTGAAAGTTTGCATAAGTCCGGGGGTGGTTCTTGTCCAGCGAGTAGGTGAACTGAAAATCCCACAGATCCTACTTAATGGCCGAGATGGCCACGTCCTTATTGAGATTTCGGACCTCGAGCATGACGGCATTAAAATGCGTCATAAAGGCCCAAAGATTTTCTCCCTCTCCTTGCTTGATCGAGAAGAAGGTGTCGGAAGTTCATGGCATCCTTTTGCTAGTGCTGAAGTGAGCCACGAAGGAGTTCTCAAGCTATCCAAAAGAGTTGATGCTTCTCGGCTGAAGCCTAAAATACCAAGCTCAAGCAACTTTTCATAGGTTGGCCGGGAAGTCGATGCACATGAGCGCGTCGTTCACCCCCTAGATCATCATGAGAGCTTTATTGCTCCAGAGATGATCAGATGATCTATTGGATCGGTGGAGCCGTCATACAATTCCACCTATGGCATTTTGAATCATGATGAAATTGGTTCATTTAGGATGTGTGAGGAGAAAGAAGGAGCAATATGGATGTGGAGTCCCTCGGAGGACCTTCCTGTCGTATCCTTCTAGATCTAGGCTAGTCGATGGTCGATTTTCTTGAGCCTCTGCTCATAGTTATCGAACCGCCACTGATGAGACATCCCCGAGATTGATCCTCCTGAGGAACTAGTGGAGAAGGAGGTGGTCGAATCTCGCAGCCATTTTTTCTTATGCTGACTTTGATGGGAAGATAGGAAAATGGAGCATCACGATCGATGGATGGTTCCTCGCGAGCGGTGAGGAGATAGAGCCTCCATCTGATGGAAACATCGAGATGTTTGCTCCGATGAAAGGGTGGTAGAGCACCTCGAGATGCAGCGGCTGTGCTTAGACGGTACTGCCTGCATTGCTAAGCCTTTCGCCACTACATGCAACTGCTGTTGGAGACCGTGAATAGCCTCCGTCAGCATTTGGACCTGCTGCATCAATGCAACTAGTTGCTGGGCTTGTACATCCATCGTGATTATCGGACGCAAAGAGCTTGGTTCCACCACTGCTTGCGATGGAGGCCAGGAGAAGTACCTCTCATCGGGATGACTAGCCAGCGGAGCTGGTTGAGTTACGAGCGTAAGTTTTCACCATTTGCAAGATTAATTATCGATTTGCTATTCTTTCCTCCTATCTGACGTGCCAATCTGTTGTGGTCAATCCACCTGCACCTGTAATCGAATATCGAAAAATCTATAAGAGCAAGTTCGCACTGACCGAAGTTGGCTCTAACGGAGATCCTCTGATGCTTAAGTTAGTAGAGTGGACTGGTTGAACAGGAATCTAAGAGTAAAGTGACAGAGATTGCTCTAAAAGTATTAGATGTGTCCTATCAAACTGACCAGATTACCTTCATTTTATAGATATCGGGTGATAACCGCTGAGTACATGGATTTTTTTTCAGTATAGTATGATCGTGGATAAGTAATTAAAACTATCCACTAATCACCGTTGTCCGCTCTTCTCGGGGGTGATTTTGTAGGATCAATCGAGAGCTCGATAGGTTGTTTGGAGAGCTCCTGTCGGTCAGTCATCTGATTTGGGGCCGATCGATCATCAATCGATCGGCTTATTTTATGCCGACAGATCGTTGGTTGGTTGTCTTTGTGTCGATTGATCGTCGGTCGAAAGGCTTTAAGCCAATTGTTGCCTTAATGATTCTCAATCGATGGTTAATTGATCGAAAAAAATAATCATCGATTGTCGTTTGTCAGTTCGATTATCCATCGTCCATTGTTGATCATCAGCCAGCAAACATCCATCGGTGTCCGATGATCTATTAGCTGGGTTGGTGAGTCGGATGACAGATTGACAGCTCTCAATAGATATGTAATAGATTGTTTAATGCATCTAAAAAATCATCTTATAAATGATGAAGTAAGAAATATAAGCATGTAAAATAAGAAAAATAAGTATATCTTAAAAAGGAGTATCTATTTAATTTAAAAATCCATACAATCAAAAAGATATGAAAAATGAAAGCAATCCTAAAATAATCAAGGTTAATATAAAAACCAAATTGTAATAAATATATTATAGAATGCTGCTACAAATAATATGGATATGAATTTGGTGGGAAAAGATGGTTACAATTTTGCAACTCTATTTTATAATATATACATAAGCATATGTTCAAGTATGTATATATATGTTTGTATGTGCATGTTTGAAGATAATCATGTTAGGTTTCAGGTTTTGGGGTATGATTCTATCTAAATCCAAGCCTAACCAAATGGAATTCCAGATCTAATTTTGGAACATAAACCTAATCTAATACTTTATTGGATTTGTTTTTCATATCCAAGCTCTATGTTCGAGTTGATTTTGAACCAGGTTGGGAGGTTACATGCCTCCATTGGCACCATCACTTGTAAGGGTAGTTCATATTTTGCACCATGAAAATAGAAACAAAATCATAGTCGGGTGGTCATTAATCCTGATTTTAATTTATTCTTACCAGAAGAAGATCCTGATTTTTTCATGACCTTTCCCAAGTTATCACTTTAGCATTTTTCTTGCTGGTTTTGGTTGACCCCAGCATATAGAGATGGCTCCAGCGTTGGTCTGTTGAGTACAGTCAACTACCAAAAAGATCCAAACAAATTAAATTGTAGACGCCAGATAATTTACTGGAAAAAAAAGGCTTATTTGATAGATAAATTGGATCCAAAAATCTATTGAATGAACTAATTATTTGATGGCCATCGACTTTGGAAAAGTTGAACTGATCTAAATGGCTAGTTAAGAGAAACAAGCATTTGATAAGTGGCTGATAAACTAATGAAATGTAATGAGGCTTCAGCACAAAAAATATGTATAACTAACTGAAAAGGAGATGGTAAGTGACTGATTTGAAAGAAACAAGTAGATTACGGGCAAGTGTAATTCTATTTATTGATCAAATGTGGTCAACACATCGAATTCATATGATTTAGTTATGACAATATTGATGGATGGATGTGATCGTAAAGTATGTTTTGGCTTGTAAATGGAACAAATTTTATGTCAAATTAGTTGAAGTTCGATATGATTGTACCAAGTTGGTTAATGTTCTTTGGACCTAGCAGCATAATAACAAACTAATCCATTTACTAGATTGTTAGATTGAACCTAGGTTGAATGATGATCTGACAATCACCTAAACAAGATGGGAACATTGCCTTTTTTTTTTTTTTTTTTTGGCCCCCCTGATACGTAGACCTCTCTCTCTCTCTCTCTCTCTCTCTCTCTCTCATTCATTGCACCTCCTTGCCTCCATCCATTTTTTTAGCAAACCCCCATCCATAACTCATTGCCATCGACTCATTTGATCCATAAAAAGATAAAAAAAAAAGTATGATCAATGAAAAAATAAAAAAAAATTTCTTATTTAATTAGAATTTCTAAAGATAAGAGATTAAAAGTAGATATTTTCATAGGAATAAAATTTTTATATTCATTAAAAAAATAATCATATTGAACATGAATTTTTTACTTTTTTATGGGCTGAAAATATGAATCTTTTTTTTTAAAAAAAAATTAACTTAAAACTATGAGATAAATCTTTTTTATTAAAAATATAATAGATATTTTATATATTTTTTTAAAAAATTAGATACTCAACTAAATATAAATTATGTTAAATATATCATTTTTTTCATGACCAATCAAATATATTAAAATTATTTTTATTTTAAAAATTATTTTTTTATGAAAAATATTTTAATTAAAAAAATTCTTTCAATAAATCAGAAGAATCCTAAAATTGAACTTTATCCCTTCCGACCTCCAACACTCTTTAACCGCATTTGGCCAACGGGGATCGAAAAGAATGAGACAAGGAATAGGAATAGAATAATAATGGAAACCAAAGCATTCCCATTCTATCATTGGTTAACGTAGAAAGGGATGCAATGAGAGCGAATCATTCCATTCTATCATTTTTTTCAACTCTTCACTACTTCTCCATGCATATGCATGAATAAAAACATATTTTATATTTTTGCTTAAATTATTCTTGATCGCATGGTCAATATAATATATGTCAGGTTACTACTATGATGTATAAGTCTATATCAACTTTGATCTTATCCAAGCCCAATCTGGAGGCGTATGCCGGTGGTGTATGCACCCTACCTTAATCTGGGGTTATGCATTATGTGTTAGTTTAGGCCTCAAGTTGATGCATGAAAGGAGGCTTTTTTTTTTTTTGTTGCAAATGCACATGAAAATTTAGGGGTAATAATGCCTAATCTGTTTAACTTGATTCAAACTGTTACAGATCAAGTTAAATTATATTTCTAATACGATGATCATGTTTGAATTTAGATTTTTGACACATTTGATAGATAGATCAAATTCGGATCCATGGATTTTGACCTAATCCATATTGGGACAGATATTTATCTAAACTGAGACAAGTCAATTGCCTCCCATATAAAAATTTCTGTCCAGATAATGCTATCGTTGCCTTAGTTAAATCATTCAGCTCTAAAATCTTATCATGCATGGCATCACTGCCGCATTTTAAGAGTCAAGTTACAACCACATATAACAAGACACATGGATAGATTCCATGTTTTTATAAGTGAAGTAGTGAAGGTGCCATTCATAAGAGAAAAATTTTTCTACACCGTGGGTGATGTTGCTCCACGAACATCGTCCACTGACTCTCGCACGAGATCTTCAAAAAAAATATTTTTTTTGCTCCATTCCATATGAGAATCAATTACCATAAGCGATATCCATCGAACTACACCGTCTAAGATGTAAAAAATATTTCCCTTCACAAAATTTTCGTGCTTAAAATGTCAGCGTTGGGCATGGCCTTTTAAAACATCAAACACGTAAAGCCCAAGCCTAATTCTTTAAATCTCTAAACGGATGCATAACAACATCCAATCACCATGCTTTGAGACGGCAAAGCTTGATACTGTAACAATTTTATACATCCATATGAGCATTTGCCCCAGCATGTTTGCTGTCAGCGGGGCTGAAAACGGTTCGGTTTGATTTTAAGTAATTTTTTTAAATTAAATTAATATTTTAATTTATAATTTTTTTTAAAATTAAATATTTGATTTAATATAATCGATTTTTTTGGTTCAATTTTATACCGATTCGATTTATTCATGTAGCTTTTCTAAGTATTTGAATGATTTTCCAAACTAAGCAGATTGATCGATTTCATTTTTATCCATAAGTACATCAAATTTGGTCCAATTTAAATTAAAATAGAACTAAATTAATATTTCATATTCTATAATTTATACGAATTAATTAATTTAAATTTATTATTTTTAAAATAATTTTAAAATATCTATAATAATTTAATTATTAAAATTATTAAAATATAAAAATGACTGAATCATGAAAAGAATGTATATCTTTATAGCTGAAAATATATTACTAGATTGTAACAAAAAAATAAAATAAATAAATATTATTCTTAAATTATGATAATTATATATTATTAATATATAAAATTTTAATTTTGATTTATCAATTTGATTCATTTTTAATGAATCATGTAAATCAGTAAATTGATAATTAAATTAAAATTTTAATTTTTTATTTTATTTTATTAAATTAAATTAATTAAATTATTAAATTATTATATTTAATTTGATTCAGATCGAATTAAATGATTTGAACGATTTAAATAGAATTTTTTACACCCTAGCTGTCAGTGCTTCTGTATGTACTCCGCCGGTAAAAGAGACCTAGTAAAATTGCCCTTGGGTCCAATTGCCAAAGGCTCAAAGCTGAAATGTGACCGCGGATTAGTTAATCTAATGCGGATTTCAGAAAAACCCGACAACTACTCGTGTCAATATTATTATAATGCATACAAGCAATTCACATATTATTACGTTGTTCGCAGGCAAAATAAAGGGGGAAAAGGAACAATCATTGAATGTGGTGGAGGATGCTGCCGAACAGCGAAGCAAAGACCCTCGGGATCCGTACAAGGTAAATGACAGGAGCTACCTTTATAAATAAATAAATAAACGTGGAATAATTAGATGGCACCAAGCTATAAATATCTTACAAGATAAAGCAATGAAAGCGACCTCCATTGCCTCTCTCTCCACAACCCATCCTCCATTGATGTTCCCAACTAATCTACCTCCCAAACACACCTTCATACTCCTCCCTCCGCCAATACTCCACCCTGGAGCTCAGCTTCACCACCCCAGCCACCTCGAAGCCTTTCCTCATCATCATCATCGCACCCACTGATGAATCACAAATCCAAGCATCAGTAGTCATCCATTGCAGGAAACATAGAGTCATCCATTGCAGGAAACATAGCCTGCCAATCAGAGTTCGAACTACGAACGCCTGTTTTATTCCTCCTATGAAAAATGAATCTCATGTAAAAAATTAAAATATAAAAATAATTTAAAAATAAATTTTTAAAAAATAATAAAAAAAATAATTATATCTTAAAATTTTTGAGTATCTATTGATAATTATTATTGGGACGTTCTGTAGAAAAAAAATTAAGATGAGGCCGATCTTCTTCTTCTACTCTTTATATCTATCTCCTCAATATGATGAGTTCATTCAAAAATATAGAGATCTTGATGCTTTAAAATTTTCCTACAGATAGATATATATAAAAGTAGAGCGAAGACTAGTCTAATTAGTAATGCTAATGGTTTATCCATCATATAGTCCATTAACTGAGTTAGACCTACACCGATATTTGCTACATCATATTACTAAGATAATATGATCCAAAATAATATGATCACAAATAATCATGAACTTCTTAATCATTCATTTAGATAATATTTTAATTTATAATTTCATAATAAATTAAAATAAAAAATTAATTTATAATAAATAAAAATTTATCCTATGGGAATTTTCAACAGCACCATCAAGAACAGTTGTTTCTCTTTGGTTGATCTCGTGAGCCTTCGATTGATGAGCACAGATGTTGATAATAACTTGGTTTGAGTGGAACGCATGGGCCCTATTTGGTCGCTGCCCTACACTTGGTTTCGGTGGTTACTATAGCGGAGGCACAATTATAGGAGCATGTTAAGGAAATATAGTCTCATTGTAGATAATGTTTTGGATGTGGAGTAATTTTTTTGTGTACTATATATGGTGTGGTAAAATTGATGTAGAGTGCACTATGCCATCTGACCATGTAGCCATCAGTTTCCAATGCCCATTAAATATCTGTAGTTTTTTTTTTTTGTTTGAATGTTTGAACGCTGAAAATACATTTCTATTATAAAAAAATTATAATATCCCATAGCCTATGATGTTCTATGAATTTTCAATGACCATAATGCCAATATAATTGAAGCCATAATATATCTTCAGAATGTCATAATAGGTCATGAAACGTCATACCATGAAATATTATAATTTTTATAAAATAGAGAAATATTATTATCATTTAAAAATTTAAATTAAAAAATAAAATCTTCATATTTAATGCATATTAAAAAGTGTGGCTATATGACCTAATAGGATGGGATGGTGTCCTATTTTGCATGCATGTGGTGCACAAGGACTTTTTCGCTAACTTATTTGATGCTAATGGGAGGCTTTTGGACATGGAGTCCATGGGCTAGGCACCCGAGGAGGTGAAGGAGCCAGCTTGGATATCATAGTGCTATGGAAGGCCAGGTTAGTCCCCGTCCCCCCACTGTCACTGCTCGCTGTTTTCACCGTCCATGAGACCTTAGAGCAAGGAGCAATAGAGCCTGTGAACGAATGGCAGTACAATGCACACCAAGCTCCGTTGGGACATATTTCCATAACTAAATACACTATGCAAAGAGGCTATATTTATTTTCAAATCCTTGTTTCTTGGTGCGGATGTGGTGAGCTACCGCAACATGTAGGGAAGAGATTTTCATAGTATTGATGCAGAATCTGGTTGACGTTGGATCAAGTTGGAGCCAAGAAAGATGAGGTCGCCGTCGGTGATCTGCAAAATAAAGTCCCATCCGGAGTCGGTGGTGGTGGCTCCGGCAGGATCTTTCGATGATTAAGTCAACTCTTTTGGCCAACAAAAATAGAGTGCTCGGATATGAATTTAGCAGAGTTTTGGAAAGAAGAAGAGAGCTTAGAGAAAACGTATCTGGAGAATCCCTTTTTATAAATGGAGCTTGATTGATAATGATGGCTATATCGTCTGGTAGTGGACCGTTCGGGACCGCATGGGATTCGGTATGGAGAGAAAAATATTATCAGACTGATAGTGCAGCCATAACCATCTGGTAGTGGACCGCTCGGGACTGCATGGTGTTTGCTATGGAGAGAGGGGCGTCGTCAGACTGATAGCGACCGTTCGTCGAGATTTAATAGTCATAGTTCGGAGGAAGCATGCATTGATTGGTGAAGAACTTCAACATATATCAATTTCAGAGGAGTTCAAACTCCTGAAAGAAATACGTCTGGAGGAGATCATCAGGAAGAAATGGTAACTAAAATCTGGAAATAATTCGCTGGAGAAATCTGACTGAAGAAGAAGTTTGGAAAGAGTTCGACTCCTGGAGGAATCCACTGAAGGAGAAGTTCGGAAGGAGTTTGGCTCATGTAGAAATCCAACTGAAGGAGGAGTTCGGAAGAAGTTCGGCTCCTGGAGGAATCTGACTAAAGGAGGAGTTCGGAAGAAGTTCGATTCTCGTAGAAATTTGACTGAAGGAGGAGTTTGGCTTCTCAAAGAATCCAACTAAAGAAAAAGTTTGGAAGAAGTTTGGCTACTATAGAAATTCGACTAAATGAGAAATTCGGAAGGAGTTTGGATCCTATAGAAATTCGATTGAAGAAGAAATTCGGATCCTGGAGGAATTTGACTGAAGGAGAAATCTAGAAGGAGTTCGGTTCCTGTAGAAATCCGACTGAAGAAGGGATCCGAAAGGAGTTCGGCTCCTGAAGGAGTCCGATTGAAGGAGAAGTCTGGAAGGAGTTTGGATTCTGTAGGCATCCATCTGAAGGAGAGATCCGAAAGAAGTTCGGCTCCTAAAAAAGTCCGACTGAAGGAGAAGTTCGGAAGAAGTTCGGCTCCTATAGGAATCCGTCTGAAGGAGAGATCCAGAAGAAGTTCGGCTCCTATAGGTATTCGTCTGAAGGAGAGATCCGGAAGGAGTTTGGCTTCTGGAGAAATCCGACTGAATGAGATATTCGGTAAGAGCTTGGTTCCTGTAGAAATCTGACTGAAGGAGGGATCCGGAAGGAGTTCGACTCCTGGAGGAGTCCGACTGAAAGAGAAGTCTGAAAGGAGCTCGGTTCCTGTAGAAATTCGACTGAAGAAAAAATTCGGAAGGAGTTTGACCGCTGGAGGAGTTCGGCTGGGGCTCGACCACTGAGAAGTTCAATCGGCTAAGATTTGGCCATCGGAAGAGTTTGGCTGGTTGAAGGAGTTCGGCTAAGATTTGACCGCTGGAGGAGAATTCTCGATTGAAGTTCTTTCATGATTACCAGCTGCATTAGGCTAAGCACCAGGCTGGACTTTGATGGGAGCGGGGTTTATCCCTAATAATAGTCTCCCCACTTTCAAGTTCGAAATTCGAAGGAAGGGAGTACAAAAAAGGCGACTGTCAAAGTTCTCTTCAGGGCTCTGCATCAGTTCAAGTTAAAGCTCGGGAGTGATCTTATCTTCAACCAAGGTCGTCGTTGAAGTTGGAGCTCGAAAGAGATCTTGTCTTCAGTCGAGATCGATGTTGAAGTTGAAGCTCGAAGAAGATCTTATCTTCAGTCGAGGTCGACGTTGAAGTTGAAGCTCGGGAGAGATCTTATCTCCAGCCGAGTCGGGGCCTCTCTTCTCACCTCGTCTAAAATAAACGAGGCCTTCAACTTTATTCGCATTAAAATGAGATTTTCCTTCTATTCCTAATATGACAATAGGAACACAGATGGGCCGTTGAATGGACCTCTCCCCTCCTCCTATCTTAAATAATCGGAGGTCTTCGGCCTACTCATGTTAGGACGAGGTCCTCCTTCTATTTCTAACATGGCAATAGGAGCACAGATGGATCGTTGAATGGATCTCTTTCCTCCTTCTATCTTAAATAATCAGAGATTTTCGACGTGCTCATGTTAGAACGAGATTCTCTTTCTATTCCTAATATGGCAATAGGGGCACAGATAGATCGTTGAATGGGCCTCTTTTCTCCTCCTATCTTAAATAATCGAAGATCTTCGGTCTGCTCATGTTAGGATGAGTTCCTCCTCATGTTCCTAACATGACAATAGGAGCACAAATGGATCGTTGAATGGGCCTTTTTTCTCCTACTATCTTAAATAATCGGAGGTCTTCGGTCTGCTCATGTTAGGACGAGATCCTCCTCTTGTTCCTAACATAATAATAGGGGCACAGATGGACCGTTGAATGGGCCTCTTTTCTCCTTCTATCTTAAATAATCAAAGGTCTTCAACGTGCTCATATTAGGATGAGGTCCTCCTTCTGTTCCTAACATGACAATAGGGGCATAGATGGACCATTGAATGGGCCTCTTCTCTTCTTTTATCTTAAATAATCGGAGGTCTTCGACCTACTCATGTTAGGATGAGGTCCTCCTATTCCTAATATGGCAATAGGAGCACAGATGGACCGTTGAATGGGCCTCTCCCCTTCTTTTATCTTAAATAATCGAAGGTCTTCGATCTGCTCATATTAGGATGAGGTCCTCCTCCTATTCCTAGCATGGACACTATTGATTGATTCTTTCCTATTATCACATAATTTTTGCACTAAGAAATAATAATATTGAAATGAAGTTTTATTGAAGGAAAGTTATTGGTAGTACATCCTCAAATTTTTTGAGTTTCGAGATCGTGAGAGTGTTATTCTTTCGAGCTCCTTCAGACGATAAGTTTTGGATCGGACGACCTCCACCACTTCATACGGGCCTTCCTAATTTGGGGTAAGCTTTTTCTGACTCTGAGGCTGAGAGATGGCGGCTCGCCGAAGCGCTAAGTCCCCCACTCTGAATATTTTATTTCTGACTCTGGAGTTATAGTATCGGGCCATCCTTCGTCTGTAGGCCACCATCCAAACTTGGGCTTTCTCTCTTCTTTCTTCCAGTAGATCGAGGTTGACTCTGAGGTCCTATGGATTATGCTACTCGTTGAAGGCCACGATCCGTGCTGATGAGAGTTTAAGCTCGATTGGTATGACAGCCTTCATTCTAAAGGCCAAAGCAAATGGTGTTTCTCCAATCGATAGCCTTTGAGTAGTTCGGTATGTCCAGAGGATATGGTAGAGTTCGTCCACCCAGGTCCCCTTTGTTCTAGCGAGTCTTGTCTTGATGTCTTGCAGTAGGGTCCAATTGGTCACTTCGACTTCTCCATTTGCTTGTGGATGAGCTACCGATGTGAAGTGATGGGAGATATTTAAATCTTCACAAAACTCAACGAACCTCGTTCTAGCGAACTATCGCCCATTATCCATTATGATAGTTTGGGACAGATCGAACCGACAGACAATTGACTTTCAGATGAAGTTTCGTATCTTGATCTCGATAATTTTTGCTAGTGGTTCGGCTTCGATCCATTTGGTGAAGTAGTCGATCCTGACCAGGAGGAACTTTCATTGTCCGAATGCCATCGAAAAAGGGCCAAGTATATCCATTTTCCACTGCACAAATGGCCAAGGTACGCTTAGTGAAGTAAGTTCGGAGGCCGGCTGTCTTTGTATATTTGCATTTTTCTGGCAGCGATCATATTTCTTGAAATACTCCACAGAGTCATGGTATAAGGTCGGTCAATAGTATCCTTATCGAAGTAATTTTTGTGATAGGGACCTAGCTCCTGTATGACTTTTATAAATTTTCTCATGCACTTCCCATAATGCGAAGTTGGCCTTTGAAGGTCCGAGACATCTTAGCAGCGATAACGAATACGACCTCTTATACAACTTGCTTTCATACAAAACGTATCGGAAGGTTTGATTCCTAAGTTTTCGAGCTTCTTTCGGATCACGAAGAAGAACTCCCACTTTGAGATAGACAACTAACGGATCAATCCAACTCGGCTCGAGCTCCGTCTGCATAACGAGCTATGATTTCTTCGAGCTTAGGCATTTTAGAGTCTCAAAAAATACTTCTTTGGATAGTTTGACCAGGGCTGAAGTGGCCAATTTAGAGAGGAGATCAGCTCTTGTATTTTTCATCCTCAAAATCTTTCGAATGCTAAAACTGCCAAAGGTCGGAGTTAAATTCTTTACTTTCTCAAGATATTTCATCATACTTTTCTCCCGCGCTTCATAGTTGCCACTAACTTGGCCGACTACTAGTTGAAATCACTGTAGACTTGAAGCCGGTCTACTTTTAACTTTCTTACTATTTTCAACTTGGTGATCAACGCTTCATATTCGACCCCATTATTAGTTGTAGGAAATTCGAAACATAGCGCGTACTCGACGATGACTCCCTCGAGGCTGACTAAGACTAACCCTGCACCTGCTCCAGTGGAGTTGGACGAACCATCCACGTATAGGATCCAAAAACTTTTGAAAAGATCGACACTCTCTTCGAGGAGGCTTAGTCATGACAACAGAGCGTCGGTCTCATTCTGTTCAAGCTTGGCATCATCCAAAATGGTACATTCTACTATAAAATCTATCAATATCTAAACTTTGATCGATGGCCGGGGTCGATAGTTGATGTCAAATTTTGTGAGCTTGATTGCCTATTTTGCGATTCTTTCAAAAGTATCTGTTCGATGAAGGACTGCTTTTATTGGTTAGTCCATGAGGACCGTTATGGTGTGCCCTTGAAAGTAAGGTCGGAGTCTCCTGGCAACGATTAGAAGAGAGTAGGTCAATTTCTCCAGTTTAAAGTACCTGATCTCTGCATCCCTCAGGATCCGGCTTATGTAGTAGATCGGTCGCTACATCTTTGCTTCCTTCTTGACCAGGATTGCTGCCAAGGCCATCAGAGAGACTGCTAGGTATAGAAATAATTCTTCTTTGGGTTTGAGCTTTGCCAGCAGTGACGGTGAGTCGAGATAGTTTTTAAGCTCTTTAAACGTCTGTTGGCACTCCATCATCTAGCAGAAGTTCTTTGGTTGCTTGAGAACTCGAAAAAAGGGCATGCATCGCTCAGCCGATCTTGAGACGAAGCGACTTAGGGACACCAATTTTTCGGTCAGGTGTTGAATTTTTTTTATTATTTTTGGAATGGTCATTTCCTGAATAGCTCAGATTTTCTCTGGATTCGCTTCAATCCCATGCCTTGACACCATAAACCTCAGAAATTTTTCTGATGTCACACCAAAGACGCACTTGATCGAGTTCAGCTTCATCTTGTGCTTTCTGAGTGCACTAAAGGTCTCTTCGAGGTCGGCAAGGTGGTTTATAGAAGCTCGACTTTTGATGAGCATGTCATCTACATACACCTCCATATTATGATCGATCTGCTCTTTGAAGATCTTGTTGATCAGGCGCTGGTATGTTGCCCCTGTATTTTTGAGTCCAAAGGGCATAACCCTATAATAATAAATACCATGGTCAATAATAAAAGCAGTTTTCTCCTCATCCTTCGACGTCATCCGTATCTGGTTATAATCGAAGAAGGCATCCATGAAGATGAGGAGCTCGTAGTCTGAGGTTGCGTCTACCAGTTGATCGATCCTAGATAGAGCATAGCTATCTTTTGAGTAGATCTTGTTCAACTTTTTAAAGTCTATACACATCCTCCACTTATTGTTTGCCTTTTTGATGAGGACCACATTAGAAACCCAGGTCGGATAGTTAACTTTTCGGATGAATCCAACTAATGGAGCTTGCCAACTTCATCTGCGATTGCTTTCTGCCTCTCCGAGGTGTGGTTGCGGATCTTCTCTTTTACCGGTCGATACTTAGGATCAACGGTTAGCCGATGTTTCATGACCTCGGCATCAATTTTTGACATATCCATTAGGGCCCAGGTGAAGACATCCGTATTATTTTTGAGGAAGGTGACAAGTTGCTCTCGAACCTCATCCCCTAAATTGGAGCCAATCTGTACAGCATACTCCATATTTTCGTCGTTTAAGGGCATAGATATGAGGTCCTCTATAGGCTCGCCCCGCTCCTCGGTGAGGTCATCGCGGACATCTAGCCCGTCAACAGGATAAGGGTCAGATTATTCTTCTTTTCGTAGGATAATTGAGTAGCAGTGCCTCGCCAAAGCTTGATCTCTCCTGATCTCTCCGATCCCGTGATTTATCGAAAACTTCATCTTCAAATGATAAGTTGATATCACTGTCCGAAGTACATTTAGATCAGATCGATCGAGAATAGCATTATAGACAGATAGAGTCTTTATGACTAAAAAATTGACCTATGTCTTAGCCAGCTTCGGGCGTTGTCCTGCGGTCACAGTCAAAGTTATTATGCCCTCGATTGATATGGTATCGCCAGTGAAGCCTACCAACGAGAAGTTCATAGGTCCCAAATGGTTATTGAGTAAGAATATTTTTGAGAAAGCATCATAAAACAAAACATCAGTCGAGCTTTCATTATCTACCAAAATACGACGTACATCATAGTTAGCGATGTTTAAAGAGATTACAACCGCATCATTATACGGGAGTTGGACTTCTTGAGCATCTGCCTTAGTGAAGTTTATAGATTCTTCAGTCTTCCATCTCTTCACTGATCCCTCAGATCCACTGGCCTTTTCTTATCGAAGTCCCTCCGAGATTGTATTGATGATGCCAAGAGACGGTCGATCTTCTTATTGTTCCTCCCCCCTCGATGGTTCAGGATGCGGTAGTGCCCTTGGCCGATCTTTTCGCCCTTCAAATTGATGTCGTAGGAATCAATCGAGTTTGCCTCATCTGAGGAGCTCCTTAATCTCATCTTAGAGCTGATCACACTCTTCAATATTGTGACTGTGATCATGATGATAAATGCAGAACTTATTAGGATTATGCCTATTGGGATGAGTATGCATCCTTTCCGATCTCGGTAGTTGCTTCATGATTTTCATCAGTACTTAGATTTTTAGAGCATTGAGAGAGATAGTTGTAAAATCTTCAGAAGGGTGAACCCTGTCGTGCCTTTCTATCGGGGCTTCCCTGCCTCCAAGTTTGGGGAGGAGTTCAGGCTTGCTTGCACTCAGAGGGAGTTCGGGAGCACGGTCGAGCTTCACTCAATTTTTCTTCCACAGTGGGCCTACCTGGCTCATCAATTCACCACTCTCCAATGGCTTCATCATCCTTGGCCTTGAAGGCCTCTTCAGCTCGGGCACAACTATCAGCCTGAGCCAGCATATTGGTAAAGTCCTTGGGGTACTTTTTTTTCAAGGAGAACAGTAAATCATTCTTTTGAAGGCCATCTTTGAGTGCGACCATCGCAACTGACTGATCCAAATTTTGGACCTTCAATGCAGCAGTATTAAATTGGATGACATAAGCCCGAATGGATTCTTCCATCTTCTGTTTGATGTTCATCAGGAAATCTGAACCTTGGTGGAGACGCCGACTGCTAACGAAGTAAGCCGCAAACTGATGGCTCATTTGATAAAAAAAAAGATGGTATCCAGCTTAAGTACCAAGTACCAATTCTTGATGGCTCCCTTGAGAGTGGATGGAAAAATCTGGCATAAAATGGCATCTAGTGCATCATGGAGCAGCATCATTGTTCGAAAGACCTTCAAGTGATCGATCGGATTGGTGGTCCCATCGTAACTTTCAAACTATGGAAGTTTGAAGTTTGGCAGAATCGATTCCTGCATAATCCTCTGAAAAAAAGGAGGGTTGGTGCGAATATCATTACTGCGCGAGGAGGGAGTATGACTGAACTCTTTGATTCATCGGTTCATTTCTAGGAGCCTTTAATCCAGAAGATCTTTACGACCATTGATCTTCAGGATTTTTTGATAGAACAGGTGTGAGGCTTCCCCCTAGGTCGAGTCATGGTCCGAGCAAGGATCCTCCATCCTCTGCTTTTCTTTTTCGAAGATCAGAGGCTGGACAGCCCAGGTCGGCCATCCCCAAATTAGATCGTGGAGCTTCAGAGAAGCCTGCTCCTACCAAATCAATGTCAGAGCCTTTCAATGTACGGTCTGCACTATCTTCATGAGATCGTAAATCTACTAAACCAGCAGGTTGAACTGCTCCGCATCTACCATAGCTGTAGGTGGAGCCTGAGTTGCTGGAGCTGAAGCAGGAACGAATAGGTCTGGATGGGATCTGACTATAGAGACCATTGATCATTGAATCGAAGCTTTTCTGAGATGCATTTTTTTTCGAGAAAGAACTCTAGAGAAGAAGAAGAGAGATCGCTACTGAGCACTTCTTTAAGAATAACGGTACCCTAGAAATAGGGGTCCTTTCTCTAGCGCCAATTCTATTGGTGCAGAATCTTTTTGACGTCGGATCGAGCTGAAATTGAGGAAGATGAGGTCGCTATCGGTGACCTGCAAAATAAAGTCCCATCCAGAGTCGGTGATGGTGGCTCTGGCAGGATCCTCCGACGATTAAGTCAGCTCTTCTGGCCAACAGAAATGGAGTACTCAAATATGAATTCAGCAGAGTTTTAAGAAGAAGAAGAGAGCTTAGAGAAAATGTATCTAGAGGATTCCTTTTTATAGATGAAGCTTGGTTGATAGTGACGGCCATACCGTCCAGTAGTGGACCGCTCGGGGTCGTATGGGGTTCGATACGGAGAGAAAGGTATCGTCAGACTGATAGTGACAGTCATAACCATCCGATAGTGGGTCGCTCAAGGCTGCATGAGGTTTGCTATGGAGAGAGAGGCATCGTCAGACTGATAGCGATTGTTCATCAAGATTTAATAGTCATAGTTCGGAGGAAGCAGACGTTAGTTGGTGAAGAACTTTGACATATATCAATTTTAGAGGAGTTTGAACTTCTGAAAGAAATACGTCTGGAGAGAATCATCCGAAAGAAATGCTAGCTAAAATTTGAAAGCAATCTGCTGGAGGAATCTGACTGAAGAAGAAGTTCAGAAGGAGTTCGATCAAAGAAGAAGTTCGAAAGAAGTTCGACTTCTAGAGAAATCCGACTGAAGGAGGAGTCCGAAAGGATTTCAGCTCCTATAAAAATTTGACTGAAGAAGAAGTTCGAAAGAAGTTCAGCTCCTGAAAGAATTCGACTGAAGGAGAAGTTCAGAAGGAGTTCGGCTCCTGTAAAAATCTGACTGAATGAGAAATTTGGAAGGAGTTCAATTCCTATAGAAATCTGACTGAAGGAGAAATTCGGAAGGAGTTCGACTCCTGGAGGAACTTGACTGAAAGAAAAATTTGGAAGGAGTTCAGTTCTTGTAGAAATCCGACTGAAGGAGGGATCCGAAAGAAGTTCGGCTCCTGAAGAAGTTCGACTGAAGGAGAAGTTCGAAAGGAGTTCGACTCCTGTAGGCATCCGTCTGAAGGAGAGATCCGAAAGAAGTTCGGCTCTTGGAGGAGTCCGACTGAAGGAGAAGTTTGAATGGAGTTTGGCTCCTATAGGCATCCGTCTGAAGGAGAGATCTAAAAGGAGTTTGACTCCTGTAGGCATCCGTTTGAAGGAAAGATTCGGAAGGAGTTCGGCTCCTAGAGAAATTTGATTAAAGAAGAAATTTGGTAGGAGCTCGATTCCTATAGAAATCCAACTGAAGGAGGGATCCGAAAGGAGTTCGACTTTTGGAGGAGTTCGACTGAAAGAGAAGTCTAGAAGGAGATCGATTCCTATAGAAATCCGACTGAAGAAAGAATTTGGAAGGAGTTTGGCCGCTGGAGGAGTTCGACTGGGGCTCGACCGTTGAAGAGTTCGGTCGGCTAAGATTTGGCCTTTGGAAGAGTTCGATTGACCGAAGGAGTTTGGCTAAGGTTTGGCCATTAGAGGAGAATTTTCGATCAAAGCTCTTTCATGATTACCAGCTGCATTAGGCTAAGCATCAGGCTGGACTTCGATGGGAGCGAGATTTATCCCCAATATATAGCTTAGTTAGAAAGTAAGGACTGTAGAGAGCTGATTAGTTAGATAATTAGACTATTCTATACTTTGCTGATGAATATCTGATCTAACCAATAATTTCATCACAAAAAGGGAGAGACAATGGAGATACCATTGGATAGGAGTTTCCAATGTAGGATGTTCACCAAGGACAACTTGTAAAGGGCCTATCCCAGCGAGTGGGTGGAAGGAGATTTTTGAAGGGTTTTGGGGGAAAGTGCTAGATCCATACACTTGAATCCTCGGTGGGATGACGACTGAGACATTAGAGTCAAAAGACTCCATATCCACGTAGGTAGGGGCAATTTGCATAACATCCAATACCCTGTGAAGTGGCAAGATAATGGGGCTGTGGCATCCCGACAGCACTCGAGTTGGATTAGGAGGTTGTATCTATTATGGAATAGGGCTGGTATGGCCTCGGCCTATTTAGGATCGGCCACCGACCTACCTCAATGGATCGTCTAAGTGGAACAATGCGACACTTCATCCATGGTTAGCTGTAGGTTGGCTTAAGCCAACCTATAATTTCGACTGACCTACTGAAGATCACCTCCTAGCGAAACAAGATCGGCCTTCATACCTCATCCTCGTCGAATTCAGATCGACCGTCGAGCTACATGAATAGGCTCATAGCTCATCAATGATTGACCTACAACCATCCCTATTGAAACTGCATCCTCTCCGAATCAAAAAACTTGGATAAAGAGGAATCTTTCGCAATCCCATATCCTAAGAAGAAAAAAAATCTTTCGAATCAATCCAGGACGACTAACTCGAAAAGTCGTTAGAGTCCGAAATGGATACGACTCCAACTCCTTCCCTATAAATAAAGGGGCTCCGAGATCCTCTAGGTAGGCCATTCAATTCGATGCTTTCTCTCCTCATTGTTCTTCAATCTCCTAACTTAAGTGTTGGAGGGTCTTCACTGGAGAACACTTTGATGGAGACTTTATTGCAGGTGCACGAGCGAAGCTCCAGTGAAAGTTCATTCTTGGCCTAATATTCCTCGGTGGCTGAGCTCCTCCATCCTCATCGACCGACCTCAAGCTGGAAGATCCAAAAGCAACAATTGGCGCTAGAGGGAGGGCCTTGGTTGATTTCGAGGTTTAATTTTGAGGAAAGAAAGTACGTCACCGGATATCATGAGAACCCAAAGGAGAACATCAAATGCATCCCAGCATTCTAGTGGTCGGAGGACCTACAATTCTCAATAGGTTAACACATCTCCACCACTAATCTAGAAAAATCCACCAACGGCGTCGACGGTCTCACAAGAATAGTATGATACCCTGCTTCATCAGGTGCAGACACTATCAGCCATCGTAAGAGGAATATAATAGGCCGACGAGCATCGTCTGGTTGAAGAAAATTCAGGTCTGGTCCAGATGAGGTCAGAGGAATGATGCCTTCGAAGCCCTAGGATGGAGGCCAATCATCATAGCCGACCTATTGGTCCATCCCCTTAAAGACCTGAACGCTCACCAATATCGATTTTCAGAAGAGGCTCCACCCCGGGCCATGAGACTCCTCAGCACCGAGCCACTCGTGAGGATGACATGGAGAAAAAGCTCAAAGAAATGCAACAACAGCTGGATGCATTGCGAAAGCCGAGGCAACAAGGGAAGGATTTGGGATTTAATGTCGATCCCCCATTCACTCAGAAAATTATTGATGAACCCTTGCCACGTCGGTTCAAGATCCCTCAGATAGAGCTTTACGATGGAACGGTCGATCCCATAGATCATCTTGATAGTTTTTGAACTCTTATGCATCTACAAGGGGCTACCGATGCGATACAATGTCAAGCTTTTCCTTCAACTCTGAGAAGGTGGCTCGACATTGGTATTTGAACCTAAAATTTGGCTCCATAGATTTTTTCTACCAATTGAGCCATCTGTTCATTGCTCACTTCGTAAGTAGTCATCGACAATATCGTAACTCTGACTTCCTCGTGAGCATCAGACAATAGAAGAATGAGATCCTTCGAGAGTATATCAATCGCTTCAATGTAGCCATCTTGGAGGTCCAAAATTTAGACCCATTTGTGGCCATGACGGCATTCAAAGTCGACCTCTTCTAAAATGACCTTTTATTCTTCCTCAACTTGGACTATCCGAAGGATTTCATTGAGATGCTAGAACGAGCGAAAAAGTATGTCCAGACCGAAGAGACTTGGGACCAGCAGGAGAGTAATCGAGATGGTAGGTCAGGTCCATCCCAAAAATAGGAGAAGAAAAAAAATCATGAATAGATGTAGCACTATCGGAAGGACCCATGATTTTATCAATCGCGCACCCCACCTCAGAGTAGCTGACCAGCATCTCCAAAGCCACGAGGCCAATCTAGAACTCTACCTCAAAGGTTCAATTATCACACCCCTCTCAACATACCTCGGGCTCAGGTTCTGATGGAGATCGAGCGACGAGAAGATATACCTCGACCCAAGAAAATGATAACCTCTGCTTGAGTAAGAAACCCGAGAAAGTATTGCTGATATCATCATGACCATGGGCATGATACCGAGGAGTGCTGGCAGCTCAAAGAGAAAATAGAGGCACTAATCGCGACTTCGGCACTATGTGGATGAATGGCAAATTTCGATGAATCTGAGTCGTGACCAACCTCAACAGGATGAACCGCACGGAGAGCAGTCGGCTGTGGGAGAAATCAAAGTAATTGCTGGAGAAAATCTTGATGGAAACACTTTGGATCGAGATTGACCAGGAGAGGGACCGAGGAAAAGAAAGGTAGATGGTGAAATTATTTTCACCGATGAAGATCTGAAAGAAATAAGTCAGCCCCATGACGATCCTATAGTCATTTTTTTGAATATTGTTAATTATGATGTACATCGGGTCCTTGTTGATAATGGAAGCTTGGTAGATATTCTATTTTATGATGCTTTTGTTCGGATGAACTTAAGCCCTGAACTACTGACGAAGAGGAATGTACCTCTGATCGAATTTTCTGACGCTACGGTTTCAGTGGAAGAGACTATCTTACTAATGATAAAAGCTGAACGAGCTTCGAAGCAGACGATTGTCGACATAACTTATTTCATTATAAATAGTCCCTCTGCCTATAATGTCATCTTAGGTCGGCCAGGCCTAAATATCCTTCAGATTATAGTATCGACCTATCACCTGAAGGTCAAATTCATGACTCCACATGGAATCGATGAGCTCAGAGGAAATCAGTCGATCACAAGGGAATGTTACATGGCTACTTTGCATGAAGTGGTGGCTAAAGAGCAACCCATGAATGAGTTAGACGTCCGAGATGAACAAACTAAACAAAGAGACTTTCCAGCAGAAGAACTGATCTCTGTACCGATCAAGGATGATTCGAACAAGGTTGTGAAGGTTGGCTCAAGCTTATGTGAAGAAGATCGATAGCATCTCATCATATTTCTACGAGATAATGCTGACATGTTTGCTTGATCAGCTTTAGATATGTCTGGCATCGATCCGTAAGTCATGGTATACCGACTCAATGTAGACCTGAATCGTCGTTCGATCAGACAGAAAAATGGAGCTTCACCCCTGAACGCCAGAGGGCGATACGAAAAAAAGTTGATAAGCCCTTGAAGGTTGGCTTCATTCGAAAAGTTTATTATCTGGAGTGGTTGGCTAACGTCATCCTTGTCAAAAAAGCTAGTGAAAAATAGCGCACGTGTATTGATTATGTGGATCTCAATGGAGCATGCCCAAAGGATAGCTATCCTCTACCATGCATAGACCAACTGGTGGACGCGACCTTGGGACATCAGCTCCTATCATTCATGGATGCTTTTTCAGGATACAACCAGATCCGAATGGCACCTGAGGATGAAGAAAAAACTTTTTTCATAACTGACCAAGGCCTTTTTTGCTACAGGATCATGCCGTTTGGCTTGAAAAATGCTGGGACGACCTATCAAAGACTTATGAACAAGCTTTTTAAAGAACAGATTGGAAGAAATATAAAAGTATACGTGGACGACATGCTCGTCAAAAGTAGAGCAGCCGAATACCATATTACCGATCTAGAAGAAGCTTTTTCTATACTACGATATTTTTGGATGAAGCTTAACCTAGATAAATGCACCTTCGGTGTCATTTTTAAAAAATTTCTTGGGTTCATGGTGTCACAACGTGGGATTGAGGCCAATCTAGAGAAGATTTAAGCTTTTCAAGAGATGAAGCCTCCAAAGATGATCAAAGAAGTGCAATGACTCATAGGAAGGATCACAGCCTTAAATAGATTCCTATCAAGATCGATGGAAAAGAGCCTTCCATTCTTTAAAGTTCTTAAGCAATCGAAGGACTTTCAATGGATGGATGAATGCCAGACAGCCTTCGATGAGCTAAAGAAATACCTCGGCTCTCCTCCTCTGTTAAGCAAGCCAGAGTCTGAGGAGGTATTGTACTTGTATCAAGCTGTTTCTTCTTCGATAATTAGTTCTGTTCTGGTTCGACAGGAGGCCAAAGTGCAGAAGCCGATCTATTACGTGAGCCGGGTACTTCACGATATTGAGATCAGGTATACGAGATTAGAAAAGATCGTCTATGCTCTCTTGATATCTGTGAAAAAATTACACCCATATTTTCAAGCGCACACCATCGCAGTCCTTACAGACCAATCCATTAGATCGATATTGTATCGATCAGATACTTCTGGATGACTGACTAAATGGGCTATCAAGCTAAGCAAATTTGATATCAAATATTTATCGAGGTCATCCATTAAAGCTTAGGCATTGATGGATTTCATCTTGAAATGTACAATTCCAGATGAAGAATCCAGTCATGTTGAAACCTCTTCAACTGATGAATATTAGACCCTACATATTGATGGATCTTCGAATGCCACGGGCTCTAGAGTCGGACTGATCTTAACCAGTCCAAAAGGAGTAGTAGCGGAATATGCTCTACGCTTCAACTTTTCGACTTTCAACAATGAAGCCGGGTATGAGGCATTGGTAGCGGGACTTAGAATAGCGAAAGAAATGAAAGTTCGGCATCTCAGAGTACATAGTGATTCGTAGTTGGTGATTGATCAGGTTCAGAGAGAATATGAAGTCCGAGAGCCGAATATGGTAAAGTATCTATAGAAGGTTAGAGATTTGGCTTCTAGCTTTTTAGCGATGGATGTTCAGCAGATACCAAGGGCGAAAAATGTGCGAGCTGACCTTCTTTCTAAACTAGCAATCCATGGGACGGCCAACCTAAAAAGAAGCTCATACATGGAAGTCCTAGAGAAGCCGAGTATTGAGGAGGTCCTAGTAATGCAAGCTGATCCAAAATCGAGCTGGATAGATCCTATTCTCCATTATTTGTGAGACAAAATTTTGCTTACGGATCGAGATGAGACGAAAAGATTGAGACACTTCGCTCCGCAAGACATCATTTACGAAGAAAAGTTGTATAAGAGGTCCTTCATCCTACCTCTACTTAGATGCCTTCGTCCTTCGAAAGTTGACTATATCCTGTGGAAAGTTCACGAAGAAATCTGTAGTAATCATCTAGGAGGCAAGGCTCTATCCCACAAAATATTATGGCAAAAATATTTTTGGCCAACCATGCAAAGAGATGCGGTCGAACTGGTGAGCAAATGTAACCAATGCCAAAGGACCTTAAACATTCAGCACCGACCATCGACCCCATTGGCTCCGATCATGACCTCTTGGCCCTTTGCTCAATAGAAAATGGATATCCTTGGATCATTTTCCATAGCTATGGCATAGAAGAAGTTTTTGATTGTCGTGATTGACTATTTTACTAAATGGATGGAAGCAGAGGCAGTAGCTATGATTATCGAAGCCAGAGTTCGAAATTTTGTTTGGAAGTCTATAATATGTTGATATGGTTTACCCCATGCTATCATAATCGATAATGGATGATAATTCAAAAATCCGAGATTTACATGGTTCTATAATGACAATGAGATTTCTCATAGATTGACATCGATAGATTATCCACAGACTAATGGCGAGATCGAGGTGACAAACAGAACATTATTACAGGAGTTGAAAGCTTGCATAAGCCAGGCAAAAAGATCGTGTCGAAGAGTTGTACAACATTCATTGGGCATATCGTACGATGCAACGTGTCCTAACTAGAGATATCTTTCATGTTGGCCTTCGGTATGGAAGCGGTGATACCCATAGAGATGGGGTTACCCACGCTCCGAGTAGAGAAGTTCGATGAAGATAGCAATTCCTTCGGAATGAGAGCGAATCTGGATCTACTAAAAGAAATCCAGGAACGAGCTCGAATTTGGATGGTCAACTATCAATAGAAGGTTGCTCGATATTACAATTCTCGAGTAAAGAGCAAATCTTTTCTAGCAGGATAATTAGTTCTTCATCGAGTTGAGATTTTTCGTCCATCCGAATAGTCAAAGTTGTCGCCAAATTGGGAAAATCCTTATCGCATGGCTGAAGTAGTCCGATCAGAAACTTATCATCTCTATCAATTGGATGGAGCTCTGATCCCAAGGACCTAGAACACCGACAATCTTCGGAGATATTATCCTTAGAATGTAATTTTCATCTTAAATTTTTATTCGATAATGAATAATAACTTCTCATAGATTTTATTTTCGCTAACGCGTGCTCTTCGTTTCGCTAATGCATGCTCTTTGGCCATGTAATTTTCATCTTAAATTTTTATTCGATAATGAATAATAACTTCTTATAGGTTTTATTTTCGCTAATGCATGCTCTTCGTTTCGCTAACGCATGCTCTTCGACCATGGCCGAAGAGCAGAATGCATCTCCTTCAAATTTTGCCAATGCACGCTCCTCGACCATGGCCAAGGAGCGGAATGCATCTCCATCGGATCTCATCAACGTACGTTCCTCGACCACGATCGAGGAGCAGAATGCATCTCCATCGGATGTCGCCAACGCACGCTCCTCAGCCATCATGATCGAGGAGCAGAATGCATCTCCATCGGATGTCGCCAATGCACGCTCCTCGACCACGATCGAGGAGCAGAACGCATCTCCATCAAATTTTGCCAACGTGCGCTCCTCAACCACGATCGAGGAGTGAAACGCATCTCCATCAGATGTTACTAATGCACGCTCCTCGACCACGATCGAAGAGCGGAACGTGTCTCCATCGGATGTCGCCAACGCGCGCTCCTCGATCATGATCGAAGAGCAGAATGCATTGCCATTGGATGTCGCCAACACACGCTCCTCGACCGCGATCGAGGAGCAAAATGCATCTCCATCGAATGTCGCCAAACCACGCTCCTCGGCCACAGCTAAGGAATGAAATGCATCTCCATCGGATCTTGCTAATGCATGCTCCTCGGTCACGACTGAGGAGCAGAATGTGTCTCCATCAAATGTCGCCAACATAGGCTCCTCGGCCATGATCGAGGAGCGAGATGCATCTCCATCGAATCTTGCCAATGCGTACTCCTCGGCCATAGTCGAGAAGCAAAGCACATCTCCATCGGATTTCACCAGCGCATGCTCTTCGACCATGGTCGAGGACCAGGACGTGACCCATGAAATTCATGAAAACACACTCCTCAACTATGGCCAAGGAACGTAATGCACCGGCATAAATCGTTTGTCACTTCTCAGTCACACCGTCTAAGATCTACGCTAACCTACATCTTGAAAAAAGAAAATCTGATGAAGAGCATACGAACTCAACAACTCGGCAAAAGAAGGCTTTGTATTAAAGTTAAGTGTTTACAAGTGATGGTCGGCCAATACAAAAATACATCGGCAAAGACCAAGGGCAAACAAAAAAGGCCGACCTAAAAAAAAAAGAAAGAGAGATCAAACATGTCCGATCAAGATGGTACATTAAGCTTCGTTCAGAGCTCCAGATTCGTCGACCTTCGCTTGATCTGACAGGATGATAACGACTGGGGGTCGTACCGATGCTGCATCCTCGACAGTCGGATCATCGCGTGCGAGGTTGAAGACATCTCCCATCTGAATCTTCTGACCCTCAGATTTCTCAATCTCTTCATCATCCGACTCCAAGAGGTCCAAGTTCAGGTCAGGGAAGATCCTCCGGACCTTCTCTTTCAGATCTATGCCCCCTTGCAGGTAGGAGAGCGATGCAAAATTCATCTTGATGTTGCAGAATTCTTCCGAGGTGCGGAAGGCCTCGACCACCTCTATCCTGACGGTCTTCGCTCATGCCTTTTCAGCCTCCCTCTCTCCCAGCACTTGAGCTTCAGCCTCAGTCAGCTCGAACTCCAGCTACTTCACCCTTTCTCTGAGGGACCTGATCTCGTTCTCGACCTTCAGCCGAGATAACTGAGCATCATTCACCCTTCGGTTGGCTTGGGCGGCTTTCTCCTCAACTTTCTTAGAGAGCCACCGAACCTCTCTAATTATCTTGGCAAAATGGTCCACATAATGGACAAGCTAGAAAGAAAAAAGAAAAAAGAGAGAGAGAGAGAAAGAAGCTGAGCCGAGGAATGAACGTAAGAGCTAAAGTGAAGGTCAGTAAAAGCCAACACATACCTGAAGGAGAGAATCATAGAAGTCCTGGATGTGGAAGGCACCCCTGACCTCCTTGAAGGTCTGGACGTCGGTCGATAAAATGATCGACTTCAACAAGGAACGGGCAACACGGTAGTCGTCAATGTCCTTTCTTTTATCCTCGATATCCGAGGAAACTTCCACCATAGAGACACTCTCTAGAACATCGGATCCACGGCTAGACATCTGGATGGAGATCTTCGGTCCACCCGAGCTTCTTTTGGAAGAGGATGCAAAAGGTCGGGGGACGGACTCCCCTAGAGCAGTGGACCAAATCGGCATCACAGCCTTCGTTGATGCTGACTTCTCCTTCCTCGGGACATTGGTTGCCCTCGAGGAACCTCCTATCGCGAGCTGTGCCAGGACAACCTTGGTCCGAGTGCATTTGGGGTCCACGGCCGTGCTTGTCTTCCTCTTCTTCGCCATCCGACGAAGAGTTTCAAGGTCGGACGGGTTCATCGCTGGACAGAAAATACAAGACTCGATCAATGATAATGACAAGAAAAGAAAAGACGTTCCAAACAAAATTGCATGAGGACACTTACTCCTCAGGTTAGTTGGAATCAGTCCGACCTTAAATAAATTCTCCTTGGTAAGAAATCTGGACAGCGAAAAAGGAGCAAGACTAAAAATTTGACTCAAGACCTCCTTCTTGGCTTCGGACAGTATTGAAGGTCTGACAGCCGATCTATAAGGTCACCCCCATGATATGCTAAAATCTCATGGTTGCTCGACCGACACAAAAAAGAAGCGCTCCTTCCAGTTATGCACCGAGGAAGGAGCGCCTCAAAAAAGGCGGCATCCTCTCCGAGGAGAAGCATACCACCATCCGACCTTCATTGGATGCTCCTTTAAAGTGAAGCAAGCTCGGAGAAGATGGGAGGTAGACTCGATCTCGAGGAGGAGGCAGTGGGTGAAGAAGCCTAAAATCGATCGCCAAGAGTTTGACACCAAACAACAAAAGCTAATTCTATATAGGTTCAAAAACTCGACAATTAAAAAATAAAAAGGCAACCTGAGGCCAGCCTTTAGCGATTTCTCATAAACACCGACCCATCCAGGATGAGAAAGAGCTATACGCTCCCCGAGACCGACGACCTCTAACCTAAAATTACTAAGGATATGGTACTTCATCCTAATGACTTTCAGATCCTCTAAAGTAAGACGAAATCTATTCTGAAAGGGCCATAGTCCAAAACTTCACATTTTTCGGATTGGCCCGGAGAACCAACTACCCCAGAATTGTGATCCTCGCCAGAAGGGTTATCCGAACTTTAAGAAGATCGGGACAGACTAGATTGACTCATGAGTATGAAGGAGACTGACCTAAAGGGCGAGGAGGCTGAGCAACAAGGGGAGTTAGGGCGGGATCAATGGTAGCTCGGCTGAGTTCGAGCTATTCCTCGCACAAAGTATCGAAGTTCATCCTTTAAGCAATAGTAGCAGTCAAGAAGAGTAATACAGATCCTATTTATAAGAGGCGTGGATGGCTCCGATCTACTCCCATTTCATCTATCCTCTTAGATCTTCGTCAGGTGTCAGATACCCATTGATCGGGATGGATAGATCCGGAGCAAAGCAACGGATGGTTAGATTTCGTGGCTGATGGACTTCTTCCAATCTTGTCATGCTACCGATCTTCAATGCCGCAATGCGAACACGATTTGAAGATCGGCCTCGGCTTCGATAGGGTACTTACATCGATCGCTCAGAGGTAGATCGACCTCGTAAGTGGAAGGCAAACTATTGTGGAATGAGGCTGGTATGATCTCGACCTATTTAGGATCGACCGTCAACCTACCCCAATAGATCATCTAAGTGGAACAATGCGATATTTCGCCCACGACTAGCTGTAGGTTGGCTTAAGCTGACTTACAATTCTGACCGACCTACTGAAGATTGCCTTCTGATGAAACAAGATAGACCTTCATACCTCATCATCGTCGGATTCAGGTCGACCGTCGAGCTAAATGAATAGGCTCATAGCTCGTCAATGACCGACCTACAATCATCTCTGCTGAAACTGCGTCCTCTCCGAATCAAAAAATTTGGATAAAGAGGAATCTTTCGCAATCCCATCTCCTAAGAAGATAAGAAATCTTCCGAATCAATCCAAGGTGACTAACTCGGAAAGCCGTTAGAGTCTGAAATGGATACGACTCCAACTCCTCTCCTATAAATAAAGAAACTCCGAGACTCTTTAGGTAGGCTATTCAATTCGATGCTTTTTCTTCTTATTATTTTCCAATCTCCTAACTTAAGCGTTGGAGGATCTTCATCGAAGAATACTCCGGTGGAAACTTTATTGTAGGTGTACGGGAGAAGCTCCAACAAAAGTTCATCCTCGATTTGATATTCCTCGATGGTCGAGCTCCTCTATTCTCGTCGGTCGATCTTAAGTTGAAAGATTCAGGAGCAATAGTATCGATTCACGAGACTTCGCATGTCAAAGCATACCCATCTAAATTTCAGAGATCTTGACGTTGGCAAAGAAATTAAAAAAAAAAAAAAAATCATATGCTACTCAAAGGCTTGGTCTGGGGTAGGGATTACTTTTAACTTCGTGAGTTTGACTCTTGCCATGGGAAATGTACGATCCAGATGATTTTTTCTTTCAGAAATGAGCCGAGCATTCCGCCTCTTTTTGCAAAGAAGTCGAGGAGTGAGGTGATGAAGAGGATTCGTTTAAAGGAGTTGATGATTCCGACCATGGATCGAATACAATTGATGCTAACTCCTTGCACGCTGGCTGCATTTAGGGTCATCGAACTGCACTGTGAACCATAGCATCTCAGCTATCACAAGTAGGACGAGGCATTGTGATTCACGAAATCCTTATATACCATCGCTTCTAATAACACGTTGAGATCGTCTCCAGCTAACAAGCAGCCGCATGGCATGCTGCCTTGTCCTCGAACTCATTGTTATTATCAAACCTTAGCTCCTTGTTGGATTTTCCACTTATGCTATCAGCCCCAGCTGGTATTTGATCTAATATTACTTGACTGGAGAATAACTTCATTGATTGGCCATGTCAATGCATTTATCTCGTCTTATTTGCCAAGTGTTGATGCAACTTATTTTGATACCAGTTGGCATAGATGTAATTATATATCCAAACATATGTTAATTGAGCTGCATTGTCTGGCGATTACAATTCTTTTGTCTCGCCGATTTGGCCAATTAGGCATGGACTAATCATAATATGCAAACGGATAAAATTATTATAATTGATAAAATTCGCTATCATATAAAAGAGTACAATCAATACAGGTTCATTAGTGGATGATGGATTCATCAACCAAAATTGTCAATTCGCAGCATAGTAAAAAATGATAGAATTTATAATAAATGTCTGAGCTGCCTTTGATGTGATATTTTGTAAAATTCATATGACAGATACCCTCTGAAAAGGTCTTTTCAAAGCCAAGCAAGGTCATATATGACTAGTATTTAGAATTGCACCTTGCCGATTTGGCCAATTAGCATGGACCAATCATAATATGCAAACGGATAAAATTATTATAATTGATAAAATTCGCTATCAAATAAACGAGTGAGGTTCTGGATTCACCAACAACAGTTGTCAATTTGGAGCATAGTCAAAAATGGCAGAATTTATAATAAATGTCTGAGCTGCCTTCGATGTGATATTTTGTAAAATTAATATAACAAATACTCTCTGAAATGGTCTTTTCAAAACAAAGCAAGGTCTGTACAGTATTCACATGCCACCGAGAGTATTAGCTGTTCCCAACAAAATTAAACGGGCATCACCGTAGGTGGATATGAAGCTCACGCAAGGCTCATGCTATTTCACAAGAAAGCATTGTTAATTCTTCCAAGTATGGCCATCCATCCATAGCGTAGTGAGTGAAACCCTGGGACAAAAAGTATATTCTAATATGTCCAATGCAAGCAAAAAATATGTGCTCTTTTGTGATGAGAGTTTCGCAGTGTCATTTATCTTTTAATGTTATTAGCGATTCAATTTCATGTTAATTTAATATACTATACACCTTAAAGATGCTAGGCCAATGTGGCTGCACTATAAAACAAGAAAGATGCAATGGAACTTCTTTGTCATATTAAACCAAAGTCAGGATTGATAAATTGACTTTATAAAGTTTTCTGTCTGGAAATCTGAACTTTAGCCTTCTATGGTAATTTTTGTATACTCAAAATGGAATTGATGTTGCACATAATCTTTTATTACCACCTGCCACTCAAGCATAGGTATTTTGAAACAAGTGGGACCAAACATCATGCCAACAACTTTTCCATTACAAGAGGCTGCCATGTCCATCTGATGTGTGGATAGAAAGGGATCTTGGCCATGATTACGAAGTAGATCGAGCAAGTTGTGGAATCCACTTCAACGAAGGCTTATTGTATTATATTACATGTTGCTGCTTATTTCCCAGGAGGCTGTGATTATATATAAAATTTATGTATCTGCTACAAGACCACTTGATTCATATTTTGGCTGTCTAAATTGATTATGAATATCCAACAAGTATAATTTGGAGATGAAGCCGAGGGATCTTATGATCACCAACATAAGCTTTATTCTATATTCTAGGAGTATTTATGGTTAGACTTATCATTTTCATGGTTAAAAAAAAAGATATGCTTGATGCATCAAAAGTTTACGCTGGATCAAACATACATATTATTATAATAGCTATTTAAATCAATAAATATCATTAAAATAAATATTACAATATTTTTAGAAATAATATGAACAATATCATTTACTTGTAAGAAGTTACCAATGCCATGGAGAACTCAAAACCGTCCCTCTGTAAAGGGCTAGACTGCTAGAGGCTATGCCATCCAAACGTGTTCCATGCCTCCATATTGCATGCACGATGTGCAAATTGGGCCGTGCCAAATCCACGGTGGATAACACGCCACGCTACCCCTTGTATTTCACTAATTCCCGATCGCGCGCTACCCACCGTACATATGCTCCGGGATTTGCCCTGGTTCACTTGCACCTGGTGCATGCAATAATTTCCCCGTGTTCCATGGGGTGGTCTACTAGAGTTCGTTCAATGTCGCATCCAGGCGGTGCCAAGCTACGGTATCAAAGAACGGCACGACATGTAACCGTACGTTGCCTGTGAAGGTGGGACGAGATGGACGGCGTGACGTGCAAGCGACGCGGCATTGAGTCCGACCGAGTCCCCTGCATGAACCCTCCATCCCTCCATCGATGCCTGCCTCGTTATCCCTGGCGACTGCCGTCAAACTCCATCTCCATCCAGAAAGCTGGCTGCGCCCCGCGCACAGCATCACCACACCCACATTTCCTCCGCCTTTCCACCGTAATTACCCCTAACATCCCGTTCCTTTCTCTATCACAACCTCCCAAGTCCAAGCCTTATCCCACTCTCCCCGCATGTCAACTCCACCTCCCACCGGCGGCCACTCCACGAATAGCGCCGACCCTCCCCGGTCCCCACCTATCTGCCATACAAATACAAATTTATAATACTTTATAAGAAAAAGAAAAGTATCATTCCTTCCATTCATATTAATGTTTTAGGGAAAAAAATTCTCGTCCTCTACTCCTTGCCTTGCGTGCTTCAGTTTCCACCTTCCTAAGTACTTCGTTGTCTCTTAGGAACATGTGGTCAACTCTCCTCACCCTCCGAGTCCGAAGTGCCCCTTTTATACGTCTTCTCTTATGTCTATCCCTCCACCCAGAAAACGCCCTCACCGGTCTCATTTTACGCGAGAGGGCACCCTGACTCCACCTCGCTCCGTATAATTTTGTTTTTATTATTTTAGTACCGTTCTCCTGACCTCTTTCGGGTTAGATGCGGGGAGGGATGACGACGGGACGCGAGGCGCATGATGGAGCACCAGAAGCAGCGTCCGGCGGGAACGCACCTACGCCACCGGCGGTCCCCGCCGCCGTCATCATCGCGTTGCGCTCCGCTGAGAGCGAGTGCTCAGGCGGGGAGCCGAAGGCTTGCAGGGCGGAAGGAGGTAAGGTCGTTGGGGAGCAGCAGGGAAAGGGGGAGACGGGGGTTTCGGGGACGGAGAAGGCCGTGGTTGTGGTGGTCGACGTGAGCGCCGGTGGTGGCGGGGGATGGAATGCGGAGGTAGAGAAGGTGTGCCGGATCTGCCATTTGAGCGCCGATCGTGAGGATTTGGAGGGCTCGGAGTTGATCCAGATCGGGTGCGGGTGCAAGGGCGAGCTTGGGATGGCGCACCGGCGCTGCGCTGAGGCTTGGTTTAGGGTGAAGGGCAACAGGTATTACAGCGCCTTTTTCGATTCAGTTCTCAGATACTGAGCTACTAGTATATTCTCTTTATGGTGGATGTTCTTGACTTCTTATGGGTGTTAGGTTGTCCTTGCTACACTTGTTTGTGATAATTTCAGAGAGAAATTTGTTAGTTTTCTTCTGTTTTGTGGTGAGAAGTGTGGCAAACCACGATCCAACTAGAAATTGATGGTCTATCAGAGTATTGTTACGAATAGTTACTAGGTTGGATGGTTAAGGCACCTCTTGCTGTTTGTAGGAACACTTACTTTCTCTTCATGTGGGTGTTGGTTGAAGCTTTTGGTCGACTTTTGCCTTTGACTTCTGTTTCCAACTAATTTTCTCTCTGCACCATATATTCCTGGATTCGGTCATTTTGAGAGGACTTTAGTCTACAAAGAATCCTTAAAAAAAATCGTCAAGACCTTCCGATTGTCCACCTTTATTGTTGATCTGTGCAAGGAAACTTCTGAAAGTATAGGAAAACAAACAAATAGATGAGGGGGTCAAACTCATGACCAAACTGGTTGAAAGTTTTGCTGGTGGCCTCAAGGTCATGGGGTTGATTCCAGCTGAGCACTTTGAAAAAGAAGACATTAAGGCTGTACTGCAGTTGGAAGAAAATATCAAGATATATTACGATGTCATCCACGGGATGATGGAAGCATAATGGGTTGTCAACATGTGAAATGAAGCTGTTTTCCCTATCTATGCTGATGCACTACCTTCCATTTCCTGGCAATTTCTTGGAACATGCCGCACACCTTCTTAGAGAAAGGTCAGAACTAGTGATAGTGTTAATCATTGTCTTAATTAGCCTTAATTAGGTGTGCAATTCCCTCAAGAAAATAAGAATTTCAAAGGATCTGGAGGTGTCTGTGTATAATGAAGTTAAACAATATAAAAAATAATACTTCTGTTTATGTAGTGCTTGACTACATCTTCAAAACTACTTAGAGGAAAAAAGGGCACTTAAACAGTTTTCACAATGACAAAACAATGAATAATTTAACTAGAGCTTGTGTTAAAAATAAATGGTAGCTCTATTAGATGTTTTATTGAATAGGAGCGAGAAGCTTCAAAAGCAATAGTACCAAGTAGGTTTGCAACAAGCATGCAAAGATCTGATGATAAGCGCCAGTGAAATAGAAGTTTTTTTTTGGAATGAAAATGAGCTCGGTTTGGCCCAAGGATGCCCAAGATTTTAGTAGGACTGCCTTGACAACTTGACCCAAACAGTAAAAACAAAATGAGGCCCTGGGCCTACAAATTTGCTTCATGCAGCCACGTGGATATTATGATTTTTGAAGCAAGAATTGATATGCTAACAACTTTTGATGCAGAGGTAAGGTGGTAACATCAATTTTGTTCTTTTCACCATGATACGTGCCCAACTTTTAAAAAATTATGGTCGTGTGAAACAATAATCCAAGAGTGAAAGTCAGAGTTGCTTTAGGTGCCTGAGTAATGCATCTGAAATTGTGATATCTATTTGATAACAAATTGCAATTTGTCTTAACTGCACTTGCGTTTGCAATTCTATTTCTTTGACTTGTATTAGCATGCTATGATCAATTCTTCAAAATTTTTTATTCGGACAGCATCTGTTGCAGATATAATTTTATAACTCATATTAACATGTCATAAGTAATTTATCAAGAAAAGAATGTGAAAAATATACATCTGTAAATAATCTTGGATCCACTTAAATCCTTAACCATAGAAATCAAGCCATGCCACAACTTCTTGAAGTTGGCTTGATTAATCCTTTTTCACCACTATTTCTATCAAAAGCAATTTCCAATGTTGTTACTGTCAGATTTCCCCATATTTTCTCGTAAAACTTCTGCCTATGTCTGCCAAGTTCTTTCTCTCCCTCTTCCAAGCCAATCAATATAGACTCAGGCATCTCTTTTTTCTGGGTGCTCCTCAAAGTTTGGTGAATGTGCCCACACCATCTCAGCTTGTCCTCCATGTCCTTGTCCTTAATTTTTGCAATTGCACACCACTTTAATATCCTCATTCCTCACAGCATCCTTTATAATTATACACCATATCCACATCAACATCCTTATTCTCATACAACATTTTGGGATTTATTATCTGTTTACAAAAATTTTCATTAGTTGCCGTAGCATACATCAGTCCCATAAAAGCATATGTCCAAGGGCCTGTATGGTATTGCTTCCATTTTCTGTTTTTGTTTAGGGAAATCCAAGATGAACAATGAACTAGAGAGAACAACTTGTATGATGAAACCCTTTTGTTTTTAATTATTTGTAAAAGCTTTGGAGCTTTTGATGGCAAAGACTTATTGCTTCTAAAATGGAGTGAAAATGAAAGCAAGGAATGATGGAACTTCGGTGCAAATTCTATCTTCAATATTGATATCCATGTTGCATTTCACTAGTTTGTAGAGAAATAAAAAACAAAAAACAACAGTAATACCAGAAATGCCCTGGGTTATCACCTAGATTTGCTTATGTTAGATATGTCTGCATCAATCTCTTTATTCTTTTTTGTAGTATACCTGTTATTTTAAACCAACTACACTGTAGTAATCATCAGTTCAGTCAGGGTCTCATGTTCAGTTTGATATTCATTAGTAATTGCAGCTGGATACTTGATACTTTCCATTTTCGTCTTATTCATTTTTGGGCCCCTATACTGAATGACCTTCATTTAGCATTTATCTTCTGTTTGATACGAATGATGGATTGATGGAAGGATGGATAGGAGAGGATGTATGGACAAGGAAGAAGATGGATGGAAGATCCATCCATTCCCTCATATATTTGATAAAAAAAAATATGGAAAGATAGATGCAAATGATTTTTTCCTTTGTTTGGTATAGGAGGAATGAAAGGAAGGAAGGATGATATTTATAAATATTTTTCCTAAACTATCTTCTGATAAAAAATATTATTTTTATTATTATTGGTCCATGACACTCATTATACTAAACAAGTGGAGCAACATATAAATTATAATCTTTATAGTTTATAATTATATAAATATTTATTTTAATTTACTTTAATAAATAATTTTATAATTTAACTAGGTATGAATAAATTTATTTATATATTAAGTATATAAATAACTAATTAATTTATAATTTAATTTGAATAGTTAATTAATTTTATATAAATATTTAACTAAAACTAGTGAATATAGATAAAAAAATAGAAGATAATTTTAGTTATGTACTTATTATTATGAAAATTGTATGCTGAAATTAAAATAATTAATAATAAAATTTAACAATATAGGATAAATAGTATAGGTAAAATAATATATATATATAAATAAAATAAATAAAAAAGTGGAGTGTTAAGATTTTGTCAAAAAGTTAATAGGGGATAATTTTGTCAATGTAGATGCCACCCCTCACATGCTCTATCTATCCTTCCTTGCATTTGGGAGGATGTAAAATGGTAGACCTGGGTGGATAAACAATCCCTCATTTTCATCTATTCTTTTTTAAATTTTTTGAACCAAACGGTGAATGGAGATGGAGGCTATACATCCTTTCAACTGCATCCATCCTTTCTCTCATGATCCTAATCAAACACAGGGTTAAGCTTGTCCATTTTTTATCAAGTGACGATGTATCATTCGTAATAGCACAAACTTGATGCATCTTCTTGAATATTAGCAGTAACTAGAAACCTACTTGATTACTCTCCCCAATTACTCCCAAACCCTATCATTTCCTAACTTGCATGTTCTCAACATTTTATAGACCTTTTTTGATACCCACTAAATGACCTTTCACTACTACAGAATAAGGCTATGGTAGCGGTTGGTAACCGCTGCCATAGCCTAAAAAACTATTGCCATAGGCTATGGTAGTGGTTAACTAACTACTGCTACTGTAGCCATCGCCGTAAGTCTATGACAGCCGTTATTCAAACCGCTACCATAGAATGACAGCCGTTATTCGAACCGCTGCCATAGAGAGCTTATGGCAGCGGTTTTCAAATCGTTGCTATAGATTGACCTATAGCAACGATTTTATAACCGCTGTCGTAGACAGCCTATAACAGCGATTTTGTAATGGCTACCATAGAGTCTATAGTAGCGGTTATAAAATCGCTGCTATAGGTCAATCTATGGCAGCAGTTACAAAATCGCCGCTATAGGTCTAATGCAGTGGTTGACACATAACCTACTGTAGCGGTTGGCATGCCTACGGCAGTGGTTTTACAACCACTATCGTAGCTTTTGAATAATGAAAAAAAATATAAATTTTTAATTTTTATGTTTTTTACCTGATAAATGCAATTCAATAACACAAAATATTATAAATATAAGAATATTTATGAAATCCTCAAATTTTATTGCTAAATAAAATTTATTATAATATTTTAAAAAAAATACATCAAAAGTTTTCTAAATTTACATCGTCGTCGTCACCGGGAGCTGGAGGAGCTAGAGCTGGAGGGGCTGGAGCTGTAGGAGCTGGAGTTGGAATGTCGGCCAATATGTCCTCAAGGCCTTCGAAGTCAGCTCCAAAACACGTGCTGAGCCTCGTCACCATGGTGCTCAGGATGCCCTTCAGATGAGATGTGCGCTTCTCAACCTAAGCTACTTGCGTCGTGGCCTGAGCTGCCTACAACACCTCAAGCTGCTCTCGACTGACGACATTGGAAGCATGTGAAGAGATGCTCGCTTCAGATTAGTAGCTCGTCGGCGTATGTCCGGGCCTGCATCGAATCCTCCCAGAGTGCTCAGGCCCCAAGACCTAAGACAGATAATCATGGGGGCCAGAGATGTCTAGGCCCTCGCTCGCGAGTGCATTTAACTACTCTTGTAATTGTAAATTCAAATAAAATATTATAAGAAATGCTATAATACTAATCATACTAATATATTTATTACTTATAAAAATTCTTTCGATCGCGGCGTTCATTGGCCTGCCCTTCTTGTCCATATGGCTGGATCGAAAAATCTCGCTACGACTGGATATCACCCCATCTCTCATCAGCTATAACAATATATCAGTTTATTAGAAACATAAAAAAATATTAATTTAATTTATCTAGTAAGATTTAGTATTCATTACCTCTCTATGCACACGACTGGTCATATACTCACGGCTGAGAGTGTACATATACTTCTGGGCTGCTCGGTTCTCCGGATTCTGATGGAAGGTAGTCTAACAAGTATTCAAACAAATAACAAGTATTTAAAAAATATTTAAATATAATTTTAAGTATATTGAAAAATTTAAAAGTTAGATTTTAAATCTCGAACTTCTGACTCCTCCAATGTCTAACCATCCTCTTCCACTGACTCGGAGGACAATTCTGTATCCAAGGAACAAGCTCCTCCGGAGTATCTCGTCGGTGCTCGAGCTATCCTCTGTGGAGCTTGACCTTGTAGCCCCAGTACAATTTTTCAATTTTTTTCAATCGGACATCTCGAGCCCTTTCGTGATAGGAAGTCGCACCTTCTCAGTACAAAGTTATCAAAAGTCAGTTATAAAATTATTCTAATCAAACATAGTGTAAACATATAAAATGCATAAATATAATTAAAATATACTTACTATATCTCCTCCCATATTCGGTTCCTGATAGCAGCATCCATCAATCGCCAGTCTGTGGGCACTACCGGAATAATATCGGACCGCCTCACAAACACTCCAAAAAAGGAATGCATCTTCCACGCGGTCTTCCCTACTGGCCTCTTCTTTGCATCATAGTGCACCATTACCTGATACTGGCGGTTCCACACATGCAGCATACATGTGGGACCGTGAAATATCCTACTGGATGATACACCTGCAATGAAAATACGTTATGCAAATATGTGTACAAATACTATATAAAAAAAATAAATAAATAACACAATAAAAATGTACACTCACTAGCCATGGGATCGTGCGACGTGGATGCCAGTGGAGACGCATCGATGGGTGGAGCGTGTGTCGAAGTTGTGACTAACGGTGGAGGCTCAGATGTTGGTAGAGTAGATGTCGGCGGAGGAGTAAATGTCGGTAGTCTTTGGGCAGTCGATGCGGACGTGGATGGAGTATAATCCGACTGCGACTCAGATACGGAGCTCCGCGTAACCCACCAAGGGACGGGGGTGAAAGCTAGATGGCGGTTCGGTGCCATCGTGACTAGAGCTGCAAATGAGTCGAGCTTCTCGCGAGCTACTCGAGCTCAACTCGAGTTGAAGCTCGACTCGACTCGGTTATTATCGAGTTCGAGTCGAGATCAAGTAGCTTTTCGAGTCGAGCTCGCTCGTGAGTTTACTTGAGTTTATATATTTTTAATAATATTAATTTTATTTATAATATATATTAATATATATATTATTAATAAGATAATGCTTGATTTTGAGCTCGAACTCGAGCTCGAGTATGGCTCAGTTCATATTCGAGTCGAGTCAAGTCGATTTCGAGCTTTGCCTATTTTTCATCGAGCCGAGTTTGAGCTTGGAATGTTAAGGCTCAGTCGAGCTCGAGCCGAGTTTTGAGTCCGAGTATTTTGAGTCGAGTCGAGTTTGAGCTTCCAGTTACTCGACTCGGCTCGGCTCGATTGCACCCCTAATCGTGATCTATAATGTTAATGAATATTAACCAATATAACATGTTGAACAATAATATTAGTAGAACATCAATAAATAGACTCTAATATTTATGCGAGAATGTTGAAGTCATCGCCTATTGGCATCAATAAATAGACTCTAATATTTATACCAGAACAAACGATATGCAATCGGAAGAAATTTCGGCAGCATTTTTTCTTAGTTCTCCCATGTAGGGAGAACAAAAGAAAAATGCTGTCCAAAATTTCATTCGGAACCCTAGGCATATCATTTAATTACTATAATTATCTATAGAATTATTTGCAATTCTCAAACTACAATCAATTGATCATTGTACATAGTTCTTCCATCCGTACAAAAACATATAAATATACGGATGTCGGAGATTACGTACACTAATCAATTAAACGGGTCTATCGTTATGCAATGCAATAAACAAAAGCAATAAGATATAAACTCCTAGAAAATTCTTTCTAGAATCTTTTTCTTAGCTTGTACTAAAACCAAGAAGTAAATATTGCATTACTTTATTATATATTTATATGTGTATTAAGACAGAAAACTGTCAAGAAGCTTTGCGGGTTTTCGATATCATCCTAAGACAGCATTCAGCAAAGCAGTAAGTTGATTTGTTTATGTTTTAATGATTCAAGGCTAAGAGTCATGGGATAAGTAAACAAGTAGGAAGTAAACAATCTATCATCCTAGGGCTTAAGGCTGTCTGTACGGCCCAGAACCCGCCAGCGGGGGTGAGGGTTCTCTTAGCGGCCGGCACAGCTCACGGCCACCAACACGGCCCAGAATCCGTCGGTCGACACGGCCCAAGGGTTGTCCATGGCACCAACACGGCACGGCCTAAGACTGCCAACACGGCTCAGGACCGTCTACGGCCGTCGATATGGCACGGCCCAAGGCCGCCAACACGGCATGGCTCAGGGCCATCCACGATCGCTAACATGGCACGGCCTGGCCCAGAATCTACCGATAATGTTCAGAATCAGCTGGTAGGAGTTCTCTCATCTCCCGGCACGATCCATGATCGACGAATAATTATAATTTTTATAATAAATATTTATAATATTTATTATAAAAATTATATATATTATTATAAATATTATAAATGATAAACAAATAATACTATAATTTTTTTTAAAAAAAATCATACTTGCAGCTACAGGAGGGGTTCACACAGAGAGCTCCGAGGGTCACCGGCAGCAGCGCTAGAGATCACCTGCAAAACGAGAGACAATGAGTTAGAAAGAGAGAAGAGAGAGAAAGAGGAAAGAGAAAGAGAGGGAAGAGAGAGTGAGAGACAGATAGAAAGAGAGAAGAGAGAAAGAGAAAGAGAGAGACGGAGCAGGGAGGGAGGGGGTTGGGCTGAGGGAAGAGAGGAGAGAAAGAGAAGGGGGCGGGTCGGGCGGGCCGAGGAAAGAGAGGAGAGAAAGAGAGAGAGATATATAGCAGGGAGGGGGTCGAGTCGAGGGAAGAGAGGAGAGAGAGAGAGGAGATATAGCAGGGATGGGGGTCGAGCCGAGGGAAGAGAGGTGGTGGAGCCGATGGCTAGGCCGATCGGGGAGAAGGGGGAGGAGGGGGTTCGGGCCGAGGGAAGAGAGGAGAGAGAGAGAGAGCAAGGAGGGGGTCGAGCCGAGGAAGAGAGGTGGCGGAGCCGACGGTTGGGCCGGTCGGGGAAGAAGGGGAAGGGGTCGGATCGAGGGAAAGGAGAGAGAGAGAGAGAGCAGAGAGGGGGGGTTGGGTCGAGGGAAGAGAGGTGGCAGAGCCGGCGGCTAGGTCGGCTGGGGAAGGAGGGTCGAGCCGAGGGAAGAGAGGTGGTGGAGCCGACAGTCGGGCCTGCCGGAAAAGGGGGAGGCGGGGAAGGTGGCGGAGCTGGCGAGGATGCGGCACCGGTCAGGAAAGGAAATGGAGGGGGTCTCACCGGCGGTGGAGTTGGGGGGAGAGATCGGAGAGGAAAATGAAATGGGGGCGGGATTTGAAAAAAAAAACCTATCAATGGCAACAGTTTTTGAACCGTTGCCATAGATCTAAGGCAATAGTTACTGAAAATCATTGCCATATGTTAGAAATCAAAATTTTTTTCTCTAAATTTTGTATAATTCTAAAATTTAATTCCCATCTTTATCGTTCATTATCTAAATAATTACCATAGAGTGTCGTCACAAAAGGCCGCCTCGATCTGATAAACTTAGCTTCATTGATTGGTAAAATTTGATTTCGACAATCACGAACGACGGTGCGATGATTTGATAGATGAAGACCATCGATTGGATCCAAAAATCTACAATGATGATCTTGGTGATATTTGTAGCACTATCAAAATTTCACTTCAATCGGATATTGTTATCATGGTCAATTTAGTATGGAATGATTTCAGCTGTTAAATAAGAAATAAGTGATCAAAGGACTAGACGGCGTCCGATTATGAGATAATTTTTTAGATAAATGATCTTGGCTACTACTTTAATCATTTTTACGATGGTGATTGTAAAATTTAAACCGCAGGTCTAAGAACGATCCAAAACTATACGTCGCTCAATACCAGTTCTTAAACTCCTTTAGTAATTATACTTGTGCTTTTGCAAGATCTGCTAAACGTGAATAGTTCATGCAGAAATAGTTTGAATTTTATGATAATTATCATATAAAATAATTAAAATTATAACAAAGATTATTTAACTAAAAAATTATTTCGTAATCTGACGCGGTTTAGCCTTTTGATCACTTATTTCTCATTTAACGGTCGAAATCATCCCGTACTAAATTGACCATGATAACGATATTCGATTGAAGTAAAACTTTGATAGTATGCTAGAAAAGTCACCGAGATCATTGTTGCAGGTTTTCGAACCCATTGGTGGTCTTCATTTTTCAGATCATCGCGCCGTCGTTCGTGGTCGTCGAAATCGAATTTTACTGATCGATAAAGTTAGGGCTATCAGATCGAGACGATCTTTTGTGATGACATTCTAGTGATAATTATTTAGATAATAAATGGTGAAAATGGGCATTAAATTTTAAAATTATACAATATTTTGAGCAAAAATATGAAAAAAAGCTATGGTAGCGGTTATACCCAACCGCTGCAATATATTGGGCCTACGGCAGCGGTTACACTAAACAGCTGCAATAGGTCGGATCTATAACAACGGTTATAGATAACCGCTGCTATAGATCTAATCTATGGCAGCAGTTCAGTCAACCACTACCTATCTATAGCAACGGTTACATGGAATCGCTGCCATACGTTGGACCTATGGCAGTGGTTCTTTGTAACCGCTGCCGTAGGCTCTATTGCAGCGGTTTTCGAAATTGCTGTCATAGTATGCGCTGCCATAGCCCCTTTTTTTTTTTATTTTTATTTTTATATAGTAGTGTTTTGTACTTTCTTGTATGCTTTCTCCAAATTTTTAAGGATCATGCCTTCTCTCTCTTTCTCTCTCGTATATGGTTTATATTTGTGTATTCTCTACCATCTTAAATTAGCAAAATTGGAATGTTATTATGTTATGTTCAACTACCAAATTCTATTAGCTTTTTTACTAATTCTGGAGCGATGAATAGCTGTGTTTCAACTACAAGCAAGGGGCTTCCCATTAGTCCGGAATAACTTTGAGAACTCTTTTCTAGCAATAACCTTTAATTTAATCCATATCCTCTAACATAGCGAGCTTTCACAAATGCTAGTATTTCTACTCGATCTCTTAATATCTCCTCCCCTGTTCCAGATCCATAGACCCATAATCAAGCCCCTGTTAGTGGGGCTGTCTCTGGCTCTCACTGGACTTTGCGGACCCACTTCTACTGGTCTTTTGTCATCATGTTTGTTATTACTGGTAAGCTTGAATCCGATTTCTATATGTTCTTTTTGCTTCTATTCTCCCTAGTTTTGCCTCAGCCATTGTTCTTATAGTCTTGACTCCGTTTAAATTGCTGGTAAGAAAAATATTCCCCTCCATGAGTCAATGCAAAACAAGAAGTAATTTCCTCCACGTAATCAAGGAGAGGTAATATTTTATATTGCATATAAATAATTTTTTCCAGCTCTGATCATGGTACAGGTGTTGCGAAATTTGTGGTGCAAATGCAAAAAACATCATTGGTAAGGAACATGCCAGTTTCATGGAGGCATGGTATGAGAGGAGAATGTTGGGCAACAACGGCAACAGGAGCTCATCAGAGGGTGCCAGTTGTTGGAGGGGTCAACCATTCTGTAATTTCTTGATGGCATGCCTAGTGATAGCTTTCATACTCCCATGGTTTTTCCGTGTAAATATATTCTGATATAGCTCCTACCTCTTCCTTGCTTGGTCGTGCGCGATTGGAATGTTGAAGTTTTGTGAGACATGGCTGTTGGCCTGGAGAAGGACAAATGGATGGTTTAGATAATGCAACCATTCACTTATTCGTTGGTCCATAACAAGAATCTTCATGGGGAAACTGCCATATAGAAATCAGTGTGGTCTTTATATTTTTATTAAAAACATTGGGAATGTCTTTAGAAAAGTGAACAGAACAGCATGATACCTTCATTTCTGGTATTCTGAGAGATACTCAAGATAGCTAATATGTAAATGCATATTAAGTTTGATATGTTGATTGTTTTCTGTTTTTTGAGGATGAAGAACGTTCGGGTTTTATGATTTGATGTAAATTAGCAAATATTGACCCTATTACGGTCTCTGTGTCACCTTGTGATGATGGTTGTAGTCTAGCATCGTAGTCTGGCATGAATTGTGATGGCCAAGCAAGTGGAATTTATTTCATATTTTTACCATGTCGAAAGTATCTCCAGTGTTTGAAATTTGCACTGAATTAGCGACCTCTAGATAAAGAAACCTTCCATTTTGCCTAGAAGTCCAATGCTGTGTATTCATGCTGTTCTCTGATAAAAGATGATTGTTTCATTTCCATGTTATTGATGGTAATGTGTATGATGATTTGTTAATTTGCACGCATAATGTATCAAAAATAGTCTATCCGTTCAACTATATCATCATTGGACCGAGGCTTATCATAGTGTTCACGCCCACCTGATGACCGGCGGTTCTAGATTCGATTTTTAGATGGTGTATCACCAAGTATTTGAACTTGGGTAATGATGTAGGGCAGTTTCCTCCCGCCTTCCCTCCCAAGAAGAAGGAGAAGACGATGAATATTATACTGTGTTGCAAGAGATTATACACTGTAAAAGCATTGAGATGAAAATTCATGGATTAACCCACATTCTATTGTCGCCTGAAGTTAGTAAGTTTCCTGCTATTTACTAAAAAATGTTGTTTGCCATTGTTGGTAACATATTCTGCGAATTGCGCAACATTTGCTGCAATTTTTTCTACATCTGATATTTCAGTGGGGTATGGCTACCTTAGGTTTGCATGTTTGCTGCAGCTGCCTTAATTTAGTGTATGGATAGGTTTTTGTAAACCGTAGGAGTTCAATTGGCTCAAAGCCGAAGACTGGATGAATTTTAATTTGACTTCTAACCGACATAACAAATAACTAAGATTACGCTTGGTTTGGTTGAAATTGTGACCTGTTGATATGGTACGGCTGAATTTTGTGAAATAAATCTCAATCCATTTTTTTTAAAAAAAAATTATAATGGACGAGTCAATACTCATAATTAATTTTTTAAACATCGATTTAAATAGAGAAACTCATGTACAAGTTCATCTATTGTTGGGAGGATGATGCACGTCAACTTCATATACAGCAGTGAATAAATCCACTTCGACAAATTTACAATACATTGATAAAGAGGTAATTGAAAGTTATCCGGATCGTTTTCTCTAAAAAAACACTGATTTACCATAGAAGATGAAATAATTGAGTGAAGTAGGATTGTATATTTCTAATTTCTTGAGAAGCAGGAAAATATTGTGGAGAACAATTAATAGATTCAAAAGCCAATAAAAAGTCTTTCTATCTGACATTATAAAACTCGATATTTCTACGTCTCTATAAATGGCTTTAAAAAAACGAAACAAGAACTCTCCTCCTCCACAACAGAAATTAGTACTATATTACTTTATTCGGTCATCCGAACTTCAGGACCAAACAAGCAAAATCCCATTCCAAACCGGTCTGAATAGAGTCAGAAAATATCTAAAAGTTGCCGCAAGACTAGCATGGAACTACCTACCAAGCACCATACCTGTCAACCCCAGTAACCAATGGAGCATATTCCCGCTGCCTTTATAAACAGGAAGATTTAACAGAGCACAAAATGCAACAAAATAAATACAAGTAGCTTCAGTCAATTTCTCAGGAACAAAAACAAAAATGAAACAGAAAGTTTTCACAAACCCGCCACACTGATGAAGAATGGAAGAAACCTAGCTTGAGCTACAGGAAAAAAGTTGAAGAACTTGAGCTACAGGAAAAAAAGTCGATGACTTGGGGACTTTCGACATGAGAAATCTCAACCAGTGGTTGCCTGGGCCTTATTGAGGATGACACCCTCATATTTGACCTGGAACCACTTCATGGCATCCTCCTTGGTGACCCTGTGCTGTATTCCAACACGAGACTTGCACCGTCGGCGACGGCCAACACGATAACCAGGCCTTTCCAGAACAACATAAAAATCCATGCCATAAATACCTGTTGAGGGATCATACCTGTAGAAACAACATGAAAATCTTGGTGATCAATTGATGAGAATTTACTAATTTGGAATTCCCAAAGCAATATACTTTTAGCCAACATCATACCTGTAAAAAGTGTAATAGCATACATGGTTATGCATGCAGTCTTTTCAAGACGGGCATGTAATTTCTAAATGCGTAGGGAAACTAACAGAATGCAGGTCCTACTGTAAACTAAATCACAATAGAAGGTGGAATTGCGAACCAAGCCATGGACTTCAATCACAGGTCAGATGCATGGATCACGCTGACAAGGATATCACAATAAAACTTTCTGCCATCTATCGATTAATTCATTTCCAGAGTCAATTTGACTAAAGAGCCAGATATCGAAGAAAGAAGATATCGAAGAAAGAGAATCTCGAAGGATGGAAAAAAATCAGACCATGTATCAGGTGATGTATCGAAAACATGGTTATGCTATCAATAGAAGCAAAGAACTATTCGTCCATTAAAAATATATAATAATAACCCGATGACTTGAAATAGGACCATTTTAGATAATACCTGCCAACAAGCACCTGCAGGTTTCAAACCCAGCTAGTCCATGCAACAAGGGAAAAAGCTTGAATTTCATGGAAGATTTGTTTACATTAAGCCCTGCTACCAAATTTAATAGTGTAGACACCACTTTCAGGTGAAACATAAAATGGTCACCTCCCCTTCACTGATGGCGTACTACACATACTATTTTCTTGAAAGCACAAAGATACTATCACCACCGCCCTCTACAAGCATACCAAATCTTCCCTACTAGCCTTTCAATACCATAATTACCCTAATTTTTATTAGTTTATTACTATATTAAAGATTTGCTATATTCCCAGCCTTTCAATTCCATAATTACCCTAATTAGGTTCCTAAATCATGCCAAACATTTATTTCACAAAAAGAAAAGATCCTACATTGTTGGACTCAGAGGAGTCCAAGATGGAAACTCTCCTTGTAGTCAGACTTCCATGATTCTATACAGTGTCCCACATCCTCCAAAATCCAAACTCATAGTGATTTGTGGGATATAGCAAACATAAGTTATCTGGATTAAGAGTATAATAAACCAATAAAGAAAAAAAACATAAAAGAACCAAATTCAAATTGGTTCCTGGTCCTGGTCGGAAACCACCATGTTTGTGCAATTTCATATGGAAAGCATATTAGCCCCAATCCATGCTAAAATCTTTTTAAAATTTCTCTTGTATCTAATATTTTTAGTAGCAGTCATGTGCATTTGTATAGGAACTAAAAACCAGTAACCACAAAATGGAAGATACAATTTCTTACCTTCCCACTTCCTATCACATCGACATCCCCACTCTTCCACTACCCTATTGCCACTAAATGAAGGTTGAATCCAGACACAAAAATCACAATGATTGCAGACTTGAAGCAGAGGGTAGTAGTAACAGTCAGGGTTGTTGTTGAATTGGTGGAGGTGGTGTACATTCAAGGTTCTTAAAAGCACTAACAATATGCAGGCAAATATAATATTGCATTGCACCTAGGCAATCTGCAGCCACCTAGCAGTTTGTGTTTAAAAAAAAAAAAATTAAAAATAAATTTCAGAAAATGTTAGAAAGTTCAAAAATGAAGCAGTGGGTGAAGAATAAGCAAATATAAGGAGAAGAAAGTTATCCAGACTGGAGTTTGTCATTACCACCCTTGCCATCTTGGAAGTCCATTCTTGGATTGTAAAAATCTTACAATCCAAGATTTGGATCATATGATTTGAATCAAAATGGCCTTTAGCAATCTGGATCGCATCCTTGGATCAAGATCAGTCTGGAATATATTATATGAATCGTGGATTATACTTTGGGTCATAAGATATAAACAGTGATTATTCATTGCATTTTCGATAGAATGCTTATCCTTCAAAATACATTTACGTCTTTGAGTTTTATAAAGATTGATTCGTCATTATTAAGCTTTGAAAACATAAACTTTTCAAGGTTCTAAACTATCAAAGACTCAAGATTTCACAGTTTAGGAGATAAGATATCGAGTTAAAATGTGCAATCTCTTCTACTGTTTTAGAAAATTCGAGTCCTACAATCATCTACCTCAAAATAGAACAAACATGATGCATTTAACAGAAAAAAAAGGTTTTCTGGCTATATAAAAAGTTAGCTTGAGTAAAGGTGAGAGATCTTACTATGAAGATGCTACAGAAATTCAACTAATATATTACAAAAAAAAAAATTCATTATCTCACCAATTTGTATACGAAATTTAACAATGGCAATGGTGTTGGTGTAGAATTTGGTTGACGCCGGATCGAACTGCAGTGGAGGAGGACGAGGTCGCCGCCGATGACATGCAAAATAAAATCCCGTCCGGAGTCGGTGGTGGTGGCTCCGGCGGAACCCTACGACAATCAAGTCAGCTCTTCTGGCCAATAGAAATGGAGTGCTCAAAAATGAGAAGTGAGCTTAGAGCTTTAGAGGAGAGAGAAGAGCTTAGAGGAAACGTATCTGAAGGATCCTTTTTTATAGGCAGAGCTTGATTGATGGTGATAGCTACAGCTGTCTGGCAGCGGGCCGCTCGAGGCCTGGTGGCTTCGGTACGGAGGAAAAGGTGTCGTCAGGCTGATGGTAACAGCCATACCGTCTGGTGACAGCCATATCGTCCGGTAGCGCCATACCATTCGATAGCGTCGCCTATGGCAGACTGATGACGACCGTTCGTCGAGATTTAATAGCCGTAGCTCTAAGAAAATAGACATTGGTTGGTGGACTTTGGCATATATCAATTCCAGAGGAGTTCGGACTTCTAAAAGAAATACGTCTGGTGGGGATTATCTGAAAGTAATCCGCTAGAGGAATCCGACTGAGGAGAAAGTCCACGAGGAGTTCGGGTCCTAGAGAAGTTCGACCGAAGGGAAAGTTCGGAAAGAGTTCGGCTTCTGTAGGAGTTCGGCCGAAGGAGAAGCTCGGAAGGAGTTCGGCTCCTGTAAGAGTTCAGCCGAAAGGGAAGCTTGGAAGGAATTCGGCTCCCGTAGGCGTTTGACTGGAAGAGCGCGGAGGGAGTTCGACTCTCGTGGGCGTCCAGCTGGAGGAGTGTGGAGGAAGTTCGACTCTCGTGGGAGACCGATTGGAGCTCGACCGCTGAGAAGTTCGGCCATTTAAAGGGATTCGACTAAGACTCGACCGCTGGAAAGTTCGGAAGGGGCTCGACCGCTGAGAAGTTTGACCGGCTGAAGGAGTTCGACTAAGGCTCGGCCGCTGGGAAGTTCGGAAGGGGCTCGACCGCTGAAGCTCTTCCATGACTATCGATTGCATTAGGCTAAGCATCAGACTGGACTTCGGCAGGAGAGGATTTATCCCCAACAATAGCCCCCCCCGCACTTCCAAGTTCGAAACTCGAAGGGAGTGCAGAAAAGGCGACTGTCGAAATCCTCTTCAAGACTCTGCACCGGTTCAGATTGAAGCTCGGGGAAGATCTCATCTCCAGCCAAAGTTGAAGTTAAAATTGAAGCTCGGAGATCTCATCTCCAGCCGAGATTGAAGGAGATCTCGTCTCCTGTGGTCGAGGTCGGAGGTTGAGCTCCTCGGGGGAGATATTATCTCCAGCAGTCGAGGTTAAGGATTGAACTCCTCAAGAGAGACCTTATCTCCTACAGCCGAGGTTGAAGGCTGAGCTCGGAGGAGATCTTATCTCCTGCAGCCAAAGTTGAAGGTTGAGCTCGGGGGGAGATCTTATCTCCTACAGCCGAGACTGACTCGGGGGAGATTTTATCTCCTGCAGCCGAGGCTGACTCGGAGAAGATCTTATCTCCTGCAGTCGAGATTGATACGGACGCTCGGAGAAGATCTTATCTCCTACAGCCGAAACTGAGCTCGGAAAGATTATCTCCTATGAGCCGGGGCTCAGATTATCCTCATCGAGGCAGATTCGGTCACTCGGGAGATCTTATCTCTGCTTATCTCCTGCAGCTGAGGTTGAAGCTCAGGGAAGATCTTATCTCCTACAGCGAAGTTGGTCCGGTGCTCGAGAGAGATCTTATCTCCTGCAGCCGAGGTTGACACGAGCGCTCGGAGGAGATCTTATCTCCTGCAGCTGGGTTGATCGATCTCGGAAGGATCTTATCTCTAGCCGAGTTGAAGGCTCAGAGGAGATCTTTATCTCCTACAGCCAAGGTTGACTCGGTCGCTAGGAAGAGATCTTTTCTCTGACCGAGGTTGAAGCTCGGGGGAGATCTTATCTTCTGCAGCCCGAGGTTGGCTCGGTCGCTCGGAAGAAAGATTTATCTCTAGCCAGGTTTCGAGCTCGGGAGAATCTTTAGCCGAAGTTGACTCGGTCGTTCGGAAGATCTCTAACCGAGTTGAAGCTCGAGAGAGATCTTATCTCCTGCACCGAAGTTGGCTCGGTCGTTCGGAAGAGATCTTATCTCTAGCCGAGTTGCTCGCGTTCGCTCGGAGAGATTTATCTCTGACCGAGGTTGAAGCTCGAGAGAAATTTTTCCTGCAGCGAGGTTAGCTCGATCGAGGAGAGATCTTATCTCTGACCGAGGTTGAAGCTCGAGAGATCTTATCTCCTGCGAGGTTGCTCGGTCACTCGGAGAGATTTATCTCTGACCGAGGTTGAAGCTCGAGATCTTATCTTCTGTAGTCGAGGTTGGCTCAGTCGCTCGAGAGAGACTTATCTCTAGCCGAGGTTGACTCGGTCGCTCGGAAGAGATCTTATCTCTGACGAGATTGAAGCTCGGGAAGATCTTATCTCCTGCAGCCGAGGTTGCCGGTCGCTCAGAAGAGATCTTTATCTCTAGCCGAGGTTAACTCGATCGCTGGGAGAGATCTTATCTTAACCGAGATTGAAGATCGGGGGAGATTTATCTTCTGCAGCCGAGATTGACTCGGTCGCTCGGGGAGATCTTATCTCTAGCCGAGATGACTCGATCGCTCGGGAGAGATCTTATCTCGACCGAGGTTGAAGCTCGGGGAAGATCTTATCTCCTACAACCGAGGTTGACACGGGCGTTCGGAAGAAAATCTTATCTCTAGCCGAGGTTGACTCGGACGCTCGGGAGAGATCTTATCTCCAGCGAGGTTGACTCGAGGAAATCTTATCTCCTACAGTCGAGGTTGGCTCGATCGCTCGGAAGAGATCTTATCTCTAGCCGAGGTTGGCTCGAAGATCTTATCTCTAGCCGAGGTTGAATCGAACGCTCGGAAGAGATCTTATCTCTAACCGAGGTTGACTCGGACGCTCGAGAGAGATCATCTCTGGCCGAGGTTGAAGGACTTCGACCTGCTCATGTTAGAACGAGATTCTCCTCCCGTTTCTAACACGACCACTATTGACTGCTTCTTCCCTATCATCACGTAGTTTTTGCACCAAGAAACAATATTATTGAAATGAAAGAATTTTATTGAAAGAAAGTTACTGACAGCGCATCCCCGGATTTTCTATGTTTCAGGATCGTGGGAGCGTTGTTCCTCCGAGTTCCTTCAGACGGTAAGTCTCGAACCGGACGACCTCCTCTATCTTATGCTGGCCTTCTCAATTTGGAGCAAACTTCTCTTGGCTTTGAAGCTGGAAGATGACGGATCACCCAAGTACCAAGCTCCTCCCAGACGTGTCGGTAACATGGGAGGCGACCGACCTTTCGTTGTTCTTCCGTCATTGGTGGTTCGGGCTCTGGCAGCACCCTTGGTTGATCTTCTCCTGCTTCAGATTGGCGTCTGAGGAACCGAACCAGCTGACCTCTCCTGACGAGCTCCTCGATTACGTCTCGGAGCTGAATGCATTCTTCAGTGTCGTGGCCATGGTCGCGATGGTAAAGGCAGTACTTGCTTCGATCACGCCTGTTTGAGGAAGATCGTAATTCTTCTGATCTTAGTAGCTGATTCTTAATTTCCATCAGAACTTGAGCTTTAAGAGCGTTGAGGAGGGCGTAGTTGTGAAACCTTCCGAGAGGAGGATTTCTTCGCGCCCTTCTATCCGGGCTTCCTTGATGATGGGCTTGAGGAGTTCGGACTCGCTTGCGCCCGGGGGGAGTCCGTGAGCGCGGCTGAACTTCACTTGATCCTCCATCGACGGTGGGTCTATTATACTCGTCCGCCCGCCGCTCATCTAAAGCTTCTTCGTCCTTCAACTTGAAGGCTTCTTCCGCACGGGCATATCCCTCAACCCGAGCCAGCAGATTGGCGAAGTCAATGGAATACTTCTCCAGGGAGAACAGTAAGTCATTCTTCTGAAAGCCGCCCTTGAGTGTGGCCATGGCAACAGACTAGTCCAGATTCCGATCCTCCAAAGCAACAGCGTTAAATCGGATGACATAAGCCCGGATAGATTCCCCCTGCTTCTGCTTGACATTCATCAAAAAATCCGAACCTCAGCGCGGACGTTGGCTACTGACGAAGTGAGCCATGAACTGATGGCTCATCTGGTCAAAAAAGAAGATCGTACTTGGCTTCAACGTCGAGTACCAGTTTTTTTTTTGCCCCCCTCAAGATAGATGAAAAAGCTCGACATAATATGGCATCTAATGCGCCATGGAGTAGCATCCTGATCCGAAATGCCTCCAAATGGTCGACTGGATCCGAAGTTCCATCGTAGCTTTCAAATTGAGGAAGCTTGAAGTTCAACGGAACGGACTTTTGCATAATTCGGAAAGAGAAGAAGGGATCAGTGCAGACGTCGTCATAATGAGCCGGGGTGACATGGCGGAGTTCCTTAATCCGCCGGTCCATCTCTCGCAGTCTATGATCGAGGGCGTCGTCTTGGTTGTAGATCTTGGGAGGCTTCCGACTACAAATAGGGAAGGCCTCCTCCAGAGGAGAATCAGGATTCGAACACGGATCCTCTGCTCTCTGTTCCCCCTTTTCAAGAGCGACGGGTATGCTAGCCCGAGTACTCTTCGTTGGGACCGATTTTCGACATCCTGATGACGGACTTCCTGATGGGGTCACCGCTGAAGGCTACCGCATAACCTGCATTATCTCGATGAGGCCACGAACCTGTTGGACCAGTAGGTTGAACTGCTCCACATCTATCGCGACTACAGGTGGAACCTGGATTGCCGGGACTGAAGCGGGAGCAGATGGATCTGAACGGGATCGGACCGCAGAGACCGCCGATCGCCGGGTTGAAGCTCTCCTGAGAGGCATTTTCTTTCGAAAAAGAACTCTAAAGAGGAAGAAGGAAGATCTCTAGAAAGAGAAGAGAGAAATCGTCGCTGAGCACTCCTTCAAGAACAAGAAAACCTCAAAAACAGAGGGCCCTCCTTCGAGCGCCAATTCTGTTGGTGCAGAATTTGATTGACGCCGGATCGAGCTGCAGTTGAGGAGGACGAGGTCGCCACCGGTGACCTGCAAAACAAAGTTCCGTCCGGAGTCGGTGGTGGTGGCTCTGACGGAATCCTCCGACAATCAAGTCAGCTCTTCTGGCCAACAGAAATGGAGTGCTCAGAAATGAGAAGTGAGCTTAGAGATTTAGAGGGAAGAGGAGAGCTTAGAAAAAACGTATCTGGAGGATCTCCTTTTATAGGCAGAGCTTGATTGATGATGACAGTTGCAGCTGTCTGACAGCGGGCCGCTTGAGGCCTGATGGCTTCGATACGGCGGGGAAGGTGTCGTCAGGCTAATGGTAACAATCATACCGTCCAGTAGCGCCATACCGTCCAGTAGTGTCGTCTATGGCAGACTGATGACGACCGTTCGTCGAGATTTAATAATCGTAGCTCTGAGAAAACAGGCATTGGTTGGTGGACTTCGGCATATATCAATTTCAAAAGAGTTCGAACTCCTGAAGGGAATACGTCTGGTGGGGATTATCCGAGAGTAATCCGCTGGAGGAATCCGACTGAAGGAGAAGTCCGCGAGGAGTTCAGTTCCTAGAGGAGTTCAACCGAAGGAAAAACTCGGAAGGAGTTTGGCTCCTGTAGGAGTTCGACTGAAGGAGAAGCTCAAAAAGAGTTCGGCTCCTGTAGGCGTCTGACTGGAAGAGCGCGAAGAAAGTTCGGCTCTCGTGGGCGTCCGACTGAAAGAGTGCGGAGGAAGTTCGACTCTCGTGGAAGACCGACTGGAGCTCGACTGCTGAGAAGTTTGGCCGATTGAAGAAATTCGACTAAAACTCGACCGCTGGGGAGTTCGGAAGAGGCTCGATCGCTGAGAAGTTCGCCGACCGAAGAAGTTCGACTAAGGCTCGACCGCTGGAGAGTTCGAAAGGAGCTCGACCACTGAAGCTCTTCCGTGACTACCGATTGCATTAGGCTGAGCATCAGACTGGACTTCGACAGGAGCGGGGTTTATCCCCAATAGACAGCATACTGTGATACCATTTTTGGAAGTCGAGAGTAAGATATCTTATGAGCTTGCATGGTGGGATGCAGCTATATTGAATAATTAAACCTGATGTTTCTTTCTTGGACATGAAGACATGAAACATACACGACCACTCTAATGTCTTAATTTATTATGCTTATAATTTGTTATGTTGATTTATCCTTTTCTTGTAACATTTAAGAGATACAAGATAGAGTCTTATGGTTTACAATTTGATCTGATCCAACTTCCCCAATATTTACAATACAATGTGATCTGATTCACCTGGGAAGAAAAGTGAGGGATCATATGTTGCTCAACATGCACACAGCCATACCTGCTGGCCCACATACAACCTAGCTTGCCCATCCACTACCTTCCTGGGCCATCTATGCAAGCAATTGGGCTTATGTCAATCACCTTGGTGCCAACTAGCCAACTGTCATTCTCTACACATATAGCCTACTAGTCCCCACATAAGGAAGCTCGGAGGTTGTATATGCACATTGGCCACATAGATCACCTTTTAGAATTGTGTACACTACGGATAAAACAAAGTAAAAAAAAAAATGTTGAGTGGGCAAAATGCTAAGCATGCCTTGCAATGCTCGTTCAATGTAGGTTGGCTGATTGAAACTCTGCCGTGCTAGTTTGATGTAGATAAACCAGCTGAGACTTAGAATGGACAGATTACACAAATAAGACACAAAATGTATTGAAAGAGTAAGAAGCATCAAAACTTCATCGAAAAGAGAAAGGGCGTAATCCTTATATTCCACATCCATGAGCTCACCGTGTAAAAGGTCATGAATCCACAAACCCCATGAAACACCATTAGCAAGCAAAAAATATTATCAATATTCAGCTACTTGAAGACTCCAGAGAGAGTTTGAAAAATTATTAAAAAAACATAAGCTAACTTTAATATTAAATAATCTGATGTCAAAGTAAGACATCAGCAGTGAACGACTCTTGTGATGGTTAATCAACTGCTCATTTGATTATTAATATTGTGACAAACACTGTTCATACAATGCTTTACAAAACGTCAAAGTAAAACATCAGCAGTCAACCACTGTTGTGAACGTTAATCAACAGAGCATTTGATTATTAATATTGTGAAAAACACTGTTCATACAGTGCCTTACAAAATATACTATTGCCTTGTGCCTTAGACAATAAAAAAAAGTCTAACTTTGTTGCCTTTTTATATTCAACACTATAATCAACTGGCATAGAATCTTCATCTATCAAATTCCATGGAATGATGCTCATCTAATTGATGAACATTATCTGGGTCAAATCACATCATATCACTGTTAGAAATGGTTATAGCATATAAGATAATAAGAATGAAAAGGTAGTTAAAATTCTAGTAGTATCTCTAAACAAACGAAAAATGTTGCAAGCCATGCTTGAATATTCTTCGACCTCTGTTTTGTTTTAAACTTGTCCTAACCAGTCGGCATAAAACTCAAGACACTAAAATGATAAATTCCTAACAAAATTCCCAAATAGAGTTCATATATATAAAAAAAAATCCATCAATGCTCAATTTTGATATAACCAAGCTATAAGCCATTAAGAGGTTTAAGGTCGGTTTCTGCCAGATCATAATGGAATTTCGATGCATTCACTTGAATCCTCTAAATAAAACTTAAGTTAGCTTAACAAGATTAGCCTATTGGTTCAAGAAACCATTAAGACAATACACATGAAAAGTAACTACACAGGTTAGCCAAGAAAATTGTTATTCACCAATCTAATATAATCAAGACATGCTCAGTGCAATATGAAATATCAATCACAACTCTTCCAAGGAGGAGAGATGGATGTGCAGGATCAAACATCCAGAGATATTAAGGAAAGACAACCATTTCTGTTATATACATACAAATACTGATCAATTTCAAAATTGTATTATTTAATTCAACAGTCAGGAACTGCCAAAATATAGTCCTATCATATTTCTCTGAATGGACTAGATGCTTAAATATCATATTTATGCATCTTCCAATAAATGGTTTTAAGAAAAAAAATTAACATCACAAATAAAGAGTAAATTTTACTTACTTAATGCCTAGATCAATATGTTCTTGAATGCCGAAACCGAAACACCCAGTATCACTGAAGTTTCTTCTCAACAACTCATATTCCTTCACTTTCAAACCGCTCTCCAAAAGCTGCATTGCCTTTTCTCCTCTGACAGTGACATAGCACGCAATCTTTTCATTACGCCTGATTCCAAAGGACCGAACAGTATATCTGGCTGCAGAACAAGATCAACCATGACAGATGGGCCATCAAGGAAAGGAAATCAAAATTACATAGAAAATAGAAATGAAATAAAGAGAATAATACCCTTCGAGAAAACTGGTGTCTGTCCACTCAACTGCTCCAAAACCTGCAAACAGAAGTACATAGAGCATAATACTTCAAATAGATGTCTCTATATGTGAGAGAGGAGAGAGACAGAGAGAGTGAGAGAGAGAGAGTAGTTATATGACATAACATTGCTAGCTTTCTTTAAATGGAAATATAATGTAATTCGAAGTGATTAGACCACAATGCAATTCCCTTCACTAAAGATTTTCGAGAAATACTGAAATGACACTTTTTATTCATTACACCATGCCCATTCCCAGCCAGATACATTCAGGATTTAAATAATACATGTAAGTTCTACCAAAGCCAAACTAATGCAAACCAACAGAGCTTAGATTTTCCACAATTTTAAACAGTAGTAGTAACTTCATCACAAATTGCACGATTATCCATAGAAACAGTTAGATTCTGGTCCTGATAACCCAAATTCTAAGCTGAAGAAGTAATCCTCAAATGAACATGGAGAGAACGTCAAAAACAGAGATTGAAGAAGCGGTACAAATATTAACCTTTTTAACTCTAAAAACGAATATGAAAAAGAGGAAAGAAAATCCAGCGATTTGGTCCTTGAAACGAAAAGAAGATAAAATAAAATAAAAAAAAAAAGGGTATCCATCAAATGGCTTCGATCCGAGATCCAATCAACGGAGAGATAGAAGAGTTGTACCTTAGCGGCTCTGGTGAGACGATCACCGCTCTCACCAACGGAGATGTTGAGGACGAGCTTCTGCACCTTGATCTCCCTCATCGGGTTCAACATCTTCTTCTCCGAAGCCTGCGAAGAAACGGAAGAAGACCACGATGACGTTAATAGAAGACGGAAAGAGAAAAGAAAGCAGAGAGGAAAGGGAAAAGAGGGGGGAGGATTCCGACCATCGAGAAAGAACTCTGAGGGGAATGGGGCGGGGGATCGGCACTGGACGCACTCACTCCTGCAAGCAGAAGAATAAGGAAAACCCTAACCTACGAGCCCCGGCGCTGATAGGGCTTGGTTCCGAAAAAAAAGATTCCGTTGCCGGGAATCGAACCCGGGTCTCTCGGGTGAGAGCCGAGTATCCTAACCAACTAGACTACAACGGAGCCTTACATCTTGGTTTCTCCTTCTGGCTACTTTGTAACATCCATCTAATTCTTGCACAACAGCTAGTTGATATCTCTTATTTGGCGTATCATGATGAACCTTGTATTTTCAGATTGCCGCTTGATCCTCAACTAGAATCAATACATAGGGGACACTATTTGAGAATAGCAAACCTACAAAAACAAAGAGAGCAACAAATCTTGTGATTCTTTTTCTCATTGCTGAAAGAGAAGGGACAATTTGAATCATGATCAGGTATTCTCTGACACAAGTAATATAGGTAGATTTCCATTGATGGTCGAACATCAAGGTAGAAGTCCTATAATTAATCATATTATCTGTGTTTTGTTTGAAATTCAGTCGTTTGATATAAGAGACAATTCCAATTTAGGAAGAGGTAACCACATCTTTGCTTTATGACTGCAACTGGGACAACATTCGTACCGCGAACCTTTCCGATATAGAAATCATAGATCAAAGCTTCAAACAATCAGTAGTAATTTCATAGAAATTAACGGATCAACTAAGCAAATTAATGAGATCAAACAAAGTAGCAAAAGACATCTGCAACTCCACACAGTCACACAAACACGCTGACCAAAAAAAAGAAAAGGAAAAGCAAAAGAAAAAAAATGTACAACAACAGCAAACAGTTATGGGTTCTTGAACTGTCCTAATCATAGTTTCATCAGACTTCAACCAGTAAGATCTCTCACAAATGATTTCTGTTATTTCATCTTGAAAAGCTTCTGCTCATCAAGAAGATTGCAACAACCCTTTCAAAAGTTCTAAAAGTTCTCCCTTCTTCAGCTTTGAGTAGCCTTTTACTCCGCTTTTTCTTGCTAGTTCTTTCAGCTCAGGGAGCTTCATCTCATCCAGTTTCTGTAATTCTAACTTTTCCTCTGCAGCGACTACTGGCAGAGGTTCCTCAAACACCTTCTGAATGCTTTCCAGTGTTAACGAAGGTGGTGGAATGGGTGACCTCTTAACAAAATTTGTGACAGGCCTTGACATTTTGAACTTCCCAGATGTCACAGCATCATCTGTTGTTTCATCTACTGATGACAATATATCATCTGGGCTTGGAACTTTATCTACAGGCATAAAGGATAAAATTAGAGAGGCTGATATGAATCAAAGAACATCAAAACACGTGTACCCATGCATATGCTTGCGTGCACACATCCACGCACCACGTCTGTGTGAACGAGGGGTTTACAGGACCGATAAATATTTGTCTCCCATGTCAATTAAAAATATTAAATAACTCAGGAGAAAAGAGAAATAAGAGGCAAATTTTTCTATAATTCTGATTGATATACCTCTTGCTTGTTTCTGTTTTACATACTTCCATTGAGATCCCAGAACTGATTCAGTCGTTTGCTTTTCTTTTGGATTGCTGGGGCTTCTTCTCTTGGAATGTGCGGATCCTCCTTTTGATATAGAAGTTTGTATTCTTTTAAACAATGCCATTACCTTCTCCTGACTAGAGGATTTGGATGTATCATCACTGGTAGTTGATGAATCTTTCAATCTATCACCACCCTTTGCAGCCCTATCTGCAGAGGCATTTCTTCGAGGATGTCCTCTTCTATTTCCTTCAGATGTAATAATTGACACAGATGGCTGAAGTAGGCCTTCTTGGGAAGCAAAGTGTAGAGTCCCATCTGCAATCTCTGCCAAGTTCAATAAGCTGCATCAAAAGATGATATCTCAGTTGCTGGTAGCTGAGATGCACAAAAATTTATTAAGGGAAAACGATAAGGGGATAACAATAAAACTAACAATCACTTTTATATAAGACAGCTTCAGTTACAATATCAGAAATATGCAACTATATATAAGAGATGAAATCTCTCCTTCGACCACCAGAACAAAGATGAGCAAGCAAGCCAGATAGGCATGCACGTGGAGAGCTCCTTCCTTCCACAATTTGACTGTATTGCATTTAGACTATTATTCTTTTATATTTTAACAAACTAAAGAATTACCCTAAGGAAATGAGCTAGCGTTCAAGATTGTTAAAAAGGAGCTTCAATTTAGACTGAAAACAAGATAACTTCAGTAGACTGATCTAGCACCTTTACCATGTAATGTCCACTCATTATTGATGAAACATGAGTATACTCACGAAGTAACATAGTAAGATTGAATGAAGTGTTCCTCTATGTCTCCTTTGTACCTAAATTTCATTTTCATTTTTTTCTCTTTCGAGGAAAAGATTGTGATTCATTAAGATAATGAAGGTCCTCTATATCTAAATTTCATTATACTCATTATTTATGCATCTAATAGACATCACTTCTATTAACTCAGAATGGGTTTTGTGATGCAGTCGGCAGTAAGACAGTGCCTTTCCTCCTCGATATTGATTTTGTATAATCTCTATATTGTAACCTGATGCTCTTAACTCTCACTCAATAGGCTTAAAATTCCTGCAACTTGGCTTGTATTAATTTTTCAGAACCTAGTATACAGAAAACAATTCACAGATACGCTCATGAAGTTTTGATGTTCATACTACCACACATAATTCTTGCACCTTAGATTCACTGAATGATGGAAATAATTCTTGTTATGTGTCCTGCCAATCACATATTGCAGACCATTGACTTTGAGAATCTTTACCTGCTCCTGAATTCAAAGCACATTGACTGATTCATGTCATGCCAGCTAGAGATGGTAGAACAATGAAATTTTATCCCGAGATTTACTGACTCTTTTCTTTATGAGGTGTTTCAAGTGTCTGCCTGAGTCACATAATACCTCATGAAATCAGCCAAACAAACAAAAATGAATAAAAAAATTCCAACCATAATTACAGCCATCTCTCACAAATAGTGCACAACTTCAGAACCCCTATACTTTCTCAAGGCACATGTATCAAAACGAGTCTCAATTCATTTATCCAGGAATCACACAAACCCAATGTGATCAAATCATTCAATCCTAACCCTTTCCACCCCGCCTAAATCCTAATGCGTATCAGGCTGTAACATAGGCTGAAAGTAAAAAAGCCTTTTTGTTGTTGTACCAATGAGGAGTTGGTTAAACAAGACACCGAAGGAAATCACTAAGCCAAAGAAAATTCAATTTGCCAGAAAACCAGAACAACGAAAACGAACTAAGACAAGCTCATTAAACACCTATACATTCCCACACACACTGAAACGGAAGCTCCAAATTTGGAACAAAAAGTATGGACAAAAGGCAGAGAGAAAGAGGGTTAAAAAAGCTCCTGAAGCTTTCCTAATTTAGAGTAAAGAATTGGGTTAGGGTTACCTTTCCCACGGATAGACTTGGCATGGCCGAACTTGAGGAGCGGGAAGGTGAAAGGCATGCGAAGGCCGCCATTTGGTGAGAGAACAGCGTGCATCCTCCCCCACCCAACACCACCCCTCTGCGTCCCCAGTGGGAGAACGGATTGGACTTTGGCGCCCCGGCGTCCGTCCACAGCCATTAAATATACCCGCGAGAGCGCACGTGCTTAGCACGTGAAATTGTGAGGAACTTATTTGACCTTTATTTTAAATTATTTTTTTAAATTAAATTTAAAAAATATTATAAAAAAATAATTTATATTTCATAAAATTATTTAATAAATATTTTTATCATTGATGAAAAATTTTTGACTATCAAATTAAGAAAACAAAGATATGTATAAATTTATTTTATAATTAATATTATTTAAATAGATAAATAATTTTAAATATTCATTATAATTAATTTTAATTTAATTTTTTATTTTTTTATTTAATTAAAATAAAATAATAAAAAATATATTAATATTTTAATTAATATAAATATAATTGAATCAAAAATAATATATATTAAATATTTTATATAATTTTTATACGATAATATACATGTATTAAAATACATTAAGATACATCATTCATTAAATAATGAAAGAATTAGATGAAAATAAATAAGAATAGTCATGATGAATAATAATTTTAAATAAAAAAATTTTTATCTTAAAAAATTAATTTTTTATACCTATTTTTTTGAAAAAAAAAATTTAATTTTTTACTTTTTCTCTATTACAGGAAAAACTATTTTTATCATCATTCAAAAATAAATTATTTTTTAAAATAAATTTAATCAAATATTTTATTTTTTTAAATAAATATTTTTAAAAATATATTTTTTTAAAAAAAATTGGCCAAACAGATTCTTACATTAGTTGGAACACCAAAACCCCGGCGTTATTACCATCTCACCCAGCAAACTCCCTCGCTAAAAGTTTTTTTTTTTTTTTAATGGTGTGCCATCTTATTGATCGGTGCAAGATATACGTGGCAGAATGGTTCTAATCCATAACTTCTTCCCTCGGCAATGGCGCCAGTGGCTCCCCCGTTCCTTAGCTCTTCATCTCCGTCGAAGCGGAAATACCACCGGAGCCTCTCTAAACTCCCATCCTCTTCAAAATCCCAGCTTTCTCTGCGGAGTTCGGAGTCCTGGGGAACCATTACGAGTGCCCCCACTTCAATCTATGAGAAGCGGCGGACTGATCTTAATGACGAAATCCAGAAGTTTTGCCGAACGGACGGGCTAAAAGAGGCCATGAGTTGATTTATGACACCAATTCGGTGGATTGATTACTCCAATTCGGAGAATTTGTTTTCTCTTTTCTGCAGCTATACGCCGAGATCGGATCGTTAGCCTACGGAAGCAAAGTTCACGGTGTCATGTCCTCCTCTAGTATCCAAGTTGAAACTCTTTTGGTTTAAAACGGGTCTTTGCGTACGTTAAATGTGGCGATTTGAGGGAAGGAAGAAGGGTTTTGATCGGAGTTCCTCCAAAAGTCGCATTTTTTCTTGGAATCTATTATTTAAAGAGGATGCAGAGGTTGGTGATTTCGATGAAAGCATCAATTTTCCCCGGGAGATGTAGTATTCATGAGTTAAGCCGGATTCCTAAACTTTCTCGGCAGTGTTTCTTAAGGCGAACAAATTCATCAGGGTATGATGAAACTGGGCTTTGGTACTTATAATGCAGTTGGAATGCTCTCATTGCCTTCGATCGCGAATTCTTTCTTTTGAAATTTTTTCAGCAGCCAAACTTTTTTTTAACATCTCTAGCAATTGAGCTTCTTTCAAATTTCTTTCGGACCTCTTAAGCAGCCGAGCTCCTTTCAGACCTCTCCAGCAGTTGAATTCTTTCATTAGATAAATTTTTCCTCGAATCTTTCCTCCAAAAGATCTGCATATAGATTCTTCCAACAGATCTACTTCTAGATTCTTTTAGCAAATCCACTTTTAGATATCTCCGATAGACTTCCTTCAAGGTTTCTCCGGTTACAGAATTTTTGAACTTCTTCTGACTGAACTTCCGACAGTCACCCAAAAAGATATCCTCATCTACATGAATCTGATCCCATACACGGCATGAACTAACCTACACACAGACTACCTCAGAAGAGTCCGAACTCCTTTAAAATTGATATAGCTCAAAGTTCATCACCAGCTGACGTCTACTCCTTCGAACTTCGTAATAAACTTCACATGGTCCCGAGCGGCCTACTAGCAGACGGTTACGGTTATCGCTATCAGTTTGTTACAGGCTCTGGAGCTATAAAAAAACCATCCAGATACATTTTTTTTCAGGCTCACTTTTTCTTTCCAAGATTCTACAACTTTTTTGACTGAGCACTCCATTTCTATTGGCCGAAAGAGTTGACTTGATCGTTGGAGGGTCTTGCCGGAGCCGCCACTCCCGACTCTGGACGAGACTTATTTTGCAGGTCATCGGCGGCAACCTCATCTTCTCCAACTCCAGTACTTCTTTGATGACAACTAGATTTCGCACCAACAGAATTGATACTAGAGGAAGGGCCTCTGCCTTTTGAGGTTTTCTTATTCTTAAAGGAATGCTCAACGAAGATCTCTCTTCTTCTCTAAAATTTTCCTTCCTGAAATGGATGTCCCCCAAGAAGGCTTCAACCCGATGGTCAACGATCTCCGCGGTCAGATCCCATCCAGACCTGCTCGCCCTTGTTTCATCTCGATAATTCAAGCTCTACCTATAGCAATAGTGGATGCGGAGTAGTTCAACTTGCTGGTCCAGTAAGTTTGCGGCCTCACGAAAGTGGTGTAGGCCATGCGACAGCAGCAGCCTCCGACGTCAATTCGACTGGAGTAGGCTTCTCTGGAGCCCCATGATCTGATCTGGGGACGACCGACTCGAGCTAGCCGGTCGGTGACCTCTGAAAAGAAAAAGCAAAGGGCCGAGAGTCCCTACTCTGATCATAACTCTATCCCTAGAGGGACTTTATCCTTGTTCAGTTAGAAGATCTTGGAGATCCACAATCAGCAGAAACTATAGGAGATGAACCGATGGATCGAGAAACTTCTCTGTGCTCTCTCCTTCTACGGTAATGATATCTGTACCAACCCTCCTTTCTCTTACTGTATCATATAGAAATCTATCCCGCCGAACTTCAAGCTTTCTCAATTCGAGAGCTACGACGGGACTATCAATCTGATCGACCATCTGAAGGCCTTTCGAACGATGATATTGCTCCATGACGCACCAGATGTCATTCTCTATCGAGCCTTCCTATCCACCTTGAAGGGAGCAGTCAGGAACCGGTACTCGGCCCTCAAGTCGAGTACCATCTTCTCTTTCGTCTAGATAAGCCACCAATTTGCGGCTTATTTTGTCAATAGTTGATGTCCTAGGTGAGGTTTGGAATCCCTCATCAACATCAAGCAGCAAGAAAGAGAATTCATCTGAGCTTATGTCAACGGTTAGCTTGAAAGTCCAGAATTTGGACCAGTCTATCGCTATGGCCGCACTAAAAGACGGCATTCAAAAGAACAATCTGCTATTCTTCCTAGAGAAGAAGCATCCCAGAAATTTTGCCGATATGTTGGCTAAGGCTGAAGGATATGCCTGAGCAGAAGAGGCCTTTAAGGCCAAGGATAATGAAGCCATTGGAGAGTGGCGAATGGACGAGTCGGATAGGCCCGCTGAGGAAGAAAAGTCGAGTGAAGCTCGATCGTGCTTCTGAACTCTCCCTAAGTACAAGCGAGCCCGAACCCCTCTCCGAACTCGAAAGCAGGGAAGCTCTGACAGAAAGGCACGGCGGGGCTCCCCCCTCCGAAGGTTCCACAACTATGCCCCTCTCAACGCTCCAAAAACTCAAGTACTGATGGAGATCAAGGAGCAGCTGCCAAGGCCGAAAAGGATGCGCTCCCATCCTGACAAATGCAATCCAAACAAGTTCTACCTCTACCATCGTGATCATGGTCATGATATCGAAAAATATATCCAGCTTCAAGACGAGATCGAGGAGCTCATCAGATGAGGCAGGCTCGATCGATTCTTATGATGTCGGTCTGAAGAATGAAAAGATCGGCTCAGGGTGCCACCACCATCGAAACTGCCAAGAAGGAAGGAGCAGTAGGCAGATCGGCCATCCCTCGGCATCATCAACACCATCTTTGGGGGACTTTGGCGAAAGGAGGCTAGCAGATCAGTGGAGCCCGAGAAGAGGCGAAGAACTGAGGAGCCCATTGCTTTCACCAACGAGGATGTCCAAAAGGTTCAGTTCCCGCACAATAACGTGGTTGTAATCTCTTTAAACATTGCTGATTATGATGTATGTCGCGTTCTGGTAGATAATGGAAACTCTGCTGATGTTTTATTTTACGATGCTTTCTTAAAAATGTCTTTATCTAATAATCACTTGAAACCTATGAACTCCCCATTGGTAGGCTTTACTGGTAATGTCGTGCCTGGTAATGTCGTGCCAGTTGAGGGTATAATAACTCTAATTGTGGCTGTAGGGCAACACCCAAGACTGGCCAAAGCATAGGTCAATTTTTTAGTCATAAAAGCTCCATCTATCTATAATGCTATTCTTGGCCGATCTGGTTTGAACGCACTCCAAGCTGTGGTATCAATTTATTACTTAAAGGTGAAGTTTTCGACGAACTATGAAATTAGAGAGATCAGAGGAGACCAGACCTTGGCAAAGTACTATTACTCCATGGCCCTACAGAAAAACATCTAGCCCGATCTTTATCCTATTGATGGACTAAATGTCCGCGATGACCTTACAGAGGAGCAAGATGAGCCTATGGAAGATCTTATACCGTACCCTTGGATGACGGGAATGCAGGGCACACTGTGCAGATCGACTCCAACTTAGGGGATAAGGTTCGAGAGCAACTCATTGCCTTTCTTCGGAAGAATGCGTACGTTTTTACCTGGATCCTAATGGATATGCTGGGGATTGATGTCGAGGTCATGGAACATCGGTTGGTTGCTGATCCCAAGTATCGACTAGTAAAAGAGAAGATGCATAGCCACACTCTGGAGAGGCAGAAAGCAATTGCAGAAGAAGTTGACAAGCTCCTTAAGATCGGATTCATTCAGAAAGTTAACTACCCAAACTTGGTTCAAATGTGGTACTCGTCAAAAAGGCAAATGGCAGGTGGAGGATATGTATAGACTTTAAAAAGCTGAACAAAGTCTGTCCAAAAGATAGCTACCCCTTGCCCATAATTGATCAACTGATGGATGCAACCTTAGGCCACGAGCTTCTCAGCTTCATGGATGCCTTTTCTGGCTACAACCATATCTGGATGGCACCAGAGGATGAGGAGAAAATTGCTTTTGTTACTGACCGTGATCTTTACTGTGATATGGTTATGCCTTTTGGACTTAAGAATGCAGGGACAACGTACCAGCACCTGATCAACAAAATCTTCAAGAAGCAGATCGATCGAAATATGGAGGTATACGTGGATGACATGCTCGTCAAGAGCCGAGCTTCAATAAATCACATCGTCGATCTTGAAGAGACCTTAATGCACTTAAGAAGTATAAGATGAAGCTGAACCCGATCAAGTGTGTCTTCGGTGTGACCTCGAAAAAGTTTTTGGGATTTATAGTATCGAGGTGCGAGATTGAGGTGAATTCAGAGAAAATCTGGATTATTCAGAAGATGACCACTCCAAAAATAATTAAAGAAGTTCAGCATCTGACTGAAAAAAATGGCGTCCTTAAATCACTTCATCTTGAAATCGATCGAGCAATGCATGTCCTTCTTTTAAGTTCTTAAGCAGCCAAAGAGCTTCTGCTGGACGGCAAAATGCCAATAGATATTTGAGGAGCTTAAAAACTACCTCGACTCACCCCCACTGCTGGCAAAGTCTAAGTCTAAAGAAGAATTATTCTTGTATCTAGCAGTCTCCCTAGCAACCCTGACAGCAGTCCTGATTAAGGAAGAAACGAAAGTGCAGCAGTCGATCTACTACATAAGTCGGATCCTGAGGGATATAGAGATTAGATACTCTAAATTAGAAAAATTGACTTACTCTCTTCTAATTGCTGCCAAGAGACTCTGACCTTACTTTCAGGGGTACACCATAACTGTCCTCATAGATCAATCAATTAAAGCAGTCCTTCATCGAACGGATGCCTCCAAAAAAATCGTAAAATGGGCAATCGAGCTTACAGAATTTAACATCAACTATCAACCTCGACCGTCGATCAAAACCTAGATATTAATAGATTTTATAGTAAAATGCACCATTCCAGATGAAGTCGAGCTTAAACAGAATGAAACCGACATTCCATAGTTACAATCGAGCCCCTCCGAAGAGAGAGCCGATCTTTTCAAAGATTTTTGGACCCTATACGTGGCTAGTTCATCCAATGCCGCTGGAGCAGGCGTGAGGTTGGACTTGGTTAACCCCGAGAGGATCATCATCGAATATGCGCTACGCTTCGAATTTTTCGCAACTAATAATGGGCCGAATATGAAGCCTTGATCACTGGGTTAAAAATAGCAAAAGAGTTAGAAGCAGACTGGCTCCAAGCCTACAGTGATTTCTAATTGATGGTCGAATAGGTTAGTGATAGTTACGAAGCTCGCAAAGAAAGCATGATGAAATATCTTGAGAAAGTAAAAAACTTGACTCCGACCTTCGATAATTTTAGCATTCAATAGATTTCGAGGACAGAAAATGCACGAGCCAACATTCTCTCTAAATTGGCCACTTTAGCCCTAGTCAAACTGCCCAAAGAAGTATTTCTCAAAATTCTAAAGTGCCCAAGCTCAAAGGAGTCGCGGTCTGTGATGCAAGTCGAGCACGAGCCGAGCTGGATCAACCTGTTAGTTGCTTACCTCAAGGATGGAGCTCTTCCTCATGATCCGAAAGAAGCTCGAAAATTCAGAAATCAAGTTTTTTGGTATATTCTATATGAAGGCAAGCTGTATAAAAGATCGTATTCTCTACCGCTCTTGAGATGTCTTCGACCTTCAGAGGTTGACTTTGTACTATGAAAAGTGCATGAGAAAATTTATAAAAGTCATGTAGGAGCCAGATCCTTATCATAAGAATTACTTCGACAGAGATACTATTGGCCAATCTTGTACCATGATTCTATAGAGTATGTCAAAAAATGTGATCGCTATCAGATAAATGCAAATATTCAAAGGCAGCCAACTTTCAAACTTACACCACTGAGCGTCCCGTGGTCATTCATTCAGTAGGGGATGGACATACTCAGACTTTTTTTCATGGCATTCGGACGATGAAAATTTTTTTTGATGGAGATAGACTATTTTACAAAATGGATCGAGACTGAACCTCTGGCAAAAATCACTGAAGAAAAAGTATGAAATTTCATCTGAAAGTCGATCGTCGTAGGTTTAACTTGTCTCAAACTCTCATAACAAATAATGGACGACAGTTTGTCGGAGTAAGATTTATCAAATTCTATGAGGATCTGAATATCTTCCATCATTTTACGACTGTCGTCCATTCACAAGCAAATGGAGAAGCCGAAGTAACAAATAGGATCCTGCTGCAAGGTATCAAAGTAAGACTTGAAAGAACAAAGGAGACTTTGGCAGATAAACTCTATCATATGCTCTAAGCATACCGAATGATAAGTGATAAAAATATACTAATAAAAATATTAAATTATAAAATAAATTAATCTATTTTTTAAAAAATTAATATTTTTGTTAATCTTATGTAGAAAAGAAGGCCATCAATATGAAGATCTTATTTTTCTGGCTCAGATGAAATAAATTTCAAGCAAAATGGACTTCAAATGAGTCCGAAATTGAATTTCAAAGAAAATAAAAAAAAAAGAGAAGCCGGTCCGATTCAAATCGGTTCAGAAAAATTGGCTCAGCAGACTACCCGACTTGACTGCACTCAGACCGATCCACTGACGTCAGTATTTTTGCGGCGCATGGTGGACCATTATGAAGGGTATTTCAAAGATTTCATATGGAGAAGCATGCTTCGATTGGCTAAAGAAAGCATCTGTCCATGCAACATCGGACTCGCGTATGGTCTATAGAGGGCAATCTGAAAATTTTACCTGCTTCGACGGGCACCTTTTACTGGGATTTGATCGAACGACTGAAACTCGTGCGCTGACGAACGGTAGATGCAGCTCTCGATCAAGATCCAAGGTTGAGATTCATCCCGAACTATCTAAAGATTGCCAACTAGGGAGACTCCATTTGCCTTAGCTTTTGGAACAGAAGCGGTCATCCCAATAGAACTCAAACTTTCATCAACACGAGTTGTGGTATTCAATGAGCAGCAAAACTCACCGAACCTCAAGATTAACCTCGACCTGTTGGAGGAAAAATAAAAATAAGTTCAAGTTCGGATGGCAGCCTACGGGCAAAAGCTAGCTCGCTACTATAACTTAAAAGTCAAAGACAAAATATTCAAAGTGATGGATTTAGTACTTCGACGAGCAGCTGTTTTACAACCTCAGAATCAAGGAAAGCTCGTTTCGAATTGGAAAGGTCCGTATGAAGTAGAGGAGGTCGTCCGACCCAAAATATATTGCTTGAAGGAGCTCGGAGGAACAACTCTCCCGTGACCTTGGAATTCTGAAAACCTAAGAATGTATTACCAGTAACTTTCCTTCAATAAATTTTTTTTTATTCTAATATTATTATTTCTTAGTGTAAAAATTACGTGATGATAGGAAATAATAAATAACTTTCTGAAGCAACCAAAAGTAGTCATCCCTAACATGAGCAAAATCGAAGGCCTCGTTAAATTAAGAAGAAATAAGGAGAGAGGCCCTGCTAATGGCCCTAACGTGTTCCTATGGTCCATTAGAAATAGAAGAACAATTTTATCCTAACGTGAGCAAGGTCAAAGGCCTCGTTAAATTAAGATAAGATGAGGAAAGAGGCCCTACCAATGGCCCTAACGTGCCCCTACAGTCCATTAGGAATAAGAGGAGAACCTTGTCCTAACGTGAGCAAGGTCGAAGGCCTCGTTAAATTAAGACGAGATGAGAGGAGAGGCCCTATTAACGACTCTAACATGCCCCTACGATCCATTAGGAACAGGAGGAGAACCTCGTCCTAACGTGCGCAAGGTCGAAGGCCTCATTAAGTTAAGATGAGATGAGGGGAGAGGCCCTGCCAACGGTCCTAATGTGCCCCTATAGTCCATTAGGAATAGGAGAAGAACTCCGTCCTAACGTGAACAAGATCGAAGGCATCATTAAATTAAGACAAGATGAGAAAAGAGGCCCTGCCAATGGCCCTAACGTGCTTCTACGGTCCGTTAGGAACAGAAGAAGAACCTCATCCTAACGTGAGCAAGATCGAAGACCTCGTTAAGTTAAGATGAGATGAGGAAAGAGGTCCTGCCAATAATCCTGATGTACCCCTATAATCTGTTAGGATCAGGAGGAGAACCTCATCCTAATGTGAGCAAGATCGAATGCCTTGTTAAATTAAGATGAGATGGAGGGAATTGGCCCTACCAATGGCCCTAATGTGCTCCTATAGCCCATTAGAAATAAGAGGAGAACCTCATCCTAGTGTAAGCAAAGTCAAAGATCTCGTTAAACAAAGATGAGATGGGAAGAGAGGTCTTACCAATAGCCCAAACATGCCCCCACAAGCCATGTTAGGAACAGAAAAAAAACCTCATCTTAACGTGAGCAAAAATCAGGACCGATGAGGAGAAAAAAGAAGTCGGCAGAGAATCTTTATACGTGTTCTTTCTACGACAATCTAACTATGTCAAATACGAAAAGTGGAACCCTATCCTGGTTTGCAGAAGATATCTTAGCTCGGCATCTACAACAAGCATCTCATGAGAAGACAATGCAAAGAAAAATAAAGTGAAAAAAGTAAAGCCGCGAGCAAGCCTTGAATCCGTGCGAAGCAAAAATAATAGAAAGGTACCATTTTATTATGAAAGTAAGTTCATTACATGCAAAACATAGGTTAACGAGATCAATTACACCAATAAAAAAAAGAAGAGAGAGAAAGAAAAAGGCCACCAAAATTTTAAGAAGGGCCAGACTCCTCAGACTTCGGGCTAGTGGCCATTACCAAAGATTTCTTAAGATGATCGACCTCGTCCTCGAGCTTCCTTCGCTTCATCGTGTTATCGCGGAACATCCTGTTGACTTGGTGGTAATTCTCCTCAGTCTCTCGCAGCCTCCTCCTTAGGACCTCAGACTTGACCTCTGCATCCTTGGTAGCCTGACGCTCACAAGCCAGCTCAAGCTTTAGCCACTGCACCTCAGCCTTTTCCACACCAACCGACTCCTAGAGCTCACCAATGATCCTTCTCAAGGAGGCAACCTCCTCAACCTCCCTGCTTGTACCAGCCCGAAAGCCATCATCAAGTTACCGCTGAAGCCCAACTACTTCGTTGTTGGAGGCACAAAGCTTTTGTTCTAACGTGAACATTCTACCACTCCAATTCAATCGGTAAGTCTCATATGTGAGCTCAGTATCGTGCAGCTGCTTTTGGAGTACGGAGAACTTCGTCGATCAGTCTCACTCAAATTGCGTCTTATTGGAGGACCACGACGAGCTCCCCTTTAGAAGTTGAATTTTCTCCTTTGTCGCTTTGAGTTGAGTTTCAAGGGAGCCGATCTTCGCCGTCAACACCCAGGATTTGTCGCTTGCATTCTTCTGAAGTTCAGCCAACTCCCTCTCGAAGCTCCCCTTCTGAATACTGAAACTAGTGGAGTCTTTCATGTGCAAGTTTCAGAGGCGAGTGACCTTTTTGATCACCTCCGAAGCATTCTTCCATAAAGCTTGAAAGTTGTTCTCTATCTTCTTTAACTTCTTCTTCAGTAGATGGATTTTCTTCTTCAGGCCTTTTATTAAGGGTTTCAGGAAAACCCCCTGAGACAATGGATCAGCATCGATGGGAGACTGCATTCGAGATATAAAAAATGCTCAAAGGTATAGATAAAAAGAAATTCAGAAATTTACTTTTATTTAATCAAAAATTTTGAGTATAAAGTAAAAAAAAAAGAAAAGAAGCAAAATGTATAACTACTCGAGGATTTCAACCTCGGAAGGAACAGCGGAAGGTGGGGCAGGAGTGCTCTCGGTTGCCTTGGATGCTCGAACTGGCTCGGGCACTTCTGCGGTAGGTTCGAATAGACAGGACACGAGCTCGATGAAGGAAAGATCGACTACAGCATTAAATGGTCCCGCTTCTACGTCGTCCTCCTCCTCCAAAAATCCAAAGTCGAGTTCGGAAAACCTCCAAACCATCCTACCTTCGCAAAGCTCGAAACCCTTGATGAACGCCTCCTGACCAAATTCGACGTTCAGGTTCCTCATCTCGGAAGAAGTCTTGAACTCCTCCATGGCCTGGGTCATCACCTCCGAGATCGACTCCGCCATTCAGACCTCCAGTTCGATGACCTTATTCTCGGCTTCCTTCTTCCTCTCCTCCTCCAGGGCTAGTGCGGCCTTAAGTCCAGCCAAGATGAACTCCTTCTGAAGCGTGCCCTGGAGACTTTCGATTTTTGCCGTCTTCTCCTCCGTAAGGTGCTCAACCTCAACGACCTTTCCTTAAAGTCGATGGATCTCGGCTCAAAGGTCCTCCTGGACTTTCGGTGCTTCCGTCTCCTAACGATGCGCCCTCTTGATGTAGGCAAGCATTTGATGATCCAATTGTAACAAATAATCGATATTAAAAAAAAAATAAAGAGGGAAGGAAAAGAAAAGAGAGGAGCAGAAAGGTCGAGCGATGGAGCAGTTATCTTGAGGATGGTTCCAAGGAAACTCCAAATGAGCTATTGTGGATCAAGGTCGACCATGTGGTCCACCACCTCCAGCATGACAAATCTGTCGGTTAAATTCTGGATGATCTCTAGATTATCGAAGGGATCCTCCCCTCGTTCATCGCTGTCGCCATCTAGCCCGCTAAGACGAGCCTTACGGGATGTCTTGGCAGCAGCTTTCTTTTTTTTCCTTCCTTCCCCTATCTCTCCCTCGACAAAGAGCTTCGAAGCCCGATCCCCACTGGAAGGACCCGAGGGTATGGGAGGCATGGAGCTCGTGCCAGCAGTGCCGGCCTCGACAGTTAAGGCAACTTCGGTGCTGGCGATGACCTCAGATGCAGCGATAGTGGAGGTGGGGACTGCGGAGCTGGAAGCGCCGACCTTCGTCCTCTTTGAGCTATCGCTTGATGCCTTTCCTTTTTTCTTCTTGGTATAAAGCCCTTTGGTAAGTATTTCGGCGGCTTTAGTATACATTTCTACAACAGAAAAAGAAGTATGGTCAGTGGCAATACACATGTGCAAGACCATATGAATTCAAAAAGTAAAAAATATACCAGCAGAGTCGAGGTGACTCAAACCCAGATTGAACAACATCTGTTCTTTCAGAAGGATGGAAAGGAGAAGAGTTTGGTATGCTTTGAATTTATTGGAGGAATCAAGGTCGATTCCGTCTAAGCTAGGAGCCCGACGAACTGACTCCTTAATATAACCCAAAGGAGGAAGATCTAATGGCAGGATTGGATAATATACAAAAAAAATACTTTTTCTTTCAGTTATGAATGAAAGAAGGGGCACCTTTCAATAACCCCTTTTTATCGAATTGGGAAAAAAAGTACCACCAGTCCTTCGCGAAAGGATGGCGCTCAAAGGTATAAAAATTTCTAAAGAGCGAAACGATCGACTGGATCTTGGCCAATTGATAGAGGGAAAGAAAATCCATGACGAACCAAAAAAATATCCTAAGAGAAGGGTTGAAAAAATATCCTAAGAGAAAATGTACGAAGAAATCGGGGGAGTAAGATGCTAAAAAGAAAAAGTATGAATATCCTAAGAGAAGGGTTGAAAAACTAACCTAAGCTACCTAGGAAGGATGAAAGGATGATGGGTGCGATGAGAATCAGTCGAAAGAGCATTCGGAGCTCGAAAAGGCGAGGAAGGAGGCTAAGACCCTTGGAAAGAAGACGAATGGAAATCGAAGAAAGGAGAAGACTCAGATAGGAATGGCTTTCGGATGAGAGGAGAAGGCCTTAAATAGCCAGAGATAATCCAAGACGGTTATGATTACGGATCAATTTCGGTCGATCAGCATGCACCGTGTATCCCACTCGTCATGATAGAAGAGTGGCGATGAGCAGAGTCTTTATGGTGCCGTACCTACGGCAGAGTTTCGATGGAAGATTCGAAGGACCGTCTTTTCGAACTCATTTTAGACTTAAAAAGCTTCGATGCCAGTGCGGTAAACATCAAAACATCTCGTCCTAACAAATGCGGAAACTTAGGACCAGACTTCGGCAGTCGCCTTTTTTTTTTCTTCGAATTTCGAACTCGAAAGTAGGGGAACTATTATTGGGGATAAACCCCGCTCCCGCCAAAGTCCAGTCTGATGCTTAGTCTAATATAACTGGTAATCGCAGAAGAGCTTCGATCGCGAATTCTTCCTTTTGGAACTTCTCCAGCAGCCAAACTCGTTCCAGATCTCTCCAACAGCCAAGCTCCTTTCGGACTCATCTAACAGTCGAGCTCCTTCTGGACCTCTTCAGCAGTTGGATTCTTCCATCAGACGAATTTTTTCTTAGATCTCTCCTCCAGTAGATCTGCATATAGATTCCCCCAACAATCCTACTTCCGAATTCCTCCAGTAAATCCACTTTTAGACATCTCCGACCGACTTCCTTCAAGGTTTCTCCGGTTGCAGAACTTCTGAACTCCTTCTAACCGAACTTCCGATAGTCGTCCAGAAAGATCTCCTCGTCTACATGAATCCGATCATGTACACGGCATGAACCAACCCACACAGACTACCTTAGAAGAGTCCGAATTCCTCTGGAATTGATATAGCTCAAAGTTCATCACCAGCTGACGTCTACTCCTCCAAATTTCGACTATTAAATCCCCAACAGACTGGCACGTCGTAACAACATACACTACCCTCCGTAACAAACTCCACATGGTCCCAAGCGATCTATTATCAGACGGTTATGGCCGTCGCTATTAGTTTGTTATAGACTCTAGGGCTATAAAAGGGATCCTCCAGATATATTTTCTTCAGACTTACTTCTTCTTCCCAAGACTCTACAACTTTTTTGACTGAGCACTCTATTTCTATTGGCCAAAAGAGCTGACTTGATCGTCGGAGGGTCTTACCAGAGCCGCCACCTCCGACTCTGGATGAGACTTATTTTGCAGGTCACCGATGGCGACCTCGTCTTCTCTGACTCCAGCACTTCTCCAGTGACAACCAGATTTCGCACCAACATATTTGTTTGATGAAATGCATTGCCTTCTATTCCAAGTGCAATGCATCAACAGCGCTTTTGATTTGTTTGATGAAATGCCATGCGGTTTTAGGGGATGGATATAGATTCAGCAGCATTTCTCTTACACTAAACACAGCGGTTCATGGGTATTCAATAACTGTCAGTAACTCTTTGACCGACATGTACTCAAAATGCTGTAGTTTGTAAGGTGCATCTCTAGTTCTTGAGAGGCAGAGGAGCATCGTATCACAAACTTCCATGATCCAGGCATAGACTTAGGGTGGACTACTTCGTGAAGCGATTGCATTATTTTGGAGAAATGGAATCAATGGGTGTCAGACCAGATCTATTTGCTGTCACGAGTGCTCAATCATGCCTGTGCTTGCAGTGGGTAATTAGGCCTAGGGAAGAATGTGCATGATTATGTAGCAAGGAATGGACTGGAGATGAATCTTTTTGTTGTCAATGCACTTACGAACATGTACTGAAAATGTGGGAGCATGGAAGAAACTTGATCCTTTGTTGATCATACCACCAGTAAGGATATCATTGCATGGAATACCTTGATTGGAGGCTACTCAAAGAACTGTTGTTCTAATGAAGCACTTGGCTTTGTTCGGCAAAATGCAATTCAGCATGACGTTAATTCGTTGAATATGGCCTGCATCCTTCCTGACTTGCACCTCCAGTGAAAGGCTGAGAAATGCATGACCACGTATTAAGGCAGGCCATATTTCAGATATGAATGACCACAAGGGATGGGAATATTGCAATATAAGGAGAAATGAATGAAAGAGTCTAAACGTAGCCGTGCCGGACATTTAGCCAAAGCATACGTGTTCATAGAATTAGTGATTATTGAGCCATTTCCGCCGCTGGAGTGCATTGTTCTATGGTCATAGAATACATAGGGATGTCAATCTTGCAGAGAGAGTTGCTGAACGTGTTTTGGAATTAGAACCAGAAAACAAACAGAAACGATCAGTGGCCATGGACTCGGAAGTACCCAGGCTGCAGTTCAATAGAGATCAAGAGCAAGATTCTAAGTCTTTGTTGCAGGATTTAAGTCATATCTACGATAAAAGGAAGACCGAGCTATTTCTCAAAGAGGTTAGAAAAAGGATGAAGATGAAGGTGATGTCCCAAAGAAGAGGTGTGTCTCAACAAAAACCCAAAAGTTAAGCCCATTCAAGTCACCGAGAATCAGAGGTGCAAATGGATTGGATCGGATCGGATCATAGACGATCCTAATCCAACTTGATTCCTTGATTGAATTTTAATATTGGATATAAACCCAATCCAATTAAAAATCGAATCGGATCCATAAGTTAAAAGTTTGTCCTGTTGAATTATTTGGGTTGGATCGGATCCATGTATAATCTGTTCCCAATCTAAAAGTTTTAGATTTGATTCGAACTCAAATTTTGGTCGGGCATAGTTTATACGATAAACTAATATATACAAAGTTTATGGCAAAGATAAATAAATATTGCTTTGCCTTGGCTCTTAATTTATAAATAATTTTTCAAAATCTCACAGTTAAATTGAGTAAAACTTTTAAAAAATAATAATGCTACAAGAGCATTTGGAATTTCAATCCCACTCTATTTACTTTATAATTTATATATTAGATTTAATATTGAATTCAAATCGAATTAAATCGGATCCAAATTCAGTAAATTCAGATCCGACCTAGAATACTGAATGGGTCCAATTTTTGAATCCAACCCAGCTTCGTGAATGCTTTAAAATAGGTTGGATCGGATCTAAACGGATCAGGCTGAATCAGATTATGGATCAACCCGATTTATTTACAGCCTTACCAAGAACTTGAGAGTCACCACTTTGTCACGGACTCAACCTATTGCCAGGTCAAATCCATGCAACATTCCGATGTCACCTGCATAGAGGAGCCAGCCAATAGGTGCTAAGACAAAACACACCTAAAGATACAAGAAAAAGGTAAAGCAATATACTCTGTGGGACTGTAAAAACAATATTTTCATTAAGAAAAATGAAAGATTATAAGCCTACACAACCGTCGCTTAAACTATGCAGAGGCTCGAAAGAGACGAGGCAATAATGGACATCACAAGAGTCCGCAAGGAAACCAGCTCAAGAGGCAGGGGAGGCAACAAAGAAAACCGGCCCAGAAGGCAGGAGAGGCAAGAAAATCGGTCCACTGGATTGTTTCCGTCCATCCTCCCTCCCAAATACTATACAAGCAGGAACCCGACACAAGCAGAACACCCCAAAACTATCCCAAAACAAAAAAAAAAAAAGATCCTACGATGACTGCTTATACTGCCTAGTTATAAGACATGTACAAGGCCATTGCACCATCACGAGATTGCCAAGTTCATGTCCAAGATGGTGGATAGGAGAATCATCTTGGGGAGCCGGGGTATCTAGAATTTGGGATCTAATTAACGTGATCTAATTTGGGAAGAGTCTCTAGTTGGCCGTACCACAAACACGTGTCCAAAAGTTCAAGGGCTCCATAGGTCCTGATGATCAATCTGGTGTTGGTGCATCACAACTTGTACATAAATTACTGCAACTTGAATACTTGGAAGTGCATCCGATCAAACCTATAATTTCTAATTACATTGAGATAAGCTCCAACTCGCACGCACCTCTTTCCATCGGCAACTTCTTGCAAATTTTGGGTTTATGTTGGATATATATTTTGCAAATTTTAACCATTGCGCCTGCCGTTTGTCCTGCGACATCGGCTTGCTCAAGAAGACTGGCACGGCCGGTACCAACCTTGGCCTTGGACGAGCTTAACCTGATCTAACCTAGAAAAATGACCCCATAATCCAACCATCAGATTCATTCATGGAGATGGATAGCTAGATAACCGTATTTCTATCAAACAATGAATTACAGTATGATGAAATACTTACTATCAAAGATATTTGGATTACGGTAATACAAAGAATAACAAGCTCTTTTCAGACTTAGCAATATAGAGATAATTAGCCTTCTTCTAGTCTAAAATAGGCCCACATAATTGGTGCCATAATCATCTCACAGCAATCCATTTTATCATTATCCATCATTCTTTGAATAAACAAATCCATCCTTTTATATAATTAACACGAGAAAAAAAAATCAAACAATAACATTTACAGCCACATCTCATAAACAAAAACATGACCTGTACTACCAGAACAATGAGGAGATGCACTCACCAACAGTTCGGGCAGCTTAACCTTCCATGAAAGAATTCATCGAAAGAATTCAATCTAAATGACCTAGTTATATTCCATCATTAAAAGCCAATATTTATTTAGCTTAAAATATGATTATACTGGCCTATCAAAATTCCCAGCAATCGGTGAAACAAAAAGCAAATTCTTCCACATTAGCAGTGAAAATGCTGCACTTGAGATAATTGTGCTGCCCTAGTCAGAGCTTCAACCATACTGCAACATAGGCAGCTCAATGTTCCAAAATGATATATCAATGCACTCATCATTGATCTTAAAAATGAGATTTTGAGGATCTTGGTTAATCAGAATTTCTTCATCTTCCGCTGATTTCCATTTGGTCAGGCTGTCGTGGTCAAAGGACGGTATAGATTTTCAATACTTTGGATGTGTCACATACAACAAGGTTTTCTGAATCTGCTGTAGTAGTGCACAGCCAATTGACCTGCCAAAAACAGAAGTGCTTTAGTTAGATACAAAGGTCTGATAAGGCTATTTGACAAGTCTTCTAGTTAACCTCATAATTGCTTATCAGGCCTAGCTTTTCATCAGACGATGCATGCAGTTTTCAGAACAGACAATATTTTGAGCATGGATCTGGATGTATGCATGGTTAGGTTGGGAGAAAGGAGGGGGGAGCCAATTAACGGCCCCCGCCTATATTTTGTAGCAGGAAACTTGTAACTAGGGTGCCGCAGACATCAAGCAGCTCAGAATTCAACACATAATAAAAGGAGTCTTATGTTTCAGTAATGGCTTGGACATCAAAAGTTTTAAAAATTGATTATCTAATAAATAGGCTTCTGATTGGTTTTCTAGGATAAGTCTACCCAACAACACCATGAATTCTTTATTGATAGATGGATGTCTTTAGGCGAATATAAAATATCTGAAGACAAATGCTAAGGCAAATCCTGTAAGCTTAAATAAATAACACCAGAAAAAGAAGAGTCAAGGTCTACCATTTCCACAACAAACCAAATTGCCAAGAACAAAAATATTGATGATTTTGGTGCCAAACCTCCACCACTTCTCATTGTCAGAAACAAATCTCAGAAGGGAAACTATACCGCAATTGAGTAATCTAGGAATATCCTATATAAGATGTTCTCTATGATGGTCTTATAATCTTTTGCAGGGCAACCATGGAAATCAGAAATATTCTAAATTCTTTTTTCTCCTTTTCGGAGATATCTTGCAGGCTCCGAAAGCAGAACTTCCTTTTGAAGAGAATCCTAATGATAACAGTGCAGCCCTCGAACATTGTAAAAGTATGTTTGTTCGGTGCATCAGATGAATTTTGCCAGAATGCTAAACTGCTAGTTTGGTTAATGTCAGCCATTACATTACAAATGGAAGATGAAACTCCACTAACATGCAGTCAGAATTTGACCGTAAATTATTCTTCATGAGTTTTCATGAGTCAATTATCACATAGGGATCTTCTAAGAATGCATCAATGATGTATATTGGTGAATGGAAGCAAGTTTGGAGGTTACAGTTTACAAGAGTTCTTGTTCAGATAAACTCAAGCATGTTAGCGCTGCTCTGTGTACCAAAACCTGTGGGCAGGGTCACGTGCCAAAAACCTGTTGGCAAGGGTTACAAAGGCTTGGCTCTTCTTCTTCTTCCACCACTAGTTTACAGATTTCAGATGGAACTCCTCTAACATGCAGAGTTTGAACTTAAGTTGTTCTTTATGAGTTTTCATGTGTCAATTATCATATAGGGTTTTTCTAAGAATAAATCAAGGGTGTATATTGGTCACTGGAAGCATGCTTGGAGATCATAGTTGAAAGAAGTCTCTGGTCTTATAAGTGCAAGCATGCTAACCCTGCTTTGTGTGCCAAAAGCTGTGAGCAGTCACTACATGCCAAGTTTCCTCCTCCACCCATTATTTTACATATGGAAGGCAAACTCTAACTTGCACTAAGAGTTTGAACTTAAGTTGTTCTTTATGAGTTCTCAACTGTCAATTATCATATTCTTCTAAGAATCCATCAACAATATATATTGGTGACTGGAAGCTGGTTTGGGGGTCATTGATCGAAAGAGATCTTTTTGTTGATATAGAGGAAAACTAACTAGATTTATCAATGAGAAAAAAAAATAATACAAAGTCACCCACCCTAAGGGTAGGGAACAAAGAGAGATGAAAACAGATAGAGGCCAACCATAGAGACAGCACTTGCTTGCACCACCAGGAAACAACAATTTATCTCAGAACTTTCCAAAACTCAGGATGCCCTTTTGACACAAAAGGCTGATGAGTCCTTGAACAGGGAACCAAATAGTCAAGTACATTAAGGTCCACGTAATTTTTGTTGAGAAAAAAACTCTTCAAGGAACCAAATAGTCAAGTACATTAAGGTCCATGTAATTTTTGTTGAGAAGAACTCTAGCAGTGGCATGTGGTATTATCTGAATGGGGACTAAGGCCTGAAGGACATGTCTTTACTCATGGCGATGGTTTGGCAGACTATTAAAAGATCAAGCAACAATTTTAGCAATTGAGCTGGTTGGTTACCCTCAAAGCAGTAAACTGCCAACTCTGACTAGAAAGGAAATAGAGGAAGAATTCAGCGCCCATTCAGCATGAACAGGGTAATGAGACTATCGTTCTCAAACATTTCACCACCATCACTCCAGGAGATAACCAATGAGAACACAATAGGCGAAGGCTTTAGCAGCTTGAAGTTAAAAGTGTGGTAGGTTATTCTTCACACAATATTATGAGTATGCCCATATCGCATCAATTACTCCTACCTTGAATGGACGGCAGTCTGGTCCTTGTCTATTTTATCTAATGGTAGGCATTCTAGTTAATATTTGGTGAAGATGAACGAACAGATGGAACTCCATGTCAAACATCAAGTTCTCAATCAGTTCTAGGTGTATGTCTTAAGTGTTTTATTAAAGAATTGAAGAATTGATGCCTGAGCACAATGTGTCATCGACATAAGAGAACATAAATGTCCAATGAAATTTTAGAATCAAAAAAATCTTCCGTACAGAGAACAGCTAACGTTACAAAAAGGGAACATAATTTTTCTTTAAAATTTGAATTTGCACTAAAACCTAGCAGTAGAGCTGTAATTATCTTCTTCTAACTCAGTGAAGTCACAGGAGGAGAATTGAGGAAGGCAAAGAAGTACCATTTACACTACCTACAGTTTCTGTTCAAAATATTGAGATGGTATATGCACATGAAAACAAATTGTTACCTCTTCTAAAACTAACAAAGTATGCAAATTTCTTTCACCTAGATATGAAAATATATGGAAATGAAGCTTATAGTTCACCTTCTTCTTCACATCAATGTTTAAAATTAAATCGTTGTTGCAGCTTGTTTGTTCAGCACAAAAATGTCTAGACCAGTCCCACAGCTTCACGCATGCATCATTTCCCCCCGAAATGAGAAACTTGCCTCTCTCCCCAAACAATGAAAAAGACCTGTGTAAATCATAAAACTATTAGATAGACAAAAAAGGGGCAACCCAGTGCATGGGGCTCCCATCATTGAAGGATCTGGAGAGGGTCACATGTACACAGCCTTATCCTGTGTGAGCAGAGGCTGTTTCTATGTTTCAAACCCGGGTCACGATACAGCAACTTTACACACAAGACAGATAACCTCCATGCTAAACAATATTCAAATTACTTACACACAAGATACAGCAGCAGTATGCCCTCCCAGACTGTAATCTAGTTGAATCCTCTTCCCTAGATTTTGACCAGTTGCTTGATTTGCAGATTGAATGCCACTTTTCTTCGATCTCGATTGAAAATTTTTAGACTGCGAGGAATTTTTTGACTTCGCAGTGGCCAGCTCAGATTCTAGATTAATCACATCAACAACACCATCACCTCTTGCAACAGCACATGCCTTGTGCGGTGCCGGTAACATGTCCATTTCAGGAACGGCTATTGAGTGCACAAAAGCAGGATTGAGACATTGTCCCACATTACCGCAAGAAACAGTGCTGTCCACTTCGGGCATCCCTGCAATATGAAAGATAATGTGATTTATTTATTAAAAAGAAAAATATTAGAACCCTTGCTTTTAGGCAGTTTTCAAATTTCAGGCATAAAATAATGAAGAAAATGGCTTGAAAAAATAGCATTTCTTCAGTACAAAATGACCACATGACTTGTTATTGTGCTAAACATGACATTTAAGGAGTACATATAAATATACAATGTTTATTCCCCAATACACCACTAAAGAAGAAATCATTAAATCATGCCAGTTTAATAAATTGTCTTGTAGTGAAATAATGAGATAGTGAAATAGATGACAATCGCTTGTCTATTTATACCATAGTCTATGACATTGGATGGCCGCCCTTTCGAGAAGTCCCACATAGCGAGCTTTGAGTCAAGTCCTCCAGTAATGGCTGCCAAACACATCCATCAGATATTAATAATTGTGAAGGAAAAACATTTAACATTTCTAACTGGCCACCAAGATGTAAAACCCGCCAATAAGTGCATAATATAACCAGTCATAAGAAACACCTTTGTTTGAAAATGAAAGAAATTTGCATAACAGATGCACCATATCATTAGTTGAAAGAAAGACTGCACAGAATCTTTGGTAGCATTCTCAGATGCATTAAAGATGTGTTTGCACTATTGTTAACAAACACCATGAAGAAAAGTTTAATGCAAACATAATTGCATCACTATATGTTTGACAAATACCATCAAAGTTGAATGAAAAATTTTACAAGTGTCATACTTTAATGGAATAGCTAGTATACTTCTCTTCTAAACCGTAACATACCACTGATGGAACATAAATTTTTGAGAACTTCGACACAGATAAAGGAAAAATGAAACTTGAAATAGAAAAAAAAATGTAGTGATATTACATTAAAGAGGGAAAAAAATTGTATACATAAATTAGGACACTGATATAACATCTAACCTTCTAGGGGGAGGATATGTTTAAGCATTTACAGTGAAAATAGAAAAATTTCAAAACCTCTGATTAGCATAACAAATAGAAATGAACAGGGTCAGTGTCAAGTAAACAAATAAGTAATGGCCACCGGATAACAAATTAGCAGAGGAAACAGCATCTTGCCATTGAACACATTCTTAATACCAAGTCAAACCCCAACTACATTGCAGATAAAATGTTGAATATACACTTCTGCAGTCTTCATAACGAATTTCAAACCTCAAGAACCTTACTTTCTAAATTCTGTAAAAATGTATATTGCATTCAATGACATGATGCCCCACCAAACCGCACAGGGGAGCTCAAACAGTGGTTTTCTTCTCCATATGAGTTCTCAACAAAATGTCTTGTAATTAGTCATGACCTACACCATGCAGTATATGTTGATCCTTGTGTAGTTGATTTTATGTTTTTTCCTTGTTTTCCTTGTACTTCTGTTGATTATATTTAAATAGCCCCACCTGTCTCATTTCTATAAAAAGTATCTCAGTGTGCAGATAGCATAAGGTAGGATTCATGTGATCCTACTAAAGAGTAAAGACCAACAAATATGCATGACTGACTACAGGGTAATTGGAAAACTTCATTTGATAAGGATGCTGATACAGATGAACAGCTATAACCAACCAAAGCTAGATATGGATTTTTCCAGAAATCCATGGGAGTTTGAATCAGAGATATTATGATGGAAAATCAAGGAAGCTTGATCACCCATAATGAAAAATGGAGTTAACATGCTGAAATCTAGGTTTAGAGGTTGAACAATTCATACTGTATACGGAACGTGACAAATCTATATGGAACCAGGCCAAGATGACTCCCTAATATAGTGCATAGACTTTGGTTAAGTCTGTCTGAATGGAGTATGGAGACATTAGATCAGCAAATCTAATCCTATACAAGCAGGATTTGGTTTGTTGAATATGGTCTATTGGAGTATATAGATGACATATATGACATAGGTCAGGCTATTGAATTCGTTCCAAAAATCAGGTTCCTTATCGCAGACAATCTGGACACAACTAGGTGGACTTCCACATGATATAACAAAATGACGTGGAACCTTTAAGGATGGAGTTATCAGCTTTACACAAATCGGGAGGCTGCTTCGGACCATCACAAAGTCAACACCAACATCATTCCGGTGCTTGAGAAAGGAGAGGAGACTTTTAAGCGACAAAGCCATGCAATTGGTAGACTTGTTTGTAATAGTAAATTAAAACAACAAAAGTTGCTTGATCAAAAGAAAACTAATAAACCTAGGAGAAAACTAATAAAGGCATTTCGAAGGAATCACTGAAGGATGTTAAAGTGTACGGTTGCTCCTTAAGAATTCCATATCCCTCCACATAGTGAAGTTGAAACTTGACAACACAAAATAGAGGTGCCAAAGATGATGAGCAATGAAGAGTGATTATTCTATGATGCCAAAGTCTAGGGGCATGAAAAGAAAAGCATGATAATAAATTGGTGAAGTCTGGAGATACTTGCATGATATCTATGTGGAATAAGACTCCATTATTTGGTGGGCAATGACAATGAGTGAATAATAAGTAAATTTTATTAAATTCTATGAAACACATTTTCCAGACCTTCAGTGAGATATTACACTTATTTCATGCAGATAGAAATTAGACACTAGAAAAGGAGATACCAGAAGATTAATCATGGTGGATTAATAACTTCACACTCAGTGAGTTTCCTAAAAGTAATGTACGAAAAGGTTTTTGTAAGACCAAAAAAAGAAAAAGAAAAAGGATACCAGCCCAAGGCTTCCAAGAGAGGAACTGTACACTGCTGCATATCTGTTGAAAAACAATTAAAGGAGCACAAGCTTTATTTGGCACAAGGAATTCACAGCAGGAAAAAGATCGGTCAGTACAATCTATCGAGTAGAATACTCAAAACTAATATTGTGTATATGTCCTCAGGCAATCAAAAATTATATTTCAGATAACTATACCAGATGTCAAACAAATGAACTGATCACTGAGAGACATGCAATCTGCGCTCGTTGATTTAATTCAAGATGTTAGGCAAAAAAAAAAATATTCAGGCATAATAATCATTCAGGATACACTGGTATGAACTGCTCTTAAGGTTTTGTACAGGCATTGCTGGCTAGTGTCAATGATCTGCAAAAAAGAGTAAACATCATACTATAGAATTTCAAAGCAACAAATACTGGGTACCACCTGCATATCTGGAAATGTAGAAATTCAAGTAGATGAAAATAAAAATAAAATATCATGAAGATGCAGTGAGAATATAACAAATATTTCAAACTTTTGATTTATACAACACTAGCCAAGAAAACAGTACCTCTATCTCAATAATTAAAATGGAAGTAGGAAAAAAAATAACTTTCTACATTTAAGAAACATATTCAGACTGATATCACAAATAACTAAACCATTGCCCAACATGAACACAAAAGGCTTTTAAAATGCTAGAAAAAAGTACATAAAGTAAATAATTTGTGATTCACTGCAACAAAATCAAATGTAGCATTTCATGATTCAATTGAAGTGTACCATGAGCCTTGTGTTATACCTGACTCCTATGATGTGGAGAATTTAGCACTGCTACATGGTTCCAAAGTGGTAAATAAGTTGAAGTCAATCAAATTAAAGTCGAAGAAGAGACTATCGATGTAAAAAAGATAGATGACTGCTTCAATAATAATAACACAGCTGAAGAACATTTGGCAGGAACACACTGGCATCCCCTCAAAGTGGCAAATGGTTATCAAACAGATTTTACAATAGAGTAATAACAACAAAATAACTTTCATATGGAACAAATAACACTGTACAATTTTCCATAGAGGGATTCAAAGGCAGAAGTTATTGGTTGGATTCATACGCTAGCTTTTTTTGTCAGGGCTGGTGATTGAGGTGGGATGCATGGCAACTGAGAGGTGCCATTATTTTGTTTCCTCTTCTCTTGTTATTTCTACATTCTTGGTTTCACCATCCCTAGCAATTTGTCATACTTACAAATCTGTCAAGTACCACTTTGGAAAACCTAGTCACATGCTGTAAACCAATATTAAGCAATACTAATAAATTTAGAAAACCTGACATATGTAAAAGAGAATCCACATCGTGGTTTCCTAATACTAGAGGATTCTTTTGTATCACTCAAATAATTTTTAAAAGTTGAAGATACAAGCAAACAAACGAAACCATCAAAAAACAGCAGAGCCATCACAAAACAGGAAAAAATCAAGGATTTTTGTGTAAAAATAGGAGTCGTCTAGAAAAATACTAGAATAGGTATTTTGGCATTTGAGGTTATGGGTACTGAATAAATTAAATAGATCCAAATAAAATTAATCTAAAAACCTGAATATCGTATTGATTGAGTTGGTGAACCGATTGCCTTAGTAATCCATTGCTCTTGAATTTAAAACCTCAATAATTTACACTCTCTCTATTTAATAAAAAAAAAAATTTAATTATTTTAATTATTTTTTTTTAATTTTTTTTTATTCTCATAAATCGATCTTCTAAATAAAGCATAGGAAAGAGCTTTTCAGTACTTGTTTTCCAATCCTCTAGGGACGATACTCTACTCATTCACTTTATTACTTGATCGACTGGTGCACTTGCCATAGCTATAAATTAGCACGCATCAAGTTTTTGGCGCCGTTGCCGGGGATTGAGTTTAAAACAATATTGAAATTTTGATCCTAGCTTTACTTTAGAAATTTATTTTTAATTTTATTATTTAAAAAAAAAAGTTGTTTTGCACAATCCTTGCGAATCACACCACATTGAGTTTATGCTTCCCGAAGGATTCCCTCATTCCGATGAACCAAAAGTTAATTACGGTGCATTTCACACTGTCCAACCAACCGACCTAGCAGTGGTATACCAACTCACCAAAAGTACCAGAGTATTTTAATCCTTGATTCTATATAACCATCCAATATCTCTTCCCAGCAAATAACTGATGTGAGACTAAATACATGCTTGCATGTATCTTCACTAGCAGGTTTTACCCAACCAATTTACAGTTGGTGGCATAAACGGGCCCTCATTCTAAAAACCACATTAGATTCAGGACAAGTATAGATAATGGCAATGCCTGCCCCAAACTCGACTTGATTATATATAAATCTAGATGATCGTGATGATTATGATGATAATGGAGAAGAAAGAATTTTGATTGATCATAAGAAAGATTAACATGAAAGGCTAGAAGATGCATAATTAGTTGTTTGTTTTTTTTCTAGTTGATTGTTTTTCTTAGTTAAAAGGGCCTTTGACTTCCTAAACAACAATATTTTAGTTTGTTGTTTCCATTAGTTTCAAAAGTTTGGTTTGTTTTATCCTATGTCCTCGACTCTTATTTTTTAATGCTTTAGGAAGCACCAAGATTTACTTTTACATTATTTTTATTTATTTGATGTATGAAAAAAAAAGATTTTTGCAACCTTACCCACCCCAACTCATCCCTACCCACCCCTCCCCACCTTGAGCTAGGACAGGGCAAGTAGGTGTATGTGGTTCATGGTTGCAGGGTGTCTACAGGTATCAGCCTAATCAACCCATACCCACCCAATTACCATCCCTAATTACATTTGATGGCAGAGCATCTATGACTTTAATATATGATCTATTCCTTCTCTATATAACCTAAATTCTTTTTTCCAATTTATCAAGGAGTCTGATGTCGGATGCAGACCAAATGTAGTGCTTAATATATATTTGATATGGTAGAGAAGATAAATGAAGGAAAAGACCATCGTTTCTAATTTCTATCTCAGGTTTTCATCTGAATTCAATACAAACAAAAGAAAAGAAAAACAAATAAAAGAATCGACAGCCTTCACTTTTTGATGCCATCTTAGGTACATAAATGACATGGGTTTTCCGACACATAGCACTTGTATATTCATGATTGACATTTATTCAGATATCAAAGCAAGTCACCAATATGGGAACTTTCGGTAATGCAGATGGTTGTCTAGAATGCAAACACTATGTTACACGAGCCAGGCACACAGGTGATGATAGTGATACGTAATGAGTTGCAGCATTGGGTTAGCTTGCACCATAAATTCATTGTTTCTAAGGGAGAAAAATCCACTACCAAAACTCAAACCATAGGATCCACAAATATATATATATATGGCTTTCACTACCATGTACCTCACACAAGCTGCAACAGTTCATAAAGTGAAAAATATCCATTTACATAAGTCTCCACAAAAAAATAGAAATTTGTTTAGAGTCGATATAGGTGTGTAACAAGTATATCATTGGAAAGCAATTCACCCTTTCACAATGTCATTATGTACCTTAACATCACCACTATCATCGGCAGTAGCAAGGAAATTTGACTTTGAGCTGTAAGCAATCTGCAAGAACATTGCAGGCATTTAGAATTTCTAGACTCGGACTGTTACAGTATTAGACAAATTCCATAATCGAAGAAATATTGAAGCCCAAATTCCAATTGAAATGAAAGTATGAAACTTAATTAGGCAATGATCATGGTATAATAGAACTGCTACCACAGAACAGCAATTTAAGGAAATTTCAAAAAAGAAATCAAAAGTCACAATACATTAAATAATTCAAAAATCAATCCAATTATAGAAATTCTATGATAATAAACTGAGAGTGAAAAAACATTAGAAGATTTACAAGATGATGCTATGGACATCCAAGATGGACAATTGACCTACTTTTAACTCTATCCAAAGCCTTCTCCTACCACCATCCATGATATGGGACTCACAACCAATCTTCCAAACAATACAGTTACTTCCTGGACTCATTTCATCAAGATTCAGTTAGCATCTCTTCTTTGTCAGCATTTCCTGTAAGTTCATCAAATCTCGACGTTTAAAAATCTTCTATCTTAACTTTCATCCTCTAAAACTATATATGCAAAGCAAGCCTAATTTTGCTGATGAGGCGCTAGCCTTTTTCGAAAAGAAATAGTCAGTAGGAGGTTATATTAAAAGGATTGGAGAGTTACGAGCACAAAAAGGGTGCAAGGGGAGGTCAAAGATATAAATGGCTCAAAAATGGAAAAAGGAGGTTAAAGAGTAAATCAAGAAACAAAGTTAAGCCAAAAAAGACAAAGGAAAAATGGTGGAGGGTGGAGTCATATCCTAAATAACCTGGTGAAGATTCACGTTGATCAAGAAAGGATAACCAACACCTTCTTCATGGCTGATCCACTGAGAAGTTTGCGAAACAAGCAACATGTTGAATGAGAATTGCATACTTTTAAGAACCTAAGACCTTAGTGGGCATGATAGTCATCTCCAAGACATCTTCTCAATATAATATTGAACAACATTTTAATAAATAACCTTCAGTTAATGACCATGGTTCATCGAACTTTTGAAGATAAAGATTTAACAAAGCCACGTACAGTTGGTGCATCTACCTACAGGCCATAAGGAGAATACCAACGACTCAATAATACTTGGAGAGAAAGAAGGTGGATATAAGTTATGTAGATGATCAATAATGTTCAAGGTGAACTTGCAACAGTTAGATGGTTATCCACATATTTCTCCATAAAAAAATAAAAAGTGAGCTCCTATCAGACAGGTATATCTCCCCACAACTGTTGACAATCTATGGAAAATGTTTTCAGTCAATCTTGAATTGAAAGATAAGAAAAACACAGATAATCTAGGTATGCATAAAATATTAGCGATTCCTTTTACACCAATGAAACTATAGAGTTGTTACCAACAGTCTTCAAGTATTAGGGAGCTGAATCATGCTCAGTCATGTTTTCCTCCATGCTTCTAGATATCTCTTGAATAAAGTATAGTTTTCTTCAAAATCTATAAGATGCTCAATGTAAAGTATATAATGATGTACACAACTAAACAGTTTCCAGTACCTTTCTCCATCACCATATCATCTCTTTACCTTGTATGCCCAGAACAGAAAGTTTTGGATAAGAATCATTTTGCACCAGTCCTTATATGATGAAACTTGACAGCAAAATAATGTGTCAGCAGAATCATCACAAGATTTTCTACTTAGCTCAATGTTTGACAAGCATTAATGTGATAAGGAGCTAAAGATTTTGCACCCATGCTGAACAGGAAACCACAAAATTCCTTTTGACATTTGCAAGAAAGAATCAATAGTTTAAAGAGTACGGAGTAATATCACAATCTGGAAAATTTTACATGCTACAGATATCTGCGGTCTGCTTGTGGTATATTAGTTCTGCCACTTATTTGTTTACCATAAAGGGAGTTAGCATGACCATTGTCAGTCGATTTGCTGGCATCCAAACATGTAATATTCGGTGCTTGGATTAGATTAACCATCCAGTTGTCTATATGGATGCAATTTAGGTGCAAAATGAATAAGCACAGAATGAAAGAATTCAGAAAGTGCAGCAGTATTTCATTATAGATTAAAAGAACAGTTTCCCAAAATACAATCCAAAAAGTAATATATTATTACCTGATTTATCTCATCTTTGTTATAGTTGTAGGTTTCCAATGGCTTCCAAGAAGAGACCTTCAGGAGATAAAAATTGCAGCATCAGGAGCCAAGAACATAAGACCAGTGATGCATGTAGCAGTAGTCTAACATGGCATTATCTTCGAGTTCTGTTATTTTCAGGGCATTATCAAAGAGTATTCTGACAAGGTATTATGATCTTTTGTCCCCTAAGTTTTATCATGCCTCAACAATCACAAATGGCTGACTTTGATATCTTTCTGTTATCAACGAAAAAACTCCCTTAGGTATGTCCCTTCTTGCTACCATCCAGGAAAAAATATATTATACAAGGTTCATGCTTATTTTAACATGCAAATGCACAAACAATGCGGCAGCTTGAGGAAGTTATGCCCTGGATACACTGACACACAGATATATAGGATTAAGAAATCTACCCTATCGATATGATTGCAATCAAGAATTTACCACATCATGCATCCAATGTCCAATCCTCATTATATGTCATACACCTTAAGTACACCAGATAAGCATGTGATGACTGATAACCCTTTCTTTGCATACACAAAGAACAGCTTTTTTTAAAAAAAATCCAAAGTGCACTTAAACCCAAAAATATGAAGGTCCTAGTGCAGGAGACTCCAGCCACTACAGGATCTGGGAAGGGTCAAATGTATGCAACCTTATCCCCACGTACGGAGAGGCTGCTTCCATGTTTTGAATCCATGAAGCCCATATCACAATAGAGCAACCTTACATTTGCCCAGGCTGACTCTCCATTTAAACCAAAAAAAAAAATACAAAGAACCCAAAAATATGCAGAGTGCAGATCCGTTCCAAAATCACAATCAAACTTTAAAATATCATTACTTAATTATGATGTATCATTGTGAAACAAGCAATGTATTGCAATATTCAATAACATATAGATGTGTTCCCAAGATACATCAGTGTGCATGACACTGATAAATCCAAATAAAGGTACACAACATGCTAGACAGAACAGCAAGAACTAGTACTTTAAACCATGGTGACAACTAAAGGAAAGTAAGTAGTTAAGACATAAAAAGATAATTACCTACCATATGAATGTCCAAGCATGAGACTTTAGTACCTGAGGAGGCATAGACAATATCTTCATTTCCTGACAAGATGGTTGGTGATTTAGCGCATCTTCAAAGATCAAATCCGTTCATGAACAAATTAAAATGTAAAAAAGGCAATCCCAAAATGAATTGCACTAACCTGCTTTGAAACATAAAGAAGAAACAGGCTGCTCCCCTAAATCAATGGTAAACAGAACATCCTTGCACCGCAAATCAAACCAGCAGACGTGACCATCCTGGAGCCAAGAAGATATCAAACTACGTCACTAGAAGCAAAGTTTATCGAAAAACAAATATAATGAACATTAGTTATTAGCACATAACTCTCAGAAGGACCGGATCGTGAACTTTCTTGGACGTATGACCTAAGTAGACACTCCGTAGCATGCTAAGATATTTGCTGATAAAACGTTCGACCACACTGCATGAATAGGAAAAGTAATGAAGTTTTTCTTTTTGCCAACGAGGAACAAAGACAATCCAGGAAAAAAGTGAGTTTGCTCAAGGATTCTCATGTAGAAAAGAATGAGAAAGGAGGTCAGAAATCACCTTAGGATACTAATAAGCTAGGTTTGCTTGATACTCAAAACGGTCATCTAAAAACCAAGCTTTTCTTGGAAAAAATTGGCAAAAACATCCAAACTATCTTTCTTCATAGTCTCCCTAGAACATTTTAAAATACAGGATAAGAAAATATACACGTCCTGGATTGCGTAGGACCTGTTCAGCATCTTTGTTGTTTTTGTGTTTTTGTTTCTCTACAAATTACTGAAATACCGCATGGAGATTGATGTTGAAGATAGCATTTGCACAAATCTTCTGCTATTCCTTGCTTTCACCTTCATTCCTTTTGGAAGCGACAGATCTTTGCTTCCAAAATATCTAAAGATCTTACAGACAATTTCAGAAAAAAGAAAAAAAAAGAAAACGAAAGGGTTTCGTCATGCATTTTATTCAGTCTAGTTCATTTTCTTCTTGGGCTTTTGAAAACAAAAACCGGAGAAAAAAAAAACCAATCGGGACCGTAGACATCAAGAGAAAACAACAAAACCGAAACTAATATAGCTGACTCCGGGAAAGAATAAATTAATTTAAGATTCTTAATTTTTTGTAGTTAACACTAATTTATAGCCAGTCAGAAAGGACAGTTTACCGGTCACAAAACCAACGAGATTCTTGAATTTTCTTCGGAAAGGATTAAGGAGATTCTTGAATTTTCAGTCACACATGCACCAAAACATGAACCCTAAAATATTATTGCCCAAGGAATCTTGAAACCCTAACAGGTGGCGGGAGGAGGGAGGCAGGAGACGGAGAGAGAAAGAGAGGATACCTCGCCGGAAGAAGCGATGATCCCAGGACGGGCCCGTGAGGCGATGCAGCAGGTGACCGCTGCCTTGTGGCCCTTTAACCGTCTCGGCTTCATCCGCAGCGATAATCTTCTTCCTAAGCCCTTACTCCTCTTCTTCTCAAGAAACTCCTACCGGCACCGCTTCTCAGCTCCTCTAAATTTTAAGAGGCGCTGAACCGGAGCTGGCACGTTTACTGGGAGGACCAGGGCGCGCTGTCGGTCACGGCAATTCACCATCAAGCGGGCACAGATGTCCGATAAATTGCGAGCATCCCGGTCCGGCCCATCGCGGCCAGGGCGGGTCCACGAATTTGTGGGCTTTCGTTCCGGTGAACAGGCATGATGTTCATGGTCCGATGTTAGGCCATCTCTTTTTTTTTCTTTTTTTTTTTGGTAACATCTCAATGATCTCATCTCATTCTTTTACTTCTTGTTTCTTCCAATGAACCCAATTCGGGGCTCACGTATTCATTCTAAACAATAAATCCTCCTCGAACCATAGTCCAATCTGATCTCATGTAAAGCATCCTAAAATTGCTTTCTCGCGTAGTAGGATTTTTCTCTTTCATCGAAGAAGATATGCTCCTTCATATCTCTAGAACAAATGGATTTTCCACTTGTGCTAAAATGGCTGTGACTCGAGAAAAATTATTGATTAGAGCTATTCTGTCACATATATCTTGCACCATCCAATAGCAAACCAGCATGTCATCCAAAAAAATAGAAAAATATATTATTATCTATGCTTCATTTAAAATTTTAAATAAAAAAGATGGTTTTAAATGAAGAAAAATTTATTTTTTTAGATGGTGTCCAGGTTTGTTATTGGTTGGTGCAAGATACATGTGGTGGAACAATTCTAACCAATAATTTTTTTTAATCCAATCCCAAAACTATTCCCTCCCACTATATATTATTCCAACAAGGATTCCTTGATTTTGGTTTTTTTTTTTTTCTTCCTTTCCTATGGAAGAATGTATTCGTATAAAGGGTATTCTTTCATCAATTCACCAGAAATCCTAGAAAACAATAAGTGAAGCAACATCATGCTAGTACTACCATGCTTCTCCAGATCAAGATCCAATGCCTCCTCTACATCATGCATTAAGCTAGCTCTACCAATGGAAACCCAATCCTTTGTTGCTAAAATATGGGTTATTCTAAAAGAGATTCCTCCATAAAATAGCTCTCCAAAGATTTTTGGAATCCTAGTCCAATCCAATCCGAAAAAAGTGTGCTAAAATTGTTCTTACATTTATTGCGAAAAATATTTGTTACTATACGTATTGTCTCAAAAAGATTCCCTGATGATGATTTTTTTTCCTTTCCATTGAATAAGGCATTCATGTGGAAGCTATTTGTTCTCCAACTATCCATGGACCAGAGTTAAGAACATCTTACTCCACAAATTTGTATGATTCAAATTTTACTTTTTATTTTAAATAATAGACCTGTTACAATGTTATTCCATAGAAATCCTTTTCAAGCGATATATTTAGCTAAAATCTTACTCCATAGCATATTTGTCCAACAATTATCAAAATAATTCAGTTGAGATTGGAACATCTTACTCCACAAATTTGTATGATACAAACTTAGCTTCACATTTTTAGCAATAGGCTTTTGTTAAGATCTTACTCCATATAATTGTTTGAGTAATAAGTATTTTATTAAAATTTCACTTCACAAACATCTGTTATCCAGATTCTGACACATAATTCATGCTTCTCCCAATCACATTGTTAAGGCACAAAGAGTCTTTGGTGCTCCACATATTAATCATATCCATCGTTTCCAAGGCAAAGACATTTAAAAGCTTGCACCATATTAGTAAAAATAGGATATCTGCCTCCATACCTATGAAAATATTATTAATTAGTTTTTAATATTTCTACCAAAAAAATATTAGTTTTCAATATTAAATCTCAGCCATGGATGTCGAAAAGGGTGAATTTCGTATTGGCCCGGTGGCCTATATACTGGTTTGACAGGTTGAAAATTGAAAGGAATTTAATATAAAAAAAATGCAAATTGACATCTTAGCCTTTGTAAAATCAAATCTTCACCATTTAATTCTTTCTTTCCTACTTTTTTTTCACGTTCCTTCCTACTCTATTCACAGCTTTCTCATTCTTACGGAGGGCCTAAGTCCGCCAACAGCTATTAAAGAGAATGCAGAAACATTTTTCATTTAATAAGAGAATTACATTATACACTATAAGCAGTGCAGCATCACTTACCCTATTTGTAGTGATTGACTCATATATGAAATTAAAATATAATATATTAAATTTTATATGTGAGTCAATTATTATAAACAGTACATGCGAGCTGCACCGTGATGCACGAAGTATTTTTTCTTTCATACTCCTCATGTTTCACCTCGAATGATCTTCTCCCAGCCCACCTCCAAATGTTTTGCCTTCCACTTGTCTTGATCCCGCATCATTCCAATTTAATTGATAAGCTTCGCTCTTTCCCAATTTATGGCATGCACTCTGCTTCGCGGTTCCCCATCTCCTTTCAAATCCATGACACGATATTATTGAATTCTTTGACATAATTTGACCGAGAGTCATAAATCAGCAATCTTATACATCAGATGTGAGAAATAAAAGGCAAAACCATTTGCTGGAGGAGATTACAACTTACAAGAGAAAGAAAGAATGAGAGGAGGAGGAATATTGCTTCTGCTCACTTCAAATCTCTTTGTAAAGAGAAACTAATACCGATTATAATTAACTCCAAAATAAAACCAACTAATTAACATGACCCATATAAAATTTAATTTAATAAAAAAATTACTAACAACCTCTACTTCAACTAAATTTTACATATACCTAGTAAACCACGTAGATACACAAAAGCATTTGTCTTCAAAAGCTTGGTGAAGATATTCATTACTTGGTCTTTACTAGTACAATGCACCAATTCAATCATCTTCTTTTTCACCTGATCACGAAGAAAGTGATATCATCTGTTGGTGTAAAATTTGGTTGACATCGGATCGAGCTGGAGCTGAGGGAGATGAGGTCGCCGCCAATGACCTACAAAATAAAGTTTCATCTGAAGTCGGTGGTGGTGGCTCCGACGGGATCCTTCGATGATCAAATCAATTCTTCTGACCAACAGAAATGAAGTACTCAGGCAAGAGCTCGGCAGAATTTCAGAAAAGAGAAGAGAGCTTAGAGCTTAGAGAAAACGTATCTAGAGGATCCCTTTTTATAGGCGGAGCTTGATTGATGGTGACAGCTACAGCTGTCTAGCGCTCGAGATCTGGTGAGTTCGATACGAAAGAAAAGGTATCGTCAGGCTGATGGTGACAGCCATACCATCTGATAGCGTCGTCTGACAGTGGACCGCTCGAGGTCTGATGAGTTCGGTACGAAAGCAAAGATATCGTTAAGCTGATGGTGATAGCCATACCGTCCGATAGCGTCGTCTGTAGTAGACTGATGGCGACCGTTCGTCGAGATTTAATAGCCGTAGCTTTGAGAAAGCAGGCGTTGGTTGGTGGACTTCGGCATATATCAATTCCACAAAAGTTTGGACTCCTGAAGGAAATACGTCTAGAGAAGATTATCCGAAAGTAATCCGCTGGAGGAATCCGACTGAGGGAGAAGTCTGAAAGAAGTTTGGCTCCTGGAGGAGTTCGACCAAAGGGGAAGTTCGAAAAGAGTTCGGCTTTCATAAGCGTCCGACTAAAGGAGTGCGGAGGAAGTTCGACTTCTATAAGCATCCGACTAGAGGAGAAGCTCAAAAGAAGTTCGGCTCTCGCAAGCGTCCGACTGAAAGAGCGCGGAGGAAGTTCGACTCTCATGGACGTCCGGCTGAAGGAGTGCGCAGGAAGTTCGGCTCTCGTAGGAGTCCGTCTGAAGAAGTACGGAGGAAGTGCAACTCTCGTGGGAGTCCGACTGAAGAAGTACGGAGGAAGTTTGGCTCTCGTAGGAGTCCGACTGGAGCTCGACCGCTGAGAAGTTCGATCGATTAAAGGAATTCAGCTAAAACTCGACCACTGGAGAGTTCGAAAGGGGCTCGACCGTTAAGGAGTTCGACCAGCTGAAGGAGTTCGACTAAGGCTCATCTGCTGAAGCTCTTCCATGACTATCGATTGCATTAGGCTGAGCATCAGACCGAACTTCGATAGGAGCAGAGTTTATCCCCAATAATAGTCCCCCACTTTCAAGTTTGAAACTCGAAGGAAGGGAGTGCAGAAAAGACGACTGCCGAAGTCCTCTTCAGGGCTCTGCACTAGTTCAGGTTAAAGCTCGGAAGAGATCTCATCTCCAGCCAAAGTTGAAGTTGAAGTTGAGGCTCGGAGAAGATCTCATCTCCAACCGAGGTTGAAGTTGAAGTTGAGGCTCAGAAGAATCTCGTCTCCAACCGAGGTTGAAAGAGATCTCATCTCCCATGGTCAAGGTCGAAAATTCAGCTCCTTGGGGGAGATATTATCTCCAACAACCGAGGTTGAAGCTCGGAGGAGATCTTATCTCCTGCAGCCGAGGTCGAAGCTCAGAGAAAATCTTATCTCTTGCAGTCGAGGTTGAAGGTTGAGCTCCTCGGGGGAGATCTTATCTTCTGCAGCCAAGGTTGAAGCTCGGAAGAGATCTTATCTCCTACAGTCAAGGTTGAAGGTTGAGCTCCTCAGGGGAGATTTTATCTCCTGCAGCCGAGGTTAAAAGTTGAGCTCCTCGGAGGAGATCTTATCTCCTACAGCCGAGGTTGGCTCGATCGCTCGAGAGAAACCTTATCTCTAGCCAAGGTTGACTCGATCGCTCGAGAGAGAGATCTTATCTCTAGTCGAGGTCGAAGCTCGGAGGAAAATCTTATCTCCTGCAGGTAAGGTTGAAGCTCGGGAGAGATCTTATATCCTGCAGTCGAGGTTGGCTCGATCACTCAGAAGAGATCTTTATCTCTAGTCGAGGTTGACTCGAGCACTCGAAAGAGATCTTATCTTCTGCAGTCGAAGTCGAAGCTCGGAGAAGATCTTATCTTCTATAGCCAAGGTTGAAGGTTGAGCTCCTCGGGGGAGATCTTATCTCCTGTAGCTAAGGTTAAAGGTTGAGCTCCTCGGAGGAGATCTTATCTCCTACAGTCGAGATTGGCTTGATCGCTTGGGAGAGATCTTATCTCTACCCGAGGTTGACTCGATCGCTCGAAAGAGATCTTATCTCCTGCAACCGAGGTTGAAGTTCAGAGGAGATCTTATCTCCTGCAGTCGAGATTAGCTCGGGGGAGATCTTATCTCCTACAGTCGAGGTTGAAGGTAAAGCTCGGAGGAGATCTTATCTTCTGCAGTCGAAGTTGAAGCTCGAAGGAGATCTTATCTCCTATAGCCGAGGTTAGTCCGATCGCTCGGAAGAGATCTTATCTTTAGCCGAGGTTGACTCGATCGCTCAGGCCGAAGTTGAAGCTCGCGGAAGATCTTATCTTCAGTAGCCGAGATTGAAGCTCGAGAGAGATTTTATCTCCTATAGCCAAGATCGAAGCTCGGGGGAGATTTTATCTCCTACAGTTGAGGTTGAAGCTCGAAAAAGATATTATCTTCTACAGTCGAGATTGGCTCGAGGGAGATCTTATCTCCTACAGTCGAGATTGACGGTAAAGCTTGGAGAAAATCTTATCTCCTACAGCCAAGGTTGAAGCTTGGGGAAAGATCTTATCTCCTGCAGTCGAAGTTGGCTCGAGAGAGATCTTATCTCCTGTGGCCGAGGTTGAAGCTCGGGGAAGATCTTATCTCCTACAGCCAAGGTTGACAGAGACTTTGAAGTCTGGTCTTCGACTTTGCTCATGTTAGGACAAGATTCTCCTCTTGTTCCTAATGGACTGTGGGGGCACATAAGGATCATTGCTAGGGCCTCTCCCTCCATCTTGTCTAAAATGAACGAGGCCTTTGACTTTGCTCGCATTAAGACGAGGTTCTCCTCCTATTTCTAACGAACTGTGGGGGCACATAAGGACCATTGTCAGGGCCTCTTCCCCGATCTCGTCTAAAATGAACGAGGCCTTCGACTTTGCTCGTATTAGGATGAGGTTCTCCTTCTATTCCTAATAGACTATGGGGGCACATTAGGGCCATTGCCAGGGCCTCTCCTCCCATCTCGTCTAAAATGAATGAGGCCTTCGACTTTGCTGGCGTTAGGACGAGGTTCTCCTTCTATTCCTAACGGGCTATGGGGGCACATAAGGGCCATTGTCAGGATCTTTCCCCCCATCACATCTAAAATGAACGAGGCCTTCGACTTGCTCATGTTAGGACGAGGTTCTCCTTCTGTTCCTAATATAGCCACTATTGTTTGCTTCTTCCCTATCATCGGATAGTTTTTGCACCAAGAAATAATAATGTTGAAATGGAGAAATTTTACTGAAGAAAAATTACCAGCAGTAGCAGTACAATCTCGAATTCTCCGAGTCTCAAGGTCGTAGAAGCGTTGTCACTCCGAGCTTTTCAGATGGTAAGTTTTGGATCTGACGACCTCCTCTATTTTGTACTGGCCTTCTCAATTTGGAGCAAGCTTCTCTTGGCTTTGACATTAGGAGATGACAGCCCATCGAAGTATCAAGCTCCTAGAGATAGCATCGATGATGTCGGAAGGCGATCGATCTTCTTATTGTTCCTCCCTCATTGATGGTTCTAGCTTTTGGAGGAGGACTTCTTCGCACCCTTCTATCGGAGCTTTCTTGATGACGAGCTCGAGGAAAAGTTCGGCCTTGCTTGTGCTCGGAGGGAGCCCGTGAGCACGGCTAAACTTCATTCTATCCTCCTACGAAGCCTCCTAGGGAGAACTTCGTGCCCTTTTGTCAGGGCTTCCTTGACGACGAGCTCTTGGGGGAGCTCAGCCTCACTTGCGCATGAGGGAAATCTATGAGCGCGTGCGAACTTCACTCGGCCCTCCATTGATGGTGGGTCTATTAGACTAGTTCGCTCGTCGCTCTCATACGGTTTCTTCATCCTTCAACTTGAAGGCTTCTTTCGCATGGGCATATCTCTCGGCTTGGGCTAGCAGGTCGGCAAAGTTTCTAGAATACTTCTTCTTCAGAAAAAATAGTAAATCATTCATCTGAAGGCCGTCCTTGAGTGCGGCCATCGCAACAGACTGGTTCAGGTCCCGGACCATTAATGCCACAACGTTAAATCGGGTGACATAAGTTTGGATGGATTTTTTCTCATTCTGCTTGACATTCATCAAAAAATCCGAACCTCGGTGCGGACGTCGGCTGCTGATGAAGTGAGCCATGAACTGATGGCTCATCTGATCAAAAGAAAAGATCGTACCTGACTTCAACGTCGAGTACCAATTTTTCGCTGCTTCCTTTAAGGTAAATGGAAAGGCTCGGCATAATATGGCGTCTGGTGCACCATGGAGTGGCATCATGGTTCAAAAGACCTCTAGATGATCAACTGGATCAGAGATTCTATTGTAGCTTTTAAATTGAGGAAGCTCGAAGTTCAGCGGGATGCACTCTTGCATAATTCAGAGGAAGAAAGGAGGATCGATGCAGACGTCATCAAGGTGAGCCGGGGCGACGTGGCCGAGCTCCTCAATCTGTCGGCCCATATTCCGTAGTTTGTGATTGAGGACGTCATCTCGATCGCAGACCTTGGAGGACTTCTGACTACAAATGGAGAAGGTCTCCTCCAGAGGAGAACCATGATCCAAACTTGAGTTCTCTGCTCTCTATTTCTCCTTTCTAGCGGCGACGGGCATACCAGCCCAAATGCTCTTCCTTGGGATAGGTTTTCGCCATTCTGATGATGGGTTTCTTAACGGAGTCGTCGACGGGGGCTACCGCATGGCCTGCACCATCTCGATGAGGCCCTGAATCTGCTGCATCAGCAGGTCAAATCACTCCGGATATACCATGACCATCGATGGAGGTGGAGGTTGAAGTGCTGGTGATGGAGTAGGGGTAGATGGATCCGACTCAAATTTGGCGGCAGACGCGATAGATCTCCGAGTATTCACCTTCTTTCAGGATATTTCTTGGGATTGAATAAGAGGATAGAGACGAATCTTGGAGGAGAAGGTCGGTAGAGTCGGTTGAGCACTCCTTTAAGAATAAAGATACCTCAGAGATAGAGCCCCTCCTTCTAGCACCAATTCTGTTAGTGCAGAATTGGCACTAGAAGAAGGGGGGACTATTATTGGGGATAAACTCTGCTCCTATCGAAGTTCAGTCTGATACTCAGCTTAATGCAATCAATAGTCACGGAAGAGCTTCAACGGATAAGCCTTAACCGAACTACTTCAGCTGATCGAACTTCTCAGCGGTCGAGCTCCTTTCAAACTCTCCAGCGGTCGAGTTTTAGCCGAATCTCTTCAATCGACCGAACTTCTCAGCAGCCGAGCTTCAGTCGAACTTCTCAACGATCGAGTTTCAGTCGGACTCCTACGAGAGCCGAACTTTCTCCGTACTCCTTTAGTCGGACTCCCATGAGAGCCGAACTTCCTCTATACTCCTTCAGTCGAACTCCTATGAGAGCCAAACTTCCTCCATACTCCTTCAATCGGACGTTCATGAGAGTCAAACTCCCTCCGCGCTCCTCCAGTCGGATGCTTACGGGAGCCGAACTCCTTCCAAGCTTCTCCTCTAGTCGAATGTCTGTAGAAGCCGAACTCCCTCCATGCTTCTCCAGTCGGATGCTTACAGAAGTCGAACTCTTTTCGAACTTTTCCTTCGATCGAACTCCTCCAAGAGTCGAACTTCTTTCGAACTTCTTCCTCAGTCAGATTCCTTCAGTGGATTACTCCCAGATAATCTCCTCTAGACGTATTTCCTTCAGAAGTTCGAACTTCTCTAAAATTGATATATGTCAAAGTCCACCAACCAACGTCTGCTTTCTCAAAACTACGGCTATTCAATCTCGATGAATGATCGCCATCAGTCTACCACAAGTGATGCTATCGAACGGTATGACTGTCACCATCAGTCTGACGACATCTTTCCTTCCGTACCAAACTCATCAGGCCTCGAGCGGCCTGCTGTCAGGCGATGCTATCGGACGGTATGGCTGTCACCATCAGTCTGACGATATCTTTTCTTTCATACCGAACTCATCAGGCCTCGAGCGATCCGCTACCAGACAGCTGCAGCTGTCACCATCAATCAAACTTCGCCTATAAAAAGAGACTCTCTAGATACATTTTCTCTAAGCTCTATGTTCTCTTCTTCTTTTCAAAACTCTACCGAGCTCTCGTCTGAGCACTCCATTTCTGTTGGCCAGAAGAGCTGACTTGATCGTCGGAGGTTTTATTGGAGCCACCACCACCGACTCCAGATGGAACTTTATTTTGCAGGTCACCGACGGCGACCTCGTCTTCCTCAGCTCCAGCTCGATCTGGCATCAATCAAATTCTGCATCAACACCATCTATAAATGTGCTTGCTTCTTCCATAGTTCACTGGATTCTTTGACAACTTAATGATAGAAAAGTTGTCACAACAAATTTTTGTAGGTACATCTTGCTTGAATTCTAAATCTTCTAGTAAATTTCTGAGCCAAATTGCCTAAGATGTATATGTTACTGCTGCTATGTACTCTGCTTCAGTTGAGGAGAGGGCCATAATATTCTGCTTCTTTGAAGACTATGAAATAGCTCTAGTGCCTAAAAAGAAAACATTCAGATGTACTCCTTGCAGTATCTCAATCATCTGCATAGTCACTGTTAGTAAAACCAGTGAAAAATAATTTTTCTCTGCAATAAAAAAATACCATACTCCTAAGTGCCATTCAGATAGCGCAAAATCCTCTTTACAACTTGTAGGGTTATTTCAGTTGGACTTTTCATGTATCTACTAATCAAGCTCACCATGTATGATATCTAGCCTTGTTGCTATCTAATATATTAGACTACCAACAATCTATCTTTAGTAATTGCCATCAATTTTTCTACCACTTCTAGCTCTTGTCAACTTTAGGCCATCAATCAGAGTAATAACTGGTTTACTTTTATCCATCTTGAATTTTTTTAGAATCTCTTTTGTGTACTTCTTCTAAGAAATAAAAATGCCATCCTCCATCTGATCAACCTCAATGCTAAGATAATACTTCATCAAGCTTAAATTAGTCATGTCAAACTTTTCTTTTATGAAGCATTGAAACTCATAAATCATATCCATATCATTACCAGTGTAAATAAGATCGTCCACATAAAGACAAATAATCAAAATCTTTCCTCTATCACTATATTTAGCAAATAAAGTATGTGCTCATAGGGACAATTTATAAAACCATGTGAATCAAAATATAACTCTATATGGCTATACCAAGTTCGGGGTGCTTGCTTTAGACCATAAAGATCTTTTTTGCATCTATGTTTCTGTCTCTTTCTAACAAATCCAGGTGGTTGCTTAACACATACTTCTTTCAAAATTTCATGCGAAAAGGTAGATTTGATATCCAATTGATAAACATACCATGAATTTTGAGCAGCTAGAAAGAGGATAAGTTTTATAGTTTTTTACTGGGCCACTAGTACGGACACCTCATCATAATCAACTCATTCGTTCTGCTTAAAGCCTTTTGAAACCACTCTTACTTTGTATTTCTCTAGACTGCCATTTGACTTCAATTTGGCCCTGTAGACCCACTTCAAATCAATAGCTTCATGCCTAGGAGGGAGATCGATCAACTCCTAAGTTTCATTCTTCTCAATAGATTCAATCTCTTCAACCATAGTTTTCTACTACTACTCATCATAGGATGCCACTTCTCCTTCTGCAAATAAAGCAAAGTGCATCTACTCCTTATCCTCATCAACAATCTACTCATGATCGGTAACAAAGTCCTTCATTCATCCTGGCTGCTTTCTAACTCTCTAAGAAGTTCTCGGGGCTGATGTGCCTGATGCTACTAATAAAGCAGATGCCCTAACTAAACTATTATGCTCTCTAACTAGAGACTGTAATATTGGTGTACTAGGCTCACTCACGACTTATGCATATGTACTGTTTTCTCCTGCATCTATCAAGTCAATAGCAATATATTCTCCTATATTCATATTCCACTTGAAAGCTTTTTCTTCATCAAAAATAACATCTCCACTAATTATAATTTTTTCATAAATTAGATTGTAGAGTTTATAAGCCTTAGAATGCTCATTGTAGCCAACAAATATGTAGGCCTCACCTTCATCATTCAACTACTTTCTCTTCTCATGTAGCACATGGGCATATGTAACACATCCAAAAACTCTAAGATATCTGGCATCTAGCTTGTAACCAATCCAGGCTTCTTAAGGAGTTTTATGATATAAACTCTTTGTAGGGCACAAATTCAAAATATAAACACTCTAACATACAGCTTTAGTCCAAAACTATCTAGGTAAAGACTTAGTCTTTGACATGCTTCTCACCATGTTTAAGATAGTTAGGTTCTTTCTTTTTGCAAAACTATTTTGCCATAGGTTATATGCAGCAGTCAACTAGCGTGTAATTAATTCCATAAAAAAATATAAAATTGAGAAAATCTATTTAAAATTAATTTCTCTTCTCTATCAATTCTCAAGATTTTAATAAAATAACAATTTTTTTCTCAGCAATAGATTTAAAACTTTGAAAAATCGAAAGAACTTCAAACTTCTCTTCAAGAAAATAAATCCATATATCTTTTTATTATAATCATCAGTAAAAATAAAAAAAAATATTTTTTTCTTACCAAAAGAAAGTAGATCAATTGACCCATAGATATCTGCATGAACAATCCTAAGTAACTGATTAGCTCTTCTTACTTGTCCTCTAAGAAAAAACCACGATGCTGCTTTCCAAAAATGCAACCTTTACATAGCTGATGAGGATGATTGATAAGTGGAAGACCTATAACCATCTTCTTCTGATACAACAATTTCAAACTATAAAAATTTAAGTGCTCATATCGTAGATGCCATAGCCAGGACTTATCTTTCATAATAGTGCTGAAACAAAGCGAACTCTAAGGAGAAATCTTTAAAGAAAACATCATGTTCTCATATATCGGCATGCTAACCATTACCTGCCTATTGTCATCTTCAATTTTGCAACACTTATTCTTCAAAGATATCTCATAGCCCTTTTTCATCAATTATCCCAAACTTAACAAGTTACTTTTGAGCTTAGGAATATAAAAAATATTAGCAATGAAAGCAAGGCTACCTCACTTAGTCTAGATTGGTATCTTTCCAATGCCCTTGATCTCAATAATGAAATCATCACCAAATGTAACTTTTAAAGAAAAAACTCATCCAATTCACAAAATAAAAACTTGTTACTTGTCATATGGTTGCTAGCCCCTATATCGAGATACCATAAATTTTTAGATTTATCTTGTACGGTGTTGCAAGCAAGTAATAAATTCTCAATTACTTGTTGCTTAATTTGCTTGTTTTTGTACAGCAAGATTTTGATAACATTCATAACTATAATGACCAAATTTATTACTAGTATAACATTGATTTTGAGACTTATCTGCAATCCATCGCCCACATCCACGTTCATAGCTATGAAATTGGCCTCTACCTTGATCATGTCGACCAAAATCATCATGATTTTGATTTTCTCCTGGTATGGTATTATTGTCTGTACCTCTTCCTCTACTGAAATCTCCACCACCACTATCTCTGTCATTGTTTCTGCATCTACCACGGCCTCTACCTCTGCTATATAACCATCACCAGTCTGTGCCTTTGCTTACATAGCCTGTTCTATAGAGGTGTTTTTTTTTTATCCTTTGCTCGTGGGCCATCAAAGACCCCATCAACTCACCAACTATCAAATCATCTAAATCTTTTGCTTCTTCAATAAAATGCACCACATGCTCAAACTTTAGTATCAAAGATTAAAGGACCTTTTCAATCACTCCCAAATCTAGCATCTCTTTTCCATTAGATTTCATTTGATTCACTATGGCCAAGGTTCAAGAAAAGTAATATGAGATACTTCCTGGCGAATTCATCTTCAAGTTTGCGGACTCTGCCCACAGTGCTTGTAAGTAGACCTTCTTCACCTTGGTTACTCTTTGATATATTTTCTTGTAAGAATTAACCATGCCTCATGAGAGGTCTTTACCGTTGCAATGTTCTCAAATATACTTTCATCAACTACTTGATGTATGAAAGTAAGTGCTTTTTGATATCTCTTTCTGTTATCTTTCAGATCTGCCTTCTTTGTTGCGTCAAGAGTGGCTTCTTCTTTTTCTATATGCTCCATAAATTTCTTCTCTACTACATCCCAAATCTCTTGAAATCTAAATAAAATCTTCATCTGAATTATCCAATGATCATAGTTCTTACCGGTGAATCATGGAATCTGCAGTTGGATCGTGCCACCATTCGATCTCAATGCCATTTGGAGTATTCTCCTTTCCTCTCTTCTGCTTCCACGATCTTTGTTTCAATTAGATCTGAAAATCATTGCCAAATCTTCGGACTCTGATACCAGATGTGAGAAATAAAAGACAAAAACATTTGTTGGAGGAGATTACAAGAAAGAAAAGAAAGAGAGAAAGAGAAGAAGAGGAATATTACTTCTGTTCTACTTTAGATAACTAGGAGAGAATAATACTAATTACAACCAACTTTAAAATCAAACCAACTAACTAACACGACCCACTACACCTACCACACAAATATAAAATTTAATTTAATTCTCTTAAGATAGCATTGCTGCCGGGTGACCATGATTGATTAGACTTTAAATCGGAGATATTTGGCGGATAACCATGGAAGTTGTTGGTGCAGAAACTGGTTTACATCGGATTGAACTGAAGTGGAGGAGGATGAGGTCACCACCGATGACATGCAAAACAATGTTCCATCTGGAGCCGGTGGGGGTGGCTCCGGCAGGACCCTCCGATGCTCAAGTTAGCTCTGGCCAACAGAAATGAAGTGCTCAGTGTAGAGTTCGGCAGAGTTTCAAGGAGGAAAGAAGAGTTTTAGAACCTGGCCTAAGCGTATCTGGAGGGTCCTTTTTATAGGCGGAGCTTATTGTAACTGCCTTGATTAATGATTGTCGTAATTATTCTGATCAATGCTGATCGTTATTGATTTGATAAATGTCGATCGTTATTGGCTTGATAAATACCGATCGTTATTATCGTATAATCGTTTAGTAATGGGATCGCCTGCAGGAATCTGTCGACAGTTTGTAAAAAGTTTGACTTTCGTAGAAGTTTGGTCACTGAGGAGTTCGATCGCTGGAAAAGTCCGCAAGGAGTCCGACTTTCGTAGAAGCCCGATCGCTGGAGGAGTCCGGCTTCCATAGAAGCCCGATCACTGGAGGAGTCCGCAAAGAGTCTGGCTTTCATAGAAGCTCGACCGCTGAAGGAGTCCACAAGGAGCTCGGCTTTCGTAGAAGCCCGACCGCTGGAGGAGACCGTAAGGAGCTCGACCGCTAAGGAGCTCGGCTAAGGCTCATCTACTGAAGCTTTTTCATGACTACCAATTGCATTGTCCGCTGAGCATCTGATTGGACTTCGATGGGAGTGGGGTTTATCCCCAACAATAGTTCTTCCACTCTCGAGTTTGAAATTCGAAGGAATGGAGTACTAAAATAGGCGACTACCAAAGTTCTTTTTCGGGCTCCGCACCCATTAAAGTTGAAGTTCGGGGGATCATATCTCCTGCCCCAGAGGTTACCTCGAGGGAGATCTCATCTTGCGGCCGAAGTTGATGGAGATCCTATCTCCTGTAGACTTTGGAGCTCGGACTTAGACTTTGCTCGCATTAGGACGAGGTTCTCCTCCTTTTTCTAACGGGCTGTGGGGGCACATAAGGACCGTTGTCAGGGCCTCTCCCTCCATCTCATCTATGGTGAACGAGGCCTTCGACTTTGCTTGCATTAAGACGAGGTTCTCCTCCTGTTCCTAATGGACTGTGGAGGCACGTAAGGGCCGTTGTCAGGACCTCTCCTTCCATCTCGTCTAAAGTGAACAAGATCTTCGACATTGCTCACGTTAGGACGAGGTTCTCCTCCTATTTCTAATGGAATATGGGGGCACGTAAGGGCCATTGTCAGGGCCTCTCCTTCCATCTCGTCTAAAGTGAACGAGGCCTTCGACATTGCTCGCGTTAAGACGAGGTTCTCTTCCTATTTCTAACGGACTGTGGGGGCACATAAGGACCATTATCAGGACCTCTCCCTCCATCTCGTCTAAAGGGAACGAGGCCTTCGACATTGCTCACGTTAGGACGAGGTTCTCCTTCTATTCCTAACGGACTGTGGGGGCACGTAAGGGCCATTGTCAGGGCCTCTCCTCCCATCTCGTCTAAAGTGAACGAGGCCTTCGACATTGCTCTTATTAGGATGAGGTTCTCCTTCTGTTCCTAACGGGCTGTGGGGGCACGTAAGGACCGTTGTCAGGGCCTCTCCCCCATCTCATCTAAAGGGAACGAGGCCTTCGACTTTGCTCGCGTTAGGATGAGGTTCTCCTCCTATTCCTAATGGACCACTTTCGCTCGTTTCTCTCCTGTCATCATGTAATTCTTGCACCAAAAAATAATAATACTAAACGAAGGAGTCTTATTAAAAGCAATTTACTAGTAATACATCCTCAGATTTTCTGAGTTCCAAGGTCGGAAAAGCATTATTCCTCCAAGCTCCTTCAGACGATAAGTTTTGAACTGGACGACCTCCACCACTTCATACGGACCTTCTCAATTTGGGGTGAGCTTCCCTTGGCTCTGAGGCTATGAGACGGTGGCTCGCCGAAGCACTGGGTCCCCCACTCTGAACGTCTTACCTCTAACTCTGAAGTTGTAGTACTGGGCCACCTTCCGTTTGTAGGCTGCCATTCGGATGCGGGCTTCCTTCCTTTTTTCTTTCAGTCGATCGAGATTAACTCTGAGGTCCTAGAGGTTGAGCTGCTTGTTGAAGCCCACAACTTATGCAGATGGGAGCTTAAGTTCGATCGGGATAACTGCCTCCGTGCTGAAGGCCAAGGCGAAAGGTGTTTCCCCAGTCAGCACCCTTTGTATAGTTCGGTATGCCCAGAGGACGTGGTAGAGTTCGTTCACCCAGGCCCCCTTTACACTGTCGAGCCTTGTCTTGATGCCTTGCAGCAGTATCCGATTGGCCTAGCCCGGACCACAAGGCTCTGAAAAATCCTGCATCGATTGAGCCGGTGCCGGGGCCTACTGGTGTATGGCCTACACCGCTTGCATCGCCTCCATGAGACCACAAACCTGCTGGACGAGCAGGTTGAATTGCTCCGCATCCACCACAGCTACAGATGGAACCTGGATTGCCGGGGCTGGAGTGGGAGCAGATGGATTTGAGCGAGATCGGACCATGGAGGCCGTTGATCGTCGGATCGAAGCTCTCCTGGGAGGCATCTTCTCTTAGAAAAGAACTCTGGAGAGGAAGGAAGGAGATCTCTGGAGAGAGATCGTCGTTGAGCACTCCTTTAAAATCGAGGAAACCTCAAGAACAGAGGGGCCATTCCTCTAGCACCAAATCTGTTGGTGCAGAAATTGGTTTACGCTGGATTGAACTGGAGTGGAGGAGGATGAGGTCGCCGCCGATGACCTGCAAAACAACGTCCCATCCGGAGCCGGTGGGGGTGGCTCCAGCAGGATCCTCCGACGCTCAAGTTAGTTCTGGCCAACAAAAATGGAGTGCTCAGTGTGGAGTTCGACAGAGTTTCAAAAAGGAGAGAAGAGTTTTAGAACCTGACCTAAGCGTATCTGGAGGATCTTTTTTATAGGTGGAGCTTGTTGTAACTGCTTTGATTAATGATTGTCGTAATTATCCTGATCAATGTCGATCGTTATTGACTTGATAAATGCCGACCGTTATTGATTTGATAAATGCCGATCGTTATTGTCGTGTAACCGTTTAGTAGTGGGATCACCTGCAGGAATCCGTCGACAGTTTATAAGAAGTTCGGCTTCCGTAGAAGTTTGACCACTGAAGAGTTCAACTGTTGGAGGAGTCTACAAGGAGTCTGGCTTCCATAGAAATCCGACCACGAAGGAGTTCATAAGGAGCTCGGCTTTCGTAGAAGCTCGACCGCTGGAGGAGTCCGCAAGGAGCTCGGCCGCTGGAGGAGCTCGACTAAGACTCGTCCGCTGAAGCTTTTTCATGACTATCGATTGCATTATTGGCTGAGCATCTGGATTTCGATGAAAGCGGAGTTTATCTCCAATAAAAATAAATATATATATATATTTTGAGCTAGAAATGCATACATATATTTGGATTCGGAACATGACCAGTGAGACCACTTATACTGATTTGCGATTTCTCCAATTGGCAGTTCGCTTTAGAGAACAAAAACAGAGAGGGAGAAGCGAAACGAGTGACACGCGGTACCTGGTCTTTAACCAAAAGCAGATGAAGTAGCAAGGGCTTGACACGCAGAGCGACAAATTATACAGTGAAAGATCCGCCCCCCCGACTGTTGCCAAAAAGAGGCGGACGGAATAAAAAACACCCTCCGGTCCAAGCAAAGCAGCAGGGAGGGTGGAACCCAAGAAATGCCCCCGCCTCCACTGCCCTCCTCCGGCAGTGACAGCGGCGGGGAAGGCAGAGAAAAGAAGTCGGCCGCCCAGATGACATCATGGTTCGCCGTCTTCTTCGGGAATGCCATGGGCATCATGAAAGCACTCGACCCCAAATTTTTCCAGCCCCGAAAGCCGAAGCCATCACCTCCATCTATTTCGCCAACCTTCTCGATGGTAATGCATCTTCTGGAAACAACAAAGAAAAGCTATTTAAAAATTATTCCAATGGTTCTATGACTGTGTGCCAGCTATCTCCTTTCTCTTCACAGAAGCCCGCGGACGAAAAAGAATCAACACTAGGATCGGGACAATCCTCTGCTCGGACCGTAGAGATCATAGAGGGTGACACTCTTTGGGGCCTTTCTAGAAAATATGGAGTAGGTTCTTTATTTCTCTCTTTCTCCCGGAATTTACATTTCTATTTGCGGCAAATTTATGTTATGGAACATGGTGGGCTTCTCTAGGTATCAATCGAAGCAATCAAAGAGGCGAACGGGATCACAGGGGACACCATCTATGCCGGAAAGAAGCTGATCATCCCTTGAAATGAAACGGTTCTCCTTATCGGTTTGTCTTCCATTTGAAATCTGGGTTTTACGAGTGAGTTGAAGATGTTGCGTATCTGTGACATTGAAGACCATCAGCAGACATAAACAGTTATACTTCATTAGTTTGCATCAAGTGCATTACATTCATTCACCAAGTATATTGCATTCTTTACCGTTGATGGTGAAAGCAATAATTCATTCTTTCTTAGGTTGATAGAGTTACCCGTGTTACCACGATCTAGAAAATGCCAAAATATTTGCTAGCTAGCGTGCTCTGGAAAGACCACACTCTGTCGACTTTATCTGTCAAAGGATTTTAGTTGAGCTTTTTTCTCAATGAATCTTGGTTGTGCACTCAAGCGTACTATTAACCGTGGGCTACGAAATGGCCCAGGGAAATTAATGATTTGGAATCAGGACGTGGTGGGAAACAAACGCTGGTGCAATCATAGAAGCTGCTTGGAATAGGTCCTTGAAAGAGCACTTGGAGCACTCGTTGACGCGTTTGTCCCGTAAACTAGGAAAATCTACGATCTAAATTGTTTAGAATGGAGCAATTCTTGTTCATCTAAGATTAAATCTAAATTTTTGAAAATAACTTGAAAGTTTGGCATCACCTTCCGGAATCTAATCTTTTCTTTGTCTTAAATTATAGAATCTAATCTTTTCTTTTACTTGTACCTATTTATATATATTATGTAATATACATTAATTTTTTATTATAAAATAAATTAGGAGGTAACTCTCTGTTACCTCCCTTTTTCTTCAAAAAAAAAAAAAAAAAGGTTTAGGATATAAGCGAAGCCATATACATCATTTGCTTGATATATCACATGTAAAGATAGAATATCAGCATTTTCTGATGCCCCTGGATGTGTCCCACGGTCAGGCAGAGGTGGTTGTTGTTTTATTGGTTCCAAAAATAAACCGGGCCAAATCTGTTACACATTTCATAGCTCAAGCTTGCCTCAGATTGATGTTGAACTAAGAAATGTGGTTTGAGCAGGGCAGATGGCAGCCTGACCCAGACCGAAACGCAATTGCACTCACATTTTGCTCATTTCTCACATGGTGTAATTCTCAATTGCACCCTCCAAGGCTTGTTTCAATCTACTTTTGAGTGCTAGTTTGGGCAACTACATAGGACTAAAGACATGTTTGGTTAAAAAAAATTAGAACTTTATAATGGAAACGAAAATTAATAACTCTCCTTTCAGCCTTCTGATCGGAGGACCCATTTCTATTTTGGAAACTTAACTTGTACGACTGTGAGGCTGAGAATCTGGCTGGAAATCCGGCCACGTCTCCATCAGGGCCGTCAAATCGGTAGCCCGAGTAGGTTTTCCGCCATGCTCGATTGGGCCTCCCAACCCGCATTACGATGGAGCGGTGCGCCCACGTCATTCGGTGGTCCTCGTAGAACAGGTGACGTCGGTTGGCACGTCCGTTCCCGGGCGGTGGGGTGATGTATCACGGGGTTGGATGGGGTTTGCATGATGAGATGAGGAGTTGGGTTTAAGCTATCCGGCGGTCTCAACTCATAATCATCAACAGCAACCATTCCGCGTTTATTGCCCCATTGGGCTCACGAGGGGCTAAACCATCCTCACTCGTGAGAAATGATACGATATAAATATATATTATATATTATATATATAATAGCTTCTTGACGATGTTAAAATATTAACAATTTAATCTGCTATCAAAATGATGCTACCGTCCTAGTTTTACCGGATATCCTCCGAAGAGACAAAATGATGCCGCAGTCCTTCCAACATAAAGGCTGAAAAGGGATTGCATATTTATCATTTTCACTATTGAGGCTATTAATTTTATTTTTTTTAATTCAGCATTGATATTTTAATTTATAATTTAAAAAATTAATGATATAATGGTGATAATAATTTTTTGATTGATGATAAATCTTTTCGACTATAATTCAAAAATAGATGTTAAGATGAATATTAATCAGATAATCGATTATCATCTTATATTGAACTATTATCGGCGCCAAGAAATAAATGATCGATAGCAAATTAATTCCAGCATCCAACTCATCGTCGGCAAAAGAAAATAACTAACTAATTGTTAATCAGTTAATTTATAGACAGTCTATGACTTTTAATTAACTTCTTCAATGGATATGATGACTTTAACAATCATATAATCGTTTATCAATTCGAATATCAGAACTATTGACGGTCTGTTAGTATGATAGTATCACCGACGTATAGTCCGTATAATATTTATCGATATATAATTAGTATATCAAAAATTGTTAGTGCAAAAAGTGCATAACGATCATTTCACAATTATATAGTGGACTATAACTGCTCATGATGGGTATTAACTACTCATTCCATGATCACATAATATCGGAATAAGCAAGATTCACGATGCCTAACCATTACGAATCGTTACTAATAATTTATCAATAAAAAGAAGGTAAACGGATAATATTAGTAAGTTATTTTTGGGCTAAACTCTATCATACTTTATATTCTACTTTTTTATTGGACCAAATTCCTCCTCTTTAACTTAAGCATCGAAGGATTTTCATCAAAAATAATTTTAGTTAGTGAAAACGCACTCTTGTAGGTCATTTCACATGAAATCGGACATCTTAGACATTTGGCCGCAACATCCATGAATATGAATAATATATAAATAATAAAAATAATATTTATATCCGTTCTATTGGGCACAAAAATAAATTACTAAACATATACATCTAATGAATGGATATAAATACAACTTAGATATTAATTATATTAATAATTTCTATATAAATATAAATTAGATATTAATTTTAATATTAATTAAATTGTAAATAAAATTAATATTAATAGTATAATCATTAAGGATGTGAAGCAGAGCCAGAACCACTATTTGGATTACATGCAACACTTGGATAATAAGACAAAGTCTCGAGCATGGTTAATCTGATTAAGGATTGGGATCGTTCGAGTTACTAGTCGATAATTGAGTGTACCAAATTTTATATGATATTAAAAATATCAAAAAATGATAATTTTTTGTAAAGTTTTCAATAATCCCTTTAATGGAGGTTTATTTTTACGGGCACTAATATATTGAATTTTTTTGGTTAGATTTAGGATAAATTGTTGGGGATAAATCCCGCTCCTGCCGAAGCCCGGCCCAACGCTCAGCCCAATGTAACCAGTAGCCGCTGAAGAGCTTCAGTGCCAGGCGCCAGGCCGAGCCCCTAACACGGCCGAACTGCCTAGAGGCCGAACTCCCCTGCACCAAGGTCCGGGCCGAACTGCCTAGAGGCCGAATCAGCGAACCCTGACCGAACTCCTTCGGATCCCACGGCCGAACTCCTTCGGACCGACCCCAGGCGAGCCCATGCAGCCGAACTCCTTCGGACTTCCCACGGCCGAACTCCTTCGGACCCCCCCACGGCCGAACTCCTTCGGACCGACCCCAGGCGAGCCCGTGCAGCCGAACTCCTTCGGACTTCCCACGGCCGAACTCCTTCGGACCGCCGAACTCCTTCGGACCGACCCCAGGCGAGCCCGTGCAGCCGAACTCCTTCGGACTTCCCACGGCCGAACTCCTTCGGACCGCGACTCCAAGCGGCCGAGCTTCAATGAAGTCCTCTCAGCGGCCGAACTCCTCAGCGGACGGGCTTTAGTAGAATCCCCAAGCGGTCGTCACTCAGGAGCCCGAACTCCTCAGCAATCGTCACTCAGGAGCCCGAACTCCTCAGCAGTCGTCACTGGGCCGAACTCCTCAGCGGTCGCCCTCATCAAACTTCGGCCGACCGAGCTCCTACCGACCGAACTCTCAAGTGTCCAAGCCTCAGCCCAAGTCCAACAGCCGGCCGAATCCCAGACGGCCGAGCCGCGGCTTCTCAGCAGCCGAACTCTTCTGCGGACGGGCCTTAGCTGCATACCTCTCGCCAGACGCCTATGGGAGCCGAACTCCCTCCTATCTTCCTCTTCAGGAGCCCGAACTCCTCCGAAATGGGCACACGACGAAGGCCTTCATCCCTTCATTCGGCAAGCTCTGCAACCATCACCATCAGTCAGTCCGCCGCACCATCAGTCAGTCCGCCGCGGGCGATAGCGACCGATAGCGACCCACTGTCAGGCGGCGATGGCTGTCACCCTCCATCCGCCGCACGCGGCGCCAGTGAGACTGACTCCACCGAACCTCTCGAGCGGCCCGGCCAGCACGCGGCTGCAGTTGTCACCATCAAGCTCCACTATATCAAGGACCCTCCCGACACACTAAGGGGAAGCTCTCTGGACTCTTGACTCTCTAAGCTCTCCTCCACATCTCTAAGCTCCGGAACTCATTCCGAGCACTCCATTACTGTTGGTCAGAAACTAACTTGACCGTCGGAGGGTCCTGCCGGAGCCACCACCCCACCGGTTCCGGACGGGACTTCGTTTTGCAGGTCCCCGGCGGCGCCCAGCGGCCTCGATTGCGGCGACCCCCGGCGGCGACGGATTTCTGCACCAACAGATTGGCGCTAGAAGGAAGGGCCTGAACCTTCGAGGTTCCCTTGTTCTTAAAGGAGTGCTCGGCGACGATTTCCCTCCCCTGCTCCGGATCTCTCTCCTCCCTCTTCAGTATTCCTTTTCTGAAAAGAAAAATGCCTCCCAGAAGAACCTCGACCCGGAGGTCGGCAGCCTCCGCGGCCCGATCCCGTTCGGGTCCGTCCGCTCCCACTCCGGCCCCGGCGACGCGGGCCCGCTCCGTACTCGCGGTAGATGCGGAGCGGTTCGACCTGCTTGCCCAGCAGGTCCGCGATCTTACGGAGGCGGTGCAGGCAGTGCAAGCCACGCATTCGCGAGGTCCAGCGCCCACTCGACCGGCGCGGGGTTCCCCGGAGCCCGGGAATCCAGTCCAGGAGCGACCGATGTGGGCTACCCAACCTCCGGCCCTCGGGAGAGAAGGGCAGCCGGCAAAGAGCCCCTGCTCGGACCGCGGCTCAACCCAGGGAGAAGCTTCGCACCCCTTCCGCGAGAAGACCTTGGGGATTAAGGATCGCGAAGATTTCCTGGACCAAAGGCTCATGGAGATGGGACGGCGCATAGAAGAACTTCGTCATACTCCTTCCTCCCGCGGTAACGATATTTGCACTGATCCTCCCTTCTCACAGAAAATTATGCAGGAACAGGTACCACCGAACTTCAAGCTCCCGCATTTTGAAAGCTACGATGGGACCACTGACCCGGTCGACCATTTGGAGGCCTTCAGGACGACGATGTTACTCCATGGCGCGCCTGATGCCATTTTGTGTCGGGCTTTCCCTTCTACCCTCAAGGGAGCGGCTAGGAATTGGTACTCGGCGCTTAAGCCGGGCACCATCCTGTCGTTTGACCAAATGAGTCAACAATTCGCGGCCCACTTCGTCAGCAGCAAACGGCCGCGCAGAGGCTCGGATTCCTTGTTGGCCATCAGGCAAAAAGAGGGGGAACCCATCCGGGCTTACGTCACCCGGTTCAACGCTGCCGCGCTGGAAGTCCGGAACCTGGACCAATCAGTTGCTATGGCCGCCCTCAAGGGCGGCCTTCAGAAGAACGACCTGCTGTTTTCCCTGGAGAAGAAATATCCCAGGGACTTCGCTGACATGCTAGCTCGGGCCGAAAGCTATGCCCGGGCAGAAGAGGCTTTCGAGGCCAAGGATAGTGAAGCTCGCGACAAGCGACGAGTAGGCAGAGCGGGAAGGCCTGCCGAGGAAAGAAAGCGCACCGAAGCCTGGCCGCGTTCCCGAACTCCCCCTGGTCGCGGGCGTGCCCGGACTCCACCTCAGGCTCGGGGGCGGGAAGCCACCGACGGAAGGGCGCGCGCCGAAGTTCTCCTCGGCACCGAAGTCCCCCCCGACGCCGAAGTTCCCCCCGGCGCCGAGGTTCTCCCTCGCGACGAGGTCCCTCCCCGCGCCAAGGTTCTCCCCTCCGACGGCGTTTTCACAGCTACGCCCCCCTCAACGCCCCGAAGGCTCAAGTGCTGCTGGAGATCAAGGGACGACTTCCGGAGCCGGAGAGGATGCGTTCCCATCCCAGAAAACGCAACCCCAACAAGTTCTGCCTTTACCACCGTGACCACGGTCACGATACCGAGGAGTGCATCCAGCTCCAGGACGAAATCGAGGAGCTGGTCCGGCGGGGCAGGCTTGGCCGATTCCTGCGAAGACGATCTAAAGAGCAGGAAGATCGGCCGAGAATGTTGCCGCCGAATGGGGAAGATCGGCAGGAGGACCGGCCGTCTCTTGGCGTCATTAACACCATCTCGGGAGGACCGCAGCAGGGAAAGACCGACGAATCCGAGGGATCGGCAAAGAGGCAGAGGACCTCGGAGCCCGTGACCTTCACCGAGGCAGACGCCCAGGGGATCAGATTTCCGCATAACGACGCGGTTGTAATCTCTTTAAACGTCGCTGATTATGATGTACGCCGCGTTTTGGTGGATAATGGAAGTTCGGCGGACATATTGTTTTACGATGCCTTCTTAAAAATGTCCCTACCTGACACCCGCTTAGGACCTGTAAATTCCCCCCTGGTGGGATTTGCCGGACACGCCGTTCCGGTCGAAGGCATGGTGACTTTGGCGGTGACGGCGGGCCAATCCCCAAAATCGGCCAAGGCGCGGATCGACTTTTTTGTCGTGAGGACCCCGTCCGCCTATAATGCAATCCTTGGGCGACCAGGCCTTAACGCGCTACGGGCGGTAGTGTCAACCTACTACTTAAAGATGAAATTCCCGACGAGCCATGGAGTCGGCGAAGTCAGAGGAGACCAAGCCCTGGCAAAGTACTGCTACTCAATCGCCCTGCGCGAGGGAGACCGGCCCGACCCTTGCCTTGTTGATGGACTGGACGTCCGCGACGACCTCACTGAAGAACGGGGCGAACCTGCGGAAGACCTCGTCCCTGTGTCCTTACGCGATGGAGACCCGGGGCATGAGGTGCGGATCGGCTCCAACTTAGCGGCCAAGGTCAAGGGACAGCTCGTCGCTTTCCTCAGAAGGAATGCAGACGTCTTCGCCTGGGCCCCAGCGGATGTACCAGGGATCGACGCCGATGTCATAGAACATCGGCTGGCCATCGACCCAAGGCACCGACCCGTCAGAGAAAAATTACGCCGCCAAGCCCCAGAAAGACAGAAGGCGGTAGCCGAAGAAGTGGATAAGCTCCTTGAAGCTGGACTCATCCGGGAGGTCAACTATCCGACCTGGGTCTCGAACGTGGTCCTCGTCAAAAAAGCAAACAACAAATGGAGGATGTGCGTCGACTTCAAGAAGCTGAACAAAGCCTGCCCAAAGGACAGCTACCCCCTGCCGAGGATCGATCAGCTGGTGGACGCAACCTCGGGCCACGAGCTCCTCACTTTTATGGACGCATTTTCTGGTTATAACCAGATACGCATGGCGCCCGAGGATGAAGAAAAGACCACCTTTATTACTGACCGAGGTCTCTATTGTTACAGGGTCATGCCTTTCGGACTCAAGAATGCAGGAGCCACCTACCAGCGCTTGGTCAACAAGGTCTTCAAGGGGCAGATCGGCCGCAACATGGAGGTGTACGTGGACGACATGCTGGTCAAAAGCCGAGCCTCGACAGACCACCTCGCCGACCTTGAAGAAACTTTCGGTGCGCTTAGGAGGCACAAGATGAAGTTGAACCCGACCAAATGCGCCTTCGGCGTGACCTCCGGAAAATTTTTAGGATTCATGGTGTCGAGACGCGGAATCGAGGCAAATCCCGAGAAAATCCGAGCCATCCAGGAGATGACTGCCCCGAAAACAATTAAGGAAGTTCAGCGCCTGGCTGGGAAGGTGGCGTCCCTGAACCGCTTTGTCTCGAGGTCGGCCGAGCGGTGCCTGCCTTTCTTCCAGGTCCTCAGGCGACCGAAAGATTTTTGCTGGACAGCGGAGTGCAAACAGGCATTCGAGGAGCTTAAAAACTACCTCGGCGCGCCCCCACTGCTGGCAAAGCCCGAACCTGGAGAAGGGCTGCTCCTATACCTAGCTGTCTCTCCAATGGCCCTGGCGGCTGTCCTGGTCAGGGAAGATGCGAAGGCGCAACAACCAGTCTACTACGTGAGCCGAGCCTTGAGGGACGCGGAGACCAGGTACTCCAAGTTAGAAAAACTAATTTACTGTCTTCTGATCGCAGCCAGGAAGCTCCGACCTTACTTTCAGGAGCATACCATCACGGTCCTCACGGACCAACCAATAAGAGCCGTCCTCCACCGAGCAGACGCTTCAGGAAGAATCGCCAAATGGGCGATCGAGCTCACGGAGTTCGACATCAATTACCGGCCCAGGCCATCGATCAAGGCTCAGATACTGGCGGACTTCGTGCTGGAATGCACCGCACCAGTTGAAGCCGAGCTTGAATCAAGCGAGACTATCATCGGAGGGAGACCAGGCCCCAACGAAGCCGAGCTGTGGCGGTCGAGCTTCCCTGAAGAAAGGGCCGACCTTCTTGAAGGCGCCTGGGTTCTGCATGTGGATGGCTCATCCAACTCTAGCGGGGCCGGCGCAGGGCTGGTCCTGGTTAGCCCCGAGGGGATCGTCACCGAGTACGCATTGCGCTTCGAGTTTCCCACAACCAACAATGGGGCCGAGTATGAAGCGCTGATAGCCGGGCTGCAGATAGCCAGGGAATTGAAGGTGGGTCGGCTTCAAGTCTATAGCGATTCCCAGTTGGTGGTCGGTCAGGTCGGCGGCAGCTACGAGGCGCGGGAGGAAAGCATGGTGATGTACCTCGGGAAGGTGAAGAACTTAATACCAGCCTTCGACAGCTTCGACATTCGGCACATCCCAAGGACCGGGAATACAAGGGCCGACCTCCTCTCCAAGTTGGCCACCTCTGCCCCGGCCGAACTACCAAAAGAGGTGTTTCTGGAAACTCTGAAGTGCCCGACCACCGAGGAACCTCAGGCCGTCCTGCGGACGGACTTCGAGCCCAGCTGGATCGATCCGCTGATCGCCTACCTCGAAGAAGGGGTCCTCCCCCACGACCGGAGAGAAGCTCGGAAGCTCAGGAGTCAAGCCTCCCGCTACGTCTTGTACGAGGGCAGGTTATATAAAAGGTCGTACTCCCTCCCGTTGCTGAGGTGCCTCCGACCCTCTGAGGCCTGCATCGCGCTACAGGATGTCCACGAAGGACTCTGCGGAAGTCACGCGGGAGCCAGATCCCTATCGCAAAGACTACTTCGGCAAGGGTACTACTGGCCAACCCTACTTCGTGATTCCACGGAATACGTGAAGAGATGTGACCGCTGCCAGAAGAACGCCAGCGTGCAAAGGCAGCCGGCATCCGAACTCACTCCGCTCACTGCACCCTGGCCCTTCGCGCAGTGGGGGATGGACATCCTCGGCCCCTTCCCAACGGCGTCCGGACAACGGAAGTTCCTCCTGGTCGCGATTCGACTACTTTACCAAGTGGGTCGAGGCGGAACCACTAGCGAAGATCACCGAGGCCAAGGTGCAGGACTTCGTCTGGAAGACGCTGATCTGCCGGTTCGGTCTGCCCCGAGCCCTCATAACCGATAATGGGCGACAGTTCGCTGGAGCCCGGTTTGCCGAGTTCTGCGAAGGACTAAACGTCTCCCACCACTTCACATCGGTGGCTCATCCGCAAGCCAATGGGGAAGCCGAAGTGACCAATCGGACCCTGCTGCAAGGCCTCAAGACGAGGCTCGACAGGGCAAAAGGGGCCTGGGCAGACGAACTCTACCACGTCCTCTGGGCATACCGAACAACGCAGAGGGTACCGACCGGCGAGACACCCTTCGCCTTGGCCTTCGGCACCGAGGCAGTCATCCCGATCGAGCTCAAACTTCCCGTCTGCTCGAATCGTGGGCTTCAACGAGCAACTCAACCCCCAGGACCTCAGAACCAACCTCGACCTTCTGGAAGAAAAGAGGGAGGCAGCCCGCATCCGAATGGCCGCCTACCAACGGAAGGTGGCTCGGTATTACAATTCCAGAGTCAAAAGCAAGGCGTTCAGAGTTGGGGACTTAGTGCTCCGACGAGCAGCCGTCTCTCAGCCCCAGAGTCAAGGGAAGCTCGTCCCAAATTGGGAAGGTCCGTACGAAGTGGTAGAGGTCATCCGACCTGGAACCTATCGCCTAAAGGAGCTCGGAGGACTAGCGCTTCCCCGACCTTGGAACTCAGAAAACCTGAGAATGTACTACCAGTAGTTTCCCTCAATAAAACCTTGTTGCTCGACACTATCGTTTCAGGGTCACTGGGAAAAGAAGCGAGCGGAAATGCCCCCACAGCCGGCTAGGAACAGGAGGAGAACCTCGTCCTAGCGTGAGCAAAGTCGAAGGCCCCGTCCACAAAGGACGGGATGGGGGGAGAAGCGAGGACGACGGTCCTCATGTGCCCCCACAGCCGGCTAGGAACAGGAGGAGAACCTCGTCCTAGCGTGAGCAAAGTCGAAGGCCCCGTCCACAAAGGACGGGATGGGGGGAGAAGCGAGGACGACGGTCCTCATGTGCCCCCACAGCCGGCTAGGAACAGGAGGAGAACCTCGTCCTAGCGTGAGCAAAGTCGAAGGCCCCGTCCACAAAGGACGGGATGGGGGGAGAAGCGAGGACGACGGTCCTCATGTGCCCCCACAGCCGGCTAGGAACAGGAGGAGAACCTCGTCCTAGCGTGAGCAAAGTCGAAGGCCCCGTCCACCAAGGACGGGATGGGGGGAGAAGCGAGGACGACGGTCCTCATGTGCCCCCACAGCCCGTTAGGAACAAGAGGAGAACCTCGTCCTAACGTGAGCAAGGTCCAAGGCCGAGCCCCAGAGTCTACGGCAAGCTTCACTGCAGAAGACGAGGTCTCCTTCAGACCTCAGCTTCAACTTCGGTATCAGCATCAGCGGGAGACGGGATCTCCCCCAAGCGATCATAACCTTGACTGCAAAAGAGGAGGTCTCCCCCGAATCGACTTCGGTTGATGAAGGCAATGTCAACTCCGACCCTGACCACGGGGGGCGACATTGACTCCGGCCTCAACGTCGGCTTCACCAATTTTGGCTGGAAACGAGTCCCACTTCAACTCCAAACATCGACTGGGGATGAAACCTCCCCCAAGCCTCAGCTTCAACTTCAGCGTCAATATTGGCTGGAGATGAGACCTCCCCCGAGCTTCAGCTGCAACAAATGCGGAGCCTGGAAGAAGACTTCGGCAGTCGCCTGTTTTGGTACTCCCTTCCTTCAATTTTTGAACTCGGGAGTGGGGGGGCTACTGTTGGGGATAAATCCCGCTCCTGCCGAAGCCCGGCCCAACGCTCAGCCCAATGTAACCAGTAGCCGCTGAAGAGCTTCAGCGCCAGGCGCCAGGCCGAGCCCCTAACACGGCCGAACTGCCTAGAGGCCGAACTCCCCTGCACCAAGGTCCGGGCCGAACTGCCTAGAGGCCGAATCAGCGAGCCCTGGCCGAACTCCTTCGGACTTCCCACGGCCGAACTCCTTCGGACCGACCCCAGGCGAGCCCGTGCAGCCGAACTCCTTCGGACTGCCCACAGCCGAACTCCTTCGGACTTCCCCACGGCCGAACTCCTTCGGACCGACCCCAGGCGAGCCCGTGCAGCCGAACTCCTTCGGACTCCTTGCCCACAGCCGAACTCCTTCGGACTTCCCCACGGCCGAACTCCTTCGGACCGACCCCAGGCGAGCCCGTGCAGCCGAACTCCTTCGGACTGCCCACGACCGAACCCCTCAGCGAGCCCTGGCCGAACCAACTAGCAACCGAAGTCCTTCAACTGGCCAGCCGAGCTTCTTCGGGCCTCTCAGCGGTCGAACTCCTCGGCAACCGTCCCGCGGCCGAACTCTACAGATGGCCGACCCTTCAGCCAGACGAACTCCCCCAGCTTCCCCCTCGGCCGAACTCTGTTACAAGTCCGAACTCCATTGGACGAACTGTCGCCTGCAGCAAGATCGGACGGCGCCTTCCTCTCCGTACCGGACTCCATGCGGCCGACGACTCGCCAGTATGGCTCCCACGATCTACCGGACGACGCCTTCCTCTCCGTACCGGACTCCATGCGGCCCACGGCTCGCCGGTATGGCTCCCACGATCTACCGGACGACGCCTTCCCTCTCCGTACCGGACTCCATGCGGCCCACGACTCGCCGGTATGGCTCCCACGATCTACCGGACGACGCCTTCTTCTCCGTACCAAACTCCATGCTGCCCGACGACTCTCTGCCAGACGGCACAGCCGTCACCATCAACTAAGCTCCGCTATAAAAGGACCCCTCCCGACATACTAAGGCTAAGCTCTCTGAACTCTCGACTCGCTCTCCTCCTCACATCTAAGCTCCGGAACTCATTCCGAGCACTCCATTACTGTTGGTCGGAAGCTAACTTGACCGTCGGAGGGTCCTGCCGGAGCCACCACCCCACCGGTTCCGGACGGGACTTTGTTTTGCAGGTCCCCGACGGCGCCCAGCGGCCTCGTTTTCGGTGACCTCCGGCGGCGACGGATTTCAGCACCAACAGCACATATAGAAGTTATTGATATTTTCAATTATTTTGAGTAGTAAAGCTTTCAAAATACCATCAAGGATAAATGACATAATTCATTTTTCTATTTTCTATTAAAGGAAAAAGACATCAGGCTATTTTTATGAAAATAATTAATTATTGAAATATCATAATATACTCTAATATTCACATGCAATATTCTCAATATATTTTAAATAAATAAAATAAATTATCATTATATATCAACACCTAACATTATCATGGTGATTAAGAAGGTCCGCCAAATAGATAGTTAGAAGTTTAATTTGGTGAGGAATAATAGGATCATATTGGATAAGTTAAGAATTCGTATAGAAATCTTAATATCTTAAACGTGTGGATTTTGAAGTAATAGGATCATTTTTAGATAATTCGTACATAACAGGATCATTTTGAGATCTATTCGTCTAAACGTATGGATTTTTAAATAATATCTTAATATGGTATCAGAATCTAGTGATCCTTCTCATCCATTGAAACCTTTATGCTTCCATTTTTTAATCCACATATCATCTCTTGTTTGGGGTTTTGTCTTTTGGGCTCTACATGTGGGAGGGGTATTAAATAATATTAATCTCATATAAGATAGGTTAAGAATTCATGTGGTATTTATATATTCTAAGAGGTATTTGGTTGGAAAAAGTTGAGGTGTAGAATCGAAATAGAAATGAATGATTCTCATTTCAATAGTTTGGTTGGAAGAAGTTTTACTCTGATTTCAATTTCGAGATAAAATGGCAATTGCCCAATCTGCCTAATAACTTAATCCTCATTTTCTTCTAAGTATTTAAATTTTAATCCTAATTATGATCCTAATTTTAATTTTGGTTACGAATTAAATATTTCAAAAAAATTGATCATTCCAATTTTTATTCTGATTTTGATTTCTGTCATGAATCAAACACTCCTTAAAATCATCCATTTATACATTTGGTTTTAAATAGGACCTTAACATAATTCCTAATTAAACCAACCCCTACCATATCGAAGAAGATGTGAGAGGTGATACCATTCAAACCAGTGCTTTTGTTGTTGTGTTGGCCAATGGCAAGGCTAATTATGGAGGGACCTATAAGCCCTTTCTAGATGCTAGAAAAGCCCTGGAAAGAATGATCATTACTGTACATAAATAAGAATAATGGTTTCTATTTTATTCTCTCCATGGCATCCAAACTACGTCCCTGAACCTAGATTCACTTTTGTTTTTATTTTACAGAGAAATTCTCTCTCAAAGCTTGTAAGCCCCATATTTCAACCTATTAATTAATCTCTAAAAATCATTAAACATATTCACTTTGACTTTCTTGGGACCCACCTAATGATTACATGATATCCTTACTTTACAACTGTTTGTTTTTTTAGCATCGACACGTCGACTTCACCCAAAGCACTTTAATCATCTCAACTCCACATTACACTCCCATTCTGATGGTATGGTCATCGCAACAAGAAATAAAAAGTATTTGGCTAATCATTCTCATTTGATTCTTACAAATATCTAGAATTCACACGCAACTCTTAGACAAAATAGGTACGGCATATATTTGTTTCTCAAATGGCAAACACGTCTTGGCTTTGTTGTCTCAAGGTTTCCTCCGCGCATTTTACTTTCTTCAATCTAGTTCATTAGTGGTCGCAAGTCCATTCCTATTTCAATTCTATAGTTAACAAACAGTTATAGCGTGCAGCTATTTGTTACCAGGTTAAAGAAATTGCTTAAACGCATCAGATCACGCATCACTATCTTCCTTCTGTTCTCTCTTTTTAATTGAATAGGAAATGTCTTTGACAGCTCCAATAATCCAATGGGGGCACAAAAGGAAATCCACTCTGAGTAATTTCCCTTTTTTAAATATTTAAATGGATCATGATGTTGTTTATGTCTAAAGGTTTGCACACCCAGCCCCCTTGCTTGATATAAAACCCATCGGCCATTGGATCTGAAAATGAGAAAATTTAGCTGCAAACAGTGAAAACCACTCAAAGTAAAAATATATATAAAAAAAGAAATGTCAAGAGATCGTGATGAGGAATTATATCTAGATGTTATGCATTGCATGATTGTGCATGCCACCAACTATAGCCACTTATTTTTATAACTGTGCCACGAGTGCTTGATAAATGAGGTTTACGGGAATGAATGCCCATGATTGATGGCGTACATGGCATCGGCAATATGGTGCATGCAGTATAGGATGTAATTTCTCCATCATCATGCATGCCATTATCGCTTTATAAATTGTTAGGTGATCTAAACCCAGCTGTCTTCAATAATTGATGCAAAACCCTTTGACCATTGATCTAAAAGTGCCGAGCGTTGCTATAGCGGAAAGTAGTTCAAAGTTGATATTCTTATTTCTAAAATTAAAAAAACATATTGCAATCAAGCATTTCCCTCTTCTTGTTAACAGAAGGATGGCCTTCTTCCTGCTTCAAAAAAGGATGGACTTCTTCCGATTACCTCGGAGGAAGAGACAATGACAATTTCCTTATGCTGTCCTAGCAACAAGTCCATTTTCCTGACATTCTTTCAATTCCATTACAGATGTCTCCTACGATCACAAAGCTACTATCTTTCTCCTCTTATATATATATATCATTGGATTGTATAATAATCATTTCAAGATTTGTATCACAAAACTACTATCTTCTCTCTCTCTATATATATATATATATATATATATATATATATATATATATATATATATATATATATATATATATATATATATATATATATATATATATGCATAAATCATTGGATTGTATAATAATCATTACAATATATATATATATATATATATATATATATATATATATATATATATATATATTATATATATATATATATATATATATATATATATATATGCATAAATTATTGAATTATATAATAATCATTTCAAGATTTGTATAGCTGTATGATTAAAATATTTCAAGGTCCATATAAGAGCATCCGATGGTCAATGCTATGAAAAAAGATCTGTCATTTTTTTATGTAAAAGATACAAACCGAACTTGATAGTCTTCAAGTTTTTTTTGATCATCGGATTAAACATGAATCACTTAGATTTCAACCGATTAAAGTATTAATATGCATGGTTGATATGATAAATATTTTAAAAATTAAAATTATTTTAATATTAAAATTAATGATAAATTTTGTAATTAGATTGAATTTTATTATTATTTTTTAAAAAAATATTCTTCATAAGCTATTGAAGACCAAGCCATTAGAAGCAGAAGAATGGGTGAAGAAGCTATAGGTAAAAAAAAAAAAATAAAAAAGTTGAAGAAAAATAGAAGAGTAATAAGTAGAAAATCATCGGAGAATTCGAAGAAGCCATTGGCAGGACAAAAGGGTGAAACATAGAAAAAAAAAAAATATATATATATATATATATATATATATATATATATTAAATTTTTAAAAATAATAAAAAAATATATATAATAAAAATATATAATATTTTAAATATTTTTTTAATAAAATATTATAAAAAAAAAGTATGATAGTAAAATTTTAATGCTAATCTTATATTTTTTATGTTAATTAATCAGAAAAAGCAAATTTTGATGATCAAACACAGATGGGAGGTACTGTGCTGACAACAATGACAACTTTTTCGTTCCCACCGAACCGTCTGAGCCAGGAGAGATGGACGATTACTTTCTCAAATAGTCGCACGTTACTCAACTGAAATAAAAAATAAAAAAAATTTCCTTGTTATTTCCGCCACTATACAATCTCAGCGCTTGGATCATCCAAACGTCGGCAGTATATGTATGTATTCGAACCCGGTTGAAGTCCATCTCCCACATGAGATGGTATTAGATAGAAACGACAGGGTTTAGCCCCTCAAAATCACAGAGAGAGGAAAATAAAAAATAACAAAAAGGCATCCAAAAAAGACAAAGACTACAAGCCGACGGCCGGGTCGGAATTATAGTTTCGTTCGCGATATTTACAATTAATTCCCAATTCATATAAAATCGAGAACAAGAAAGAGAGAGAGAACTGGACGGCAGTGGCCGGCACGTGATGATCATCGGACGGTGGAGGCGACCGCATGGGCCCAGAACCGGAGGTGGTCCTTTAGGTCCACCGCGTCCGCCGCCGCCGGGATCCTCCAATTCCTGAGCATGTTTTCTTCCTCCTCCTCCTGTGCATCCCACGCCTCAGAGAGGTACGGCCTCGAGATCGCAGACTCGTCGACCACGTCGGAGGCGCAAGACGAGCCCTCCTCCACCGGTTCCCCGTCTCCGGTCGCCCGTTTCCCCAGCCGCTGGAGCCCGGGTACGATTGACATCAGCCTGGGATCCGCCTCCGCCTCGGAGAACGTGAAACCCAGATCCATGAACCCCTTCACCTCCTCGAATTCTAGCTCCGATAAGCTCCTGCTGCTCACCCTGCTCCTTCCCCTACTTCTCCCCCGCCGCCTTCGCCTCGCTGCCGCCGTCCAGATCTCGCCGCGACCTCCGATGGCCCCGTTCCGACGGGCCAAGTCTTCGACGGGAGCTTCTTTGCCGGAGAGTATGGTCTGGAGCTTGGGGGTCTGTACGCGGGGCTCCGCTGAGGCGTCGGTCTCGTCGCTGAGAGATCGACGGTGGCGGCGTAGGTGAAGTGAGGGGTGGGCGGCAGGAGGCGACTCCGAGGTGTGGGATTCGGCGTCCTCCAGGTCCAGAAGCGGAGGCAGAGGTGGAGGCGGCGGCGGCGGTGGAGAAGGGCGGAGGATTTGGCGATGGAACCAATAGAGATCGAAGAGGGTTAGCACGTGCGCCGCTTTCCCTTCTTCCTCCATCGGCAAAAGCGTGAGAGCGAATGACTGTCGGTTGAGGTGGAGGGCTTATAGAGGCGGTCATCGAGCAAGGGGTATTCGAAATGACGCTTGCTTTACAATTTATTACAGAAATGCCAGTATTCCTTTTTTTACATAGGCGAGTTAGCACGTGATTAATTAATGGGTTGGTTACGGAAGGTGGCGGTGAGCCTCGCGTGGAAGGGATGCGTTGCGGTGTCCGGCCGGAAATTCGGATAGTCGAATGAGACAAAAGATATGACCGTGTGACGGGTCCCGTGACAGGGACCTTTTCTGCGTTACTGCTGAGGGAAGAAATGGTGTGATGCAGATGGGATAGCTGTTGAGACTATTACCCACGGGCCAACGGGGGGGCACGAGTGGATCCCATCTTAGATCATCAGTCTAGGGGCGGTAATAATTGGCATCATACCTCCAATGTGGCTGGATTTCATGGCTCGTTCAGAGGAGAAACGAACATCTTTAAAAAATATATATATATATATAGTCACAACGTAATCATTCGAATTCTAAGATCATTAAAGTATGAAATCAAAATAAAACTAAATATATATACTTTCATAATTTTTCACATACTCTTTTTTATTTAAATTTCAATTTTCTCATTAAATTAAGAATCCAAATCTAATGAAATCTAATCATAAACATTATAGTTAACATCAACAAAATAATATTACAGTTTCTCCTAATCAAATTGGATGGTAAGTTGAATTTACTCTAATATCAGCTTAAATTTCACTCAAAAAAATTAAAAATAAAAGATATTATTTGAATTATCTATTATATAAATATGTTTGCACGGGCCTTTGCAAAAGGTATAAAAATAAACTGTTCAAATAAAGAAAATCAATAGCAAATATTGAAAATATGGACACTTCTTGAAGAATGACTTTAAAAAAAAAAAATCTTTGCCATACAAAAATTATAATAGAACATAAAATCAGCAATTTTGATATTAGAGAGGTGCTTGATAAGATCACCCACGTATAGCCTAAAATGATATATTATAGATTACTAGTTCGCTAAATTAAAAATAAAAATAGCAAAATACAAGTTGGGCAAATATGTTAAACTGGAAATGTTGATTTTTTGCTTTTTAGACGGAGAAAGTTGGGAAAATCCAAGGGAATGAATCAGAAACTACACTATATACCGGCCGTCAAACGGGTCCGATAAAACAATCTATAACCATGCAGGCGTGGGAAGAAGCTTTCATGGTTTAATGTTAACGGTTGGCAACGAAATTCAGAGATTGAAAGGTACAAAGCAAGCAGGGGAAAAGGTTCCTAGAGTAGTGAGAAAGGAATTGAGCCAACCAAGCCGCGCAGCTGCCAAGCCCCATCCAAACCACGTGCACTGTTGGTCTAAAGGAAAAATAGGCTTCAGATAGCATCAAGGCAAGGGTTGGTGGTGGAAACGGCGGGCGCAACGACACAAACGAGAGCACGAGCAGAGGGCATGTTTCACGCTCACCGAGAGGAAGGCGCAGCTGGCTGCAGGAACGGGCTCGGGTTCTATCTTTCGCGCGAAGAATGATTCACGTTCTTTTGCGGCTTCAACCGTGGATCCATGAAAAAAATACCGGAGATACGTGCAAGATGCGATTTAATGATTGAAGTAGAGAAAAATAATTAATTATTTTTTTATGTGAAAGATACAATCCAAACCCACCAAATAAGCTTGATTGGGCTATAGGTGATGTCGAGTTTAATCCAAATGTTTGGACCAAGCTGTCTGGTCCATGCTTAACCTAACATACATGAGCCTAAACTCGGTCCAACAAATTATATGTGGATTTGGATCTATCTCATTCTGTCAATACAATTATGCCTATAATTCCAAATCTAAATCAATAATTTATAATCAAACCTTTATTAGAAGAATGATTCCTCAAATAACCAGTATCTTTATCTATATGCTAAATATTTTTAAATTTATATTTTTATTTTATTTCTCTCTCTCTTACACACATACACGTATGGGTCAGGTTAGATTGGCTATTGGGTTCATAAATTATGGGTACAAGCATGGCCAAATTTTAAATATGTCAAAAGTCTTTGATTGTAGCTCAACCCATCCCATCAAAAATATTGGCCCGAGCTTCTTATAATGCAGGCTGGATCAAGTAGATGCAAGGAGGGTCTTCCTTTTCTTCCTCTATATGAGCAGATGGACCTCGTGGATATAGCATGCAAGAGTGGAGAAAAGTTTCAGGCCAACGACGGTATGATTCAAAACACTGTTTGGTCCCGGGCAATCTCACTGCTGGTTGCGTTGTGGTCACGGAATTTTGGTGAGAGGCCTCAATCACATGCATTGACATTTCGTTTGTATTAGCAATCAGTAACCATAACGAGTTGAAATAAGAAGGTTGTAGGGGACCACGTAGGTCATGTAGATGTTGGACTGAACAAAATCCAGTCACATAAAATAATCCAGTCCTCAAACCTAGACTAATCATTCCAAACGAGGTTACCAATTTGTTTTAGTTGGATTTTAAAACGTTCGATGACGTCCATAGCAGTCATAAATTCCAACATTGGTAATTGCTGGGAAAGTCTAGTTGCAGGTATATGTCCCCAGAAATAATGCGCACAAAGTTGTCTGAAATTCTGAAGTGCGAACGTCGAGGGTCAGGAACGAGGCCCATGTAGTTCCGGCCTGAGAACGCGTGGCCCATATACGGCCACGTAGAATTCCACTTGGTCCTGCTGCTTTCACGCAACCCCGGATGACTTCCAATTTGCATCATAAAGATCAAGGAGGTTTCTGGTTAACCTTCCTCAATGCATGCATTCAAAGACTTGGAAATGGAAGCATATTAAATGAAGCACCGTGGATGTCATCTGCGGGCTCCCGGACTTGCCTGCGGAAGAAATAATTGCCCTGTAAACCAACTCCACTAAATTTTGGTTGGAGGAAGTTGAATTCTGAAATATAAATGGGAATGAGAATGAGTGACTCGGCCATTCCAGCTGTTTGGCTAGAGTCTGATTTATATTTCAATTCTAGAGGAGAATGGGAAATGTATAAATCCTCAAACCCGATCCCCATTTTTTTTTTTTTTTTTTTTTTATGGTATTCAAATTCTACTTTGTTTCTGATTTCGGTAGATGCATTGGAGGATATAGCTTTTCAATTTCTATTCCAATTTATTCCAGGTCCCATTCCAGTTGGGTGTTGGTATGATGTCTTTTGAGTGGGCTTGCAATGGAGTGGATCACCCAGGTGGAAGAGAGAGCTGGGCGTGAGCCGTTGGTAGCGGCCTACTCCCGAGTCCAAAGGAACAATCCATCTATGGATTTTGGTAGCCATGGACGTCGATGGCACAGGAAAATTCTCCTTCATTCTCAATCCTGCTTTCTGTAATGTAATGTGGGTCCCTTTACACCGCGTTACCTTCACCCTTGTACGTGAATTTTCCAATCAAATGTCACTACCAGGAAAAGATGATTTATCAGAGGATTTTACTGAGGAAAAAAATTTTCTCGCAATACCGATGGATTTGTTGACAAAAAATTTTAACTATAAAAAATTTTTGAAATAACTTTTTAGGGATTTTATGAGGAATTTTTACCTCACAAATGAGTTTTTGATGAAAAAATTTTGATGAGAAATATTTCCTCGAAAATTACCTTTGTGAGAATTTTTTCAACAGATTTTTTCTTTATAAATAAATTCTTAGTAAAAAATTTTTGATGAAAAATATTTTCTTAAAAAATTTCTCAAAAATTACTTTTGCAAGGGATTTTTTGAAAGATTTTTTTTTCTAATAAATAAGTTATTAGTGAAAACTTTTTAATGAAAAATATTTTCTTAGAAAATTCATGAAAAATTACATTTGTGAGAAATTTTCGAGGGATTTTTTCCATTATAAATGATTCTTAGTGAAAACGTTTTGATAAAAAAAAACTCCATCCAAAAATCCCTCAGAAATCAATCGTGCAAGGGATTCTCCAAGAGATTTTTTTCTCATAAATGAGTTGTTAGTAAAAACTTTTGAATGAAAAATCTTTTCTCACTAGATCCCTCGAAAATTATTTTTGCGAGAGATTTTTTAAAATTTTTTTTCCATCATACATGATTTCTTAGTGAAAAAATTTTGATGAAAATATTTTCTTAGAAAATCCCTTGAAAATTAGTTATGTGAGGGATTTTTTGAGGAATTTTTCCATTGTAAATGAGTTCTTAGTGAAAATTTTTTGATGAAAAATATTTCCTTAGAAAATCCCCCGCAAAAGTAATTTTTGAGGGATGGAAAACATTCCCTCAGAAAATTCCTCGCAAAAATAATTTTTGAGGAATTTTTCAAGAGAGTTTTTTCATCAATTTTTCTTCCTCTAAGAAATCATTTGTGAGGAAAAAAAATCTCCCAAAAATTCCTTCAAAATTACTTTTCTGATGGATTTGCCAACAAAAGTTTTTCCTCATAAATGAGTTCTTAGTGCAAAAATTTTGATGAAAAATATGTCCTCAAAAAAACCTTCATAAAAATATTTTTTAAGAAATTTTCTCAGGGATTCTTCTCTCAGAAAAGATTTCTTCGGGTATGAATTTTGATTAAACAAGTTCCTCGAAAAAATCCTCGAAAAATCAGTTTCTTAAGGATTTGCGGAGGGATCTTGGTTAAATTATTTTATCATAATATTTTTGGAGGTATTTTTTTAGATATTCTAAATAAATTATTTTTATATTATTTTTCAAGGGATTTTCTAATGGATATCAAAAAATTATTTATTTAAATAATTTTCCAAGGGAATGCTTATAAATTATTTATTTAAATAATTTTTCAAGGGCTTTTCCGAGGGTTTTCAAAAAATTATTTATTTTAATGATTTTTTGAGGGATTGCCAATAAATTATTTTTTAAATAGTTCATGAAACCTATTAATGTTTTTTTGGCAAATGTTGATATATTTTACTTTATTTAATAGCAAACATGTTCTTATGGAACTTTTTGAATCCTATTAATGTTTTTTGCTAAATACTGGTGTATTTTACTTTTGATGCTGTATGACTGGAACGGCCACCATTCTCCGATGCCTATGCATAAATTGAATGCATCAACACTGGTAGCTTAATTCATGAAAAATATATAAAAGATATTTGGCCTCCTTGATTTTTTCTTGAACAGCTAAATGAATTGAGTAGTGAAAAGGTTGTCCTATCTTGTCCCAGGGAAACTTGGAAGCATAAGTGCACGTTAGAAGTCCACATGGCCCTCCTCCTATTAATTTTTGAATGGCTGTTTTACCGATATGATTTTTTAGGGGAAAGAGCAGGCCAAAGGCCTGACCAGATTTATTTCTACCACATTTCTTAAAAGACTATGATGCAGTAATGCATGCAGCCGTGAAAGTAATTAAGCTCGGGCCTCAATAAAATCATGTGTTGGGTTGGTTCGATCGAGTAGAACTTCTGATTAGAAAATTTTAAGCAGTTTTCTTCCACCATGCATTCTCTTCTCGTTTCTCATGCTTCCTGGTTCTTCTTTTTAATAATATGTGATTTAGACCTTCATCAACAGCATATATATGGACATACATACGTATGCATCGATGGGAGTAGTAATGTTTCAGCAAAAAACTTGGCTCGGAGCTCAAATCAAATAGGAGCCACCTCTCGAGTAGCCAGCCTGCAGCTGCTTGCCAACAAATCCATGATCTAATTTTCTCTAAAATTTTTGGTGCTAATTAAGATCTATTACTGCTGGTTATAATCCCTCTTGCAGGATCCCGTAGGAGCATATTGGTGTATCTCCCACCACCTACAACCATTTGATCTTTTGAGAAAGTTTATGCAAGTCAAAGTCAAGATTACTATCAGGCGTGTGCGTCTGCGTGTTCTCTCTCGGTTATTTCAGGTCGCGGGGGGAGACCATTAGTTGACCACGACATTATGGGAAATGGGCATCATACATGTGACCTAATACTCTCAAGTGGAGATAATCTTATCTGATTTTTTTTTTCGGGCTATTTAGGAAAAGGAGAGAACAAAGGTTACTGAAAAGAAGGAAGATGCGGGAACATGTTCCTTCCTTCTGGTCCCAAGCATCTTTTCTTCTCATTCTTAGCTGTCAGGCTTTCTACATCATGTGGTTATCATGTGTTAAGGATCAAAAAGTTAGATTCGTTTACGTGGAGTTTCGACATCGTGCGTAAATATATGTTTACATGCACAGCAATATTAGGAGAGTCGAGATCGATGTAATTTGTTATCAGGAGGTGACCTGCATCAAAGCTAAAAAAATAATTTGCAGAATTAATCACGTTCAAATCAATGCTTCTTTGGTTTTTCATGCGCTAACAAAGGATTTGATGCTTGAAACTTGTTAAATTGTTAGGTTATTATCTAATTAAACAATTCCTTTTTTCACTCTAAAGTGCTATACTTTTGCTTCAAGCTGTGAGACATGTAACGAGTGTCATTGTGTTCAAGGCAAATCTCTATATATTATGGAAAAAAAAAAATGGGGTGAGACCGGCCTCCAAAAACTTCCATTGATTGCATATTTGGGTAGATAGATAAATGTTATCCCTCAGACATTTTTTCTCTTATCTTTGGACTTGGAATATAATAAAAATATGGTCTAAATCGGAGGAGTGGCATGGCTATCTAGCATCATACATATATATCATGGGCAGGATTCTAGCATAAATGAAGGGAAATTAATATTTTCCCTTGATTTGATTTTTATTTATAATTATTGATTGAAAATTTTACTCTTAATTAGTGCTTCATGATGATGTCTATTTAATATACAGCCTCTGCATGCTGGTTTACATGAACAACAAGAACCTGTACGAAAGCAAAAACACTTTAATGTTTGTAAGTTAAGGATTAAGCATAAAATGACGACTATATCAGAATCCATTGTTAAATCATATTTAACCAAAGAACCCAGTGTTCTCAATGTTTGACCCCAAGTAAGATCTACTTAAATTAATATATACGAAGCTGAATCTGAATCATTAGGGGAAGGCTTGGCTATAGTTATGGAGTATGGTAACAAACAAAAAATTTAAGTGCATATACAGGCTCCCATGATAGATAGCAATCCTTTTTTTCACATGAAAAATTTTGGTTGCATAGCTTTACTTGGATTGAATCAACATACACTAATTTGACTTGCTCCACATCAAAAAATTCTAAAGAAAATTCTATGTGGGGTCTGATTATTGAAATTGATCAACCAGTCTCGCCTTGGTTGGTTGGCTTTCTTCTCCACTTAAAAAGAAGTCTAGGACTCAAACTCTCTTCATAGTATTCGTACTATATTTCCCAAAATTCCTGGGAAATGATAAACTTTGGCTATCCCCACCTGAAATCTAGTCCACCTCGAGATGATGTTCTTCAAATAACTTTTGATATTTTCTTTACCATGATTCTCTTAGGATTTATGTCTTGGTTGTAGTGTTAAATTTATCTCCTGGACACATCCCTTGGTCTAGACTAGTGATTTTCATTCCTAGTGGATGGGTTTGATCTTATATCTCTTTATTTTAATTGAATTTGTTGGTTAAGGCTACAAACATGCATGGTTCACCCAAAGCAAAAAATTATGAAGCGATGAAGCATGCAAAATTCTTGTTTATTTGCACGATACATTGATTCATCTTCTGTAACAAGCGCACAGATTTGTCCAGAAATTTTATTCCTATGAACTTAAAACTTTTTCACACGATTCTTTATATGCATTAAGTAGATATTATTTGGACTAATTTGAAAACTTGCATTGACTATTTACATCGCACTGTCTCCTTATCTTTTTTTTTTTTTTTTTTTTTGCATTACAGCATTTCTTTTTTTGGATGTGATCCTAGAAACCCTCTTCTTGTTACATGGCATAATCTCAACAAACCAATCCCCATATTTACTTCCAACTTAATTATATGCACTTTCGTAATCTCTAGTTGATTTCTTATTCAAGATGAATACATCTTCCAAAACTGAAGTTATATACTGGCCATATAACGCTGATATGCATATAGCGAAAGCAAATCAATACTTCAAAGCACCCACCTTTAGGAACACTCGAATCCACACGTCTTCTTGGTTGCATGTATCATTTCTTGTGGGGGGTGTTTCGGCCTTGCGGATGGATTGCTGGGCAAATCTCCTTTGGCAGCGGGTCCGCTCCTCGGGGACCGATACGCCTCGCGAACCAAACGGCAGGTGAGCTTACCGCTGCCGAAGGAGAGCTGGCCCGGTAATCCACGCCCGGCACTTCATCGTCGATCGCCTCCGGCCACCGGCCACCGGCAGGCAATTCCACTGACCATACGAGGTTTGGCGTTGTGGTATTTATAAAGGTCCAGAGTCTCATCGAAGCTAAGGATATGGGCATATCCGAAAATGTCAGCGAGTCTGGTTTAGGGTGCCCAGAGTGCAAGTTTGCGGGGCTTTGCTGCAAGGGGGAATATTTGCAGGTCTGATCATATGAGTGTGCTTGGTGCGCCTATTCTGTTACCATATTTGATATAATAATACAGAACCTTATTTAAGAACTATTGCTGGAAGGCATCAAGGGTCCTTGCATATTTTTCCCGACTTTATTGCTAGGCTACGTCCATTCAAATTTGTACGTAAATATAAATATTATGAATCTAACAACAAATACGGTGATCAGTCCGTGATCAGCCTAAATAGGCCTATACTAGAGCGTTTCACATTCTATACAGATTATGAACTGGATGTGAATATTATTTATAATAATTCATGACTTCATCCCAAGAGGCTACTTAGAAAGCATTATTTGAACTTTTTGACCTTATACAAAAATTATCTATTACAAAATTATATGGGATTAAATGTTTGCCCACATGGATCCTAATACTTAATTTTTGTCATTTGCATAGGTGTATGAAACCGAAACAGATATCTCTCGTGGGAGATGCATATATATATATATATGTATCTTGTCGGTGCAACTTATAATTAATTCTAATGGTGGTTGTCTCTTTGGTAGATTATTTTCCTCTCTCTCTCTCTCTCTCTCTCTCTCTCTCTCATCTATTTTCAAAGTTTAGGTTGGTTTGTTTGACCGTGTGCAATTATCATGGGATGAATGTAAATAGGTTCATGAGCATAATTATTCTATATTAATTTTCATGCAGTACATTGGATATCTATTCAAAATTTTGTTTATGCTCGGTCTAGTTCCCTGCATTTTGAGTTCATATAATGGATGTTGCCCCTCACAAAGCTAATCGCAAATAGGGCAGCATGCTTGCCTTTTACTCCACATGTGATCATGCACAAACTACATGACTTTCAACCATCATCAATTCACATGCATGCTACTCAAGATAGATATTGTCGGCCAGGTTACCTTGGAATAATGCATGCATATGCCCAATTTATTTCTATCTAAACTTAATCCATAATCATTCAGAGTATTGCAACCTCTAGACTCAGAAAAGGAGCTACTTCAAAATTTACATTTTTGAATGCCATTTTCTTTAAAGAATATCGTGGAACTGCCACCATCTTGAGTCCAGCAGAGGATCTCCCTGCTGAGAATTGATCTAGGAAAAAAAAATTCGGCTCTAAGCTGACATCGTCTGAGGATTCTGATAATTAGCACAACCAAGTCAGAGAAATCTCTCATCCCTTAAGACATTCAAAAAATTCTAAAGACATGTCAAACAGCTATCTTTTGGGTTAAGTTAGATGATCATGACGAATGATGTTTGTGAAAAGATCCGTTCAAGGTGGATTCAATAAGCACGAAACATTGGCAACTTCATGTGATCTATTTTGGCTTCATGATAAGAGGCAAGTTTGTTGTTCCCCAAATGTTTATTAATGACATATATCTTGATTTTGATGGTATTCCTTTTTTCTTTTCTTTCTGAAAAGTCTTATAACATTCCCAGTGATCTCAAAGCGCAACAACATTCTTAAAGCAACATATAATATGATCATAGCAACTCCTGCAAACTAAGACAAACCACTGCATGATTTAATTTTTGAAGCTCTGCGAGTTTGCCAAGTGTTGTAAATTTCAATACCTTGGAGAATATATTGATCGTGGAGTTTTCTCTTGTCATTAATTATGAGTGGATAAAATGGAAGACAAAACTATAGTCTAGTTCATTTCCATCTCATGCGGTCTGTTATCAGAGGGAGGCTTCCCCATTTGGTTGAACCCCCCCTAAATGGTTGCTTGGGCCTTTCACTCGAGTCTGCCGCCCCCTTCCTCCTCCACCTCTTCCACTCTTCTTCTGCATCCACCGCTGCTACTCGGGCCGCTACCCCTTTCTATTTCTTTCTCTTCCACCGCTCATCTCCCCACCGCCGGCGCCGCTCACTTCCCCACCTCCTTTCTCCTTCTGTCGCTCGGGCCTGCCGATCTTTTCTTCCTCCGCATTCGCCGCTCACCTTCCCATGGCCACACCACCATTGTTCGGGTCCAGTGTGCCTTTCATCTTTAGTCTTTGCCACTTGCCTTCCTACAACCCCACTGTTGTCGCTCGGGCATGCCGCTCGCTTCTTCCTCCTCTGCTTTTCAGGCCTGCCATCCCCTTCCTCCTCCACCTCTATTGCTCATTTTCTCGCAGTCACATGACGTCCCCTTTTTTCTTCTCCTTCATCGCTTGGGCTCGTCGCTCATCTCTCACCGCCACACGTCGACCCTGTCGGAAAAGAGTGTTGGTCCATCAGAACGAAGGAAAGAGGAAGGATATGATCAACTAAATTATTTACCGTACCAATCAATTTTTTAATTTTTAGATTATATCTCAAGTTTAAATTATTTACCGTACCAATCATGCACGTATATGATCAACTAAATTAGTTACTGATAAATAGGTCAATGTCATCTATTTTAAAATAAATAGATGAAAAAAGTTAATAATAAAATGACTAAAAGAGGTTTTGGAGAGCAAGACCCATGGAGCATGCTACCTAGCCTACGGGTTGAGCTATAAAAGCAAAAAGTATAAAAATTTAAAAAAAAAAGGAAAAAAAATTCTCATGAACTAGAAGGTCATGAGTGTGATTCGTTGGCAAAAGTAACGTCATAAAGCAGCAAAATGTTGTCACAAACGGTTATAAAAATGTTATCTTTACGGAATAATGCCACCCACATCCAAGCTAGGAGAGATCTCATGTCCTTTGTGATTGCTCCTCCTCAGTTCGATGCCAGTCGTCCCAGGTGTCCCAGGAGACGAACCTTTTTTAGAAAATAGTTTCCTTCGCTTCTGGAAAACAGAGCAGCCTTTCACGTGCTATGCGGCCTTTCGATGGCACCTAGGGTCGTTCCATGTTCCTAATGTCAAATCTTCTCTCACGTGTGCCTCACATGCCTATTGCTCGTAAACAAGGAGATTGCCAAAATCTTTGCAGGATGAGGAGAAGAGCATCGAATGGGTAGATCCGGTAGAATGTTCCACTACCAGAAATATCAGGTACAAAGATATGGCCATAATGCCAGATAAGAAGGTGATTCCCTTTGAGGTCGACTCGATGCTTTCATGTGCGCGTGGAAATGACACATTTATGCATCAGATGTTTGCTTATGCTCACATTTAAGAAACTACGTGGATGCATGTATAAAGGCATGAAGCAAATGCAAGTCACTAACATCGTATCACTAGTATGAACTCCTTCCAGACCTTCTATTACCATACATTAATTCTCCTGCAAAATTTAAGGAGCTTTTTATTTTTTTGGGTAATTAAAGAAAGAGCTTTGTTAAAAGAGGCCATCTAGCGCATCTAGAAAAAGATGGGGGTAAATCAAGGATGCAAATGAGCCGAATGGTTCACGTGCTTGATTCGCATTTAAGCTTGACTCATCTCGACTGTTATCATACTCAAATTAAGCTCGAATAGCTTAAATATTTGGCTCGTAAACTTGCGAGCCCAATAATACACACACATACCTATATATAATTTATTTATTTATTATTATTAATATATATTATTAATTTAAAAATTAAAAATATATTATTTGTTATAATTTATTTTAAATATATTTTTTTAATTATGACTAAGGCATGTTAATTTGATCTTAAGTATTAATTTTTTAATTCTTGAATATTAAGATTCGCCCAATTTAGTTTCGAGTTTGGGTATTTCGAATCAAAGTTGAGCTCGAGTCTCCAACTGCGGATCACTCGATTTGATTGCACTCTTAGATAAATCAAGGGGAATTGTGGGAGATGAGAAAAAGCTATAAGCTTTTGGAGGATATTTGCAAGGGAATGAGGACCACTGTAAGGTGCAATTAGAAAAAAGAAAAATGGGAGGAGAAAAAGAAGGAAGCTCCTGAGGAATGGTCTTGAATTGCAAGCATATCCTTGGCATATCCGGCTATCTTTTGCAAGTCGAAGCACTATATAAGTTTCGTGAGTGATCGACGGTCGACTTGGGCGTGGAGAGGGAAAGGCATATGTGGGATGGGAGAATTACAGGGAAATTCTCCTCGGCAGAGAGACAAGCTGCGCTTCGTCGTATGCTTCAATTATCCCTGCCAAAGGAGAATTGCCCTGCTATTCTCCCTCACAAATATTTCTAGGGTTCGTGCGATGAAAAGCTTATACTGTCACGACTTGGGAGGGAGGTATAGCGTCCACATCATATTTGTTTTATATTTTTTTTAAAAAAAATATGGTGAGAATGCCGGTACTAGAGTTTGAACCTCGGATCTCTTCCTAATGGAGAAGACCATGAACCAGCTCACTTAAGCTTGGTTAACTTTATCCGTGATATATTACTAGTTATTTTCATTTTTTTCTAACAGACATGGGAAAGATCTGATAAACTTATTTTACCAAGGAAATGAAATGAAACAAAATAGCAAAGAAGTGCAATATGAGGATATCCCACTGCTCCAATCATCCAACCGTTGCTCACTATATATATTGTATGCTTGTTGTAGAGTTTTGATGAGATTTAAGGCTATAGATCTGGTACATCACACACCCTTATTCGTTACTTATAATGGAACTTGAACTTATGTTTTCTGCATGTGACAGCCTATTCTTGCCATTGATAAGAGATATCCTAACAATTTTCCAGATTAAGAGTTCAACCATCATCCAGTTTTTTCTGCGAGCCACAAATTAATGCCATGCAGCGTCCTTCCAAGGCTTTACTGTATCTGACCTCAAACGGAAGATCCTAAGTTTATTGCAGTCCAGTCACTTTGGACATTCGAGAGTCTACCATCGGAGAAGGGTGATGACTTCAAGCAGCAGCTGTAAATGGTTCTCGATTTGTCTTGTTACTCGGGCCTGAAACAGGTAATATTAGATTGGGTAAAGCTAGCTTATTCGTCTTAGCCATACCCAAGCCCCACCATCTAGGTGAAATCTTCTCACCATGAATGACTTCTGCAACAATTTATTTATTTTTATTTCATATATGCAAAGAAGGAAGTGAGAACCGGCGTTGAATCTTTTATAGGACCAAGCTGCAATAATTACGGAAAAGCTGGAACGCATGACAAAGATGAAGTACACTAGTGACAGTCCTATAACAAATGCAACGATATAATATGGGGTGGTGCTATTGTTCACCGTGAAATCGCTTGTCTTGCATGGCTATCAGACAAAAATTAGCATCATCTCAGCGTCTATTGAGCCTCAAAACAACAATGGTGAATGGAACATTGATGTTTACCATTTTACCATAATATAACTAGGTAATTTGCTGGATTCATGATTCAAGGCGATGTGTGGTCAGCATCTTCGTATTTAGTCCAATAGAACTGAGGTTCCTGCACGTGGCAAAGTGGAAGCAGGGAGCAGATGAAATTGGATGTCCTACTCTTCATTACCGTTCCATGTAAGTGAAATTTATTTTATTTGATTGAGCAAGCATGTAATTTTGTTGTAGGAAGTGGTTGTATAACCATTTCTGCTTAATCAAGATAAAAGAAAAAAATATTGCGGCAAACTTATGGGATAAGACTGCCAACATTTTGCCATTTAAGAATCATGAAAAATTCTGAGTTGAAAGTGATTCAAGAAAAAATTGAGATATTGATATATTTAATATATTTGGTAGGTTGCATGATCAATTAGATCATCCCAAGCCTTATAGAAGCTGGTGGATTCATTATTAGAGACCCAAATGATCGAATATTTGATTTTTCTTTTCCATGTAAGATAGAGTGCGAGCAAATGGATTCAGGGATCTTGGTTAAAGGTCCTGTGATGAGTTTTCTATTAGATATAGTATTAATTCTTTTTCCTAATTTCAGATCTTTTAGTGGCTGGTGGAGTTGTCCTATAATGTTTTCTTTTTTCTTTTTTTTTTTTGATGAATTAAATTTTCTCTTTTTAGTTAGATTTTGTAAGACTTATTTATATAACAAAATTCAGTATTTAGCTTGTAATCGATTTGTTTTGATTGATTAATAGATTTTTTTAAAAAAACTCTTCCACTTTTCTCTTCTTCTTCTTCTAATTCTTCTTTTGGTATTGCCTCTCCCTGCAACATTTGCGTTAGGGCCTGATGAAACATTTGCCAAAATAATTTTTTCGAGAAGGATGGCGAAGAAACTAAATAGATCTAGCTCAACGCTACGAACAATTCCTAATCATCATGCGCCCATATTCTTTTGGAAAACCTAAGGTCCCAAATTTGCCATCGCGGCCATCTTTCGACCCATCCGAACCCCGACCGTCCACACCTGGCGCAAAACCTTCACCGCCTGGCGCTGCCCCTCTCACCTTCTCTCTCTTATGCGCGACCCGTGCTCCCCATTCTCTCTCTCTCCCAAGCGCGACCCGAGCCCCCCTCCTTTCTTTTCTCCCATGTGTGACAGCCTAATCTTGCCCCCATCTTTTCCTCCCGTATGAGACTACACGTCACCACTGATCTCATGTACATTTCATGGGTCTTCACAGATAGTGGCGTAGCTGCGTGACTGATGAATTAATCCATACTGTTGGTGCAGAAATTGGTCGTCGCCGGAGGTTGCCGGAGTGGGAGCCATCGAGGTCGCCATCGGGGACCTGCAAAATGAAGTCCCATCCGGAGCCGGTGGGGGGTGGTTCCATCAGGACCCTCCGACGGTCAAGTCAATTTTCGGCCAACAGAAATGGAGTGCTCGGAATGAGTTCCGGAGCTTAGAGATGAGGAGGAGAGTTTAGAGATCAGAGAGTTTAGCCTTAGCGTGTCGGGAGGGTCCTTTATATAGTGGAGCTTGATGGTGACAACTGCAGCCGCATGCTGGTGGGCCGCTCGAGGTCCGGCGGAGTCAGTCTCATGGGATGGTGACGTGTGCGGCGGATTGAGGGTGACAGCCATCGCCGCCTGACAGTGGGTCGCTATCGTCTGCGGCGGACTGACTGATGGTGATGGCTGCAGAGCTTGCCGAATGAAGGGTTGAAGGCCTTCGTCGTGTGCCCATTTCAGAGGAGTTCGACTCCTGAAGAGGAAGATAGGAGGGGGTTCGGCTCCCATAGGCGTCTGGCTGGAGGTATGCAGCTAAGGCTCGTCCGCTGAAGAGTTCGACCGCTGAGAATCCGAAGCTCGGCCATTTGGGAGTTCGGCCGGCTGTTGGACTTCGGCTGAGGCTTGGACGCTTGAAAGTTTGGTAGGAGTTCGGTCGTCCGAAGTTTGGCGAGGGCGACCGCTGAGGAGTTCGGCCGAGGGGTGACTGCTTGGGGAGTTCGGCCGCTAGGCAGTTCGGCCTGCTGAAGGAGTTCGGCCCGGAGCCTGGACGCTGGGGAGTTCGACCGCTAGGCAGTTCGGCCGACTGAAGGAGTTCGGCCCAGAGCCTGGACGCTGGGGAGTTCGGTCGCTAGGCAGTTCGGCCAGCTGAAAGAGTTCGGCTAGACCAGTGCGTTGAAGCTCTTTTGTAGTTGTCGGTTGCATTAGGCCGGGTATCAAGCTAGATTTTGGCTGGAGCGGGATTTATCCCCAACACCAGCCCCCCCACTTCCGAGTTCGAAAATCGAAGGAAGGGAGTACAGGAAAGGTGACTGTCGAAGTCTTTCTCTGAGCTTTATGCTGGTCTGGGTCGAAGCTCGGGGGATATCCCATCTTCAGCTTGAGGTTGATACAGTTGCTTTATCTAGCCAAGGTCGATGCTTGCGTTAGGACGAGGTTCCCCTCCTGTTCATAACCGAGGCCGGCTCGATCGCTCGAGGTTGTCAACGGTCTTATCTCTAGCCGAGGTCGACATGATAGCTTTCTCTAGCTGAGGTCGATGTTGAAGGTCGAGATCATTGCGGGCCTTACCTCTATCCGAGGTTACTCAGGCGCTCCAACCGAGGTTGACGCGGGTGCTCGGGGGAGATCTCATCTTCTGCAGTCGAGCTTTCCTCGGGGGAGATCTTATCTCCTGCAGCGAGGTCGAAGTGCGCGCTCGGGGGAGATCTTATCTCCTGCAGCCGAGCTTTCCTCGGGGGAGATTTTATCTCTTGCAGCCGAATCTTTCTCCTTGCGGGGGAGATCTTATCTCCTGCAGCCGAGGTCGAAGTGCGCGCTTGGGGGAGATCTTATCTCCTGCAGCCGAGCTTTCCTCGGGGGAGATCTTATCTCCTACGACCGAGCTTCCCTCGGGGGAGATCTTATCTCCTACAGCCGAGGTCGAAGTGCACGCTCGGGGGAGATCTTATCTCCTGCAGTCGAGCTTCCCTCGGGGAGATCTTATCTCCTGCGATCGAGCTTCCCTCGGGGGAGATCTTATCTCCTACAGCCGAGGTCGAAGTGCGCGCTCGGAGGAGATCTTATCTCCTGCGGTCGAGCTTTCCTCGGGGGAGATCTTATCCTGCAGCCGAGCTTTCCTCGGGGGAGATCTTATCTCCTGCGATCGAGCTTCCTCGGGGAGATCTTATCTCCTACAGCCGAGGTCGAAGTGCGCGCTCGGGGGAGATCTTATCTCTTGCAGCCGAGCTTCCCTCGGGGGAGATTTTATCTCCTACAGCCGAGGTCGAAGTGCGCGCTAGGGGGAGATCTTATCTCCTGCGACCGAGCTTCCCTCGTGGGAGATCTTATCTCCTGCAGTCGAGGTCGAAGTGCGCGCTCGGGGGAGATCTTATCTCCTGCAGTCGAGCTTCCCTCGGGGGAGATCTTATCTCCTGCAGCCGAGGTCGAAGTGCACGCTCGGGGGAGATCTTATCTCCTACGGCCGAGCTTCCCTCGGAGGAGATCTTATCTCCTACAGCCGAGGTCGAAGTGCGCGCTCGGGGGAGATCTTATCTCCTGCAGCCGAGCTTCCCTCGGAGGAGATCTTATCTCCTGCAACCGAGGTCGAAGTGCGCGCTCGGAGGAGATCTTATCTCCTGCGGCCGAGCTTCCCTCGGGAGAGATCTTATCTCCTGCAGCCGAGGAGGTTGTTGCTCGCGTTAGGACGAGGTTCTCCTCCTGTTCCTAACCGAGGCTGTTCACGGTCGCTCGGAAGAGATCTTATCTCTAGCCGAGGTTGTCTCGGTCGCTCGGAAGAGATCTTATCTTTAGCCGAGGTTATTGCTCGCGTTAGGACGAGGTTCTCCTCCTGTTCCTAACGCGGCTGACTGCTTCTTCCCTGTCATCGCATAGTTTTCGCATCCAGAAATAATATTATTGAGAGGAGAGAATTTTACCAAGGGGAAGCCACTCGCAGCACATTTCCGTTTGAGGGTCGTCGGGGTGTTGTTCCTCGAGTTTCCTCGGGCAGCGAGTCCCATCCAGACGGCCTCCTCTATTACATGCTGGCCTCCTTAATTTGGAGCATGCTTCTCTTGACTTTGTCGCTGGGAGATGGTGGATCGCCGATGTAGCTAGCTCCTAGCTCCTCCCCGGGGTGGCATTGATGACGCCGCGAGGCGGCCGACCTTCTTATCTTTTTCAGTCATGGTGGCGCTTTTAGCCGATCTTCTCCTGCTTCAGACTGGCGTCGGAGAAATTTATCCCGTCCCTTTTTGGCGAGCTCTTCAATCTCGTCCTGAAGCCGAACGTATTCCTCAATGTCGTGGCCGTGGTCGCGATGGTAGGGGCTTTACTTGCTTCGATCGCGCACGTTTGGGGAGGCCGTAGTCCTTCAGGTCTTGGCGGCTGGCTCTTAACTTCATCGAGAATCCGAGTTAGAGGAGCGGGTCGTAGCTGCGGAATCCTTCGGGAGGAGGATTTCTTCGCGCCCTTCTGTCGGGGCTTCCTTTGCGGTGAGCTCGAGAAGTTCGGGCTTCGCTTGCGTGGAGCTTCATTCCACTTTTCCACGAAACTTTCCTTTTCGTGGGAGAACTTCATGTTTCTTTGTCCGGACTTCCCTGCTCGCAGAGAGGGGGTCGGCTTTGCTTGCCCGAACTTTATTGCACCTTCCGTGAATTCGTTGTAGCGACGTACTTGAGGGGGAGTTCGGCCTCGATCGCCCTGGGGCGGTCTCGAGCGCGGCCGAACTTCACTTGGGTGATCTGCTGCGGAGTTCGGCCTCCTTTATGCCGAACTTCATGCGCGGGAGAACTTCGTTCCGCCACCGCTTGCGCCAAACTTCACTGTGATGGTGGGCTTTAAGGTGGAGTTCGGCTTCACTTGCGCCGAGCTTCATTGATGAGCTCAAAAGGGAGAGTTCGGCCTTGCTTCCGCCGAACTTTATTTCGATGAGCTGAGGAGTTCGGCCTTCCTCCGAACTTCATTCCGCGGGAGAACTTCGCTCCGCCCTCGCTTGTGCCGAACTTCATTCTGCGGGGGGCTTCGTTCTATCCTTATTTGCGCCGAACTTCATTTGGATGTTGAGCTTTGAACGGAAGTTCGGCCTCACTTGAGCCGAACTTCATTCCGAGCCTCCATAGGAGTTCCGTCTTGCTTCCGCCGAACTTTATTCAGATGATGAGCTGTGGAGTTCAGCCTCACTTACGCCGAACTTTCTGCGGGAGAACTTCGTTCCGCCCTAGCTTGTGCCGAACTTCATTGCGATGATGAGCTTCGGAGTTTGGCCTTCCACCGAACTTCATTCCGACGATGAGTTGCGGAGTTTCACTTATGCCGAACTTCATTTCGATGATGAGCTGAGGAGTTCGGCCTTCCATCGAACTTCATTCCGCGGGAGAACTTTCCTCCGCCCTCGTGCCGAACTTCATTCCTGCGGGGAACTTTGCTCCATCCTTGTTTGTGCCGAACTTTATTTGGATGTTGAGCTGAGGAGTTCGGCCTTCCATCGAACTTCGTTCCACGGGAGAACTTTCCTCCGCCCTCGTGCCAAACTTTATTCCGCGGGGGAACTTTGTTCCCTTCCTTGATGATGAGCTTTGGGGGGAAGCTCGGCTTTCTTCAAGCCAAACTTCATTCCGCTTCGGCGGAAGAACTTCTGTTCTCCGTTTCTCTTCTAGGGGCGATTGGGCTCTTCCTTAAGGCCGATTCCTCGCACCCTCATTATGGGCTTGCTGGTGGAGTCGCCACCGGAGGCTGCTGTATAGCCTGCAATGCCTCCGTGGGACCACGGATCTGTCGGACAAATAGGCCGAACTGCTTCACATCCACCGTGGGTGCAGGTGGAACCTAGGCCGCCGGGGCTGAAGCAGGAACAGACGGGCCTGGACGGGATCGGGTCGCGGAGGTCGTCGAGTGCCGTGCCGAAGCTCTCTTGGGGTGGCGTTTTCTTTTCGGAAGAGAAAAGAAAGATCTCCGGAGAGGGAAGAGAAGGGTCGCCGAGCACTCCTTTAAGAACAAGGAAACCACGAAGGTTCAAGCCCTCCTTCTAGCGCCAATCTGTTGGTGTAGAAACTGATCATCGCCGGAGGTTGCCGGAGTGGGGGCCACCGAGGTCGCCATCGGGGATCTGCAAAACGAAGTCCCGTCCGGAGCGGTGGGGGGTGGCTCCGTCAAGACCCTCCGACGGTCAAGTCAGTTTTCGGCCAACAGGAATGGAGTGCTCGGAATGAGTTTCGGAGCTTAGAGATGAGGAGGAGAGTTTAGAGATTAGAGAGCTTAGCCTTAGCGTGTCGGGAGGGTCCTTTATATAGTAGAGCTTGATGGTGATAACTGCAGCCGCGTGCTGGCGGGCCGCTCGAGGTTCGACGGAGTCAGTCTCACGGGATGGTGCTGTGTGCGGCAGATTGAGGGTGACAGCCATCGCCGCCTGACAGTGGATCGCTATCGCCTGCGGCGGACTGACTGATGGTGATGGCTGCAGAGCTTGCCGAATGAAGGGTTGAAGGCCTTCGTCGTGTATCCATTTCGGAGGAGTTCGAGCTCCTGAAGAGGAAGATAGGAGGGGGTTCGGCTCCCATAACGTCTGGCTGGAGGTATGCAGCTAAGGCTCGTCCACTGAAGAGTTCGGCCGCTGAGAATCCGAAGCTCGGCCGTTTGAAAGTTCGGTCGGCTGTTGGACTTCGGCTGAGGCTTGGACGCTTGAGAGTTCGATAGGAGCTCGGTCGTCCGAAGTTCGACGAGGGCGACTGCTGAGGAGTTCGGCCGAGGGGCGACTGCTTGGGGAGTTCGGCCGCTAGGCAGTTCGGCCGGCTGAAGGAGTTCGGCCCGGAGCCTGGACGCTGGGGAGTTCGGCCGCTAGGCAGTTCGGCCGGCCGAAGGAGTTCGGTCCGGAGCCTGGATGCTGGGAAGTTCGGCCGCTAGGCAGTTCGGTCGGCTGAAAGAGTTCGGCTAGACCAGTGCGCTGAAGCTCTTTTGTGGCTGCCGGTTGCATTAGATCGGATATCGAGCTAAACTTCGGCTGGAGTGAGATTTATCCTCAACACATACCAAACCCTTTCCTAGAAGTCATAGGGAGAAAGGTTGTGAGTATAGCGCCTTGCCTCGTCATGTATTGGATTACCTGTAGCTTTCCCCAGTGTATACATGTTTTCCTTCTGCAACCGGAGTGACCGAAGCCGTCTTAACGTCACAAATGCAGGGAAGCAGTTTAGCTCGCCACCGGCAACCGCGCATGGACGGCGATGCTGGGGCGTGCACGTGTGATGCGCACTACCCGTGCATCGCGCCCCTCCGGATGATACATGGGGGCGTGTGCGCATCACGTGCATGCATCATTCCTACCTGCCATCACCGGTCGTCCGCGGGTGGCGCTCACAAGTCACAAATAGTGCAAGCTAAACCCTTGACCATTTTATGCCTTATGTAACATCTTCTGGGTCCTTTCACCATTTAATTAAAAAAGATAAAAAAAGAAAGAAAATGCTTAGGCTGCCAAGTGGAACCTCCACCTCAACCAAAAATTAGAGAATGGACCTCTTTCATCTCTGACATAGGAAAGTTTCATTACTCAATAAAAAAATCAATAAAGTCAATCTAAATGTCACGCGAAAGCACGGCTTAATGAACTCCACAAGGAAATATCAAAAATTTTAATCCTCTTTAAGTTAGGGTTGGACCGACAGGTTCGGCGCTTCAATTAGAGCCATGCGTCTATTATAACAGCTAGAATTGCATAAATCTTTTAATATATATATATATATATATGGGACAATGCATTATATGATATTATATAAGATCGACACAAGTAGAAGGATGCTTGGATGATCATGGCTGCAAGGGCCCAAACGGAGCGGAGCTTAAGAAAATACTAAAATATTGACCCATACCTCTTTTGGTCCCACAGAGTTACGAAACTGGTGCCCTGTCCGCCGAACAATGCGTGCATAGGATTCATTCACCAAGACGGTAAATGCTTGCCATCCGCGCGCCGGGCCGTGTTTGCAACCACAATTAATCATAAAACAACTTTTAGATTACAAGTAAAGCGCCTGGCAATTGATGATCATCGGCATTCAAGGCAAAATAGATGTGTGGCTCTTCAAGACAGCCTCATGTGATTGGTCTTTGTGTAACACTAATGTTCCCTCTTATTTGCCTACCCTAATAAACTTGGATAATAGTTTTATGCCGTGCGCTTGCTTTACGCAAGAGCTATCAATAAACTATATGACAAAGAAGAAGATAAGGGGGAGCTTCCATTACTTTATGTAATAATAAAAGCCGTTAACGAAACAAGAGAGGAAGAAAGTGATTAACGATCTCGTCTGGGATAAGTCATCGGAGTTGGTGGAAACAGTTTTCACATCACAGCTCATTAAGAGTTTATACATATAATACGTGGAAATGATTAATTTGTGCATGTCATTGTTCCATAGTGGCCATCTTTTTCAGTTTGAGAAAGCGGAGCAGGAACCAGTCGCTTGCTTTAAAAATGAGGGTATTGCTTCGCCTACTCTTGCAATGTATAGTGTCGAAGTGAATTTTGTGCGTCACCCACGGGTTGGTAATTTAGTTAAGAACTTTATCATCCATTTTATCCCTGGGAGATCATGGAAAACCAAGATATTTATTATGAGGTGTATACATGTTCTTCTACAATTAATTTCATGTCAACAAATTGATTATCGAACTTTCTTGTGCTGAGATATCATAATAAAATTTTATTACTTATTAATACCTGGTAGTGATTTGTTACAGTTTGTGTTGAGTGAGTTTGTGATCCATCACAACCATGAATATGGTTTGATCTATGTAATTTGTTACAATTTGCTTTTGAGTGAGTTTGTGATCCACCGCAATCATGAATATGGTTTTATGTCTGCAGCTATGTCTCTGTAAATCTTCTTTGGCACTGTTGAGTCAGTCCATATGGATGGCTATATCGGATTGAGAGAATGACAAAAAAAAAAAAAAAAAAAACTTCTAGTATTTATATCTCCTTCCGGATGACTGTAAGGAGACATTATCTTTCTCACAGTTATTGAGGCACGGGTTTGATAGTTTTGGCCTCAATGGTAATTAACATGCTCGGTCTTCTTATTAGAAATTTTAAAAAGTTGGTCTGCCTTATATTAGTTGTATACTTCAAATATTATCATAAATCATTTGGAGTAAGTTTAATACTGGTTTTATTATCAAAAATAGATATATATACACCTTTATACGCCACAATTATAGACATGAATGGGCTGAAGACGATTTTTGATACCTAAATTAGGAAATTGATACCTAAATTAAACCTCAGCAAAGCCAAGCTACCGTTTGGTGTGAGAATTGGTAGCCCGAGCTCTTACACTTTGACGGAGAGGGCAAGCCCTAAAAGGCCAAATTTTCCACTTTCATGTCGTCCCTCCCAGACCGGAGATGAATTGATGGCGGGAGGGATGTGGAGATGGTGGTGTGGCGCTGGCGGAGTTGACATCGGCAAGGGCAGGGTGGTCGGCTGGTTGCACGAGACGTTCCGATTAGAGGGAAAGTTTTATTTTTTTTATTTTTTTAATTTCTTTTTGATGTAAAGGGCGGGAAAACCATCCTCTCTCTCTCTCTATATATATATAATTTGTACAAGGTCATTGAATATGAGATTTTACCTATAGCCGGATAGCTTAAACAAAATGGCTCAACCAAGATGGATTGGAGGGAAAGTTGTAAATAGAGAGAACAGTAGATGCCGTCAGCGTCATAGACATACCTGATCGTTACAGAGATAATAGCGGATAAGATGTAAGGATCCATTTGACTCGTCTGAAAATATAATAGCTAAAAAAATAATTTTGATATATTTAATTAATTATAAAATAATAATTTATTTTAGAACGCTCTAAGTTTGATTGAACATTTACTTTCCTAATGAAACTATACAAAATTCATATTATATTTTTAATAAATAGAAAATCATATATTTTTACTCCCAAACTCTATATAAATATTAATATAATATAATATCAATATAATATAATATAATATTAGATTGTAATAATTTATTTTATTAATACGGCATTAATATATATATGGATTTGTATAACATTAATATAATATTAATATAAATATTAAAAAAATTATATTAGTATAAATATTAAAATAATATTGATTTAATATAAAAATATTAATCTAGATATTAATACAATATTAATATATTGATATAAATATTATATTAATATTAAAATTAATATCACATTAGTATAAATATTAAAATAATATTAGCATGTTATAATATTTATATAAATATAAATATAAATATTATATTATTAATATAAATATTAGCATATTATTAATATATATTATATTTATATTTATAAGGATAATATTAGAAGGATATTTTTAGAATAAAATCATAAATTTTCATCCTATGAGAAGTCTCAAAATCCATCTCCTCCATAGGTTTACACTTTCAATTAACTCGTTTGGTTTACGAAAATTGAAGAGGAGAAGAGGAAATTCCTGAAAAATAGAGAAGAGGCTTTTTATTTTGTTAGAGTTTTAAGAGAAAAAAGAATGAAAAAAAAATACTTCCTATATTTTATAGAAAGTGGAAACTCAAAAAGAAGATGGATTTTGAAACTTTCTAAGAAAAAAAATTAATAGTACTTTTTTCTTTCTAAAAATATGTTTGCAAGATCCACGACTAAGATTTTACAAAATATTAATAGATGGTTAGGATGCAATATTGAATAGTGATATATGCCAAAATCTTAAAAATATTATTTAAATATTATCTTTATAAATATTAATATTATATTATATTAATATTATTCTAATATTTATATAAATATAATCTATATTATAATATTTATTATATTTTTATATTAGTTTAATATTTTTACTAATATAAATTTTATTAATACTAATATAATATTAATATCAATATATTAATATTTATATTAATATAATATTTTATTTATATCTATATTAATAAGTTTATTATACTAAATATAAATATTATATTAATATAATATTATTGTAAATTAGTGTTATATTAATATAATAAACTATTATGATATAATGTTATATTATAATATATTAATATTATATTTATATTAATATAAATATAATATTATTATTTGTTTTAAGTATAGGAGCAAAGAGATTTGATCTTATATCTATTAAGGGTATAATATATAATCTATATAACTTTTTCAGAAAAAATGAATGCTCAACCAAATATAAGCCATGCACTTTATAATAAGTCACTTTCATCCACTAAATATGCCGAAATCTTATTCTTAAGAAATAACTTCCAAGAAAGTAACTTTCTTTAGGGCTTGTTCTTCCCGCGAACCAAATGAGTCCTTTAGAATTTATTCTTTTGTGGCTAAATATTATGAAAAAATTGATCAACTTTTTCATTGACCAACTTACCTATGTTCTTATGCTTTTTAAGATGGATAAGTTACATTCTATGGGTAGTGTTTATCCATAAAATGAGAAAAAAATTTTACCCATTTAGAGGATAGCTAAATCATTTTTTCATCAGCTAGTAAAATAGGTATTTAATTTTATTTTTAAAATATCTTATCCTTATTTTCAGTACCTCCATCATTCAATATCTAATAACTCAATCATCTACTTTTTTCAAACATAAAAAATATAAAAGATATTATGAAAAATATGGATAAATTTTGGTAATTTATCTAGGAAAGTAGTAATTAATGCAAAAGAACATAAGTAATATATTTCAAACCCACTTTTCCATGCATAAAAGAATATGGATAAAATATTTTTCTATCTAAATATTATATAAAAAATATTTATCTAGATTTTCAAGATAAATTTTTTATTCATAAAAGAACGAATCTTTCATTATGAAAAATATCTTCTCATAAGGAGAGCTTTTTATATTATCTCTCCTCTTAAAATTGTAACCAAATAAGAAAACTCTCCTCTATTTTTCAGGAATTATCATTCTTTTTTCTACTTTTTCATGAACCAAATGAGTTCTAAAGGATCAGAGTCAGAGAATTGCAAGCACGAGTGAAGCAACACATTGGAAAAATGAGGGGCAAGAGTTTAATTCCTTATCCATCTCGAGAGAAGGTGATATAGTATGAAGAGTGGATTCAACCATCAGAAATTAAAGTTGGGAGATCACAAACACAAATGGAGGACAATCTAGATTTAAGAGCACTCTGTTTGATAAAAAAGATAAAAATTATTTAATTAACTAGTTGAAAACCTGTTGCATGGGGTAGATCATTATGGCATATAATTATTAAAATTTTTAATAATAAATATTTATAATATTTTTTTTTAATTTTTAATATTTATTTATTTATTATACATATTATATTTTTATTATTTTATAAAATAATATTTTATTAATTTTTTTTTTTGTTATTCTTATATTTTCTCCGTGCCCGTCAGTGCTGTCTCACCTACTGCTGTCCTACCATTGCTTTCTTTTTTTCTCAGCAAACGCCGATTTTGGTTGCATCCTTATCCTCTCTCTTCTTCTCGTACCTTCTTCGTGCCTATCAGTGCTGTCCTACCCTCTACTGCCCCACAATTGCTTTCATTCTTGCTCGGTAAACATTGATCCCAATTACATCTTCCGACATCTCTATCGGTAGCACTACTTCTGGCGCCACCACTCCCTCCTTTCTCCTCTCTTACCTCTTGCCCGGCGTCTTTCCAACCCACCACCAATATATATATATATATATATATATATGATATGCCAATCAAAAAATGTCCATATAATGTAAGAGAAGGTTGTGCACATTGTATTCTCTAATTTTAATTCAAACATTATTGGATAGAAAATAATTTTTAAAATAAAATTTAGTGATAAAAAATATATCAAAATTATTTAACTAGAGATATAAAAATTTAATTAAATTTTGATATATCTCCAACAAAAATTTATAAATTGCATGAGAATCCAAGTGTCGGAGACTTTACTGTAAATTTATTGACTAATGCACGATTTGGCATGGTTCAGTTGGTTATAATATCGTATCTTAATTGTATCTTGTACCATCCAGGGCGCAAAGACTGTCATGATGAATGGGCCGAAGGGTAAGTTTTTCTCTTTTGAGGTGAAAAGCAGTTCATGAATGGAAATCTATCTTTTTAAGCACTTTCGTCTTCTACCAGCATCAATCGGACGTGCCGCCATCGGACGGCAATGGATGAGGGGGACAGGGCTTTGTGGTGGGGAAGGAAGGGGATATCGATTGATCCGCCAGAAAGGGGAGAGCGAGAGCCGAGAGGGCGGGGTAGGGGGCCGCTCCTTAAAATATTTTTTTTTAAAAAAAAATCTTAAAATCTTTGACATTTTTTTCCTTGACATTTGACTTTTCAAAGGTTGAAAAGATGGATCACCAAATTTGTATTTCGATGGAATAAGAGAAAGATCCAGGTCCAAAAATACGTATGGTATATTGAAATATCCTGAAAGTATGTGCGGAACATTTTTGTGATTTTTCTGACCAAATTCTTAATAAAAAATGGAGACCGGAAAAAATATAAAATGAGTCGCCATCATTCGCGGAATTAACAATGGAGATCCAAAGATGCTAAACGTTAAAACATCACCGGATAAAATATCACCTCTTTTTTATTGAACCATACTGACGTAAATATAAGGGCAGATACCGTGTGCCCCACCACATCTATTGATGTTATCATCATATTTTTCACTAATTTATACACCTAAAAAACGACTGCTAGGCCACTCCATTACTCGTTTCAGCATTTTTAGTTCTAACCTCTCTCTCTCTCTCTCTCTCTCTCTCTCTCTCGCCCGCGTTGTATCCTCCCCTCCTCCCTCTTCTGCTTTCTCTCGGCTCCTATCTTTTACCTCGTTACTCTCTTGGTTTCGGTTCTTCCCTGCTAGAAGGAACGGCGATCGTGAAATTAAGGACTCGGATTTATTGGAGTGCTTGCACATCCGTCATGGACGGTAGTTTCAAACGCAGCGATCTTGAAGATCCTGGCATCGTGCGCAAATCCGACGGTGTCAGCTTGCCCTCCACCACCGACCTCAAGATCAGCACCCGCCTCTCTTCTCCTTCCTCGAAGAAGCGAAGGTTCGTCTGCTGTTCCACCGGAATTCTCACATCCCGGCTCTCACTTTTTCTCTCTTCTAAACTAAACCTTCTTATAAAAGTAATCTCTAATTTTTTGCTATAATTTTCACAGCCGGCGATCGGTCCAGAAACGGGTGGTGTCCGTGCCCAGCGGCGACGGAGCTGTTCCAACGACCGATTCCTGGGCCTGGAGGAAGTACGGCCAGAAGCCGATCAAGGGCTCGCCCTACCCCAGGTACCATTACCTCCCCTCCTATCAAGCGCCTCCCATGCGCTTTAGCCGGACAAAGTCAGATCCCGCCATAACGCGCCTCTTCTTTCTTTTCTTTTCTCGCGGCTCGCAGGGGCTACTACAGGTGCAGCAGCTGCAAGGGGTGTCCGGCGAGAAAGCAAGTGGAGAGGAGCCGCTTGGACCCCGCCATGCTGGTGATAACGTACGCCGGGGAGCACAGCCACCCCTGTCCTCTCCCAAGAAACCGCCACCATCAGCACCACAGAAGTTCCAAGCTTCGGTCGGCCGAGACCCCGACCTCGGACTTGGAACCGGCCGCGCCCGACTCCGGCCCGACTGGCCCCGCCAATCCGGAAGCGAAGTTCGCCGATTTGATTGCTGAGGACACGTCGTCCCTCATAACGCTCGACGACCTCTACTTGCTCCCCGACGCCGGATCTACCTCCTCCACATCTCGGCCGGGGGCCGATGACGCCCTCCTCTACGGGTCTGTATGCAGCGCCGGGGGCGACGGCGCCGCTGCAGGTGTCGCGATGATGTTGGCGGACGAGTGCGAGAGGTTGTCAGGCGACGACGGCGGCTGCGGAGGGGAGGAGGACTCGCTATTCGCGGACCTGGGGGAGCTGCCGGAGTGCTCGGCGGTGTTGCGGCGAGGGTTCGCAGAGAGGCACATGAGAGGGGACGAGAGTCAGCGGTGCACGTTAACGACGGTAGCCTGCTGCAGGAGCAGCGGATGACATGATGACATCATCGCTGCCTTAGCCTGAGTGGACTTGCCATTGAACAGAGAGAGCGTGCCGTGCGCCGGACGACTTCAGAAGTTTTATTGACATTTCACTCGTCGTATGCGCATGGTGGTTAACGATCATTTTTTCTATTTTTGTGTGAAATGTCTATTAGATAAGGCCTTCCTTTTATTTTGGTTGATAAAATTCGAGGAAGGTGGAGAGGAGGGGGTTTGTCTTGGGGGAGAGATTTCTGTCATTGTTAACAACCTTATGTCACGAGAAGCATTGATTTTTCCACCTGTGCACCTGCTCCTCGCTTATATGTTCCCTATAAGTTTTTAGATAAACTTAATCTATCGTATATCTTGTAGGCTTGCACTGTAGCATCTCTATAATTGGCTCATAAATATGAGCTAATTAATTAGAATTCGGACAGTACTTAGAATCATCTTCTTTAACGAGATTGCATCCTATACGCATCTTAAAGTATTTCAAATCTTTTTATTTATCTGATCTCGAAGTGACCATTCTATGATTCAATGGTGGATTTGTGTGAGAGAAGGAGAATTATTCTTTCGCACGTGATAGATACGACTCGTCTGATTGACCATGCCTTATCAAGGCATGATTTACCTTATGCTGTAAGACCAAGAGTTCTGCATGGCTCCGTGCAAATTTAATTCTTCACCATGTAGCGGATATAAAAGTTACTACTCTTAATGTACTTTGATGACGACAGAGTTCACACCGAATTAGTAATAGATAAATTAATTCTCCATGTGATATCTTTGGAGCTGCTTGAGGAGCAGCAGTTGACGAAGAAAGAGAATTAAAGTTGATATCTATTGAAGGATGGCATCTCGTATGGGAAGAAATTTGATTTATGGTATCAAGTACTAGGCTCTAGACTCAATACGATTATATATTTTTCATAAGCATGCTTGTCAAATTTGCATGGCATCTTACGGGAGCAAGTGTTGTTGCCATTCATCAACCTATGCTAGTAGAAGCTTCCAATGTTTTTGTAACAAAAAAAAAGGGAACGCTTTCAATGTTTAGAAAGTGAATGCATTTAAATGCACCCTTATTTAATAAGCCGTGTACGTAAATCTCGGATTAGCTAAGTGCCTAAGTACCACTTATTATAAAGGTAGGAAGAAGGTCTGGGAGAATTTATGAAGGATTTTAGAGGGTCTGGGCTAACTACTTAAAAATGTAGCTAGCCCTTTTAGAATAAATTGGTCTTTATAAAATGAATTTGTTATATAAGTGATAGCTGCAATCTGAATATGACATCTCTCCAGCAAACATACTTTTAGAATAACGTCAGAAATAACTAAAAGCAAATTGTCCTGTGACATCCAAAGCAGGTGGGTGTTCCTACTCCACTACAACTTTTTAAAGAGAACAAAATGGTGTCATGATAAACACCATTAAAGACTGGACGTAACTAACTCTCAATCATATCAATTTTATTTATTTGTTTGTCATGTTGTCGGCATCCAAATTCTTTTCCCTCTCACCCAGTTAAATCATCTACCGATCTACCATCCATCCAATTCAGCCTCCAATTACCGACGGAAGATTAAATAGATAGTGGGATCTATTCTAATAAATTTTTGAATCTGTCCATAAAACCACCTTTGATTTATGGACTCGTGCACCCCCTTTTTTTAAAGGAGACAGCACCATTGGATTTTAACCCACATGGCCTCGCAAATTCTACGCACTTAGAAGTGCAGTTGGACACATTTTGCGCGTGCCTAGGCAGCTATCATTCAGAAGAAGAAAAAAAAAAGTGCCTGGGAACTGAGAGGTCTGTCGTACAATTCACGAAGTATCTGTCGTAATATCCCAACGCAGGGAGTGACGTGGTTGATAAAAATAAGTGCGGATTCTCTGTGCAGGCAAACTTCACACGTGATACATGTTCTATTGATCCACGTCAATCCACGTGTTGATAGCTGGGTCCCACTAGCCTCTCTTTCCTGCACTCGAGCGATGCAAGAGGACCCCGAACGGACCCCTTTGTCCCATCAACTAAAAACAGAGAGAAAAGGAAAAATAAAAGACGAGGGAGCAAAGACGACACCGATTGAGGGCAGCTCCGCACGACGGCCTCTCCTCCGGTCACAGAACATAGTCGGATGCTCTCTCGATCCCGTCAGACTCCCCTGTTGCTGTACTCGAGGTCGTAGCAGTCCCAGGTGCTAGGATCGATCTGCTTCGTTGGCTTCCCAAGGGGATCAACGGCGAAGGATCGATGAAGGAGGTGCAGGACCGTCTTGTCTCAGTCCATTGCCATTGCATCCAATGACTCCTCCTCCAGCATCCGCCTGGACAGAGGCAGTGGTGACCATGGTTGAGTCGGGGGGGGCGAGGGTCCGGCGGGGCATATTGTCGAACACTTGGAAAGCGGCGACAAGGCAGGTCGCCGCACTTGGGAATACACAGCAACAAGGGAGTTAGCGACGACGCCCGGGTCAGCAACAAGGCCAGAGCGTAGAGGGGGCGGCTAAGCAAAGGGAGGCGAGGTTGGTAGCGGCGCAGTGGTGGAGGTGAAGATGCGAGCGTCGGTGGGAAGATCCGAGGAGAGCATGTGGTGGAGGAATGGAGGGGGGGGGGGCAGTGGGGGTGGAGGCCAAGAGCGGCGTGGACGCATATAAGGGAGTCATAAAGGAAGGCCAAAGGTCCTGACGAGAGGCCGTGGAGGAGGAGAGAGGCGTCATGGGGGACCGCGGCAGAATTTGGAGCTGAGGAAACGGTGGCATGCGGGGATGGGAAGGTGGCGGCCTTCGTTCCTTTGTCACCGTATCCACTTGTCGCTTTAAGATATGTGTAGGCTGATGAGTAGCTAAATACGGAGCGATTGAGAGCTGTGCGGTGGGTGATCGAAGGATTTGCGTGAACAAAAATCCAACCACAGTCCTTGGCTTTAGCCTTTAAACCTGTTTGCATGTCAGCTGCCTTGGGTTAATACCATCATGGATGGCTCCTTGTCTGCTTGATTACGTACTCGCAGGCAGCAGGAAATGAGTTTACCTAAGTACGGATCTGATCCCTAGAGTTGAAATGGTAAACCACCATGCGGGAAATGACTACTTCGACATCCATGCAGATGGATTTTTTTATAAAAAAAATTAGAGTGACGTTATAAAGAAGATTAATCATCCTTTTGCACCAAAGATACAGCCGAACCCTTTAAAAAGATGCTAACAATAAGATAGGCCATTCCTTCTGCTTACATAAAAATCTTTCTTCTCTACGCCACTCCCTAGCCTTACGATATACAAGGAACACAAGGGGCTTGCATATATGGCCGTTACCAAAGCTCAGTTGCTGAAACTCAAATTGCAGTTATTTTGACTGCAGCACCGGCCTTCAAATTGATCTTGGAAGCTGGAAGACATTCTTCTGGTGAACCAAACACTGCAAGCACTAATTACGGTAACCGGACTGGGCGGTGGACCACTTACAATCAACCAAACATTAAATCAAATGACATAACAGTTGCGCACTTCAAAGAACCGTTATGGCTGATGCATCTCATGTTTGTTTGCATGGACTTCAAGCAATGTTTCCGTTCTGTTTCTTTTTCTTCTCTTCGGGTATATTGACCCCTTTTTATGTACCCACCAAAAAAAAGAAAAAAAAAAGAAAAACTACAGTATTTCTTCTATCAGGTCTGAACTAATGAACGGCTGACCGAGCTTGCTCCACTAGAAGAAACAGATAAACAACCATCCTGGAAACAGCTAGAATTGGTCCAAGCAGACGCGACCCCATCAACACATTAGTTTTAAACAACAAAATGGATCAGACATCCAATACGCTTTGGAGAGGAAAAAAAGATTAAGCAATTTATCTCTCAGAAAGAAGGAAGAAATATTTCAGAAAAAAAAAAAAAGAAAAAAAAGAAAAAAAAAAGGTAGCACCATTGGCTTGTTCTAATTTCAAGAATTACCATCACTTGGAACTCTGGATTTTTCAATGCTGCTACGTATTGCCAATAACTTGAAAACTTTGAATCCACTTAGAATCTGCACGCTACTGCTACAATGTAAGCATGGAAATGTAGAACTACATGTCTCCAATAAAAGACTTTCTAATAAACTTGGTCATCATCTCAAAATAACAAATCTAGTAAAAACCAAGCCTAATCAAGGTCTCATGTTCTTGAATGACACGTAATAAAAACAGAACCTAACCAAACCCTTCAGCTACAAACAATGTCTCAACCAAATAGAAAAAGAAATCTATTACAGCAAATCACAGAAGCATCTGAAATAGGCCCCTTACCTCTGAAAAGGTCCGTTGTAACTTAAGACGAGCAGCAGCCAACTCTCTTTAGTGCAGAAACATCATCCTTGACATTAATTTTCTCTCCTTTGCTGGGGACTGGAGAGGCAGAGTCATCAGCTGCCTCCACAGCCTTTCTGCTTACAATCCGATAGATCTGAGTCAAGACCTCTGCAAAGGCATTTTCCACATTTGTGGCTTCTAGTGCAGATGTTTCCATGAAATAGAGCGACTCTCTCTCTGCAAAAGCTTTCCCATCTTCAGTTGAAACCGCCACAAGATGACGAAGATCAGACTTATTTCCAACGAGCATAACGACTATGTTTGGATCTGTATGGTCTCTCAACTCCCGCAACCAGCGCTCAGCATTCTCAAAAGTCGAATGCCGGGTAACATCATAGACAAGCAATGCACCTACAGCTCCTCGGTAGTACGCACTGGTGATGGCACGATACCTGCACTTAAACGTGAGTTAGACCAGCATAGCAGGTACAACGTGCGATGAAACTTGTTAGAGTAGCTTGGTCAGAGATAACTGATGCATAAATTAGGTGTAAAATGGAATGATGTCTTAACAGTACCAGATCAAGCAAACTATATCTTCACTCAATTCATCATAGCATCCATGTCAATTATCATACACCATGATGATCGTGTCATGCATTCATTGTTGTCAAAAACCAGTTAATGAAAAAAAAATCAAGCTACGATATTAAAACAAGCAGACACAGAGAACTCTTAATGATACCAAATGTCAACCAGCATATGCTCCAACTTACAAGAACATTATTACACCTGATTGAAGCATTCACACGGTGCTATGAAACCTTAGAATAGGGTTAAGCTTACAACTTCTAAAACCCTATATTTAGATACCATACCAAGGCACATAACCAATAGTGGCCCACATTTTTGCTGAGGGTGAATGATATCATTTTTTTTTTTGGTGAATAGTTAATGATGCTACTAGCTTAGAACATGATTTTAACATCCCCTAAATCCCCTTAATATAAATAAAAATGAACCATAGCATCACCAATTAGATACTCCTAATGATAATTTGATTTAGATTAGCATTGGCAATATTAGTTTATTATGAGAGATCATCATTCTGCTGAAAGCAGAGTAGATCCAAGTGCAAGGGCTCTAAAAAGTTGGTACCAGATACTTGGGGAGCTCATGCACCTGAAAGCATTCACAGATATTATTCTTTTAGTCATAATTTATATATAGGTTATTACCATAATAAATAATAATGAAAGCTAGATGGTTTTCAGTGATAAACTTCCTTCTCTTTTACTAGATTAATTATGGCAAAAGGAGAAACACTATAGATTGTTGAGTAAATAATTTCTTCAGCAGCTTCATCATAAAAGAGGCTAGCGGTATGGAAAAATAGAAGGCATCAAGAACCAGAATCAGGATGGGAAGCAACTGCTTAAATTGAAGAGGGAGAGGTTGAGATCTAGTCCTTTGGTGAGGTGTCTTGATAGCTGAGATTTAAGTAAAAGAAATTGGTCTCCTTTTTTTAGGGGAAATTTAGCTTGGTAACCAGAGCTTTGGTGGGTGCACCGTATGATTGGATGAACAGGTGAGCAAGGTATTGTCATTCTCATGAAAGGCTGCGATCAAAAGATATCTATCAGGAAAGGTATAGATTGTTTAGAAGAGGATAAGGGCATACTTTGTCAACAAGAGAATGGGATCAAGGTCCTGAAAATCCTCTTACCTTTTCATTTTCTTTAGGCCAAGGAGGCCAGAGCCACCCCACAACTCTCTTGCTCGGTATCTGGGCTGTCTGAGATTAATTGCTCGCAAGTCCAGGAATTTTTTACCCCATGTGGGGTGGGGTCAAAGTCTTAAGGGACAACACCACTTCAAGACTCGAACTCCCCATCTCTTGCTTGAAGAAAGAGGGTGTACCACTGAGCCAATGCTTCTCTTACAATTTGGTCTTCAGAGCCCCACAGAATTGTGGGATGGTGGCTTTAGGTTAGTGAAGCTGATATACAAAATGGTAGAGGAAAGTAGAAAAGGTTGCAGTCATTTGGTTGAGTCTTTTGAGTATTGTCTCTTCTTGCTTTGGTGCAAGAAGTGTAAATGGGAGCTCGCTATTCAGCATCAACAGTCACATGGAGATGGGGCTAGTCCTAGGTTAATATGGAGGATTAGATATACGGAGGTTTTCTTTGTAAGTCGGCATGGACATAGGGTTAAAAAAGTGATGATTGTGTGGATTCGTGTAGGATAGATGAGATTTCCTGTGACTAATTTATTAGTCATATATATGGTAGTTTTGATAAAAGGATAAGCTAATATTTGGGCTAATCTCTAGTTTCTTACATTGGTGGGCTCAAGAAATAATTCATCAAGATGAATTACTTGTTCTAGCGACCTTTTCAAGAGTTATAAGTGTAAGGCTAAACAAAAATGGGTATATCTAATCCACATGGCTTCTCTCAGAAGAACTATCATCAATTAATATTTTCGGAAAATTTATGGATGATGTATATTAGTGCTTTTATATTAATCAAAATACAGTACACTATTACCTAATGCACCATTCACCAGAGCAGTTTAATTGAAGATCTGTGGGGAAGATCTGGACATGAAATCTAGTGGTGGTATAGGTGTTACAAGACAGGCTTAGGTTTGACCAGTGAGCCAGTGATCATAGCACTTGCCAGTTGATAGATCCATATAAAATTGGATCCCTTTGGTCGAATCAATAATATCAAGCCAAGGAAATTCTCGAAGATGAGACATGTTTTTGTTGATCAATGGTGAGGATCATATATAGGTGCCTCTTAGTGAAAGAGATGTAAAGAAGTAAACATAGAGTTTTTATTGATCAATTACGAGGATCATATATCACTGCCTCATGAAGAGGGATGTAAAATCTTTTGATGATACCTAGTAACGAGTAGTGTAACCCCAAGGTTCACATATAACTTTGTTTGAGATCTAAGCACGCATTAATGACAAAAATTAGCATTGTGAGGAAAAGGGATAGACTTGGAGGTCGATCTAGCATAACGATGCAAGTCAACTTAGATTTAGAGCTTAAAGGGTGTGGATGGGGATCAGCATTGGCCAGGTTAAGGATAATTTTCGGTTGGCTCAGATGACAGATGGGAGGATATCTATAGTTCGAATATAGAAAAGAGATATGTCTGTGCATGTATGCATGGGAGAGAAAGAAAGGGGGGGGGGGGTAGAGAGAGAAAGAGAGAGCTAGAGTAAACAAGTTTTTCTTTTCTGTGAAACTAATACTAATAGAAAGCATGTTGCATGCAACTTGAACTTGACACATAGTGAGAAAAAAATGCAACCAAGGGAGCTAGTGAAGTTATGTCATGTCTTACATTAAAAGATACAGATATCGAGTGTAAGGGTATTGTTGGGGATAAATCCCGCTCCCGCCGAAGTTTAGCTCGACGCTCGGCCTAATGCAACCTGTAGCCACGGAAGAGCTTCGACGGATGGGTCTTAGCCGAACTCCTACAATCGGCCGAACTACTTAGCGGTCGAGCTCCTTGGACTCCAAACGGCCGGGCTTTAACGGAATCCCCTAGCGTCCGAACTCCTCAGCGGTCGTCTCTCGACCGAACTCCCCAAGCGGCCGTCTCTTCAGCCGGCCGAGCTCCTTCGAACTTCTCTATAGCCGAACTCCCCCCGAGCCTTCCCTTCAACCGGACTCTCCTACAAGTCCGAGCTCCTCTAGATGAATTGTCGCCATCAGTCTGCAACAGGCGACGAGATCGGACGATATGGCCACCACTACTGGCGACGCTACTCTCTCCGTAACCAGCCCCGTATGGCCCACGACTTGCCAGTATGGCTGTCACAAACCGTCTGACAATGCCTTCCTCTCCGTACCGAACTCCATGCAGCCCACGACCCACCAGCATGCGGCTGCAGCTGTCACCACCAACCCCGCCGCATACGGCACCTCCCCGAGAGACTGACTCTGCCGAACCTCGAGCGGCCCGCCAGCACGCGACTGCAGCCATCGCCATCAAGCTCCGCTATGAAAGGACCCTCCAGATATGCTAATCTCTCTGATCTCTAAGCTCTCCTCTTCTTCTCTAAGCTCCGGAACTCATTCCCGAGCACTCCATTCTTGTTGGCCAGAGCTGACTTGAGCGTTGAAGGGTCCTACCGGAGCCACCCCCCACCGGCTTCGGACGGGACTTTTTTTTGCAGGTCCCCGGCGGCGACCTCATCGGCCTCAACTCCAGCGGACTCCGGCGACGACCAATTTCTGCGTCAACAGATTGGCGCTAGAGGAAGGACCGAACCTTCGAGATTTCCTTATTCTTAAAGGAGTGCTCGGCGACTCTTCTCTTCCCTCTCCGAAGATCTCCTTTTTCTCTCCCGAAGAGAAAATGCCTCCAGGAGAGCTTCGACTCGGCGATCGGCGTCTTGCGCGTTAGGTACATCTGCTCCTGTTGCAGCCCCGGCAGCCCAGGCTCCACCCGAAGCCACCGCAGATATAGAGCAGTTCAACCTGCTGGTCGGGTTCACGGCCCCGCCGAGATGATGCAGGCCGTGCGACCACCTCTGGCGAGGACTTTGTCAGCGAACCCGCCATGAGGATGCGAGGAACCGGCCTTGAGGAAGAGCATTTGGGCATACCGATCGCCCTTAGAAAGGAGAAATGGAGAGCAGAAGATCTCCCGCAGAAGGTTTCACCAGGAGGACGGAATGAAGTTCGGCAGAAGAAAAGCCGAACTGCCCCCAAAAGCTCATCGTCGGAATGAAGTTCTGCTAAAATGAGGTATGTCGTCAACGAAGCCTCCTACAAAGAATTCACCGGAGGCGGAGTGAGGTTCGGGCAAGCAAAGCCGAGCTCCCCATCGAAGCTCATCATCGAGGAAGGGGCATGAAGTCCTCCCGCGGAAACTTTCGCGGAAAAGCGGAGCGAAGTTCGGCACAAGTAAGGCCGAACTTCACCTCGAAGCTCGTCATCGGACTGAAGTTCGGCGCACGTAAGGCCGAACTCTCTCCTCAAACCTCATCATCAGAACGAAGTTTGGTGCAAGTGGGGCCGAACTCCCGCTCGAGTACGTCACTAAGGAAGCCCCCTACAAAGATTTCACACGAGGTGAGATGAAGTTCGACCGAGCTCACAACCGCCCCAGGGCAAGCGAGGGCTTCCTCTCGATTATGACTCCAAGGAAGCCCCGATGAAGTGGCATGAAGTTCTCCCGCAGGTTTTCCAAAGGTACGGAATGAAGTTCGGCCGCACTCACAGACCCCCTTCGAAAGCAGGCGGGCCCGAACTCCTCGAACTCGCCACCGAGGAAGCCCCGACAGGGGGGGCGCGAAGAAGCCCTCCTCTCGAAAGGTTCCACGGCTGCGCCCCCCTCAACGCTCCTCGAATTCAAATTCTGACTAGCTGCCAAGACCGGAAGGACCACGGCCTCCCCAAGCGTGCGCGATCGAAGCGAGTAATGCCCCTACCATCACCACTGAGGAATACATTCAGCTCCAAGACGAGATTGAAGAGCTCATCAAAAAGTACGGCGGGGTAAATTCCTCCGACGCCAGCCTGAAGCAGGAAAAGATCGGCCAAAGACACTGCCAGAAGCAAGAAGGTCGGCCACCTCACGGCATTATTAACATCACCCCCGGGCGGAGCTTGGTACATCGGCGATTCATCGTCTCCCAGCGTAAAAGCCAAGAGAAGCATGCTCCAAATTAAGGAGGCTGGCATGAGATAGACGAGGTTGCCGTCGGAGAACTCGGAGGAGCAACGCCCCCACAACCCTGAAACGAGGATATGCTGCCCGTAACTTCCCTCCGATAAAATTCTTCCTTTCCAAATAATATTATTTCTGGATGCAAAAACTATGCAATGACAGGGAACAAGCAGTCAATAATTGCCGCGTTAGGAACAGGAGGAGAACCTCGTCCTAATACGAGCAACAACCTCGACTAGAGATAAGATCTTTTCCGAGCGAAAGCCTCGTTCACAAAGGATGAGATGGGGGGAGAGGCCCTGACAGCGGCCCTTATGTGCCCCCACAGCCCATTAGGAACATGAGGAGAACCTCGTCCTAACGCGAGCATCAACCTCGGCTAGAGATAAGATCTCTCCCGAGCGACCGAGTTAACCTCGGCTAGAGATAAGATCTCTCTCGAGCGACCGTTGACAACCTCGGCTAGAGATAAAATCTCTCCCGAGCAACCGAGTCAACCTGAAGGCCTCGTTCACAAAGAACGAGATGGGGGGGAGAGGCCAGTGGCCCTTATGTGCCCCCACAGCCCGTTAGGAACAGGAGGAGGACCTCGTCCTAACGCGCGAGCATCAACCTCGGCTAGAGATAAGATCTCTCCGAGCGAGCGACCGAGTCAACCTCGGCTAGAGATAAGATCTCTCCCGAGCGACCGTGTCAACCTGAAGGCCTCGTTCACAAAGAACGAGATGGGGAGAGAGGCCAGTGGCCCTTATGTGCCCTTACAGCTCGTTAGGAACAGGAGGACCTCGTTCTAACGCGAGCATCAACTTCGGCTAGAGATAAGATCTCTCCCGAGCGACCGTTGACAACCTCGGCTAAAGATAAGATCTCTCCCGAGCGACCGAGTCAACCTTGGTTAGGAACAAGAGGAAGACCTCGTCCTAACGCGAGCAGCAACCTCGGCTAGAGATAAGATCTCTTCCGAGCGATCGAGTCAACCTCGACTAGAGATAAGATCTCTCCCGAGCGACTGAGTCAATCTGAAGGCCTCGTTCACAAAGAACGAGATGGGGGGAGAGGCCAGTGGCCCTTATGTGCCCCCACAACCCGTTAGGAACAAGAGGAGGACCTCGTCCTAATGCGAGCATCAACCTTGGCTAGAGATAAGATCTCTTCCGAGCGATCGGTGACAACCTCGACTAGAGATAAGATCTCTCCCGAGCGACCGAGTCAACCTCGGTTAGGAACAGGAGGAAGACCTCATCCTAACGCGAGCAGCAACCTCGGCTAGAGATAAGATCTCTTCTTCGAGCGACCGAGTCAACCTTGGCTAGAGATAAGATCTCTCCCGAGCGACCGTTGACAATCTCGGCTAGAGATAAGATCTCTCCCGAGCGACCGAGTCAACCTGAAGACCTCGTTCACAAAGAACGAGATGGGGGGAGAGGCCAGTGGCCCTTATGTGTCCCCATAGTCCGTTAGAAACAGGAGGACCTCGTCCTAACGCGAGCATCAACCTCGGCTAGAGATAAGATCCTTTCCGAGCGACCGTTGACAACCTCGGCTAGAGATAAGATCTCTTCCGAGCGATCGAGTCAACCTCGGTTAGGAATAGGAGGAAGACCTCGTCCTAACGCGAGCAGCAACCTCGGCTAGAGATAAGATCTCTCTTCCGAACGACCGAGTTAACCTCGGCTAGAGATAAGATCTCTCCCGAGCGACCGTGGACAACCTCGATTAGGAACAAGAGGAGAACCTCGTCCTAACCCGAGCATCAACCTCGGCTAGAGATAAGATCTCTCCTGAGCGATCGTGAACAACCTCGGTTAGGAACAAAAGGAGGACCTCGTTCTAACGCGAGCATCAACCTCGGCTAGAGATAAGATCTCTCCCGAGCGATCGAGTCAACCTCGGCTAGAGATAAGATCTCTTCCGAGCGACCGTGGGCCCGTTAGGAACAGGAGGAGAACCTCATCCTAACGCGAGCATCAACCTTGGCTAGAGATAAGATCTCTCCCGAGCGACCGTGAACAACCTCGGTTGGGAACTGGAGGACCTCATGCCAACGGGGGCAGGTCAGAAGCTTAGAAGCTCGACTGCAGGAGATAAGATCTTCCTCGAGCACGCACTTCGATCTCGGCTGCAGGAGATAAGATCTCCCCCGAGGAAAGCTCGACCGTAGGAGATAAGATCTCCCCCGAACGCGCACTTCGACCTCGGCTGCAGGAGATAAGATCTTCCCCGAGGCAACCTCGACTAGAGATAAGATCTCTCCCGAGCGACCATGGACAACCTCGGCCATAGATAAGATCTCTCCGAAGAAAGCTCGGCCGCAGGAGATGAGATCTCCTCCGGATGTCCGATACAACCTCGGCTAGGGAAAGCAATCGTGTTAACCTCGGCTGGAGAGCTTCAACTTCGACCTCGGCTAGAGAAAGCAACCGTGTTAACCTCGGCTGGAGAACTTCAACTTCGACCTCGGCTAGAGAAAGCAACCGTGTCAACCTCGGCTGGAGAGCTTCAACTACCACCTCGGTCAGAGATAAGATTGGAGACAGCCTCGCCCTGAGATCAGATCTCTCCCAAGCGCCCGCATTGACCTCAGCTGTAGGAGACAATATCGTCCCTGAGGAGCGCAACCTCCGACTTCGATCGCAGCGGACGAAACCCCCCTCAACCTCGGCTGGAGATGGGATCTTCTTCGGACTGCAACTTCGATATCAACTTCAGTTGGAGGCGATATCCCCCCGAGCTTCGACCTAGACCAGCACAGAGCTCAGAGGAAGACTTCGGCAGTCGCCTTTCCCGCACTCCCTTCCTTCGATTTTCGAACTCGGGAGTAGGAGGCTAGTGTTGGGAATAAATCCCACTCCCGCCGAAGTCTAGCTCGACGCTCGACCTAATGCAACCTGTAGCCGCGGAAGAGCTTCGACGGATGGGTCTTAGCCGAACTCCTACAGTCGACCGAACTACTTAGCGGCCGAGCACCTTGGACTCCAAGCGGTCGGGTTTTAACGGAATCCCCTAGCGCCCGAACTCAGCGGTCGTCTCTCGGTCGAACTTCCCAAGCGGCCGTCTCTTCAGCCGGCCGAGCTCCTCCGAACTTCTCTACAGCCGAACTCCCCCCGAGCCTTCCCTTCAACCGGACTCTCCTATAAGTCCGAGCTTCTTTAGATGAATTGTTGCTATCAGTCTGCAACAGGCGACGAGACCGGACGATATGGCCACCACTACTGGCGATGCCACTCTCTTCGTAACCAGCCCCGTGCGGCCCACGACTTGCCAGTATGGTTGTCACCAACCGTCTGACAACGCCTTCCTCTCCGTACCGAACTCCATGCAGCCCAGGATCCGCCAGCATGCGGCTGCAGCTGTCACCACCAACCCCGCGCATACGGCACCTCCCCGAGAGACTGACTTCGCCGAACCTCGAGCGGCCCGCCAGCACGCGGCTGCAGCCATTGCCATCAAGCTCTGCTATGAAAGGACCCTCCAGATCTGCTAATCTCTCTTATCTCTAAGCTCTCCTCTTCTTCTCTAAGCTCCGGAACTCATTTCCGAGCACTCCATTCCTGTTGGCTAGAGCTGACTTGAGCGTCGGAGGGTCCTATCGGAGCTACCCCCACCGGCTCCGGACGAAATTTTGTTTTGCAGGTCCCCGGCGGCGACCTCATCGGCCTCAACTCCAGCGGACTCCGGCGACGACCAGTTTCTGCGTCAATAGGTATATATAACAAGCAGATGGGTGAACCCTAAAATTGGTGAAGAATGGATGAGAACATGTATTAAAACTGAAGCATTGATTTAGATAATTTAAAAAAGGGCACAACTTCAAGATATTTTGTATATAGAAAACTAATATTCCTAAGAAGTTTCAGTCAGAATTTTTTTTTTTTATAGATCTCAGTAAGTTTCTAATTCAAAAAACCTTTTTCACAGAGAAAAATTATTATGGCCAGTTTGAGATGAAAGCTGTAGGTATTAATGTTTGTATGCATTGCTAATCGGGCATGTTAGGATATGCAAAGTTAAGACTTGACTCTTGAGAATTAGTTCATTCATTCAATAATGTATTACCAATGAAAAAGGATTCATAAGACAATATTTTCCTATTTTAAATAAGAGTCCCAAGAAGTAGCTTCAGCCTGATAAAAGAGATAGGTGTGGATGTGGAGAGAGGCTATGATTATAGGCCCGTACAGAGAAAGGTGATGTCACAACTAAACCATTAAATGTCACAAGCTTGAAAACAAGGTTAATAATAGATTACGAACCATAATATTATGAAGATGCAAACTAAAATATATTCATGCGATCTGCAAGGTTGAAATGGGGTGCAATAAGGCTTAATAACAAGCAGGTATCAATGACATGCCACAGAATTGACAACATCAAGATCAGACATGCAGTCCAGATACCATAACATTGTTACAGATCTGGATGTATATATTTCCATACAGAACAACAAGGAAACTGGTCTTTTGCTTATTGTTGAAGGAATCCTATAATAGGTATGGGTATGGGTTTTTGTCTAAGGGCGGGTATGGGTATTGGTCGACCCGACCCATTGCCATCCCTAATCCTATTCAAAAATATTATCAACGAGAAAGCTTTGATCAGTTCCAGGGTGCTAGGAGATATACTGATAGATCATATATTGGCCATAAAGACGAACCAAAATACATGGACATGCCATACAACAGAATGGAGACCTATTATAAACAGTAGTCATGGAATATATTGATACAGAACAAGAAGTCTTCAATGTCAATAGCTATAATAATAAAGAAAAAGTGAAGAAAACTAGTAACAAGATGAGACAATGCTTGCAGTAATTATCCTTTATGGTAACACATAACAAGATAATAGAACAAAAGATTTTGAAGGAAGTATAAAAGCGAAAGAAAGATATAGAAAGATGCTTTAGTATGTCCATATTATTAGAGGAAAAAAAAGTATGTAAAATAATGGAGCTCATGCTCAGCCCACAAAAGATAATGCCTGAAATGAAGAAAATTGAGACAGCAACCAAATATCCAACTATGAAATTGGCTAAAATATAAGTTCGATGCAGAATTCATAGAGAAATAAAATAACAATGAATTGATATGTTCCATGAATTGGCAATACTCACCAAAACAAAATACATGAAGTTTTTAAACAAGCATGCAAATGAATGTACAGAAGCTTAGCTGAAAAGACTGATCAAACTCTTTAGCAAAAAAGCAAGCATAATATGATTTTCATGTTTCCCATCCCATGTGGAGACAACGCAATAATTATATACCAATTCAAATATAAAAATCAACTGATATAACCAAGTATATTGAGAAGAGGGTGGGTGGGGGGGGCAGAGAGAAGAGAGAGAGAGAGTAATTTACAAGAGGCAGATTGGAGCCCAATCTTATCATTGCAAAATCAATGATGGGCCATCTAATTTAATAGTAACATTGCTGTCTTAAATAATGGATGTGGCAAGAGCCACAAAGTCAACATCCCTAATCATTGCAAAGAAAGAGTTCAGGGTATGTTGCACTCTATTTGGATACATATCAAATTATGATCTCACTGAGATGACATATACACTCTAGGAGGGATGCAAATAGCATGGGTCAGCACAAACGGCCACCAAGATGACTTGATTAAATGAGCCAGATGACTCAAAGAGAAGTAAACCAAGTTGGTTAGGATTATTAGTATTAGGCCTAAATAGTTATAAGGCCAGGCCAAGTTCCATCCTAACCCAACCAAAAGTTGGACCTATTTATCATGTTATTTATATCATCATACAAGAGCAGGGATTGACAAAGTACATTTATTATTTTATATATGCATTCATCATGTGTCTTTCACTCTATACACAAGTCTAGAAAGAAATAAAACATAATCATAGTGAACCTACCAAACTTGAAGTGCAAAAATCAGTACCAACAAGTAACTTATAGGCTGGAATGGTTTATGCTGTGGTGTAGAAGGGAGGGCATCATTAGTCCCACATTGACCGTGAGTCAAGAGGGACTTTGACTTATATAAGAAGGGACCATCCTTTTCATATGAGGCACCTTTTGGATCAAAATCCAGAGGGGCAAAACTGTGAGACCTATGTGCCAAAGCGGACAAAATATCTCACATACCGAGTCATAAGCCCTTGGCCACAATAGTTTCCAAACTCTTTCTCCATTTTCTTTCAACATGAAGAGGGGAATCCTAACACCTTCCGCTCTAATGGGATCTCTTATGAGCAAAGGAATGGGATCAAATCCTAAATGATACAACACTTAAATCTTTCACCATAAGGCCAACACCAAAACCTCTTGCTGCTGTCTCACCGGTCTTGAAATCCATCAGCCAAGATGCTCCCTTCAACTCTCTCTCTTAGATTGGGACTTTTTTGTTATTTTGAAAATGTGGGTCAGGGGGGTAGCGGGGGCATGGATCAATTTGAGTTGGATCATGCTCAAGTCTGGTCATCATGTTGAGTCAGGTTAGAATCTGACTACAGTGGGTTGATATGATCGAATGAACGCTGATGGATTGTATAGTTAGTTCAATATGGGCTCGAGTTACAAGCATTGATTTCTAGCATGGGCATGAGTTCCAAGAATTTATATACACATTATGCATTGTGGAATTTTTAAATTCTTTCCTAAAGATAAGTACATACATGTCATACATTAGTATTTCCAGGCTATTTCTTATGTAAACATCCTCAGCTTTCATTTATGGATCGACATGGATTCTATCCATTATGTTTACAGTAGCAACCTTTGCTTTGGGTTATTACCACCACTGGCCTCTCTATAGAAAGCCCAACCGCCACTACGAATCCTCAGAAATCTTTTTCAAAGGGACTTCCACTATCTAAGAACTCTTTTAGATCACAGTTGGACAACTTAAACACGCTTCCAACTAAGCTTTGAAGACATTTTTCAGCATATCACCATCCAAAACTTGTGGTATGCAAAGAGAAGCCGTGCTAGAACTCCATACGTGAAAGGCCACTAGAAATGCTTCCATGAGTAATGTGTTGCAGACATCTATCCTGCATTGGTATTAGCTTTTTATCTCTTTCCTGTTACAGGAACTCTAATGCGAGCAATGTAATGGAGAATCATACGGCTCTGACATGCACTGACTTACTGGCACACACCCCTCTAGATAGCATGATACATTCAGTGACCTTCCATAAGATCAAAAAGCACAAACATAGACCCTAAGGCAGTGCCAAGTATGTAGGATCTTGCCGAAATACCAGCAAATCATATAACCTAACATTTCTAGCGAATCATGATCTCAAAGGACCATTATCCAAGACCAAGATCTAATAGTCCAGGCTTCTGATCTAACACAAGAATAAGCAGATCATGGGAAGCTAAAAAATGCCAGTACTAGATCGCTAGAAGTAACCTTAGATCCTGGTTTCGGAAGAAAGCAAAAGAAAAGAAATAGATACCTTTCTTGGCCGGCGGTGTCCCAAATCTGGGCCTTGATGACCTTGGCATCGACATTGAGGCTGCGAGTGGCGAACTCGACACCGATAGTGGACTTGGACTCGAGGCTGAACTCGTTCCTGGTGAACCTCGACAGCAGATTCGACTTCCCCACCCCCGAATCTCCGATCAGCACCACCTTGAACAGATAGTCGTAGTCGTCCTCCGCCCTGTAACCGGCCATCTCTCTCTTCCCTTTTCCTCCCTTCTTCTTCTTCTTCTTCTTCTTGGCTCAGCTAAGAAGAAGAACAAGAAAGGAAGAGATGGACTTACGGAAGAGGAAAGGCGTGGCGTGGTTCTCCTCCTCGGCCTCGCACGGCGGGGGTGGTGGTGGAATCTTCTCTCTTTCCCGTTTCCGTTTTAATAGGGGAAGGCAAGATTTTGGTCGGCCCGGGTGTCCAAATCTACTTATATACCTAAATTTATCCGTCTGCAACAAAATTTAAGCATCTAAATTAATATTCATATCCGTTCAAAAAAAATTTAATATAGATAAAAATAGATAACTACTTGATTTATATCCAAAAATTATCTTGATTCATATCTAAATATTTAATTATATTTTTAATTTTATTTTATTTAATATAATATTATAAATTTTTAATAAAAATATATGACTATATTAATATATTATTAATTTAATTTATCATCTACTTAATAATTATTTTAATTTTAAGAGTATAAAATTTAATTATTCAATTTATATCCATATAATATCTATACTTCTGGTATTCAATATATATCCATATCTATTTAAAATAAATATAAATATTAATTTTTATATTTAATTTATATTTATATTTATATTTATTTTTACTAAACAAAAGAAATACATGAATAAATATATTAATATTTGATTCATATATATTTTGATTTCAATTCTAATGAGGGAATACTTATGGGTTATTTGACTATAGAGGATAATTATTGCCCTCTATGGATATGTTCTTTTTCTTAAATTATATATATTAAAATAAAGATTTTATATTTGTGGAGCGTCCACCTGCCATTATGTAATTTTCAATCATTTAATATAAAAATATTTTTAAGGATATATTTGTAGCTGAGTGAAAAAATAAGGTATTTCCCAATTTCATACTTTAATTTTTTGTGGAAGTTTGTATATGGGTCTTTTTGTAGGTTAGGTGACAACTAATGGTATTTGATATTAATATATTACAAACAAATAAAAATAAAATATTATATTAATGTATTAATAAAATGATATATTATTAAAAATAATAAAAATATTTATTAATAGTATATATTATTTTTTAAATAATTTTATAGTTAATAAAAATAATATTTTAAAATAATATATTTTTAAATAAAAGATGTATCCAATATACAGTGTGGGTGATATGCTCGCGTTAAAGAACTTTTTCTGGTTTTTGGTACGGTAGCGTTAAAGAACTTGAAAACAAGCTTCTCCAACGTGTATGTTTCACGGATAAATAGCTTGCAGGAGAGCCACGGGGAGAAACTTCAGATATCGTGGCATGCTAGTTAAAGCATCAAGTCCGTTTGTCTCAACTGCAGTTAACGCTTCAGCAATTACAATTCATTCGGTTCCGCAAAACCATTAGTTTTAGGATAAATTATATAAATACTTCTTCTTAGGCCAATTTCACTGACACTTCGTATACTTTAAAAAATATTAAATAGATCTTCAAAGTTTTTGAAACGAGATCCTTCCATCTATCTTCGTTAATAGAAAAGTATCACGTGACTATTATACGATCCTTTATTTTTAGCAAATACCTAAAGTACACTTAAGATCACTTACGAATGGAATGGGATGTGATGTTTGGCATCAATAAATCATGTGAGTTAAACACGTGATCTATTACTTGCATCAAAATAATCCTAAATCTCATTTAGATGGATAAAAATGGAGACGGTGTGCAGAAAAAAATATCATGGAAACTTTCGAATCAAGTTTCTCTAGTAATAACTCCTTCCGCGCACTCGATTTTTGTTACTATAAAACCAGATCATCATTGAGGATCTCATGGACCACTGTGAACCCTAGTCGACGTTTTTTTGGATGCGTAATGTATGTGGTATGTTTATATTTGATCATTTTTGGTGGCTTATTCTATTTGTGGCATTAATCTCCAAACCGCCTTTTATGTTCCAGATAAATGGAAGTTGTGGTTACTTCCGTTGGCATGATTTGCCTTCAAATTCTAGGGATAAGGATGTTATTAATCGACTGTTGCAGCAGAATAAAAAGCTTGAGACCAAAATTTCAAGTCACAAAAGAAAGACAAAATGAGCCATTTTCTTGATGCTAGTATGCTTTGTTTATGTGTATTTGTATGTTAACGCATCTATGTTTTAAATATACTAAGTAAGCTTTCTTGTTTGAGCTTTGTCCCATAAATTGATGTTATCTCGTGGGGTATTTTAAAGCTAAGTTGTAATATTTAAAAATATAATAACATGAGAACTTATTTCATTTGAAATAGATATACATCCTTTGCAATTTGGAACTGTTAATTAAATATGATGTCATTATAAAATAATGGGATGGTCAGAATGGTGTCATTGTAAAATGGTCAAAGTGGAACACATATTGTTGCTTAAGTGATAGCATAAACTTTGAGCGAGTAATGCATTTATTGAAGTAAGAACATGTGGGAGGTTTGTATAAAGGTCACTACGGATCTTTTTTCGAAATAAGAGTAACATGCAATCATTCATTTACAAAAATTAAGATGTTGCGCAGATGTCCCTAAACTTTGCAATTGCAATATTTGCACTCCCTCTAGTTTGAAATTGTAACACATACACCACTTGTAATTTATATGTGTAACAGTTACACCCCCTCTACTGTTATCATGTGGGCATAGACACCCCATTTTTTTAAAAAAAGTTGAATATAGCCATCTGTTTGATAATGGGTTATAGAATCTGGTACAAGATATTTTCCATATATCTATAAATTCAGTATCATAAACCAAATAAAATAATAAATCAAAAATAATTTTAGATTAAACATTGTTCACGCAAACCAAAATTTATCTTAACAAATCAAATGAAATTCAAACAGCCATCCAAAATTTAGAATCATGCCAAATAGAACTACAGACCAATTACAATCCATTATGTTTCATAATATGTAATATGATAAAATGATACAAAATGAGATAAATAGAAAGTGATACATTGCCCAAAAAATATTTTTATATATGTAAATTCAAAATATAAAATTTTCAACTGCCATCCAAAATGAATTACGTTGCTGGCTGAGAGAAAGTTGCTGGTTGGGAGGCTGGCTGGAAAAATGCTGCTAGCTGAGAGGATGGCTGGGATCTCGGTGCTGGTTGGGAGGCAGCTAATGGATGGAAGGATGGCTTATAGGCTTATGCCGGCTGGGAGGATCGCTGGGAGGCTTGTGCCGACTAGGAGGCAGGCAGAGCAGTAATTTGGTGGAAGGATATAGCCTGAGAGTCTACTTATGTTTGAGATGGAGTATTCATCTTCATATAAATAAGTATAGTTAGTAAGTACATCATAATAAAATCATAGTTAAATACATATTAAGGCTTATAAATGAGTATTTATCACCTGTGATCTATCCCTTTTCCTACTAATTCTGCTTCTAGTTTGACTGTAACCAATGTTTTATTCTTTCTGCCTTGACTTTTTCTTTCTAGGTCCCTTACAAGTTCTTGAATTATGGCCCCATTTTTTGCAATTGCCGCATCTTAGAGAACCACCCCTTCTCCGGATTCTAGAAGAATCCTTTAGCTCATCCGCTTCTTTTCTTCTTACCTTTTTGGGTCTACCTAGAGAGGCCCTTAGAGGAGGAGGACATACAATGGCGTATTCTATCCTTGGCCAGGTTTTCATGCTAGGAACCAGCTCAATGATCTTCTCATAAGCTTTAAAAAATACTTGTTTGGTGTACCATGCATTAACAAAATGGTGCACATCCTTTCTAGCATACATAATAGCTATCACAGCATGATAGCATGAGATGCTAGTTAAATCTCATATCTTACAGCCATATGTACTTCCTCCAAGTCGACAACAACCCTGTCATTATGATGTTCCATTTTAAATCTATACCTACCTCCTCATATGCAATTGCAACTCATAGCTTCCAACTTAATTCTTTCCAACTTCTTCTCAATCTTTGGACAAACAAGACCTGTGATTTTGTTTAATCATTCTCTTTTTGCTTGAAAATGCTGCATCAAGAGCCTTCTAATAGTCTCAAACAAAGTAATAATAGGTTTGTCTCGAGCATCAACTATGTATTTATTAAATGATTCGCAAATATTGTTCAACAACATACTAGATTTGCTTCTTGAAGAGAATGCGTGCCTTGACCACAACTCAGGTGGATGCTGTGTTAGTCACTGCTATGCCTTTTCATCCAATTGATGCAGCTCATCCATGGCAAATTAAAAGTCATAATGTGTGGTCATCCTGGCATATTTTCAAAGAACTTTTCTATAATTTTTGCCCTTAAATCTGGCACTTTTAATATTAGCGTGCAAATGGCATATATAAAATCGATGATCGGTAGTAGGAAGAATAGTTTGAAATGTCTCAACAAGATCCTACATAATTGAAAAGTGAACATCATTAGGATTATCCAAGTACAATCCTAAAATAATTTGAACTTAAGTTATATGTTTTTGAATAAAAACTGATCTTTTATCTATCTGACATAAAGGTCCAACCATGCTCTTCTAAGGGTCCAACATCATCTAATAAACATCTCAAAACCAGCTCCAACTATTCTTTGTCTCTATCTCAACAACGGCCCATACGATACGGAACATATTGTCATTACTATCTTTTCCGACTGCAGCTAAAAGCTATCATCCAAATGAGTCTTTCAAATGGCATCCATCCAGTTCAATCATAGGTCTACAATAATTGACAAAGCCATGCTTACATGCTACAAGACAACAATATAGTTTCCTAAAGATTGGTTGACTGGACTCATCTGGTCTATAGACCTCCATCAATATTATGCTTTCAGAATTAATTTGCCTAATTATCTAGCAATACTCCCATAGATGGGCATACTGAGCCCTGTGGCTCCCCTGCATAATTTCTAGCGCTTTCTTCTTGGCTCTATAGCATTGTGACTTCGAAATAGAAACCTTTATATCTCTTCTTATATGCTCTCGAAAGCCCTTGATACTCCATTTTGTATATGATCTGATCTCCTCAAGATACTTCTCCGCTAGAAACTTGGATGTGACATTGTGATTTTCGAATTGCCTTCCACATTTATGCTTTCACTGAAAGGTCTTGATTTAAAAGATATCCTCCTGTTGTACCGATAAAGCATGAATCCTCCACCCACAATCTTGCTTGCAAACAGCCGTAACCCGACTTGTCTCATTCTTTTTATAGATAAAGTCAAAGTCCTGTTGTATATTGTAAAGCTGCAACATCTTTCTAAATTGCACGACATTGTTAAACTTCATTCCAACTTCAAGTTTGATGGTTCATTTCATATCTGCAGGATCATTAAACTTGGTATATTGTAGATCAAAGCTTCCATCATCTGAATCTGTATCAGTACCCAAACTACTCTCTACTTTCATCCCAATAGATTGCTTCTTTCCAAATAAATCTACATCTTTGTATAGAGAAGAGTGATGTATCCACGATCTCAATTCCTCATCAATAACATCTCTGTCCACATATTCAGCAAATAGATCATCATCATTATCATCCTCTGAATTACTTAACTAACCAAGTGATCCACTACTACTGTGAAAACTACCAAGTGAAGACTCTTCCAAAGGAGCATCCTTTTCCTGTATATCTGCAACCCCTTTTTATTTACCATCAACTTTAGACTTTACATCCATTCTTTTGATTTTGGTTTTTGGAGGGAGGCAATTGCTTCCTGAGTAGGCATCGCAGTAGTAGAAGTGGGTATTTCTTGAATATCTTCTTGAGTGATAGCAGTACTAACTTGAACCTGTGGATGATCCATGTATACTTGGACTATGTCAGTCCCTCTCGTGCAAGCAAGCATATCCAAAATATCAACATTGACTCTTAGTTCCCTCAAACCATTTTCAAAAGTATTACCTGGCATGAGATAGTAAAAGTGGCTCCTAATTATATTGGCATATTCTAACCGATCCAGCATGTCTTGTAGCTCTGTAATACTAAATCTATCTGAATCACGGTTATCAAAAAATCTAAAATAGCCTCCACTATAGTGATAATTAGGATGATACTTGATGGACCCATCATAATGAATTTGTACTATGAAAACATCATTGTCCATCCCTATGATAAGAAATAAGTGATGCATGAAAATCTAAACATAGGCCATATTTAAATTTCTACGGCCATATTTAAAAAGTCTTCAGCATGAGTGGACCTAAGAATGAAGCATACATTGGGTTTATATAATAAATTAAAAAAAAATTCAAACATCGGTATAATAAACTAAAAAAATTGGATTTACCGTGCAACATACATTTAATAAGTCTTAAAGAAATATCCATATCCAATTAAACATCGATATGAGTGGAGGCAAGAATTTTTAAATACTTTTACAAAAGTATCACATAATAACCTAAAACAGAGATGCATATGATAAAAAGACTATATATTCAGAAAATCCACAGTGGGACCATGATAAAGGAGCTGATATTTAGAAAATAGAAAATATACTTATAAGAAATCATAACAATGGTTTAGAGGTGTTTTAAAGCAATACAAATGGGACTACAATTACATACCGCTGCAATCTCTATTCTATACCCGTTTACTAATTCGAATAAAGCCAACAATCAAAGGTTGGATTGCATTGCCAACAATCAAAGGCATAGCAAAAGTCTTTATGCATGAAAAAAAAGGTATAATTATAGACTAATCCACAGTCGTCATCAATAAAAAATTAAGAAAAAAAATATTGGTCTATACAAAAGAGAATAGATGAGTGATTGAGAATCTCATCGAAGAGAGGACGACGGTGATGATGGAAGGATAGGTTTGCGTGACTGGATCATCTAAAATTCATCGGAGAGAGGATGATTGGAGAACGGGAACCCAACTGCAAAATCTTTGGAATTAAGAGAGGCGTCGTCGAAACCCATTTCAAACAGCCTTTATGATAGAGGGGCATTTTTGTCCATTATAATGACAAGCGGATGCCGTCTCAGGTTAAATGATCGTCAGAGCCTCGTCGGAATGTTTCGAAAACATCAGTGACCTATTTGATATTTTTTAAAATATAAGAGATATTAGTGCAACTGGTCTAAACTTGAAGGAATGTTCGTATAATTTATCCTAAGTTTTATATGTTAGGCTTGAACTTTATTAAATGATTATAAGTGATTCCATCCAGCAATTTATTCATGTATCAAGTCTAAAGAGGACCAAGGAAGAGATACTTGTCTACATCAAACACAAATTATGTAAAGCCTTGATCTTGTCCGAGACTAAGTCTCCAAGCCTACCTAGTGCCATGGCACTCCCACTCATAACCATAGACGTGCAAAAATCTAAAACGTAACCTTATTTCGAGAGGCCTTTTTTTTTTTTTTTTTTTTTGCACCTAGATGTTCCTTGGACGACAAGTGGAACAATACATACATACATACATACATACATATATATATATATATATATATATATATATATATATATATATATATATATATATATATATATATATATATATATATATATATTCTTTAATAAAATATCTTAGCATTTAAATTAAAATTTATATGCTAAGCTATGTTCAGCGGATAAGTATAATTATTTTACTGACCGTGTCCATGAATTTCGGAACCCGCGACTTTATAGAAATCCTCGAAATCATGCGGAACAAGTCCTTGGTTCGATTGCACATGCAAGGATTACAATCACTCGAGGAACAGCAAATGCCAAATTGAGCATGCTATCATGCAAAATTTCTATTATTTCAACGAAGGTAGGGGTGACATGTGCTTTTATGATCAAACTTGGCCGGGCCCTGGTCTTGGCTGTACCCATTCAGGCCTTACGGTAACTCAAGTCCGAATCCAACCTGCAACCTTACATTTGAGTTCAAAAAAAAAAGGTATACAATTAAACATTTTGGTCAAGCTCACATCCTACATTTGTAGAGTGAACCTCATCAATGCCGCTTTCAGTTTCTGATCGATTCGGACTTGTAAACTAATATTCCGAGCACCTTGGATATGACAATGACCATAACAAGTTCAGATCTTGGTGCTAATGATATATAATTAAGTATCAAAACAACTGGCCTGCAAGTGGTTTCGTCGGACATCCTTATATTCTTTTTTTATTTGTTCTCGTTGGCACTTTTTTATTTCGATATATTTTAAAATTATTTAAATACCCTTCAATTAAATTATCCTTGGATCCATTGTATTGTTTCTAATTTTCATAAGCCTAACCTGCTGAAGCATCTTTTTGCATGAAAGAATGATTATTATTTTTTTTTACAGTATCATTCATTGGATTTCATCTCACACGGCTTTCAAAGCATTCTAAACTTTTTTATTCATCAACTTATATAGATCTAAAAATGATATTTATGCCATCTATCAGTAGATTCGTATGAAGAAAAGTGGATCATTCTTTCACTCCTTCACATATCCAATAACTGCTTGGCATCCGGCCTATCTTATCGGTACTGGATCCATATCAGGTATAAATCTAATGTTGCCATCCAAATTCATATTTGGTTACTTTTGAATGCGGATCTAGTAACCTTTTAACGCAGTCTTGGATTTTGGATTAGGATCTGCCAAGTTGCCATCCGTCCGCATATTTGGTAACTTATTCCTTTATTCCCAAACTTCATATCCAAGGAAAAAGAAAAAAAACGGTCGGTTGCTTCTTTTGGAAAAAAAAATCTATTAGTTAGACCAGTTGGGCATATTTGGTCATTTAGCCCTGAATCCTTGCGAACCGGCGCTCCACCGAGATCCCAATTCAGAATTAAGAAAATAAAGGAGAAAACTCTTAACAGCGGCAAACGGACTCCACAATCATGCTTCCCACGTCCCCTCCATTATTTAATGCGAACACCGACATCCACCCACTTCCGATCTCAACCCTCCAACTCTCCACCGTCGGACGCTCCACCTTCTCAAATCATCCAAAATGACCTCTCCATCTTTACGACTCGAATGCACCACCATCTCCTCCCATACGTTCGATTCACCGATGTCCAGCAGTGGTTCAGAGACCACCTCTTCGTCTCCATCCCATGAAGACTCCCCTTCAAGAACGGTCCAACTCGTCTCGCGAAGGGTCTCCGACGGAATTCTCGTCAAGTTCGCCGACACGTCGGAATTCGACTTCGAATACGACAAGAGCGGCCTGTGGTCGCCGCCGGTGCCGCGCCGTGCCTTCCCCGGCTCGCCGATGTGCACCGAAGATGAATTGATCGCGAAGCTCAGGGCCGCCTTCGGAAGGCGTCGGCGAAGAGACAATTCTTGTTTCCGTGCAAGTATCGAATAAGAATATTTTCTTCAAGCTCGTTCTAGGGAAGGTATTGGCTTTTCTCACATTGCTTTCGTTTTCCGATTTGCAGGTCTTTTGGTGCCCATGACACGGACCAATATTGGTGCGGGGGCAGATGGATTTGGATTTGGAGATGAGGAGTCTAGATTTTGCAACTTAATCTGCGGTTTATATACCTTCAATTGTTCTTTTGAATTTTTAGTGAGTGATGTATGAACTACTTGCAATTTATAAGTTCGGAAAGGACTCAATCTTTTGTTTCAATTCACATTCTCATATCGTGTCCTGTACCAAATATACATTTAGCTGTAAAAAATTGGAATTCTATCATGTCTATTCTTCTTTTCTTCAACATTTTACTTTGGTTTGTATCAGATGAACACCAGCTCTTATATTGATATTTCACTAGCGGAAAACTTGAAATACTAGCAAATTTTGCCTGGCTTAGAAGTGACATTAGAAGATACTAAAACATCGCATCAAAGTAAGAAATTCAACTACTGTGCAAAAGAAGGAGAATGTACTGCAATATTACATGGTGTCCTGTACCAAAATATTTTCCGAATACAATCTAGACCAACAATGACTCCCTCTTGGATTACAATTGATTGAGTGCTCCGTACTTCCTTCTGGAAATAATCTGTACAAATGTTTTTTAGCAAATTCCGCAAAAGATGTTGCTCTTGGAGCTGTGGTTTTGGCCGCCACCCTTCGGCTGGGAATTCATGCCCATTCAAAATTCTCATCTAATACTGGCACTGGTCCACGCGAGGTCTGGGCAGCAAACAAATAGAAAAGATGCGAAGATGGAACCTGTGGATGGGGATTGGGAATTGAAGGGGCAATAATAAATTGAGTTTCGATCTATTCACAAATTTGGGAAAGAACTATGCGGTTCTCACAGGCCTCATCCCGCTGAGGGACAAAGCACATGATGCATGTTTAACAAACCAAACAAGCGGCTGAAGAGTAGCTCAAAGGACACAAACGGTAGAGAACTGGCTTAGGTTATATAACAATACCATAAAGACTTCTAAAAAGTGCAAAACCAAAGAAAATGTGACAAAATTGTAAACCATCCGCAATTCTAGGTAAGGTAATTTCGCTGGCACAACACACCATGCGAACTCTCAACAAACCGGTACTTATGAAAAGAAAAAAAAGCTACTACAAGTTTCAAATCTCTTATTCATATATATATATATATATATCTTCTTTATGTTTTTTCATGATAAGATGCCTTACATGAATTTAGGTTGATAAATAAATAAAAAATTGTAATGATGCTACTAAGCAAAATATATGTATTTTTAGAAAAACTTTCATCTTTCATTTTCATTTTCAAGTACTCTTTTAATTACCAATTCATGTGGTTATAATATAATTGACAAGTTGCCAATTTTTTTCTTAGTTGAATTTTTATTTCTACCGTAAGAGATAAATAGTCGTATACCGGAACCAAATGTGATTTTGTGACTTATAGGACTTCAATAAGAATTATGCAGCATTTTTTATTTTTAAATGATACAAAAGCATAAAATATAAATTATCGCTCATATGAAAACAGAAATACCTTTGAGAATATAGCTTTTTTGTTCATAAAAGAAATTTTTTTTACTTGGGTCATGATAAAATTGATGCAGATTATAAAGGTGAAGCATTTAAATAAATCACATTCTTTGACACTACTAGAGCTGTAGTAATAAATTTATAGTCCAAGCAAGTTTTGACATTCATTGCACCTTCTAAAATCTACACTACAATTGACATAGAAGGTCTTTTACTACTATCAATTTATAAATATAACATTGCGAGTTACATTATTTCAATAATTTCTTCACGATGCAATTGCATATCATTGCTATAATTATCAATGAGATTTAATAATCTATTTTTTGTAATATTTTCTTGCAATAAACTAATTAAATGATTACTTTCTTCAGGCTGGGAATGGTCCAAATTCTTTCTTCCATACACAATTTTCATGACAACAACACCAAAGCTATAAATTTTCATCTTCAGTAATTCTTGATGTTAGCCATTCAGGTGCTAAATACCCAGATATTTCCCTCATTCTGGCCCTCATCCCTATCAATTAACTTAGCCAGTCCAAAATAAAAAACCTTAGCATTGAAATTATCATCTAGAAGGATATTCGGTGGCTTAATATCTAAAGATGCAATTCTTTACCTATATTCTTCGTGAAGGTAAGATAGTCCTTGGGTATATTAGTGATAACATCTTGCTTACCAATCGAGAACAACATTTTGATTTCTATAGAAGATCCACTTATCCAATGATCCATTGCACATGTACTCAAAGACTAGAAGTTTATATAATCTCTCCACATAGAATCCGATCAACCTGACCAAATAAATATGGTAAATGCTACCAATTATTTCAATTTCTACTAAAAATTTCTTCTTTCCCTGACCAATGCCTTCCAAGTGCTTTACTGCTATTCTCATACCACCCCCCTTTTTTTTTTGTCAAAAATAGACCCAAAGCCACCACCTCCTAGCTTTTTATGAAAGTCTTAGTAGCTACTTTCAGTTCTTAAAAAAAAAAACCATCTTCATATTTTTGAGCATGCTGCTCACATTCCTAACTTGAGGCATGTGAAATAATTTATTATCAGTCATAACAAATTATGCCTTATATGAATTTTGGTTGATAAATAAACAAAAAAGTGTAATGATGCTATTAAGCAAAATATGTGCATTCTTAGAAAAACTTTTATCTTTCATGTTCATTTTCAAGTGCTCTTTTAATTATCGGTTCATGTGGTTGTAATGTAATTGACAAGTTGCAAAATTTTTTCGTAGTTGAACTTTTATTTCTATTGTAAGAGATAAGTAGTTGCAAAATGGAATCAAACATAATTTTTGTGACTTGTTGGATTTTGATAAGAATTATGCAGTATTTTTTCTTATTTTTAAATGACACATAAGCATAAAACACAAATTACTGCTCATATAAAAACATAAATACCTTTGAGAATATAGCTTTTCTATTCATAGAAAATATTTTTTTAACCTGGGCTTTAATAAAATAGATGTAGATTGTGAAGGTGAAGAATCCAAATGAATCACATTCCTTGATACTACTAGAGCTGTAGTGACAAAGTTATAGTCCAAGCAAGTTTCTACATTCATTGCATCTTTTAAAACCTTCACTATAGTTGACATGAAAGATTTTTTATTGCTATCAATTGTAAATACCACATTACGAGTTGCATTATTTCAATAACTTCTTCATGATACAATTGCATATCATTGCTATTATTGTCAACGAGATCTAATAATCTATCTTCTATAATTTTTTCTTATAATAAGCTAATTAAATGAATACTTTCTTAGACTGGGAAAAGTCTAAGTTCTTTCTTCCATACATAAATTTTTATGACAACAACACTAAAGCTATAGATATCCACCTTTTCAATAATTCTTGATGTTAGCCATTCAGATGCTAAATATCTAAGTGTTCTCCTCATTCTAGTCATCACATTGCTCTCATACTTGTCAATCAGCTTAGCCAACCCAAATTAGAAATCTTAGCATTGAAATTGTCATTTAGAAGAATATTCTATGGCTTAATAACTAATTATTCAATTCTTTGCCTACATTCTTCATGAAGGTAAGATAGTTCGTTGGCTATATGAGTAATAATCTTATGTCTTGTTTGCCAATCGAGAATAATATTTTAATTTCTATAAAAGATCTACTTATCCAATGATTCGTTGCACATGTATACTCATAGATTGAAGTCTATATGATCTCTCCGCATAAAATCTGATCAATCTGACCAAATAAATATGGCAAATACTATCAATTATTTTAATTTCTGCTAAAAATTTCTTCTTTTCCTAACCAATGCCTTCCAAATGCTTTACTACTATTCTCATATCATCTAACTTTCTCTAAAAAATAAATTCAAAGCCATTACCTCTTAGCTTTTTGTGAAAGCTCTCAATAGCTACTTTCAGTTCTTCAAAAGAAAATTATTTTTATATTTTTGAGCATACTTCTCACACCCCTAACTTGAGCCATGCAAAATAATTTATTGCTAGTCATAATAAGTCATGCCTTACATATTTTGGTTGATAAATAAATAAAAAAGTTTAATGATGCAACTAACCAAAATATGTACATTTTTAATAAAACTTTCATTTTTCATGTTTATTTTCAAGTGCTCTTTTAATTACCAGTTCATGTGGTCGTAATGTAATTAATAAGTTGCCAAATTTTTTCTTAGTTGAACCTTTATTTCTACTATAAGAGATAAGTAGTTGTATATTAGAACCAAACATGAATTTTTTGATTTATAGGATTTTGATAAGAAATATATAATATTTTTTTATTTTAAATGATACAAAAGCATAAAACATAAATTGCCGCTCACATGAAAATAGAAAAATCTTTGAGAATACAGCTTCTCTATTCACAAAAAATATTTTTTTCACCTAAATTCTGATAAAATTGAAGCAGATTGTGAAGGTGAAGCATTCAAATGAATCATATTCCTTGACACTATTGAAGCTATAGTGACAAAGTTATAGTCCAAGAAAGTTTTTATATTCATTGCATCTTATAAAACCTTTAGTAAAGTTAATATAGAAGGTCTTTTATTGCTATCAATTTGTGTACACCATATTGCGAGTTGTATTATTTCAATAACTTCATCATGATGCAATTGCATATCATTGTTATGATTATCAACAAGATCCAATAATTTATCTTTTGTAATCTTTTTTAATAATAAGCTAATTAAATAAATACTTTCTTTAGATTAGGAATAGTCGAAGTTTTTTCTTTGATACATAATTTTCATGACAACAACACTAAAGCTATAGATGTCCATCTTTTTAGTAATTCTTGATGTTAGCCATTCAGATACTAAATACTAGATGTTCCCCTCATTTTGGTCATCACATAGCTCTCATCTTTGTCAATCAACTTAACCAGTCCAAAATCAAAAATCTTAGCATTAAAATTATCATCTAAAAGGATATGCTTTAGCTTAATATCTAAATATACAATTTTTTGCATGTATTATTCATGAGATAAGATAATCTCTTGGCTATATGAGTGATAATCCTATGTTTTGTTTGCCAATCGAGAGTAACATTTTGATTTTTATAAAAGATCCACTTATCCAATGATACATTGTATATGTATTCATAGACTAGAATTCTATATGATCTCTCCACATAAAATCTGATCAACTTGACCAAATAAATATGATGAATACTATTAATTATTTCAACTTTTAATAAAAATTCCTTCTTTTCCTAACCAACACCTTCAAAGTATATTACTGCTATTCTCATATCATCCAACTTTTTCTCAAAAATAGACCCACAGCCACCACCTCCTAGCTTTTTATGGAAGTTCTCAGTAGCTACTTTTAGTTCTTCAATAAAAAACTATCTTCGTATTTTTGAGCATTCTCCTCATATCCTTAACTTGAGGCACAAGAAATAATTTATTGCCAGTCATAACAAGTAATGCCTTACATAAATTTTGATTGATAAATAAATAAAAGAGTGCAATGATGCTACTAAGCAAAATATGTGCACTTTTAGTAAAACTTTCATCTTTCATGTTCACTTTCAAGTACTCTTTTAATTATCAGTTTATTTGATTGTAATGCAATTGACAAGTTGCCAAATTTTTTCTTAGTTGAACCTTCTTTTTACTGTAAGAGATAAGTAACTGCATACTAGAACTAAACATGATTTTTTTAACTTATCAAATTTCGATAAGAATTATGCAGTATTTTTTTTTTATTTTTAAATAATATAAAAGAATAAAACATAAATTGCCACTCATATGAAAATAGAAATACCTTTGAGAACACAGCTTCTTGTGCATAGAAAATATTTTTTCACCTAAGTTCTGATAAAACTGAGGCAAATTATGGAGGTGAAGCATCCAAATGAATCACATTCCTTAACACTACTAGAGTTATAGTGACAGAGTTTTAGTCCAAGTAAGTTTCTACGATTAATGCATCTTCTAAAATCTTCACCATAGTTGACATATAAGATCTTTTATTGTTATCAATTTATAAACATCATATTGCGAGTTGCATTATTTTTATATTTTCTTCACGATGCAATTGTATATCATTGCTATGATTGTCAACGAGATCTAATAATCTATCTTTTATAATCTTTTCTTGTTATAAGCTAATTAAACGAGTACTTTCTTCAGGCTAGGAATAGTCCAAGCTCTTTCTTCCGCACACAATTTCCATGACAACAACACCAAAGCTATAGATGTCCACCTTTTTAGTTATTCTTGATGTTAGCCATTCAGATGCTAAGTACCTAAGTGTTCTCCTCATTATGGTCATCACATGGCTCTCATCCCTATCAATTAATTTAGCTCGCCTAAAATCAAAAACCTTAGCATTAAAATTGTTATCTAGAAGGATATTATGTGGCTTAATATCTAAATGTGCAAATGTTTGCCTACATTCTTTATGAAGGTAAAATAGTTTCTTGGCTATATGAGTGATAATTCAATATCTTGCTTGCCAATCGAGAGCGATTATAGACTAGAAGTCTATATGATCTCTCCGCATAGAATTCGATCTACTTGATCAAATAAATATGGTGAATACTATCAACTGTTTCAACTTTTGATAAACATTCTTTTTTTCCCTGACCAATGCCTTTCAAGCACTTTACTATTATTCTCATATCATCCAACTTTTTCTTAAAAGTAGACTCAAAGCCATCACCTTCTGGCTTTTAATAGAAGTTCTTGGTAGCTACTTCCAGTTTTTCAAGAGAAAACCATCTTTATATTTTTGAGCATGCTCCTTACATCCCTAACCCGAGGCATAAGTAACAATTCATTGCCAATTACAATAAGTCATGCCTTACATTAACTTCGGTTGATAAATAAATTTAAGAGTGCAATGATGCTACTAAGTAAAATATGTGCACTTTTAGTAAAACTTTTATCTTTCATGTTCATTTTTAAGTGCTCTTTTAATTACTAGTTCATATGGTTGTAATAAAATCGATATATTACCAAATTTTTTCTTATTTGAACCTTTATTTTTGCTATAAGAGATAACTAGTTTTATATTGGAACCAAACATGGTTTTTGTGACTTGTAGGATTTTGATAAGAATTATGCAGCATTTTTTTAAAAAAAATGACACAAAAGCATAAAACACAAATTGCCGTTAACATGAAAACAAAAATACCTTTAAGAACATAGCTTTTTTATTCATAGAAAATATTTTTTACCTCAATCTTGATAAAATTGATATAGATTGTGATGGTGAAGCATCGAAATGAATTATATTTCTTGATACTAGTGGAGTTGTAGTGACAAGTTCAAGTTTCTATATTCATTGCACCTTCTAAAATCTTCACTATAGTTGATATAGAAAGTTTATCATTGCTATCAATTTGTAAACACAGTATTACGAGTTGTATTATTTCAATAACTTCTTTACGATTCAATTACATAACATTGCTATGATTATCAACGAGATCCAATAATCTATCTTCTATAATCATTTCTTGCAATAAGCTCATTAAATGAATACTTTCTTTGGGTTGGAAATAATCCAAGTTATTTTTTTCATATATAATTTTCATGACAACAACACCAAAGCTATAGATGTCCACTTTTTCAGTAATACTTAATGTTAGCCATTCAGGTGCTAAATATCCAGGTGTTTTATGGTATAATATCTAAATGTGCAATTCTTTGCCTGTATTCTTCGTGAAGGTAAGATAATTTCTTGACTATATGAGTGATAATCCTATATCTTGTTTATCAATCAAGAGTAATATTTTGATTTCTATAGAAGATCCACTTATCCAATGATCTATTACACATGTATTCATAGACTAGAAGTCTATATGATCTCTCTGCACAAAATCCGATCAACCTGACCAAATAAATATGATGAATACTATTAATTGTTTCAAATTCTGCTAAAAATATCTTCTTTCAATGACCAATGCCTTCCAAGTACTTTAAATCTATTCTTATGTTATCCAACTTTTTCTCAAAAATAGATACAAAGTCACCATCTCCTGATTTGTTATAAAAGTTCTCGGTAGTTACTTTTAGTTCTTCAAAAGATATTCATCTTGCATATTTTTAAGTATACTCCTCACATCCATAACCTGAGGTATAAGAAACAATTTATTATCGGTTATAACAAGTCTTGCCTTACATGAATTTTTGTTGATAAATAAATAAAAGAGTGCAATGATGCTATTAAGCAAAATATATGCACTTTTAGTAAAATTTTTATCTTTCATGTTTATTTTCAAGTGCTCTTTGAATTACTAGTTCATGTGGTTGTAATGCTATTAACAAGTTACCAAATTTTTTCTTAGTTGAACCTTTATTTCTACTGTAAGAGATAAGAAGTTGTGTACTAGAACCAAACGTGGTTTTTATAACCTTTAAGATTTTGATAAGCATGATGTAGTACTTGGTTTAGTTTTTAAATGACACAAAAGCATAAAACATAAATTGCCGCTCACATGAAAACATAAATTTTTTTGAGAACGTAGCTTCTCTATTCATAGAAAATATTTTTTCACTCCGATTCTGATAAAATTGATGTAGATTGTGAAGGTGAAGCATTCAAATAAATTATATTTCTTGATATTAGTGGAGCTGTAGTGATAAAGTTATAGTCCGAATAAGTTTCTACATTCATTGCACCTTCTAAAACCTTCACTATAGTTGACATAGAAGGTCATTTATTGCTATCAATTTGTAAACACCATATTGTAAGTTGTATTATTTCAATAATTTCTTTACGATGTAATTGTATATTATTACTATAATTGTCAATGAGGATCCAATAATCTATCTTTTGTAATCTTTTCTTGCAATAAGCTCAATAAATGAATACTTTCTTTAGGCTGGGAATAGTCTAAGTTTTTTCTTCCACACATAATTTTCACGATGATAACACCAAAGCTATACATGTTCATCTTTTCAATAATTCTTGATGTTAGCCATTTAGGTGCAAAATAACCAGGTGTTCCCCTCATTCTGGTCATCACATGGCTCTCATCCCTATTAATCAGTTTAGCTAGTCCAAAATTAAAAACCTTAACATTGAAATTGTCATCTAGAAGAAAATTTTGTAGCTTAATATCTAAATGTATAGTTCTTTGTTTGCATTCTTCATGAAGGTAATTAAGATAGTCCCTTGGCTATAGAAGTGATAGTCCGACATCTTATTTGCCAATCGAGAGCAACATTTTAATTTTTATAGAAGATCCACTTATCGAATTAAAAATATTACATATATACTAATAGACTAGAAGTCTATATGATCTCTTCGCATAAAATCCGATCAACCTAACAAAATAAATATAGAGAATAATACTAATTATTTCAACTTTTATTAAAAATTTTTTCTTTTCCTGACCAATGTCTTCCAAGCACTTTACTGCTATTCTCATGTCACCCAATTTTTTCTCAAAAATAGATCCAAAGCTACCACCTCCTAGCTTTTTATGAAAGTTCTCAGTAGCTACTTTTAGTTCAAAAAAAAAATATTTTCATGTTTTTGAGTATGCCCCACACATTCTTAACTTGAGGCATAAATAATAATTTATTGCCAATCATAACAAGTCATGCCTTACGTAAATTTTAGTTGATAAATAAATAAAAAAGTGTAATGATGCTACTAAGCAAAATATGTATACTTTTTGTAAAACTTTCATCTTTCATATTCATTTTCAAGTGCTCTTTTAATTACCAGTTCATGTGGTTGTAATGCAATTAACAAGTTGCCAAATTTTTTGTTGAACCTTTATTTTTGTGGTAAGAGATAAGTAGTTGCATACTGCAACCAAACATGATTTTTATGACTTATAGAATTTCGATAAGAATTATGCAGCATTAATTTTTTTTTTTATCTTTTAAATTACATAAAAGTATAAAATATAAATTACTGCTCAGATGAAAATAGAAATATCTTTAAGAAAACAACTTCTCTATTCATAGAATATATTTTTTTTACCCCGATAATGATAAAACTGATGCAGACTGTGAAGGTGAAGCATCCAAATGAACATTTCTTGATACTAGTGGAGCTGTACCAACAAAATTATAGTCAAAGTAAGTTTCTACATTCATTGCATCTTCTAAAACCTTAACTATAGTTGACATAGAAGGTCTTTTATAGCTATCAATTTGTAAACATCAAATTGTGAGTTGTATTATTTTAATAACTTCTTAACGATGCAATTGCATATCATTGCTATAATTGTCAATGAGATCCAATAATCTATCTTTTGTAATCATTTTTTGTAATAAGCTAATTAAATGAATACTTCAGATTGGGAATAGTCTAAGTTCTTTCTTTCACATACAATTTTTATAACAACAACACCAAAGCTATACATATAATTTCTATGACAACAACACCAAAGCTACAGATATCCATCTTTTTAGTAATTCTTGATGTTAGCCATTCATGTGCTAAATACCCAAGTATTCTCCTCATTATGGTCATCACATAGCTCTCATCCCAATGAATCAGTTTAGCTAGCCCAAAATCAGAAATCTTAGTATTGAAATTGTTATCTAAAAGAATATTCTATGGCATAAAATCTAAATGTGCAATTTTTTACCTGCATTCTTCATGAAGGTAAAATAATCCCTTGGCTATATAAGTGATAATCATGTCTTGTTTGCAAATCAAGAGCAACATTTTGATTTCTATAGAAGATCCACTTATCCAATGATCCATTGTACATGTACTCATAGACTAGAAGTCTATATGATCTCTCTACACAGCATCCGATCAACTAGACCAAATAAATAGGATGAATACTACCAATTATTTCAACTTCTGCTAAAAATTTCTTCTTTTCCTGACCAATGCCTTCTAAGTGCTTTACTGCTATTCTCATGTCATCAATCTCATGTCATCAAACTTTTTCTTAAAAATAGACCCAAAGTCATCAACTCCTGGCTTTTTATAGAAGTTCTCGGTAGCTACTTTCAGTTATTAAAAAAAAAACCATCTTAATGTTTCTGAGCATGCTCCTTACATCCTTAACTTGAAGCATAAGAAAAAATTTATTGCCAGTTATAATAAGTCATGCCTTACAAGAATATTGGTTGATACATAAATAAAAGAGTGCAATGATGTTACTAAGCAAAATGTGTACTTTTAGAGAAATTTTCATCTTTCATGTTCATTTTCAACTACTCTTTTAATTACTAGCTCACGTGATTGCAATGCAATTGATAAGTTGCCAAATTTTTTCTTAGTTGAACCTTTTTTTTTACTATAATAGATTAGTAGTTGCATACTGGAACAAAACATGATTTTTGTGACTTGTCTAATTTTGATAAAAAGTATTTAGTATTTTTTTATTTTTAAATGATATAAAAGCATAAAATATAAATTGTTGCTCACATTAAAATAGAAATACCTTTAAGAACACAGCTTCTTTATTCATACAAAATATTTTTATCTTTAGTCCTAATAAAACTTATGCAGATTGTGAAGGTGAAGCATACAAATGAATCACATTTCTTGATACTAGCGAAGTTGTAGTGACAAAGTTATAGTCTAAGCAAGTTTTTACATTCATTGTACTTTCTAAAATGTTCACTATAGTTAACATCGAAAGTCTTTTATTGCTATCAATTTGTAAACATCACATTGCAAGTTGTATTATTTCAATAACTTCTTCATGATGCAATTGCATATCATTGCCATGATTGTCAATGAGATCCAATAATCTATCTTCTGTAATCTTTTCTTGCAATAAGCTAATTAAATTAATACTTTCTTCTTACTGAAAATAGTCTAAGTTTTTTCTTTTACACATAATTCCATTATAATAACACCAAAACTGTAGATGTCCATATTTTTAGTAATTCTTGATATTAGCAATCTAGGAGCTAAATACCTAGGTGTTCTTCTCATTATGGTCATGACATTGCTTTCATCCCTATTAATCAGTTTAGCTAGCCCAAAATTAGAAATCTTAGCATTAAAATTATCATCTAGAAGGATATTCTCTGGCATAATATCTAAATATGCTACTCTTTGCCTGCATCCTTCGTAAAGATAAGATAGTTCCTTGGCTGTATGAGTGATAATCGTATGTTTTGTTTGTAAATCAAGAGCAACATTTTGATTTCTATAGAAGATCTACTTATCCAATGGTCCATTACACATGTACTCATAAACTAAAAGTCTATATGATCTCTTTACACAACATTCGATCAACCTGACCAAATAAATAGCTAAGGTGCATACTACGAATTGTTTCAACTTCTGCTAAAAATTCCTTCTTTCCCTGACCAACGCCTTCCAAGTGCTTTACCACTTTTCTAATATCATCCAACTTTTCCTCAAAAATAAACCCAAAGCCACCAACTTCTAGCTTTTTATGGAAGTTCTCGGTAGCTACTTTTAGTTATTCAAATAAAAATTATCTTAATATTTTTGAGCATGCTCCTCACATACCTAACCTGAGGCATAAGAAAGAATTTATTGTCAGTTATAACAAAGCATGCTTTACATGAATATTGGTTGATACATAAATAAAAGAGTGCAATAATGCTACTAAGCAAAATATGTGCACTTTTAAAAAAAAATTTATCTTTCATGTTCATTTTCAAGTGCTCTTTTAATTAGCAGTTTGTATGGTTGTAAAGCAATTGATAAGTTGCTAAATTTTTTCTTAGTTGAACCTTTTTATTACTATAAGAGATAAGTAGCGGTATACTGAAACCAAACATGATTTTTGTGACTTGTTAGATTTTGATAGGAAATATATAAATTTTTTTTATTTTTAAATGATATAAAAGTATAAAACATAAATTGCTGCTCACATGAAAATAGAAATATCTTTGAGAACACAGCTTCTCTATTTATGAAAAATATTTTTGCACCTATGTTCTGATAAAAAAGATGCAGATTATGGAGGTCAAGCGTTCAAGTGAATCATATTCCTTGACACTACTGGAACAAAGTTATAGTACAAATAACTTTTAATATTCACTGCACCTTCTAAAATCTTTACTACAGTTGACGTAAAAGATCTTTTATTGCTATCAATTTGTAAACACCACATTACGAGTTGTATTATTTTAATAATTTATTCACGATGCAATTGTATATCATTGCTATGTTTGTCAATGAGATTTAATAATCTATCTTCTGTAATCTTTTGTTGTAATAAGCTAATTAAATGAATACTTTCTTTAAGCTGGGAATAGTCCAAGTTCTTTCATCCACACATAATTTTCATGACAACAACACTAAAACTATAGATGTCCACCTTTTTAGTAATTCTTAATGTTATCCATTCAGGTGCAAAATACTCCGATATTTTTCTCATTCTGGTCATCACATAGTTTTTATCCCTATCAATCAGTTTAGCTAGCCCAAAATCGAAAACTTTAGCATTGAAATTATCATCTAGAAGGATATTCTGTGGCTTAATATCTAAATATGTAATTCTTTATCTGTATTCCTTATGAAGGTAAGATAGTTCCTTGGCTATATTAGTGATAATCCTATGTCTTGTTTGCCAATCATTAGCAATATTTTGATTTCTATAGAAGATTCACTTAACTAATAATACATTGCACAGATATTTATAGACTAAAAGTCTATATGATCTCTCTGTATAGAATCCGATCAATCTGGCTAAATAAATAGAGTGCATACCATCAATTGTTTCAACTTCTGCTAAAAATTCTTTTTTTTCTTGATCAACTCTTTTAAAGCATTTTACTGCTTTTCTCATATCACCCAACTTTTTCTCAAAAACAAACCCAAAGCCATCAACTCTTAGCTTTTTATTAAAGTTTTTAGTAGCTAGTTTTAGTAATTCAAAAGAAAACCATTTTCGTGTTTTTGAGTATGCTCCTTATATTCCTAACCTAAGACATTAGAAATAATTTATTATCAGTCATAACAAGTCATGCCTTACATGAATTTTGGTTGATAAATAAATAAAAGAGTATAATAATGCTACTAAGCAAAATATGTGCACTTTTAATAAAACTTTCATCTTTCATGCTCATTTTCAAGAGTTATTTTAATTATCGGTTCATGTGGTTGTAATGCAATGGATAAGTTGCCAAATTTTTTCTTAATTAAACTTTTATTTCTACTGTAAGAGATAAGTAGTTGCATACTGCAACCAAACATGATTTTTATGATTACTAAGATTTTGATAAGAATTATGTAGCATTTTTTTTTAATTTTAAATGACACAAAAGCATAAAATATAAATTGTCACTCACATGAAAATAGAAATATCTTTGATAACACAGCTTCTTTGTTAATAAAGAATATTTTTTCACCTAGGTCCTGATAAAACTGATGCAGATTATGATGTTGAAACATCCAAATAAATTATATTTCTTGATACTACTGGAGCCATAGTGATAAAGTTATAGTCTAAGCAAGTTTTTACATTTTCAAGTACTCTTTTAATTACCTCTTAATGTGGTTATAATACAATTGACAATTTGCTAAATTTTTTCTTAGTTGAATTTTTATTTCTACTGTATGAGATAAGTAGTTGCATACTGGAACCAAACATTATTTTTATTATTTGTAAGATTTTGATAAGAATGATGTAAAATTTTTTTATTTTTAAATGATATAAAAATATAAAACATAAATTATTGCTCATATAAAAATAGAAATACCTTTGAAAACATAGCTTTTCTATTCATAGAAAATATTTTTTTACCTGGGTGCTAATAAAACTGATTCAGATTATAAATATGAAGAAGTCAAATGAATTATATTTCTTGACACTACTAGAGCTGTAGTGACAAAGTTATAGTCCAAGCAAGTTTCTACAATCAATGCACCTTCTAAAATCTTCACTATAGTTGACATAGAAGGTATTTTATTACTATTAATTTATAAACACCACATTAAAAGTTACATTATTTTAATACCTTCTACATTAAGCAATTAATATCCTTATTATGATTGTCAATGAGATCCAATAATCTATCTTCTATAATCTTTTCTTGTAATAAGCTAATTAGATGAATACTTTTTTCTGCCTAAGAATATTCCAAGTCCTTTTATTCTACACACAATTTTTATGACAACAATACCAAAGCTATAGATGTCCACCTTTTCAGTAATTCTTAATGTTAGCCATTCAAGTGGTAAATACGCAAGTGTTTCCCTCATTCTAGTCATCATCATATGGTTCTCATCCTTGTCAATTAGCTTAGCAAGCCTAAAATTAAAAATTTTAGTATTAAAATTGTTATATAGAAGCATATTTTATGGCTGAATATCCAAATGTGCAATTCTTTGCCTATATTCTTCGTGAAGGTAAGATAGTTTTTTCGGTTATATGAGTGATAATCCTATGTTTTGTTTGTCAATCGAGTGCGATAATTTAATTTCTATAGAAGATCCACTTATCCAATGATTCATTGCACATGTACTCATAGACCATAAGTCTATATGATTTCTTCATATAGAATTCAATCAATCTAACTAAATAAATATGGTGAATACCATTAATTATTTTAACTTTTGGTAAAAATTCATTTTTTTTGGACCAATGCCTTCCAAGCACGTTATTGCTATTCTGATGTCGTTCAACTTTTTTTCAAAAACAAATCTAAAGCCACCTCCAACTAGCTTTTGATGAAAGATCTCGGTAGCTACTTTCAATTTTTCAAAAGAAAACCATCTTAATATTTTTGAGCATGCTCCTCACATCCCTAACCTAATGCATAAGAAAAATTTTATTGCCAATTATAATAAGTCATGCCTTACATGAATTTTGGTTAATAAATAAATAAAAAAGTGCAATGATACTACTAAGCAAAATATGTATACTTTTAGTAAAACTTTCATCTTTTATATTTATTTTCAAGTGCTCTTTTAATTAAAAATTCATGTGGTTGTAATGTAATTGATAAGTTGCCAAATTTTGCCTTAGTTGAATCTTTATTTCTACTATTAGAGATAAGCAGTTGTATACTGGAACCAAACGTAGTCTTTATGACTTGTAGGATTTCGATAAAAATTAGATAGTATTTTTTTAATTTTTAAATGACATAAAAACATAAAACACAAATTGCTCTTCATATGAAAACATAAATACTTTGAGAACATAGCTTCTCTATTCATAGAAAATATTTTTTTACCTCGATCCTGATAAAACTAATATAGATTGTGAAGGTAAAGCATCCAAATGAATCACATTTTCTGACACTACTAAAGCTGTAGTGGCAAAGTTATAGTCAAAATAAATTTCTACATTTATTGCACCTTCTAAACCTTCACTATAGTTGACATAGAAGGTTTTTTATTGCTATCAATTTGTAAACACCACATTACGAGTTGTATTATTTGAATAACTTGTTCACGATGCAATTGTATATCATTGCTATGTTTGTCAATGAGATCTAATAATCTATCTTCTGTAATCTTTTGTTGTAATAAGCTAATTAAATGAATACTTTCTTTAAACTGGGAATAGTCCAAGTTCTTTCTTTCGCACATAATTTTCATGACAACAACACCAAAGCTATAGATGTCCACCTTTTCAGTAATTCTTAATGTTATCCATTCAGGTACAAAATACTTCGGTATTTTTCTCATTCTAGTCATCACATGATTTTGATCCTTATCAATCAGCTTAGCTAGCCCAAAATCAAAAATTTTAGCATTGAAATTATCATATAGAAGGATATTTTGTGGCTTAATATCTAAATATATAATTCTTTGTCTATATTCCTTATGAAGGTAAGATAGTTCCTTGGCTATATTAGTGATAATCCTATGTCTTGTTTGCCAATAATTAGCAATATTTTGATTTCTATAGAAAATCCACTTAACTAATGATACATTGCACATATATTTATAGACTAAAAGTCTATATATATATATATCTCTTTGCATAGAATCCGATCAACCTGACCAAATAAATAGAGTGCATACCACCAATTGTTTCAACTTTTGCTAAAAATTCCTTTTTTTCTTGATCAACTCTTTTAAAGCATTTTACTGCTTTTCTCATATCATCCAACTTTTTTTCAAAAATAAACCCAAAGCCATCAACTCCTAGCTTTTTATTAAAGTTTTTAGTAGCTATTTTTAGTAATTCAAAAGAAAACTATTTTCATATTTTTGAGCATGCTCCTCATATTCCTAACCTGAGACATGAGAAATAATTTATTATCAGTCATAATAAGTCATGCCTTACATGAATTTTGGTTGATAAATAAATAAAAGAGTATAATGATGCTACTAAGCAAAATATGTGCACTTTTAGTAAAATTTTCATCTTTCATGCTCATTTTCAAGAGCTCTTTTAATTACCGGTTCATATGGTTGTAATGCAATAGACAAGTTGCCAAATTTTTTCTTAATTGAACTTTTATTTCTACTGTAAGAGATAAGTAGTGGCATACTGGAACTAAACATGATTTTTATGATCACTAAGATTTTGATAAGAATTATGTAGCATTTTTTTTTAATTTTAAATGACACAAAAGCATAAAATATAAATTATCATTCACATGAAAATAGAAATATCTTTGATAATACAGCTTCTTTATTAATAAAAAATATTTGTTCACCTAGGTCCTGATAAAATTGATACAGATTATGATGTTGAAACATCCGAATAAATTATATTTCTTGATACTACTGGAGCAATAGTGATAAAGTTATAGTCCAAGCAAGTTTTTATATTTTCAAATGCTCTTTTAATTACCACTTAATGTGGTTATAATGCAATTGATAATTTACTAAATTTTTTCTTAGTTGAATTTTTATTTCTACTGTATAAGATAAGTAGTTGCATACTAGAACCAAACATTATTTTTATGATTTGTAAGATTTTGATAAGAATGATGCTGAATTTTTTTATTTTTAAATGATATAAAAATATAAAACACAAATTGTCGCTCATATAAAAATAGAAATACCTTTGAAAATATAGTTTTTCTATTCATAGAAAATATTTTTTCACCTGGATTCTGATAAAACTTATGCAGATTATGAATGTGAAGAATCCAAATGAATTATATTTCTTGACACTACTGGAGCTGTAATGACAAAGTTATAGTTCAAGCAAGTTTCTACAATCAATGCACCTTCTAAAATCTTCACTATAATTGTTATAGAAGGTATTTTATTACTATCAATTTATAAACACCACATTGCAAGTTGCATTATTTTAATACCTTCTTCACGAAGCAATTAATATCATTATTATGATTGTCAATGAGATCCAATAATCTATCTTCTATAATCTTTTCTTGTTATAAGCTAATTAGATGAATACTTTTTTCTGGCTGAGAATATTCCAAGTCCTTTTATTTCACACACAATTTTTATGACAATAATACCAAAGCTATAGATATCCATCTTTTCAGTAATTCTTAATATTAGCCATTGAAGTGGTAAATACGCAGGTGTTTTCCTCATTCTGATCATCATCATATAGTTCTCATCCCTGTCAATCAGCTTAGCAAGCCGAAAATTAGAAACTTTAGCATTAAAATTGTTATATAGAAGCATATTTTATGGCTGAATATCTAAATGTGCAATTCTTTGCCTACATTCTTCGTGAAGGCAAGATAGTTCCTTGGTTATATGAGTGATAATCCTATGTTTTGTTTGTCAATCAAGTGCGATAATTTAATTTCTATAGAAGATCTACTTATCCAATGATTCGTTGCACATATACTGATAGACCATAAGTGTATATGATTTCTTCGTATATAATTCGATCAATCTAACTAAATAAATATGGTGAATACCACTAATTATTTTAACTTCTGATAAAAATTCCTTCTTTTTTGGATAAATGCCTTCCAAGCACGTTATTGCTATTCTGATATCATCCAACTTTTTTTGAAAAATAAATCTAAAGCCACCACCAACTAGCTTTTTATGAAAGGTCTTGGTAGCTACTTTCAATTCTTCAAAAGAAAATCATCTTAATATTTTTGAGCATGCTCCTCACATCCCTAACCTAATGAATAAGAAAAATTTTATTGCCAGTCATAACAAGTCATGCCTTACATGAAGTTTGGTTGATAAATAAATAAATGAGTGCAATGATACTACTAAGCAAAATATATGTATTTTTAGTAAAACTTTCATCTTTCATATTTATTTTCAAAGTGCTCTTTTAATTAAAAATTAATGTGATTATAATGCAATTGATAAGTTGCCAAATTTTGCCTTAGTTGAATCTTTATTTCTACTATTAGAGATAAGTAGTTGTATACTGGAACCAAATGTGATTTTTATGACTTGTAGGATTTCGATAAGAATTAGATAGTATTTTTTAATTTTTAAATGACACGAAAACATAAAACACAAATTGCTCTTCATATGAAAAGAAAAATACTTTGAGAACATAGCTTCTTTATTAATAGAAAATATTTTTTAACCTCGATCCTGATAAAACTAATGTAGATTGTGAAGGTAAAGCATACAAATGAATCACATTTTCTGACACTACTAGAGCTGTAGTGACAAAGTTATAGTTAAAGCATGTTTCTACATTTATTGCACCTTCTAAACCTTCACTATAGTTGACATAGAAGGTTTTTTATTGCTATGAATTTATAAACACCACATTACAAACTGTATTTTTTCAATAACTTCTTTACGATGTAATTGCATATCATTACTATGATTATCAACAAGATTCAATAATTTATCTTCTGTAATCTTTTTTTTTATAATAAGCTAATTAAATGAATACTTTCTTTAAGCTGGGAATAGTCTAAGATCTTTCTTCCACACAATTTTCATAATAACGATACAAAAGCTATAGATGTCTACCTTTTTAATAATTTTTGATGTTAGCCATTTATGTGCTTAATACCCATGTGTTCCCCTCATTATGGTTATCACATGTCTCTCATACCTGTCAATTAGTTTATCTAGCCCAAAATCAAAAACCTTAGTATTGAAATTATGATCTAGAAGGATATTCTATGACTTAATATTCAAATGTGTAATTTTTTGCATGCATTCTTTATGAAGGCAAGATAGTTCCTTGCCTATATGAGTGATAATCCTATGTCTTGTTTGCCAATCGAGAGCAATATTTTGATTTCTATAAAAGATCCACTTATCCAATGATTTATTGCACATATACTTATAGACTAAAATTCTATATTATCTTTCCTAATAGAATCGACTAGAAGTCTATATGATCTCTCCGCACAGAATCCGATCAACCTGGCAAATATAAATATGGTGAATATTATCAATTATTTCAACTTCTACTAAAAATTTCTTCTTTCGCTGACCAATACCTTCCAAGTACTTTACTGCTATTCTTATGTCACCCAACGTTCCCTCAAAAATAGAACCAAAGCCACCATCTCCTTGCCTTTTATGGAAGTTCTCGGTAGCTACATTTAGTTCTTCAAAAAAAAAATATTTTAATGTTTTTGAACATGCTCCTCACATCACTAACCTAAGGCATGCAAAACAATTTATTGCTAGTAATGCCTTACACGAATTTTGGTTGATAAATAAATAAAAGAGTGTAATATTGTTATTAAGCAAAATATGTGCACGTTTAGAAAAACTTTCATCTTTAATGTTCATTTTCAAGTGCTCTTTTAATTACCAGTTCATGTGGTTGTAATGCAATTGACAATTTGCTAATTTTTTTCTTATTTAAATATTTATTTCTACTATATCAGATAAGTAGTTGCATACTGGAACCAAATGTGATTTTTGTGACTTGTAAGATTTTGATAAAAATTATGCAACATTTTTTTATTTTTAAACGATACAAAAATATAAAATATAAATTGCTGGTCACATGAAAACAGAAATATCTTTGAGAACATAGCTTCTCTATTCATAGAAAATATTTTTTCACCTGGGTCGTAATAAAACTGATGCAGACTGTGAAGGCAAAGCATCCGAATGAATCATATTCCTTGATACTACTAGAGCTGTAGTGATAAAGTTATAGTCTAAGTAAGTTTCTACATTTAACGTACCTTCTAAAACTTTCACTATAGTTGACATAGAAGGTCTTTTATTGATATCAATTTGTAAACACAGAATTGAAAGTTGTATTATTTCAATAACTACTTCATGATGTAATTGCATATCATTGCTATGATTGTCAACGAGATCTAATAATTTATCTTCTGTAACTTTTCTTGCAATAAGCTAATTAAATGAACACTTTCTTCGAGCTGGAAATAGTCTAAGTTTTTTCTTTCACACATAATTTTTATGACAACACTAAAACTGTAGATGTCTATCTTTTCAATAATTCTTAATGTTTGCCATTCTGATGCTAAATACTCAAGTGTTTCCCTCATTCTGGTCATCACATGGCTCTCATCCTTATCAATCAGCTTAGCTAGAATAAAATAAAAAATCTTAGCATTAAAATTATCATTTAGAAGGATATTCTATAGCTTAATATCCAAATATGCAATTCTTTACATATATTCTTCATTAAGGTAAGATAGTCCCTTGGCTATATGAGTGATAATTTTATATCTTATTTGTCAATCGAGAGTATTATTTTGATTTTTATAGATGTTCCACTTATCCAATGATCCATTGTACATGTACTGATTGACTAGAAGTCTATATTATCTATCCACACAGAATCCGATCAACTTGACCAAATAAATATGGTGAATTCTATCAATTACTTCAACTTCTACAAAAGATTTCTTCTTTTCCTAAATATTGTATTTCAAGTGTTTTACTACTATTCTCATATCATCCAACTTTCTCTTAAAAATAGACCCAAAGCCACCACCTCCTAGCTTTTTATAAAAATTCTTGTTGGCTGCTTTTAGTTCTTAAAAAAAAATCATTTTCATGTTTTTAAGTATTATCATTTGTTTTTAAGCATGCTTCTCACATCCCTAACCTCAGGCATGCAAAACAATTTATTACCAATCATAACAAGTCATGCCTTACATTAATTTTGGTTGATAAATAAATAAATGAGTGCAATGATGCTACTAAGCAAAATATATGCACTTTTAGAAAAACTTTTATCTTTCATATTTATTTTTAAGCACTCTTTTAATTACTAGTTCATGTGGTTGTAATGCAATTGACAAGTTGCCAAATTTTTTTCTTAGTTGAACTTTTATTTCTATTGTAAGAGATAAGTAGTTACATACTGTAACTAAATGTTGTTTTTATGACTTATAGGATGTTGATAAGAATTATGTAGCATTTTTTTTATTTTTAAATAACATAAAAGCATAAAATATAAATTATCGCTCATATAAAAATAGAAATACCTTTGAGAACATAGCTTCTCTATTTATAGAAAATAATTTTTTACCTAGGTCCTGATAAAATTGATGCAAATTATAAAGATTAAGCATCCAAATGAATCACATTCCTTAACACTACTAGAGCTATAGTGACAAAGTTATAGTCCAAGCAAGTTTCTACGCATTCATTTCACTTTCTAAAATCTTCACTATAGTTGACATAGAAGGTCTTTTTGTTGCTATCACTTTATAAACACCTTATTATGAGTTGAATTATTTTAATAACTTCTTCACGATGTAATTGCATATCATTGCTATGATTGTTAATGAGATCAATAATCTATTTTCTATTATCTTTTCTTGCAATAATCTAATTAAATGAATACTTTCTTCAGGTTGGGAATAGTCCAAGTATTTCTTTCTCATGCAATTTTCATGACAACAATATCAAAGATATAGTTGTCCATCTTTTTAGTAATTTTTTATGTTAGCTATTTAGGTGCTAAATATCCAAATGTTTCCCTCATTCTAGTCATCATATGGCTCTCATTCCTCTCAATCAGCTTAGCTAGTCTAAAATAAAAAATCTTAGTATTGAAATTATCATTTAGAAAGATATTCTGTAGCTTAATATCTAAATATCCAATTCTTTGCCTACATTTTTTGTGAAGGTAAGATAGTCTCTTGGCTATATCAATGATAATCTTACATCTTGTTTGGCAAATGATAATTTAAGTGCTCTTTTAATTACTAGTTTATGTGGTTGTAATGCAATCGATAAGTTACAAAATTTTTTCTTATTTAAACATTTATTTCTGCTATAAGAGATAAGTAGTTGCATATTGGAACCAAACCTGATTTTGTGACTTGTAGGATTTTGATAAGAATTATGCAGTATTTTTTTAATTTTTAAATGACACAAAAGTATAAAACACAAATTACCGCTAACATGAAAACAAAAATACCTTTAAGAACATAGCTTTTTTATTCATAGAAAATATTTTTTCACCTCAATCTTGATAAAATTGATATAAATTGTAAAGGTGAAGTATCCAAATAAATCATATTTTTTGATACCAGTGGAGTTATAGTGACAAGTCCAAGTAAATTTCTATATTCATTGCACCTTTTAAAATCTTCACTATAGTTGACATAGAAGGTTTTTTATTGCTATCAATTTATAAACACCACATTATGAGTTGTATTATTTCAATAATTTCTTTACGATGCAATTACATATCATTGCTATGATTATCAACGAGATTCAATAATCTATCTTCTGTAATCATTTTTTGTAATAAGCTCGTTAAATGAATACTTTCTTTGGGTTGGAAATAGTCCAAGTTCTTTTTTTCGTACATAATTTTCATGACAACAACACCAAAGCTATAGATGTCCACTTTTCAGTAATTTTTGATGTTAGCCATTCAGGTGCTAAATATTCAGGTGTTCTATGGTATAATATCTAAATGTGCAATTCTTTACCTGTATTCTTCATGAAGGTAAGATAATTTCTTAGCTTATAATAAGTCTTGTCTTACATGAATTTTTGTTGATAAATAAATAAAAGAGTGCAATGATGCTATTAAGCAAAATATGTGCACTTTTAGTAAAATTTTTATCTTTAATGTTTATTTTCAAGTGCTCTTTGAATTACCAGTTCATGTAGTCGTAATGCCATTAACAAGTTGCCAAATTTTTTCTTAGTTGAACCTTTATTTATACTGTAAGAGATAAAAAATTGTATATTGGAACCAAATGTGATTTTTATTACCTTTAAGATTTTGATAAGAATTATGCAGTACTTGGTTTAGTTTTTAAATGACACAAAAGCATAAAACATAAATTGTTGCTTACATGAAAACAAAAATTTCTTTGAGAACGTAGCTTCTTTATTCATAGAAAATATTTTTTCACTTCGATTCTGATAAAACTGATGTAGATTGTGAAGATGAAGCATCCAAATAAATCATATTTTTTAATACTAGTGGAGCTGTAGTGACAAAATTATAGTCAAAATAAGTTTCTAAATTTATTGCACCTTCTAAAACCTTCACTATAGTTGACATAGAAGGTCTTTTATTGCTATAAATTTGTAAACACCATATTGTAAGTTGTATTATTTCAATAATTTCTTGACGATGCAATTGTATATTATTACTATAATTGTCAATGAGGATCCAATAATCTATCTTCTGCAATTTTTTCTTGCAATAAGCTCAATAAATGATTACTTTCTTTAGGCTGGGAATAGTCTAAGTTTTTTCTTCCACACAATTTTCATGATGACAACACCAAAGCTATACATGTCCATCTTTTCAATAATTCTTGATGTTAGCCATTTATGTGCAAAATAACTAGGTGTTCCCCTCATTCTGGTCATCACATAGCTCTCATCCCTATCAATCGGTTTAGCTAGTCCAAAATCAGAAACCTTAACACTGAAATTGTCATCTAGAAGGAAATTTTGTAGCTTAATATCTAAATGTGTAGTTCTTTGTTTGCATTCTTCGTGAAGGTAATTAAGATAGTCCCTTGGCTATATAAGTGATAGTTCGATGTCTTATTTGCCAATTGAGAGCAATATTTTGATTTTTATAGAAGATCCACTTATCGAATTAAAAATATTGCATATATACTAATAGACTAGAAGTCTATATGATCTCTTCGCATAGAATCCGATCAACCTGACAAAATAAATATGGTGAATACTACTAATTGTTTCAACTTTTGTTAAAAGTTTTTTTTTTTTTGACCAATGTCTTTCAAGCACTTTACTGCTATTCTCATGTCACCCAATTTTTTCTCAAAAATAGACCCAGAGCCACCACCTCCTAGCTTTTTATGAAAGTTCTCAATAGCTACTTTTAGTTAAAAAAAAAATTATTTTCATATTTTCGAGCATGCCCCAGACATTCCTAACTTGAGGCATAAATAATAATTTATTGCTAATCATAACAAGTCACACCTTACATAAATTTTAGTTGATAAATAAATAAAAAAGTGTAATGATGCTACTAAGCAAAATATTTGTAAAACTTTCATTTTTAATGTTCATTTTCAAGTGCTCTTTTAATTACCAGTTCATGTGGTTGCAATGCAATTAACAAGTTGCTAAATTTTTCGTTAGTTGAACCTTTATTTTTGTGGTAAGAGATAAGTAGTTGCATACTGCAACCAAACATAATTTTTATGACTCGTAGAATTTCGATAAGAATTATGCAGCATTAATTTTTTTTATTTTTTAAATGACATAAAAGTATAAAATATAAATTGCTGCTAAGATGAAAATAGAAATATCTTTGAGAAAACAACTTTATTTATAAAAAATATTTTTTTACCCCGATCCTGATAAAACTGATGCAGATTGTGAAGGTGAAGCATCCAAATGAACATTTCTTCATACTAGTGGAGCTGTAGCAATAAAGTTATAGTCCAAGTAAGTTTCTACATTCATTGCACCTTCTAAAACCTTCATTATAGTTGACATAGAAGGTCTTTTATTGCTATTAATTTGTAAACACCATATTGTGAGTTATATTATTTTAATAACTTCTTAACGATGCAATTGCATATCATTATTATAATTGTCAATGAGATCCAATAATCTATCTTTTGTAATCATTTAAATGAATACTTTCTTCAGACTGGGAATAGTTCAAGTTCTTTCTTTTGCATACAATTTTTATGACAACAATACCAAAGCTACACATACAATTTCAATGACAATAACACCAAAGCTACAGATATCCATCTTTTCAGTAATTCTTGATGTTAGCTATTCATGTGCTAAATACCCAGGTATTCTCCTCATTATAGTCATCACATAGCTCTCATCCCTATGAATCAGTTTAGCTAGCCCAGAATTAGAAATCTTAGTATTGAAATTGTTATCTAAAAAAATATTCTATGGCATAATATCTAAATGTGCAATTTTTTGCCTGCATTCTTCATGAAGGTAAGATAATCCCTTGGCTATGTGAGTGATAATCATATGTTTTGTTTACAAATCAAGAGCAACATTTTGATTTCTATAGAAGATCCACTTATCCAATGATCCATTGCACATGTACTTATAGACTAGAAGTCTACATGATCTCTCTACACAGCATCCGATCAACTAGACCAAATAAATAGGATGGATACTACCAAATATTTCAACTTCTGCTAAAAATTTCTTCTTTTCCTGACCAGCGCCTTCTAAATGCTTTACCGCTATTCTCATGTCATCAAACTTTTTCTTAAAAATAGACCCCAAGTCATCAACTCCTAGCTTTTTATTGAATTTCTTGGTAGCTACTTTCAGTTATTTAAAAGAAAACCATCTTCATGTTTTTGAGCATGCTCCTTACATCCTTAACTTGAGGCATAAGAAAAAATTTATATGTACCTTTAGAGAAATTTTTATCTTTCATGTTAATTTTCAACTGCTCTTTTAATTACCAACTCACGTGATTGTAATGCAATTGACAAGTTACCAAATTTTTTCTTAGTTGAACCTTTTTTTTACTATAATAGATTAGTAGTTGCATACTGGAACAAAACATGATTTTTGTGACTTGTCAAATTTCGATAAAAAGTATTTAGCATTTTTTTATTTTTAAATGACATAAAAAGTACAAAATACAAATTGCCACTCACATTAAAATAGAAATACCTTTGAGAACACAACTTCTTTATTCATAAAAAATATTTTTCTCTTCGGTCCTAATAAAACTTATGCAGATTATGAAGGTGAAGCATACAAATGAATCATATTTCTTGATACTAGCGAAGTTGTAGTGACAAAATTATAGTCTAAGTAAGTTTTTACATTCATTGCACCTTCTAAAATGTTCATTATAGTTAACATCGAAAGTCTTTTATTGCTATCAATTTGTAAACATCACATTGCAAGTTGCATTATTTAAATAACTTCTTCATCATGCAATTACATATCATTGCCATGATTGTCAATGAGATCCAATAATCTATCTTCTGTAATCTTTTCTTGTAATAAGCTAATTAAATTAATACTTTCTTCAAATTGGGAATAGTCTAAGTTTTTTCTTCTACACATAATTTTCATTATAATAACATCAAAGCTATAGATGTCCACATTTTCAGTAATTCTTGATATTAGCAATTTAGGTGCTAAATACCTAGGTGTTCTCCTCATTATGGTCATCACATTGCTCTCATCCCTGTTAATCAGTTTAGCTAGCGCAAAATTAGAAATCTTAGCATTAAAATTATCATCTAGAAGGATATTCTATGGCATAATATCGAAATATGCTACTCTTTGCCTGCATCCTTCGTAAAGATAAGATAGTCCCTTGGCTGTATGAGTGATAATCCTTTGTCTTATTTGCAAATCAAGAGCAACATTTTGATTTCTATAAAAGATCTATTTATCCAATGATCCATTACACATGTACTCATAAACTAAAAGTCTATATGATCTTTCTACACAACATTCGATCAACCTGATCAAATAAATAGCTAAGGTGCATACTACGAATTATTTCAACTTCTGCTAAAAATCCTTCTTTCCCTGACCAAAGCCTTCCAAGCGCTTTACTGCTTTTCTAATATCATCCAACTTTTCCTCAAAAATAAACCCAAAGCCACCAACTTCTAGCTTTTTATGAAAGTTCTCGGTAGCTACTTTTAGTTATTCAAATAAAAATTATCTTAATATTTTTGAGCATGCTCGTACCTAACCTGAGGCATAAAAAAGAATTTATTGTCAGTCATAACAAAGAATGCCTTACATGAATATTGGTTGATACATAAATAAAAGAGTGCAATAATGCTACTAAGCAAAATATGTGCACTTTTAGAAAAAATTTCATCTTTTATGTTCATTTTCAAGTGCTCTTTTAATTAGCAGTTCATGTGGTTGTAAAGCAATTGATAAGTTGCTAATTTTTTTCTTAATTGAATCTTTTTTTTTTTACTATAAGAGATAAGTAGCTGTATACTGAAATCAAACATGATTTTTGTGACTTATCAGATCTTGATAAGAAATATGTAATTTTTTTTATTTTTAAATGACATAAAAGTATAAAACATAAATTGCCGCTCACATGAAAATAGAAATATCTTTGAGAACATAGCTTCTTTATTTATAGAAAATATTTTTTGCACCTGTGTTCTGATAAAAAAGATGTAGATTGTGGAGGTAAAGCGTTCAAGTGAATCATATTCCTTGGCACTACTAGAATAAAGTTATAGTCCAAATAAGTTTTTATATTTACTACACCTAAAATCTTCACTACAGTTGACATAAAAGATCTTTTATTGCTATCAATTTGTAAACACCACATAACGAGTTATATTATTTTAATAACTTGTTCACGATGCAATTGTATATCATTGCTATGTTTGTCAATGAGATCTAATAATCTATCTTCTGTAATCTTTTATTGTAATAAGCTAATTAAATGAATACTTTCTTTAGGCTAGAAATAGTCCAAGTTCTTTTTTTCACACATAATTTCCATGGCAACAACACCAAAGCTATAGATGTCCATCTTTTCAGTAATTCTTGATGTTAGCCATTCAGGTGCTAAATACCCCAGCATTTTTCTCATTCTGATCATCATATGGCTTTTATCCCTATCAATCAGCTTAGCTAGCCCAAAACCAAAAATTTTAGCATTAAAATTATCATCTAGAAGGATATTCTGTGGCTTAATATCTAAATATGTAATTCTTTATCTATATTTATTATGAAGGTAAGATAGTTCCTTAGCTATATTAGTGATAATCCTATGTCTTGTTTGCCAATCATTAGCAATATTTTGATTTCTATAGAAGATCCGCTTAACCAATGATACATTACACATATATTTATAGACTAAAAGTCTATATGATCTCTCTGCATAGAATCTGATGAACCTGACCAAATAAATAGAGTGCATACCACCAATTGTTTCAACTTCTGCTAAAAATTTCTTTTTTTCTTGATCAACTCCTTTCAAGCATTTTATTGCTTTTCTCATATCATCCAATATTTTCTCAAAAATAAACCCAAAGCCATCAACTCCTAGCTTTTTATGAAAGTTCTTAGTAGCTACTTTTAGTAATTCAAAACAAAAAATCATTTTTATGTTTTTGAGCATGCTCCTCACATTTCTAACCTGAGACATGAGAAACAATTTATTATCAGTCATAACAAGTCATGCCTTACATAAATTTTGGTTGATAAATAAATAAAAAAGTATAATGATGCTACTAAGCAAAATATGTGCACTTTTAGTAAAACTTTCATCTTTTATGCTCATTTTCAAGAGCTCTTTTAATTACCAGTTAATGTGGTTATAATGCAATAGACAAGTTGCCAAATTTTTTCTTAATTGAACTTTTATTTCTACTGTAAGAGATAAGTAGTTGCATAATGGAACCAAACATGATTTTTATGATTACTAAGATTTTGATAAGAATTATGTAGCATTTTTTTTTAATTTTAAATGACACAAAAGCATAAAATATAAATTGTCACTCACATGAAAATAGAAATATCTTTGATAACACAGCTTCTTTGTTTATAAAAAAATATTTTTTCACCTAGATCCTGATAAAATTGATGCAAATTATGATGTTGAAACATCCAAATAAATCATATTTCTTGACACTACTGGAGTCATAATGATAAAGTTATAGTCCAAGCAAGTTTTTACATTTTCAAGTGCTCTTTTAATTACCACTTCATGTGGTTGTAATGCAATTGACAATTTGCTAAATTTTTTTTTAGTTGAATCTTTATTTCTACTGTATGAGATAAGTAGTTGCATACCGGAATTAAATATGATTTTTATGATTTATAAGATTTTGATAAGAATGATGTAGTATTTTTTATTTTTAAATGATATAAAAATATAAAACACAAATTATCGTTCATATAAAAATAAAAATACCTTTGAAAACATAGCTTTTCTATTCATAGAAATTATTTTTTCCACCTGGGTCCTGATAAAACTGATGCAGATTGTGAATGTGAAGAATCCAAATGAATCATATTTCTTAACACTACTAGAGCTGTAGTGACAAAGTTATAGTCCAAGCAAGTTTCTACACCTTCTAAAACTTTCACTATAGTTGATATAGAAGGTATTTTATTACTATCAATTTATAAACACTACATTGCAAGTTGTATTATTTTAATACCTTCTTAATGAAGTAATTAATATCATTATTATGATTGTCAATGAGATCGAACAATCTATCTTCTATAATCCTTTCTTATAATAAGCTAATTAGATGAATACTTTTTTTTGGCTGAGAATAGTTCAAGTCCTTTTATTCCATACACAATTTTTATGACAACAATACCAAAGCTATATATGTCCATCTTTTCAGTAATTCTAAATGTTAGCCATTCAAGTGGTAAATACCCAGGTGTTCCTCTCATTCTGGTCATCATTATATGGTTCTCATCCCTGTCAATCAGCTTAGCAAGCCTAAAATTAGAAACTTTAGCATTAAAATTGTTATATAGAATGATATTTTATGGCTGAATATCTAAATGTGCAATTTTTTGCCTACATTCTTCATGAAGGCAAGATAGTCCCTTGGCTATATGAGTGATAATCCTATGTTTTGTTTGTCAATCGAGTGCGACAATTTAATTTTTATAGAAGATCCACTTATCCAATGATTCGTTGCATATGTACTCATAGACCATAAGTCTATATGATTTCTTCGTATAGAATTCAATCAATCTAACTAAATAAATATGGTGAATACCACTAATTATTTCAACTTTTGACAAAAATTTGTTCTTTTTTGGACCAATGCCTTCCAAGCATGTTACTGCTATTCCGATGTCATCCAACTTTTTCTCAAAAACAAACCTAAAGCCACCACCAACTAGCTTTTTATAAAAGTTCTCAATAGCTACTTTCAATTTTTCAAAAGAAAATTATCTTAATATTTTTGAGCATGCTCCTCACATCCCTAACCTAAGGCATAAGAAAAATTTTATTGCCAGTCATAACAAGTTATACCTTACATGAATTTTGGTTGATAAATAAATAAAAGAGTGCAATGATGCTACTAAGCAAAATATGTGTACTTTTAGTAAAACTTTCATCTTTTATATTCATTTTCAAATGCTCTTTTAATTAAAAATTCATTTGGTTGTAATACAATTGACAAATTGCCAAATTTTGCCTTAGTTAAATCTTTATTTCTACTGTTAGAGATAAGTAGTTGTATACTAGAACCAAACATGGTTTTTATAACTTGTAGGATTTCAATAAGAATTAGATAGTATCTTTTTTTTTTTAAATGACATGAAAACATAAAACACATATTGCTCCTCACATGAAAACAAAAATACTTTGAGAACATAGCTTCTCTATTCATAGAAAATATTTTTTTATCTCAATCCTGATAAAACTAATGTAGATTGTGAAGGTAAAGCATCCAAATGAATCACATTTTCTGACACTACTAGAGCTGTAGTGACAAAGTTATAGTCAAAGTAAGTTTCTACATTTATTGCACCTTCTAAACTTTCACTATAGTTGACATAGAAGGTTTTTTATTGCTATCAATTTGTAAACACCACATTGCGAGTTGCATTCTTTCAATAACTTCTTTACGATGCAATTACATATCATTACTATGATTATCAACAAGATCCAATAATTTATCTTCTGTAATCTTTTTTTATAATAAGCTAATTAAATGAATACTTTCTTTAAACTGAGAATAGTCCAAGATCTTTCTTCCACACACAATTTTCATGATAACGACACCAAAGCTATAGATATCTATCTTTTTAATAATTTTTGATGTTAGCCATTTAGGTGCTCAATACCCATGTGTTCCCGTTATTATGGTCATGATGGCTCTCATCCCTGACAATTAGTTTATCTAGCCCAAAATCAGAAATTTTAGCATTGAAATTATGATCTAGAAGGATATTCTGCGGCTTAATATTCAAATGTGTAATTCTTTGCATGCATTTTTCATTAAGGCAAGATAGTCCCTTGGCTATATGAGTGATAATCCTATGTCTTGTTTGCCAATTGAGTGCAACATTTTGATTTCTGTAGAAGATCCACTTATCCAATGATCTATTGCACATATACTTATAGACTAAAAGTCTATATGATCTTTTCGCATAGAATCGACTTGAAATCTATATGATCTCTCCGCATAAAATCTGATCCACCTGGCAAATATAAATATGGTGAATATTATCAATTATTTCAACTTCTACTAAAAATTTCTTCTTTCCCTGATCAACACCTTCCAAGTGCTTTACTGCTATTCTTATGTCGCCCAACATTCTCTCGAAAATAGAACCAAAGCCACCACCTCCTTACCTTTTATGGAAGTTCTCGGTAGCTACATTTAGTTTTTCAAAATAAAACTATCTTAATGTTTTTGAACATGCTTCTCACATCACTAACCTAAGGCATGCGAAATAATTTATTGGTAGTAATGACAAGTCATGCCTTACATGAATTTTGGTTCATAAATAAATAAAAGAGTGTAATATTGCTATTAAGCAAAATATGTGCATTTTTAGAAAAACTTTCATCTTTCATGTTCATTTTCAAGTGCTCTTTTAATTACCAATTCATGTGGTTGTAATGCAATTGATAATTTGTCAAATTTTTTCTTATTTGAATCTTTATTTCTACTGTATGAGATAAGTAGTTGCATACTGGAACCAAACATAATTTTTGTGACTTGTAAGATTTTAATAAGAATTATGCAGCATTTTTTTATTTTTAAATGATACAAAAATATAAAACATAAATTGCTGCTCACATGAAAACATAAATAATTTTGAACTTCTCTATTCATAGAAAATATTTTTTCACCTGGATCCTAATAAAACTAATGCAAATTATGAATGTGAAGCATCCAAATGAATCATATTCCTTGATACTACTGGAGCTGTAGTGATAAAGTTATTGTCTAAGCAAGTTTCTATTTAATGTACCTTCTAAAACTTTCACTATAGTTGACATGGAAGATCTTTTATTGCTATCAATTTGTAAACACCAAATTGAAAGTTGCATTATTTCAATAACTTCTTCACGATGTAATTACATATCATTTCTATGATTGTCAACGAGATCTAATAATTTATCTTCTGTAACTTTTCTTGCAATAAGCTAATTAAATGAATACTTTCTTTGGGTTGGAAATAGTCCAAGTTTTTTCTTTCACACACAATTTTTATGATAACAACGCTAAAACTGTAGATGTCTATCTTTTTAGTAATTCTTAATGTTTGCCATTCTGATGCTAAATACTTAGGTGTTCCCATCATTCTGGTCATCACATTGCTCTTATCCCTATCAATCAGCTTAGCTAGAACAAAATAAAAAATCTTAGCATTAAAATTGTCATTTAGAAAGATATTCTGTAGCTTAATATCCAATATGCAATTTTTTACATATATTCTTCATAAAAGTAAGATAGTCCCTTGGCTATATTAGTGATAATCTTATATCTTGTTTGTCAATTGGGAGCAATATTTTGATTTTTATAGATGTTCCACTTATTAAATGATCCATTGCATATGTACTCATGGACTAAAAGTCTATATGATCTCTCCGCACAGAATCCGATCAACTAGACCAAATAAATATGATGAATTTTATCAATTAATTCAACTTCTGCAAAAAATTTCTTCTTTTCCTAAACATCATCTTTCAAGTGCTTTACTGCTATTCTCATATCACCCAACTTTCTCTCAAAAATAGACTCTAAGCCACCACCTCCTAGCTTTTTATAAAAGTTCTCGATGGCTGCTTTTAGTTCTTAAAAAAAAATCATTTTCATGTTTTTAAGCATGCTTCTCACATCCCTAACCTCAAGCATGTAAAATAATTTATTATCAGTCATAACAAGTCATACCTTATATGAATTTTAGTTGATAATTTAATAAATGAGTGCAATGATGCTATTAAGCAAAATATGTGTACTTTTAGAAAAACTTTTATCTTTCATGTTCATTTTTAAGCACTCTTTTAATTACTAGTTCATGTGGTTGTAATGCAATTGACAAGTTGCCAAATCTTTTCTTAGTTGAACCTTTATTTCTATTGTAAGAGATAAGTAGTTACATACTATAACTAAACGTTGTTTTTATGACTTATATATAGGATTTTGATAAGAATTATGTAGCATTTTTTTTTATTTTTAAATAACACAAAAGCATAAAATATAAATTGTCGCTCATATAAAAATAGAAATACCTTTGAGAACATAGCTTCTCTGTTTATAGAAAATATTTTTTCACCTAGATCCTAATAAAATTGATGCAAATTATAAAGATGAAGCATCCAAATGAATCACATTCCTTAACACTACTGGAGCTGTAGTGACAAAGTTATTGTAAGCAAGTTTTTACATTTATTGCACTTTCTAAAACCTTCACTATAGTTGACATAGAAGGTCTTTTTGTTGCTATCAATTTATAAATACCTCATTACGAGTTGCATTATTTTAATAACTTCTTCACGATGTAATTGCATATCATTGCTATGATTGTTAATGAGATCTAATAATCTATCTTCTATTATCTTTTCTTGCAATAAGCTAATTAAATAAATACTTTCTTTAGGTTGGGAATAGTCTAAGTATTTCTTTCACACGCAATTTTCATGACAACAACATCAAAGATATAGTTGTCCATCTTTTCAGTAATTTTTTATGTTAGCCATTTAGGTGCTAAATATCCAAATGTTTCCCTCATTCTGGTCATCATATGGCTCTCATTCCTGTCAATCAGCTTAGCTAGTCTAAAATCAGAAATCTTAGCATTAAAATTGTCTTCTAGAAGAATATTTTGTGGCTTAATATCTAAATATGCAATTCTTTGCCTACATTCTTTGTGTAGGTAAGATAGCCTCTTGGCTATATGATGATAATCCTACGTCTTATTTGGCAAATGAGAGTAATATTTTGATTTTTATAGAAGATCCACTTATCTAATAATTCATTATATATGTACTCATATGATCTGATCAACCTGACCAAATAAATATGATGAATACTATCAATTATTTCAGCTTCTACTAAAAATTTCTTCTTTCCCCAATGCCTTCCAAGCGCTTTTTTGCTATTCTCATGTCACCCAACTTTTCCTCAAAAATAGATTCAAAGCCACCACCTCATAGCTTTTTATGAAAATTTTTGGTAGCTACTTTCAGTTTTTCAAAAGAAAACTTAGTTGGCATTTCTAGTATTTGATCAAATTGATCCTCTTCTTCCATATATGAATTATTTTTTTATGCATGAAATAAAAAATAAATTATTTTTTCTTATGCATGAAACAAAAAGGCCAACTATAAGGAATACAACAAATAAATCTCCAAGAGTGGATCCATTATGGTTCCAACACCTGCCCGCTCCTCTCTAGAAGTTAGAGAACTCAGCATCTCATTGATTGTTGCAAGGATAATCTGAACTTTAATATATAGAATTAAATTATAATTAATTACGTAGGCGGAGTGTTCATCATTGAGAACAACTGCGACGGTAACGAAAAAAAACCATCGGAAGTATTTTGGTTATATTAAAAAGTAGCAGCTTTGCAAGAGCAATTTTTTAAACATACCTGCCTACAACTCTCTTCATTTAAAGGGAAGCAATTAAGACTAGATTGCCTATCATCAATCAATCTAAAATAATTTGAAATATTATTAGTTCTAGTAGGACAGCTGCACTGGTCATTATTGGAATAAATTTCATAATTTCCGTATACCATGGGATAAGCACAATTGTCAAAGTACTGATTTATAATATCATACACAACATTCCATTCTTATAAACTGAACTGATGATGCTGAAGGCTGGCGATATTCACACCCGGTCCGACAAATAAAGCAAAGATTGTCAGGCTGCCACGAGTGACTGTCACGTAGGAAGACTTGTTCTTTGTTTCAAGTCCTCCAAACTCTTTAATATAATTAATTTGGGGAGGACTAGAATCAGCAAAAGCTCTCAATCCCTCAGCAAGAACTGTGAGATAAAGCTGACCTCGAGTCCAATTCGTGGTGGAGATGTTGGCGATCAGCCTCTGTCCCTCCCTAAGCGTCTGACAAGGAACCAGCGAGTCAGTGGGGTGATTGAATGACTGCCAAATTGATGCATTCTTCCAATCAAAGAGCAGCAGATTTTTGGATGCCGCGATGTTCATACCCACTATGGATCGGCCTGATGTGTTGCTGGACCAGACAATGGTACGGTCGGCGTCGCGGAGGACAAGTTCCCATCTTCGGTGAAGTGAAGGGTGGCGTTCTCGCGGACGGGGCGGTCCCGGTTGGCGGACCACACAAACCTAAAGCCACCATCAACTAGCTTTTTATAAAAGCTCTCGGTAGCTACTTTCAATTCTTCAAAAGAAAATCATCTTAATATTTTTGAGCATGCTCCTCACATCCCTAACCTAAGGCATAAGAAAAATTTTATTGCCAGTCATAACAAGTTATACCTTACATGAATTTTGGTTGATAAATAAATAAAAGAGTGCAATGATGCTACTAAGCAAAATATGTATACTTTTAGTAAAACTTTTATCTTTTATATATTCATTTTCAAATGCTCTTTTAATTAAAAATTCATTTGGTTGTAATGCAATTGCCAAATTGCCAAATTTTGCCTTAGTTGAATCTTTATTTCTACTATTAGAGATAAGTAGTTGTATACTACAACCAAACATGGTTTTTATGACTTGTAGGATTTCAATAAGAATTAGATAGTATCTTTTTTTTTTTTAAATGACATGAAAACATAAAACACATATTGCTCCTCACATGAAAACAAAAATACTTTGAGAACATAGCTTCTCTATTCATAGAAAATATTTTTTTATCTCGATCCTGATAAAATTAATGTAGATTGTGAAGGTAAAGCATCCAAATGAATCACATTTTTTGACACTACTAGAGCTGTAGTGACAAAGTTATAGTCAAAGTAAGTTTCTACATTTATTGCACCTTCTAAACCTTCACTATAGTTGACATAGAAGGTTTTTTATTGCTATCAATTTGTAAACACCACATTGCGAGTTGCATTCTTTCAATAACTTCTTTACGATGCAATTACATATCATTACTATGATTATCAATAAGATCCAATAATTTATCTTCTATAATCTTTTTTTGTAATAAGCTAATTAAATGAAAACTTTCTTTAAACTGAGAATAGTCCAAGATCTTTCTTTCACACACAATTTTCATGATAACGATACCAAAGCTATAGATGTCTATCTTTTTAATAATTTTTGATGTTAGCCATTTAGGTGCTCAATACCCATGTGTTCCCCTTATTATGGTCATGATGGCTCTCATCCCTGATAATTAGTTTATCTAGCCCAAAATCAAAAATTTTAGCATTGAAATTATGATCTAGAAGGATATTCTGTGGCTTAATATTCAAATATGTAATTCTTTGCATGCATTTTTCATGAAGGCAAGATAGTCCCTTGGCTATATGAGTGATAATCCTATGTTTTGTTTGCCAATCGAGTGCAACATTTTGATTTCTATAGAAGATCCACTTATCCAATGATCTATTGCACATATACTTATAGACTAAAAGTCTATATGATCTTTCCGCACAGAATCGACTTGAAATCTATATGATCTCTCCGCATAGAATCTGATCAATCTGGCAAATATAAATATGATGAATATTATCAATTATTTTAACTTCTACTAAAAATTTCTTCTTTCCCTGATCAACACCTTTCAAGTGCTTTACTGCTATTCTTATGTCGCCCAACATTCTCTCGAAAATAGAACCAAAGCCACCACCTCCTTACCTTTTATGGAAGTTCTCGGTAGCTACATTTAGTTCTTCAAAAGAAAACTATCTTAATGTTTTTGAATATGCTCCTCACATCACTAACCTAAGGCATGCGAAACAATTTATTGCTAGTAATGACAAGTCATGCCTTGCATGAATTTTGGTTCATAAATAAATAAAAGAGTGTAATATTCCTATTAAGCAAAGTATGTGCATTTTTAGAAAAACTTTCATCTTTCATGTTCATTTTCAAGTGCTCTTTTAATTATCAGTTCATGTGGTTGTAATGCAATTGACAATTTATCAATTTTTTTCTTATTTGAATCTTTATTTCTACTATATTAGATAAATAGTTGCATACTGGAACCAAACATGATTTTTGTGACTTGTAAGATTTTAATAAGAATTATGCAGTATTTTTTTTTATTTTTAAATGATACAAAAATATAAAACATAAATTGCTGCTCACATGAAAACATAAATAATTTTGAACTTCTCTATTCATAGAAAATATTTTTTCACCTGGATCCTAATAAAATTAATGCAAATTATGAATGTGAAGCATCCAAATGAATAATATTCCTTGATACTATTGGAGCTGTAGTGATAAAGTTATTGTCTAAGCAAGTTTCTATATTTAATGTACCTTCTAAAACTTTAACTATAGTTGACATGAAAGATCTTTTATTGCTATCAATTTCTAAACACCAAATTGAAAGTTGCATTATTTCAATAACTTCTTCACGATGTAATTACATATCATTGCTATGGAATAATTTATCTTTTGTAATTTTTCTTGCAATAAGCTAATTAAATGAATACTTTCTTTGGATTAGAAATAGTCCAAGTTTTTTCTTTCACACACAATTTTTATGACAACAACACTAAAACTGTAGATGTCTATCTTTTTAGTAATTCTTAATGTTTGCCATTCTGATGCTAAATACTTAGGTGTTCGTATCATTCTGGTCATCACATGGCTCTTATCCTTATCAATCAGCTTAGCTAGAACAAAATAAAAAATCTTAGCATTAAAATTGTCATTTAGAAAGATATTCTATAGCTTAATATCCAATATGCAATTTTTTACATATATTCTTCATAAAAGTAAGATAGTCCCTTGGCTATATTAGTGATAATCTTATATCTTGTTTGTCAATTGGGAGCAATATTTTGATTTTTATAGATGTTCCACTTATTAAATGATCCATTGCACATGTACTCATGGACTAAAAGTCTATATGATCTCTCCGCACCGAAATCGATCAACTAGACCAAATAAATATGATGAATTCTATCAATTAATTCAACTTCTGCAAAAAATTTCTTCTTTTCCTAAACATTATCTTCCAAGTGCTTTACTGCTATTATCATATCATCCAATTTTCTCTCAAAAATAGATCCAAAGCCACCACCTCCTAACTTTTTATAAAAGTTCTCGGTGGATGCTTTTAGTTCTTAAAAAAAAATCATTTTCATGTTTTTAAGCATGCTTCTTACATCCCTAACCTGAAGCATGCAAAATAATTTATTATCAGTCATAACAAGTCATACCTTATATGAATTTTGGTTGATAATTTAATAAATGAGTGCAATGATGCTACTAAGCAAAATATGTGCACTTTTAGAAAAACTTTTATCTTTCATGTTCATTTTTAAGCACTCTTTTAATTACTAGTTCATGTGGTTGTAATGCAATTGACAAGTTGCCAAATCTTTTTCTTAGTTGAACCTTTATTTCTATTGTAAGAGATAAGTATTTACATACTATAAATAAACGTTATTTTTATGACTTATATATAGGATTTTGATAAGAATTATGTAGCATTTTTTTTTTATTTTTAAATAACACAAAAGCATAAAACATAAATTGTCGCTCATATAAAAATAGAAATACCTTTGAGAACATAGCTTCTCTGTTTATAGAAAATATTTTTTCACCTAGATCCTAATAAAATTGATGCAAATTATAAAGATGAAGCATCCAAATGAATCATATTCCTTAACACTACTGGAGCTGTAGTGACAAAGTTATTGTAAGCAAGTTTCTACATTTATTGCACTTTCTAAAACCTTCACTATAGTTGACATAGAAGGTCTTTTTGTTGCTATCAATTTGTAAATACCTCATTATGAGTTGCATTATTTTAATAACTTCTTCACAATATAATTGCATATCATTGCTATGATTGTTAATGAGATCTAATAATCTATCTTCTATTATCTTTTCTTGCAATAAGCTAATTAAATAAATACTTTCTTCAGGTTGGGAATAGTCTAAGTATTTCTTTCACACGCAATTTTCATGACAACAACATCAAAGATATAGTTGTCCATCTTTTCAGTAATTTTTTATGTTAGCCATTTAGGTGCTAAATATCCAAATGTTTTCCTCATTCTGGTCATCATATGGCTCTCATTCCTGTCAATCAGCTTAGCTAGTCTAAAATCAGAAATCTTAGCATTAAAATTGTCTTCTAGAAGAATATTTTGTGGCTTAATATCTAAATATGCAATTCTTTGCCTACATTCTTTGTGAAGGTAAGATAGCCTCTTGGCTATATGATGATAATCCTACGTCTTGTTTGGCAAATGAGAGTAATATTTTAATTTTTATAGAAGATCCACTTATCTAATAATTCATTATATATGTACTCATATGATCCGTTCGCACAGAATCTGATCAATCTGACCAAATAAATATGAGGAATACTATCAATTGTTTCAGCTTCTACTAAAAATTTCTTCTTTCCCCAATGCCTTTCAAGCGCTTTTTTGCTATTCTCATGTCACCCAATTTTTCCTCAAAAATAGATTCAAAGCCACCACCTCCTAGCTTTTTATGAAAATTTTTGGTAGCTACTTTCAGTTTTTCAAAAGAAAACTTAGTTGGCATTTCTAGTATTTGATCAAATTGATCCTCTTCTTCCATATATGAATTATTTTTTTTATGCATTAAATAAAAAATAAATTATTTTTTCTTATGCATGAAATAAAAAGGCCAACTATAAGGAATACAACGAATAAATCTCCAAGAGTGGATCCCATTATGTTTCCAACACCTGCTCGCTCCTCTCTAGAAGTTAGAGAACTCAGCATCTGATTGTTGCAAGGATAATCTGAACTTTAATATATAGAATTGAATTATAATTAATTACATAGGTGGAGTGTTCATCATTGAGAACAACTGCGATGGTAACGAAAAAAAACCATCGAAAGTATTTTGGTTATATTAAAAAATAGCAGCTTTGCAAGAGCAATTTTTTAAACATACCTGCCTACAACTCTCTTCATTTAAAGGGAAGCAATTAAGTCTAGATTGCCTATCATTAATCAATCTAAAATAATTTGAAATATTATTAGTTCTAGTAGGACAGCTGTCATTATTGGAATAAATTTCATAATTTCCGTATACCATGGGATAAGCACAATTGTCAAAGTACTGATTTATAATATCATACACAACATTCTATTCTTATAAACTGAACTGATGATGCTGAAGGCTGGCGATATTGCGCACACCCGATCCGACAAATAAAATAAAGATTGTCAGGCTGCCACGAGTGACCGTCACGTAGGAAGACTTGTTCTTTATTTCAAGTCCTCCAAACTCTTTAATATAATTAACTTGGGGAGGACTAGAATCAGCAAAAGCTCTCAATCCCTCAGCAAGAACTGTGAGATAAAGCTGACCTCGAGTCCAAATTCGTGGTGGGGATGTTGGCGATCAGCCTTTGTCCCTCCTTAAGCGTCTGACAAGGAACCAACGAGTCAGCGGGGTGATCGAATTACTGCCAAATTGATGCATTCTTCCAATCAAAGAGCAGCAGATTTCCGGATTCCAATCAAAGAGCAGCAGATTTCCGGATGCCGCGATGTTCATACCCACTATGGATCGGCCTGATGTGTTGGTGGACCAGACAACGGTACCGTCGGCGTCGCGGAGGACAAGTTCCCATCTTCGGTGAAGTGGAGGGTGGCGTTCTCGCGGACGGGGCGGTCCCGGTTGGCGGACCACACGACCTGTGGGGAGCCCAACCTGCCGGCGCCGTTGGTGTAGACGATGAAGATGGCGAAGAGGAAGGCGTCGCCGGCAGCGAATGAGGGCCGAACAAGGGGGTTGCTGCAGAGGAGGATGGCCCGGACGATGGAGCCGTCGTGTTGGCTGAGCTGTGCTCGAGGAAGAGGTCGTTGGTCCACCGGGTAGAGGGGCTGGCGGTGGAGGGGTTGGGCATGGAGGGAACGGAGGCATAGTGGGGTGGCGAGGAGGAGGAGGAGGAAACGGTAGGGAGGCCGCATGGCTGCCGAGTTCCCGAACCGGATTGTTTTTGGTTTTGGGGGTGGGGGGTGGCGCGGCGGGTACGAGAAAGAGGGAGCCAGCTTAACATCGGCGAAGGAGCGGTTGACGTTAAGAGAAGACCGGGGATGTCACCCGCGGCGTCTCAGAAGAAAACAGAACTAAAAAGTCTAGCGCGCGTTATCGGCCCGCGCGGATCCCCTGCTCGCACCGTGCGGTGCACAGCGTGCACCGTCCATCGCGCGATGGACGGCCGCGCGTGGATGCACGCCGGTTGCGCGCGGCAGCGTGCAGCCGTCCATCGCGCGATGGACGGCGTGCTGTGCACCGCACCGTGCGGCGCACAGCAGAGAACCCGCGCTCGTTATCGGCCGTTTGGAAAACAACAGCGGATTAAATGCGAATGGAAATTAGGGAGGCATTGACATGGAATTAATACGGAGAGTAGGAATCAACAAGAGTCGTTTCCCCAAAGCTCACTGCATTTTCTTTTTCTTTTATTTTTTCTTTTTCTGAATTATCAGCGGTTCCCAGCCCCCGAGCAAAATTCCGTAGCTTCACAACTCTGAATCTTCAACCGCTAAACTTCACTGCTGATACCATGTGCAACGCACTAATCTTTGAAACATTGATATATTAGGAACCATTGGGACCGAGTCCAATAATGTGGTGCCGAGTTCCTGAACGAATGGAAGAAGGATGTAAAGGCCTGTAACATGCTGGTAGCATTCTTGAAGCAAAAAGCAAATATGCCGAACTAGAAAGAAGAGAAGTTCAGTTGGTTTTCCACGGCTCCAATCCATGGATCAGATAACAAAACAAGGGACCAAACAGCATCCCAGTGATTAACAAAAAACAGGAGGTGTTTCATACATCTGGAAGACGATCTTTCAAACATTTGATTCTTTGCCAAATCATCCCATGTTCCTTAGATCAGAACTATTGCAGAGAATAGATCACTCCTTGAATAAATTCAGCCCTTCAAGTGCAACAGAAGACAATGAAGCCTTTGTACTCAAGAAAATTCTTCCATTCCGTTCCTTCCAAGTGACCCACGCCATGCTAGCAATCAGCATGAGAACGACTGTTTGAGCAGACTTGGTAAAATTTCTTTTCCTCCAATTCAAACATATGCCTTCAAAAGTAGCATGTGAGTATATTACACCAAGCAAAAAGAGAATCTCCATCTAGATCGATGAGAAGAAAATGCAATTGGACAATTAGATGATCAACGGATTCTAATGATTGGTCGCAAAGAACACGGTCACCCAAGTACTTCGCTTTTTCCCCAAAACTTCCCTCGTATTTAATCTTTTTTTCCATCTCAGCTAGAGAAAGTATTTGATCATCAAAGGCACATTGTAGCTCCACAAAGAGGATACAAATTTACATTTAATCCCACGAGTATGTAGTAATTGATAACATGAGGATGTGGAGAAGTCTCTCTGCAGCCCATCTTCCAAATGTTGCGATCTTCATTCCTGCTAAGGGAAACCAACACAAGAAGGGAAGAAAGGTGAGTGAATTGGGAGTGTACCTCTATAGATGCATCATGCATTTGATGCCATCCGGATCTCCCAGACCGAGGTTCTAGCTAGAATTGTAGAACTGAGCCACTGTGCCATTTTTTCCTTGGGTTAATCTTGTAGAGAGAGGGGAATTGTAGCTCACAGCATAAAAATGGCACTCGAAGAACGGGCGTCAGGTACCCCGGAATTGTTTAGCTTTGATGAAGGTGATCTTCCAATCGCACTGGGGATCTTGTATGATTCATTGACTTCTTGTTTTTTTTTAGAATTGGGAGGGAGTGATCCATCCAAGATTTCATTATATAGGTGATATCAAAATACAAAGACAATGTATGCTTTCAATAGTGCCGAACTAAAAAAAAAAAAAAAAATGAAAGTGAAAAGTAAAAGAAGGAAAAAAATAAAGAGCAAAAGAAAATAAATGAAAAGGTTATAGCATGTATCTGATCGCTGAGATGGCTATTGCTTGCTTCCCCATTAGTTGGATGATTCAGTTTTTTTTCTGGAAGAGTCACTGCAAGTATTCCCACCAAAATATCGAAAAAGAGCAGCTTTGCAAGAGTATATGTTCAAGCATGTCTGCTTGCAACTTGCTTCACCAGTTTTTCTCAAGGGTTGTAGCACTCTTGTTGATGCAATTGAAGTAAGAAATATTCCTAAGAAGCAAGAGCTGGTGGTCATGCATAGATTGGCAAGATAGACGACATGAGAGCAACCAAGAGTAGGTTGCCTATCACTGACTGGTCTAAAGCAGTTCGAATTACTAGCAGTTTCACGAGGACGATTGCATTGCTCATTATTGGAACAGGTTCTATACTCTCTGCAAATTGATGGAAGTGCAAATATTAGGAAGGTTCTGGCTCATAATATCACCAGCATCAATACTAAGCCGCATACTTGTGTTGGCGGCACCCGCCGCTCCCAAGTACAAAAGCCTGGACCGTGATGAAGACTGCTAAGTATCTGAATAAATCTCCCACGATCATGAATGGTGATGGCAAGCCCACGAGTTACCTTTGCCTTTAACAGCATCAAGATCTTAAATCTCAAACTTGCTACCCTAACATCAAGCATGCCATTCTGCAAGCAGTTGCCGATGTGCAAGAGGCCAAAGCAAGGTGCATTAATTGAGGCCAGGTTATTCACAGCATCATCATCGAAGCTCACAAAGACAAGCAATACCCACCAAAGCAACGCAAATGCTGATGTTCAGGATTTTCAGTGGGCATCGTATGTCAGATATAACTCTGCCAGCAAGGAAAAATCAGCAAGAGGCAAATTCCCAAGGCTCCTTAGTCCCCCGTCCTAATGACTAGAGAAACTTGAACCTAGAAAGCAGACATCCATTGCGGCTTCAGGTGTAATGATATGGCATATTGGATCCATGAGTTAACATGAACAGCATCTAAGGCTTTGTAGTGGAAAGCTATACTAAGGCACTCAATGCTTGGGGATCGGTGGAGCTCTAGCAAGCAGTTGACAAAGCTGGGTGTTCGTGCAAAAATTCGTAAGGATGCCAGAGGTAGTTAGAATGGAGGAGGTGTGGCTACCGACAAGGATGCAAAATAAAGTCCAGATCGGAGATGGGTAGTTTTGGCAGAACCCTCCAACGTTTAAGTTAATTTTTCGGTCAACTGAAATGGAATGTTCAGGATATAAAGAGGCAGAGTAACAGAAAGGAGAAGAAAGCCTGAAAAAAATATATCTGGAGGGTTCCTTTTATAAACGAAGCATGTAATAAACTGATGGTGATAGTCGTAACCATCTGGTAGTTCGCCATTTACGCAACGTGGAGTTTGTTATGGAAGATGAGTTATCATTTATCGCGACTTGTAGGTGGTGTAGATCCCCTTATTGAAGTTCGGATGTAGATTGGGGATTTTGGCATTCATAGCGAACTTAGGATCAGCCAGGGACTATTAGGGGCAACGTCCAATTGTTTCAAAAAGTTCGAAAGTTTTTAGAGTTGTACACAAGTGGGTGCCCTCTAAGCTGAGATCTGAGGCTTCCGCGCTCCCCCTTATGCAGCGATCACTGTGTTAATGTCTTGACGAGGTTTCCTTGGGTTGTTCCACCAGTAGGCAGGACCGAGGTAGGTCTGCACTGGAGCACTACTAAAGGAGTTTGTCTGGAAGGAGCACGATTGGAAGAGTTCTTCTGAAAGGAGCACGACTGGAGAAGTTCGTCTGGAAGAAGGACGACTAGAGGAGTTCGTTGTTTAAGATCGTATGGTCGGGCTTCTATATGTTTTGAAGAGGTTCTGCAGTACGAACTCTTTGTTAAAAAAACGACAAACTTCAATAGAAAGGAGGTCATCGGTCAAGGGCTTTGGCCAAGGACTTCGGTGGTGGTCATTTTACCCCAATACTTATCTTCCTATTTTCGAGTTTGAATTTTGAATGAAGTACAGAAAAGTTGAAATGGCCAAAGTTCTTTGGTAGCTTCCCGCTTTAGGAGAGCAAATATTCTTGTCTTTTTTCAAATTGGCGTCGAGATTTTTATGTCGAATGACCTGAAGGGGTGATTCTTTCTGAAAACTCATCTAGCGCAGTGCTCTAAGTACGGCATAATTAGTATTTTGTCAGACGATAGGAGTGAGTGGGATATGCGATGGGTTGAGATTGGCTGGAGGAGTTCTACAATCATAATTTTTCATAGTTCTGATTTTCTATTTAAACCTCTCATTCTTCTCCTGTGGCCTCTTACTTTCGTCTGTGCTCATTCTTCTTCTCCTTTCTCCATTTTTCCTCATCCCGAGCATTCCGCCTTCATCACCCCTGCTCTCTTGCAACCTCTCCAAGCATCGGTGTCCTTCTCGATCATCCTCCATCTTTTCGATCCCTTTTTCTAGTTTTCCGACTTATCTTAGGTCAGTCCCTCATCCCCGTCCTTTTGATTTCTAGCTTTCTTGTGTTCTTCGATTTCTTTCGAGTTTTTCTAGGTATATATAGTTGTTCCTCATCCTTGAGTTTTCAGCATCCCTTTTTCTATATTTTTTTGAGATTTTATTTGATTTAATCTGATCTAGATGTCATCCGAGATTTTCTGGTCTAGTGGTTCTAAGAGTCCGGCTAACCCAAACTCCCAAAATCTCGAGACCAAAATAAAACTTGAATCCATAGCACCTCGGCCAAATTTCGTATCAGATACCATCCCCTATTTCTTGACTATTGAAGATCTATCATTGACTAGAATTCAGTACGATGTGTCTGCTGAGTATGAGTTGGAGCTTCCTGGACCGAGCGGTCGAGCTTGTGCCCATCCTCCAGGTCGGTTCTACTTGTATTTGGTGGCATTTTGTGCTAGATTATGGCTTTCTCTTTCCATTTTTGTGGTTTCTCTTTTTCATTTTCTAGACATTTCTTTAGCTTCTGTAGTGCCAAACTTCTTTAGGTTCATAGTAGGATTTCTTGCTCTCTGTATATCTGCTGAAGTTCGATCCACTACTTTATTTTTCTAACTTACTTTATCCTTAAGTGTCACTCTACTATGAAGGACTAGTGGTATGTCTCATCTCAGTTTGGCAAGAAAGGATTGCTCAAGGATGCCCCCTCTTCGATTCACAACTGGAAAGAGAAGTTTATTTTTGTTTCCTGCCCGAGCTTAGATTTAGGACTTCTGTCCTAAAAAATCTTGAGGAATTCCATTGTCGAGTCCTAAAATTAGAAAAAGAAGATCATGAGTCGGTTAGCAAAATCTAAAATTTTCGAACCCCTCCTTTGTCCGAGCTAATAAAAGGATAAATTTTATTCTACCTCGGCCTCAGCCCCTTGAATTCAATAGGTATATGGCCGAAGTCACGAATACTCCTCTTCTTTCTCTTTCTCATTTCTGATTGTACTTTTATTTTTCTTACTATGGAAATGGATTTTCAAGCGATCGAGATGCTTACAAGAAAACTCCCAGCCTACAAAAAAAAAAGGGAAGGCACTAGGTGAGAGTTCAAAGAAGGCAAGGGTCGACATTCTGATCTTCGTGGCTCCCGTCAGTATCATGGACTTCTGAGCATATCTCGTCAGTGACATTCTGATCTTCGTGGCTCCCATCAGTGTCATGGGCGCCCCTAAAACTCTTTGAGATGCATCTTTCTTGATTATGCTACAGGAGTAAAGGGGTATCGCTTATGGGACCCTACTATCCATAAGATTTTTGTTAGCTAAAATATTATTTTCAATGAAGAATCTTTTCAAGGCATCAAGAAAAAGCAAGATGATGATGCTGTTACTCCTATTGAGTTTCTTAATGCACATGATGAGAAACAAGTATAGGTAAATGATGAGATAGTTGATGATGAATCAGGCACACAGTCTCCACAATCACTTGAGAATACTATCTTATCTCATCGGAAGAGCTGCCAATGGAGTTCGACAGACCTAGGAGGGTTATTAGACCTTCCGCGAGGTATGACGATGATGTCACTTCATTCATTTCTTCTGCTAACCATGTTTGTGCTTAGATTGCTTTAGCGGAGGAGGACGAGCCAACTTCATATAGAGAGGCTTGTGTATCCACCAATGCAGAAAAGTGGCATTATGCTATGGAGGAGGAGATGGAGTCACTTTGGAAGAACAAGACCTTAGAGCTTATGGTTTTACCGAAGGAAAGGAGTCCGATCGGATGTCGATGGGTCTATAAGGTGAAGAAGGATACAAATAAAAATATGGAGAGATTTAAAGCACGTTTGATGGTGAAGGGATATACTCAGAAGTCAGGAATTGACTTTGATGAGATCTTCTCACCGGTGGTTCGTCTGACTACTATTTGGGTTATTTTGGTGATTGCGGCGGTCATGGATCTGAAACTTGAACAAATGAATGTAAAGATGAAATTCTTGCATGGTGACTTGGAGGAGAAGATTTATATGGTGCAATCTGAAGATTTTATCGAAAAAGGCAAGAAGCTGTTGGTTTGTCGGCTGAGCAAATCGTTGTATGGTCTCAAATAGGCGCCAAGATGTTGGCAGAAGTGATTTAATTTCTTCATTATGAGTTTGAGATTTGGTCGACAAGAGGCAGATCATAGTGCATATTTTTATGGTTTTGATGACAGGAGCTTCTATGTCTTGCTATTGTATGTTGATGATATGATGGTCGCGAAAAATTGCAAGAGTCGGATATCAAATATGAAAACTCAATTGGCTAGGAAGTTCGAGATGGACTTAGGAGCCGTGAACCAAATACTCGGGATGAAGGTGCTATGGGAGAGAAAGGATAGAAAAATCTGACTTTCACAAAAGAAATATATGGAGAAGGTTCTACGGCACTTAAATATATAGAATGCAAAGCCGGTGACTATCCCATTTTCTATTAAATTAAAACTGTCAATTGAGCAATCACCTAGCATGAAAGCAGAAAAGACTGACATGGCTCGAGTACTATATTCATCAACAGTAGGGAGCCTTATGTTTGCCATAGTATGCACAAGACCGGATATTGTGCAAGCAGTGGGAGTTGTGAGCTAGTATATGGCCAATTTAGGTAGCGACCATTGGACAACAGTAAAATGGATCCTCCGATATCTAAGGAGGACTACTGATTATTCACTCTATTATGGTTCTGCGGGTTTAGAGTGTATTGGTTATTTGGATTTTGATTTTGCAGAAGATCAGGACAAGAGGAGATCTACCATAGGTTATGTGTTCTCTATGGACGGCGGTGCTATTAGCTAAAAATCTAAGCTTCAGTCAGTGGTGGCATTATCAACGATCGAAGTGGAGTACATTACGGTGGCATATGTATATAAAGAAGCTATCTGGCTCAAGAGGCTTCTTAGAGAATTCAAGGTAAAGCAAGATATAATCAGGATGAGTTGTAATAGTCAAAGCACATTGCACTTGACGAAAAATTTGACATTTCACTCTCGAACGAAGCATATCGATATTCGCTATCACTTTGTAAGAGATGTGTTAGATGATGGTCTAATCTCACCGACAAAGATTCATACTGATGCAAATTCAGTAGATGTATTAACAAAACCTATGATCCGAGAGAAGTTTAACTAAAGCAAAGCTTTTCTCGGTCTTGGAGCTACGTGAAAAATGGGAGGTTGGTAAGGCCTCCAAGGATGACATTCTTCGAAGTTCGGCACATGTCTTCAAATGAGAGAATTGATAGATTGAAGTTCATATAAAGAATAAATAAAAAAATATAGGAACTCAGCCCACAGTAAGGTCCAGGACGATGAATGCAGTCCAACGAGCCCAAGAATAGTCCAAACGGAGTCCAGACGGAGAAAATACGAATTCGTATCAGCAGCAGCCGGGCCAGCTCTAGTACGCAGCCGATCCAGCTCGGTTCAAGATCGAGCCGGCTCGAACCACAGTCGAGTCGGCTGTCTCAGTCAAATAGAAATAGAATTTTGGGACGCAGTCGAGCCGACTCGGCTCTTGAGAGAGTCAGCTCGACGGGTGCGAACAGACACGATGGGATTTTCTGTTTGGACTCGGATTGTGACTAATCCAAGGGGTCTATGGAATTTATGTGTGGACCATAGGATCTAGTGGCCAGAAAAGATTGCAGTCATGATCTGAAGGTTGGAAAATATTCTAAGACTCCATCAAGGACATGTTTGACTCATATTAAGAGAACAAACCCTGTCAGGACTCTTGTGAACTGCTGAAAAGAAGATTCTCATCCTATTTAAAGAGCTGAGGTGTTGTGAAGCATGTGTGTATGGTGAAAGTAGCGCGTGTGTGTATTCAGAGAGCAGAAAGAGTCCAGAGAGGGTCCACTATGAAGCATGTGTGGTGAAAGTAGTGCATGTGTGCATTCAGAGAGTAGGAAGAGTTCAGAGAGAGTCCAAAGAAAATTGTAGAGAGTTTTGTGAGGCCTTTTTTGAGAGAATTAAAGAGAAATCTTTTCTTTGTAAAGAGAGTCTCTGTATTATTTTTCTCCTATAATTTATACTTTTTTGTGCCATGGAATAATAGATGGAATGTCGAGGAGGTCTTGCCTGTAGACGAAGGCCAAGTTAAAAGGCCGAATCACGTAAATCTGATGTGCTTCTTTTTCTTTTATTTTATTATTCAATTATCTCCACCTTTTATATTTTATGTTTATTCAAAATCTTTTCTCTATAAAACGATCTTTTTGCTGTGCTTGCGGTTATCCCATGGCCAGTTCTTTCAGCTTCAATGGTGAGGCACTTGGCCTTGGATGTTGAATTTGCCATTTATATATGCATTGGGTTTCTTGTTGCCGATAGCGTCCCAGGGATTCCTGTCATTTGCTATCTCTGAAATAGACTCTCATGTGCTCGGCAAGGAGCTTGTTGGGGATAAATCCCGCTCCCACCGAAGTCTAGTCCGATGCTTAGCCTAATGCAACAAGTAGCCGCAGAAGAGCTTCAGCAGACGGGCTTTAGCCGAACTCCCAGCAGCCGAGCTTCTTCTAATCCATTTAGCCGGCCGAACTACTTAGCAACCAAACTCCTTCTGACTCCCCAATCGCCGAGCTTCAGTCAAACTCCCGCAAGAGCCGAACTCTGTCCGCGTCGTTACAGTCAGGTGCCTGCGAGAGCCGAATTTCCTCCAACGATCGAGCTTCTACAGAAGTCGAACTTCCTGCGGACTTCTCCAGCGGCCGGGCTTCTACGAAAGTCAGACTCCCTGCGGACTTCTCCAGCGGTCGGGCTTCTACAGAAGTCGAACTTCCTGCAGACTTCTCCAGCAGCCGGGCTTCTATGGAAGCCAGACTCCCTACGAACTTCTTCAGCGGACGGGCTTCTTAATGGCCGAACTTTCATGAAAATCGAACTTCTTATGATGGATTCCTGCAGGCGATCCCACTATGGTTACACGATAATAACGATCAGCATTTATCGGGTCAATAACGATCGGCATTTATCAAGTCAATAACGATCGGCATTTATCAGGACAGTTACGATAATCATTAATCAAGACGGTTACAACAAGCTCCCTCTATAAAAAGAACCCTCCGGATACACTTACGCAAGATTCTAAAAACCCTTCTCTCCTCCTCTAAACTCTACTGAACTCGATACTGAGCACTTCATTCTTGTTGACTGAAGCTGACTTGATCGTCGGAGGGTCCTGCCGGAGCCACCCCCACCGGCTTCGGACGAAATTTTATTTTGCAGGTCTCCGATGGCGACCCCATCTGCCTACACTCCATCGAATTTCGGTGACTACCAGATTCTACGTCAATAGATTGGCGCTAGAGGAAGGGCCCGGCAATGATTTCTCTCTTAAAGGAAGTCGGGGTTCCTTTGTTCTTAAAGGAGTGCTCGATAACGATTTCTCTTTTTCCACTCCAGAAATCTCTTTTCCTCATTTTTCGAATTTCTTTCCAAAAAGAAAAGATGCCCCCCAGAAGAGCCTCCACCCGACGATCGGCGGCCTCCATGGCCCGATCTCGTTTAGATCCGTCCGCTCCCGCTCCAACCCCGGTGACCCAGGCTCACTCTGTAGCCGCCGTAGACGCTGAGCAGTTCAACCTGCTCGTCCAGCAGGTTCGTGGCCTCACTGAGGCAGTTCAGGTGGTGTAGGCCATGCAACAGCAGGCCCCAGTACCAGCTCAACCGATGCGGGATTCTCCAGAGCCGTGTGGTCCAGTCCAGGGGCAATCGACATGGGCTACCCGACCTCCAATCCTTGGAAGAGGAAGGCAACGGAGGGAGAGCCCTTGCTCGGACCGCGGCTCGACCCAGGGTGAAGCTTTGCACCTATTCAGCAAGAAGAACTTGGAGATCAGAAACCGCGAAGATCTCCTGGATCAAAGGCTCTTAGAAATGAGCCGACGAATCGAAGAACTTCGTCACACTCCCTCCTCACGCGATAATGACATCTGCACTGACCCTCCTTTTTTACAGAAAATCATGCAGGAACCGGTCCCGCCGAACTTCAAGCTTTCATAATTTGAGAGCTACGATGGGACCATCGATCCGATCGACCACCTGAAAGCATTTCGGACAATGATGCTGCTCCATGGCACGCCAGACGCAATCTTGTGCCGGGCTTTTCCCTCTACCCTTAAAGGGGCCATTAGGAATTGGTACTCGATGCTTAAGGCAAATACCATCTTATCGTTTGACCAGATGAGTCAACAGTTCGCGGTCCACTTTATCAGTAGTCGACGTCTGCGCCGAGGTTCGGAGTCCTTAATGACCATCAGGCAGAAGGAGGGAGAATCCGTCCGGGCTTACATTACCCGGTTTAATACTACTGCACTAGAGGTTCGGGATCTGAACCAATCAGTCGTCATGGCCGCTCTCAAGGGCGGCCTTCAGAAGAACGATCTACTGTTCTTTCTGAAAAAGAAGTATCCCAGAGACTTTGCCGATATGCTGGCTCGAGTCAAAAGTTATGCTCGGGCAGAGGAGGCCTTCGAGGCTAAGGACGACGAAGTCGGCGGCAAGCGGCGAATCGATGGGCTAGACAGGCCCGTCGAAGAAAGGAAGTGGACTGAAGCTCGGTCGCATTCCCAAACTCCCCCTGGTCGTGGGCAAGTCTGGACTCCCCCTCAAGCTCGAAAGCGGGGAAGCCCTGACGGAAGGACACACCGAGGTTTTCCTCAGTGCCGAAGTTCTCCCCGATGACGACGATTTCACAACTACACCCCCCTTAACACTCCAAAGACTCAAGTATTGATGGAGATCCGGGAGCGACTTTCAAGATCGGAGAGAATGCGTTCCCATCCTAGCAAGTGTAATCTCAATAAGTTCTGTCTTTACCATTGCGACCATGGTCATGACACTGAGGAGTGCATCCAACTTCAGAACGAGATCGAAGAGCTCATCAAACGAGGCAGACTAAGCCGATTTCTTCAAAGACGACCTGAGGAGAAGGAAGATCGGCCAAGAGCGTTACCGCCAAGTGAAAAAAACCTGCAAGAAGATCAACTGCCCCTTGGCATCATCAATACTATCTTAGGGGGACCTCAGCAAGAGAAGACCAGCAAATTCGAAGGATTGGTGAAGAGGCGGAGGATCGTGGAGCCCATGGCCTTCACCGAGGAGGATGGTCAGGGAATTCAATTTTCACACAATGATACGATTGTAATTTCCTTGAATATTGCTGACTACGATGTATGCCGCATTCTGGTAGATAATGGAAGCTCAGTCGATGTGTTGTTTTACGATGCCTTCTCAAAAATGTCTCTATCCGATGATCGATTGGGGTCGATGAATTTTCCGCTGGTAGGATTTACTGGCAATTACGTACCAGTCGAAGGCATAATAACATTGACCGTAGCGGCAGGGTAGCGCCCGAAGCTGGCCAAAGCTCAAGTCGACTTCTTAGTCGTAAAGACCCCGTCCGCCTATAATGCGATCCTTAGCCGACCTGATCTAAATGCACTCCGGACGGTAGTGTCAATCTATTATTTGAAGATGAAGTTCCCAACGAGTCACGAGGTCAGAGAAGTTAGAGGAGACCAGGCTCTGGCGAGGTATTGCTACTCGATCGCCCTGCATAAGGAAGATCAGCCCGATACTTATCTTGTTGACGGACTGGACGTCCGCGATGACCTCACTGAGGAGCGGGGCGAGCCTGTGGAGGACCTCATCTCTGTGCCCTTAAATGATGGAAACTCGGAGCATGTGGTGCAGATTGGCTCCAACTTGACGGCTGAGGTTTGGGAGCAGCTTATCACTTTCCTTAGAAGAAATGCGAACATCTTCGTCTGGACCCCAGCGGATATGCCGGAGATCGACACCAAGGTCATGGAACATCGGCTGGCCGTCGATCCGAGGCATCGGTCGATAAGAGAAAAGCTATGCCACCACGCTCCGATGAGGCAGAAAGCGATCGCCGAAGAAGTAGACAAGCTCCTCAAAGTCGGACTCATCCGGAAGGTTAACTATCCGACCTGGGTCTCGAACGTGGTTCTTGTCAAGAAAGCAAATAACAAGTGAAGGATGTGCGTCGACTTCAAGAAGCTGAACAAGGCTTGCCCGAAGGACAGCTACCCCCTACCCAGGATCGACCAGCTGGTGGATGCAACCATGGGCCATGAGCTTCTCACCTTTATGGACGCCTTTTCTGGTTATAACCAAATACGCATGACGCCTGAGGATGAAGAGAAGACCGTCTTCATTACCAACCGAGGTCTTTATTACTACAAGGTCATGCCTTTTGGACTTAAGAACAGAAGGGCAACATACCAGCGTTTGGTTAATAAGATCTTCAAGGAGCAGATCGACCGCAACATGGAGGTGTACGTAGATGATATGCTCGTCAAAAGTCGAGCTTTAACAGACCACTTGGCCGATCTTGAAGAGACATTCGGTGTACTCAGAAAGCACAAGATAAAGCTGAACCCAACCAAATGTGTCTTTGGTGTAACCTCCAGAAAATTTCTCAAATTCATGATGTCGAGATGCGGAATCGAGGCAAATCCCCAAAAAATCTGAGCCATTCGAGAAATGACCACTCCAAAGACGATCAAGGAAGTTCAGTGCCTGGCCAGGAAGGTGGCGTTCCTAAATTGCTTCATCTCAAGGTCGGTCGAACGATGCATGTCCTTCTTCGAGGTTCTCAGACGACCGAAGAACTTCTGCTGGACGGTGGAGTGCCAACAGGCATTCGAGGGACTCAAAAACTACCTCGGCACGCCCCCACTGCTGGCAAAGCCCGAACCTAGGAAAAAATTATTTCTGTATCTAGCTGTCTCCCCGGTGGCCCTGGCGGCAGTCCTCGTTAGGGAAGAAGCAAAGACGCAGTGATCGGTCTACTACGTGAGCTGAGTCCTGAGGGACGCGGAGACCAGGTACTCTAGGTTAGAAAAACTGACTTACTGTCTCATAATTACTGCCAGGAGGCTCCGACCTTACTTTCAGAAGCACACCATAATGGTCCTCACGGACCAACCAATAAAAGCAATTCTCCATCGAGCAGATGCTTCCGGAAGAATCGCAAAATGGGCAATCAAACTCATAGAGTTCGATATCAACTACCGACCCAGGCCGTCGATCAAGGCCCAGATACTGATGGATTTTGTGTTAGAATGCACCATTCCAGTTGAAGCCGAGCTTGAATCGAGCGGAACCAGCACCAGAGCGAGGCCGAACTTCGACGAAGCCGAGCTATTACGGCCGATCCTCCCTAAAGAGAGCGTCAACCTCTCTGAAGATTCCTGGGCTCTACACGTGGATGGTTCGTCCAACTTCGCTGGAGCTGGTGCGGGGCTAATCTTGGTCAGCCCCGAAGGAGTTATCGCCGAGTATGTGCTACGTCTTGAGTTCCCCGCGATCAATAATGGGGCCGAATATGAAGCGCTGATCGTCGGATTAAAGATAGCAAGAAAATTAAAAATAGATCGGCTTCAAGTCTACAGCGATTTTCAGCTGCTGGTTGGTCAAGTCGGCGGCAACTACGAGGCATGGGAGGAAAGCATGGTGAGGTACCTCAGAAAAGTGAAGAATTTGATCCTAGCCTTTGACAGTTTCGGCATTCAGTACATTCCGAGGGAGGAAAATGCAAGAGCCGATCTCCTTTCCAAGTTGGCCGCTTCAATGCTGGCCGAACTGCCCAAAAAAGTATTTTTGGAAACTTTGAAGTGCCCGACCATAGAGAAATCTCAGGCCATCCTGCAGACGGAATTTGAGCCTAGCTGGATCAACCCGTTGATCGCCTACCTTCAAGAGGGGATCCTTTTCCACGACCGAAAAGAAGCTCGGAAGCTCAGGAATCAGGCCTCCCGCTACGTCTTATATGAGGGCAGATTGTATAAGAGGTCGTACTTCCTCCCGTTGCTGAGATGTCTCCGACCTTCAGAGGCCGACCTCGCGCTACAGGATGTGCACCAGAAACTCTACGGAAGTCACGTAGGAGCCAGGTCCCTATCGTAAAAACTACTCCGACAGGGGTACTACTGGCTGACTTTATTTCGCGATTTCGTGGAATATGTAAAGAGGTGCGACCGCTGTCAGAAGAACGCTAGCGTGCAGAGGCAGCCGGCATCCGAACTCACTCCGCTCAGTTCGCCCTGACCGTTTGCATAGTGGAGAATGGATATACTCGGCCCCTTCCCAACGGTGTCTGGGCAGCGGAAGTTCCTCCTGGTCGCGATCGACTACTTCACCAAGTGGGTCGAAGCCGAACCACTCGCGAAGATTACCGAGGCCAAGGTGCAGAACTTCATCTGAAAGTCATTAGTCTGCCAATTCGGTCTGCCCCGAATCTTCATAACCGATAATGGGCGATAGTTCGTCGGAATGAGGTTCGCCGAGTTCTGCGAAGGATTAAATATCTTCCACCGCTTCACATCGGTGGCTCACCCATAGGCCAATGGGGAAGCTGAGATAACCAATCAGACCTTGCTGTAAGGAATCAAAGTGAAACTCGATAGGACAAAAGGGGCTTGGGTGGACGAACTCTATCATATCCTCTGGGCATACCAAACTACTCAGAGGGTGCCAATCGGAGAAACATCCTTCGCCTTGGCCTTCGGCACTAAGGCAGTTATCCTGATCGAGCTTAAGCTTCCTTCTACACGAGTCGTGGGCTTCAATAAGCGGCACAACCCCCAGGACCTTAGAGTCAATCTCGATCTTCTGAAAGAAAAGAGGGAGGAAGTCCGCATTCGGATGGCAGCCTACAAACAGAAGGTGGCTCGGTATTACAACTCTAGGATTAAAAGCAAGACATTCAGAGCGGAAGACTTAGTGCTCCGACGAGCCGCTGTCGCTCAGCCTCAGAGTCAAGAAAAGCTCATCCCAAATTGGGATGGTCCGTATGAGGTAACGGAAGTCATCCGACCCGGAACTTATCGCCTGAAGGAACTTGGAGGGATAGTGCTTTTTCGGCCGTGGAACTTAGAAAATCTGAGGATGTATTATCAGTAAACTTCCTTTAAAAACTTCTTTGCTCTGCATTATTGATTTCTGGCACAAGGATTACGGGATGACAGGAAAAGAATGAGTAAAAGTAGCCCGTTAGGAGCAGGAGGAGAACCTCGTCCTAACGTGAGCAGATCAAAGACCTCTAAACCTCGGCTGCAGGAGACAAGATCTCCCTCAGGTCAACATCGACCGTGGAAAATAAGACCTTACCAAAGTCGAAGGCCTCATTCACAAAGGACGAGATGGGGGGAGAGGCGCGGATCACAAAGGACGAGATGGGGGAGAGGCGCGGATGATGGTCCGTATGTGCCTCCATAGCCCGTTAGGAACAGGAGGAGGACCTCATCCTAATGCGAGCAAAGTCGAAGGCCTCATTCACAAAGGACGAGATGGGGGGAGAGGCACGGACGATGGTCCGCATGTGCCCCCACAGTCCGTTAGGAACAGGAGGAGGACCTCGTCCTAACGCGAGCAAAGTCGAAGGCCTCATTCACAAAGGACGAGATGGAGGGAGAGGCACGGACGACGGTCCGCATGTGCCCCCATAGTCCGTTAGGAACAGGAGGAGGACCTCATCCTAATGCGAGCAAAATCGAAGGCCTCATTCACTTTAGATGAGACGGAGGGAGACGGACGATGGTCCGAATGTGCCCCCACAGTCCGTTAGGAATAGGAGGAGAACCTCATCCTAATGCGAGCAAAGTCGAAGTTAGGAACAGGAAGAGAACCTCATCCTAACCCGAGCGATCAGACCAATCTCGGTCGGAGAGCTTCAACTTCCACTTCGGTCAGAGATAAGATCGGAGATAACTTCATCCTGAGATGAGATCTCCCCCGAGCTTCGATATGGACCAGTACGAGGCTCAGAGGAAGACTTCGGCAGTCGTCATTCCTGCACTCCCTTCCTTCGATTTTTGAACTCGAGAGTGGGGGGGCTGGTGTTGGAGATAAATTTTGCTCCCACCAAAGTCTAGTCCGATGCTTAGCCTAATGCAACCAGTAGCCGCAGAAGAGCTTCAGCAGGCGGACTTTAGCCGAACTCCTAGCGGTCGAGCTTCTTCTAACCCATTCGGTCGATCGAACTACTTAGCGACCGAACTCCTTCTGACTTCTCAATCGTCGAGCTTCAGTCAGACTCCCGCAAGAGCCGAACTCTGTCCGCGTCGTTACAGCTAGGCGCCTGCGAGAGCCGAATTCTCTCTAGCGGCCGAGCTTTTGCAGAAGCCGGACTCCCTGCGGACTTCTCCAGCGGTCGGGCTTCTACAGAAGTCGGACTTTCTGCGGACTTCTTCAGTGGACGGGCTTCTCAATGGCCGAACTTCCATGAAAACCGAACTTCTTATGACGGATTCCTGCAGGCGATCCCGCTACGGTTACACGATAATAACGATCGGCATTTATCGAGTCAATAACGATCGATATTTATCAAGTCAATAACGATCGGCATTGATCAGGACAGTTACGATAATCATTAATCAAGGCGGTTACAACAAGCTCCCTCTATAAAAAGGACCCTCCGGATACACTTACGTCAGGTTCTAAAAACCCTTCTCTCCTCCTCTAAACTCTATCGAACTCCATACTGAGCACTCCATTCCTGTTGACTGAAGCTGACTTGATCATCGGAGGGTCCTGTCGGAGCCACCCCCACCGGCTTCGGACGGGACTTTATTTTGTAGGTCCTCGATGGCGACCCCATCTGCCTCCACTCTAGTGAATTTCGGCGACTACTAAATTCTACGTCAACAGAGCTTTATTCTCCTTTGATTTCCTTGGACTTTGCACTTTGTTGGTTTTCCTCCCGTGTAGTTTTTTTCAATTTTCCTTCCTTGTATCCCCTTGTATGTATTCTGTGCCTCCTCGCTGTCTCCGTAAGTTTCTGTCTTTGAATAAATTTCAGGTGGCTGCCTTGCAGCTTCCGTCCCCACCAAAAAAACAAACAGGCCGACCACTCGGCCATCTCAGTAGACGAGACCCAACTCAATTACATAGTTGAGACCTATCCCAGCTAATGTAATTTGGGCTTATTCCGTGCACTGCTCAACCGTTCTTAGGGAAAGAAACAACTCAATATTTCCTAAGAAACTCACTGATACTAAATAATTCAAGAAGAATCCTCACAAATTCTAGCTAAATCACAATCAAATGTGTTGGTGCAGAAATCCGTCGCCGCCGGGGGTCGCCGCAATCGAGGCCGCTGGCGCCGTCGGGGACCTGCAAAACGAAGTCCCGTCCAGAACCGGTGGGGTGGTGGCTCCGGCAGGACCCTCCGACGGTCAAGTTAGTTTCTGACCAACAGTAATGGAGTGCTCGGAATGAGTTCCGGAGCTTAGAGATGTGGAGGAGAGCTTAGAGAGTCAAGAGTCCAGAGAGCTTCCCCTTAGTGTGTCGGGAGGGTCCTTGATATAGTGGAGCTTGATGGTGACAACTGCAGCCGCGTGCTGGCGGGCCGCTCGAGGTTCGGTGGAGTCAGTCTCACTGGCGCCGCGTGCGGCGGATGGAGGGTGACAGCCATCGCCGCCTGACAGTGGGTCGCTATCGCCCGCGGCGGACTGACCGATGGTGCGGCGGACTGACTGATGGTGATGGTTGCAGAGCTTGCCGAATGAAGGGATGAAGGCCTTCGTCGTGTGCCCATTTCGGAGGAGTTCGGGCTCCTGAAGAGGAAGATAGGAGGGAGTTCGGCTCCCATAGGCGTCTGGCGAGAGGTATGCAGCTAAGGCCCGTCCGCAGAAGAGTTCGGCTGCTGAGAAGCCGCGGCTCGGCCGTCTGGGGATTCGGCCGGCTGTTGGACTTGGGCTGAGGCTTGGACACTTGAGAGTTCGGTAGGAGCTCGGTCGGCCGAAGTTTGATGAGGGCGACCGCTGAGGAGTTCGGCCCAGTGACGACTGCTGAGGAGTTCGGGCTCCTGAGTGACGATTGCTGAGGAGTTCGGGCTCCTGAGTGACGACCGCTTGGGGATTCTACTAAAGCCCGTCCGCTGAGGAGTTCGGCCGCTGAGAGGACTTCATTGAAGCTCGGCCGCTTGGAGTCGGTCCGAAGGAGTTCGGCCGTGGGAAGTCCGAAGGAGTTCGGCTGCACGGGCTCGCCTGGGGTCGGTCCGAAGGAGTTCGGCCGCGGGAAGTCCGAAGGAGTTCGGTTGCACGGGCTCGCCTGGGGTCGGTCCGAAGGAGTTCGGCTGCACGGGCTCGCCTGGGGCCGGTCAGAAGGAGTTCGGCCGTGGGAAGTCCGAAGGAGTTCGGCTGCATGGGCTCGCCTGGGGTCGGTCCGAAGGAGTTCGGCCGTGGGATCCGAAGGAGTTCGGCCAGGGCTCGCTGATTCGGCCTCTAGGGAGTTCGGCCCGGACCTCGGTGCAGGGGAGTTCGGCCTCTAGGCAGTTCGGCCGTGTTAGAGGTTCGGCCTGGCGCCTGGCGCCTGGCGCTGAAGCTCTTCAGCGGCTACTGGTTACATTGGGCTGAGCGTTGGGCCGGGCTTCGGCAGGTGCGGGATTTATCCCCAACAAAATGCAACTTCACAAATAAATTTATGGCAAAACAGATTTGTAATAAAAACACCGGGTTTTCCTTAGCGCGTCGTCTATTACATTAAAAGTTCTTCTGAAGAGAACGAGAGAACCTGGCAATTGGAGAAATTCCAATAGGAGCATACAAGCTACATAATCCTTTCTAGTAGATACAAGTCGAGACATTGGCAATCTACCAAGAACGCCCATAAAGTATCTGATGATCGCACTGAAGATGAATTGGTCGCGAAGCTCAGGGCCGCCTCCACAACGCGACGGCGAAGAGACAATTGTTGTGGCAAGTAGTTGCAATTTTGTAAGTTCGTAAAGGTAATTTCCTCTCAATCTTTTGTTTCAATATATATTCTCATATCGTGTCTTGTGCCAAAAATACATTTAGCTGTCAAAAATTGGAATTCTGTCATGTCTTTTCTTCTACATTTTACTTTGGCATGTATTAGATGAACACCAGCTCTCATATTGATATTTGACTAGCAGGAAACTTGAAATGCTAACAAATTTTGCTTGGCTTAGAAGCGGCATTAAAAGATACTAAAACATCGCATTAAAGGAAGAAGATCAATTACTGTGCCAAAAGGAGGAGAATGTACTGCAATACAGTTGCCGTCATCACATCACATTGTGCCCCGTACCAAAAACATTTTTCCGGAGAACATCTAGGCAATCTAGACCAACAACGACTCCCTCTTGGATTACTTGATGGCTTGCTCTGTACTTCTTTCTGGAAATAATCTGTACAAGATAAACTTATGAGCAAAATCCGCACAAGATGTTACTCCTGGATTTCTCATGGTTTTGGCTGCCATCCTTCTGCTGGGAATTCATGCCAATTCAAAATTCTCATCCACCACTGGCACTTGTCCTTGGGAGGTCTGGGCAGCAGACTCGTAGAAAAGATGCGAAGATGGAAGCCTTGGATGGGGACTGGGGATTTGGAATTGCAATTGGAGGAGCAATAATAAATTGAGTTCGGATTTATTGACAAAATTTGGGAAAGAAGTATGGTTCTCAGAGGCCTCATCCTCCTGAGGGACAAGAAGTTGCAGGATGCGAGCACATGATGCATGTTTAACAAACCAAGCAATAAGGCGGCTGAAGAGTAGCTCCAAGGACACAAAGGATATAGAACTGGTTGAGACTATATAACAATACCACAGAGACTTCTAAAAAGTGCCAAAACAAAGAATATGCGACAGAATTGTAAACAATCTGCAATTGTAGGTAACATGTGTTCGCTGTGATAAGAAACAACACACTATCCTAACCCTAAACAAACTGGCACTTATTGAAAGGGAAAAGCAACTACAAATTTCAAATCTCCCATTCATACATACTTCTTCAAGAGCTAGTAATGAAAACAGGGAACTTCTGTATGTTCTCATCTTATAAATAGTTATATTTCTTACCATGAATGATTACTTTGATAGAAGTTCCTACTTTAGAAAGGACAGCTGTGCTTCAAGATCTCCATAGCATCATCTTCATGTTTTTTGAGAATGCTAAGAAACAATTTGTAAGCAGTCATAACTGTATAAATTTTGATTTATAAATAAATAAAAGAGTGCAACAATATTGCTTAGCAAAATATGTGCACTTTTAGATAAATTGTCATCTGTCATGTTCATTTTCAAGCACTCTTTTAATTACCGGGTCATGTGGTTGTAATGCAATTGAGACAGTTGACAAATTTTTCCTTTGTTGAACCATTATTTCTACAGTAAGAGATAAGTAATAGCATACTGGAACAAAACTCGACTTAAATGATTTGTAGGATTTCACCGAAAAATTATACAGCACCTTTTATTTAAAATGGTACAAAAGCATAAAACACAAATTGCTGCTAATGTGAAAATAGAAATACCTTTGAGAATACAGCTTCTTTGTTAACAGAAAACATTCTTTCACCTGGGTCCTGATAAAAGTGATGCCGATTGTGGACGTGAAGCATCCAAATGATTCATATTGCTCAACATCATCGGAGTTGTAGTGACAAAGTTATAGTCCAAGCAAGTTTCTACATTCATTGCACCTTCTAAAATCTTCACTACAATTGACATGAAAGGTCTTTTATTGCTATCAATTTGCAAACACCACATCGCGAGTTGCATTATTTCATTAACTTCCTCACGATGCAGGTGCATGTCATTGCCATGATTGTCAATGAGATCTAATAATTTATCTTCTTTAATCTTTTCTTGCAATAAGCTGATTAAATGAATACTTTCTTCTGACTGCGAATAGTCCAAGTTCTTTCTCCCGCACACAATTTCCATCACAACAACACCAAAGCTATAGATGTCCACCTTTTCAGTAATTTTTGATGTTAACCATTCAGGTGCTAAATACCCAGGTGTTCCCCTCATTCTGGTCATCACATGGCTCTGATCCCTGTCAATCATCTTAGCTAGTCCAAAATCAGAAACCTTAGCATTGAAATTATCATCTAAAAGGATATTCTGCGGCTTAATATCTAAATGTGCAATTCTTTGCCTACATTCTTCATGAAGGTAAGACAATGCCTTGGCTATATGAGTGATTATCTTACGTCTTGTTTGCCAATCAAGAGCAACATCTTGATTTCTGTAAAAGATCCACTTATCCAATGATCCATTGCACATGTACTCATAGACTAGAAGTCTATATGATCGCTCAGCACAGAACCCTATCAACCTGACCAGACAAATATGGTGAATGCTGCCAATTGTCTCAACCTCTGCTAAAAATTCCTTCTTTCCCTGACCAATGCCATCCAAGCGTTTTACCGCTACTCTCATGTCACCCAAGTCTCCCTCAAAAACAGATCCAAAGCCTCCTTCTCCTAGCTTTTTACAGAAGTTTCCGGTAGCAACTTTTAGTTCTTCAAAAGAAAACCTAGTTGGCATTCCTGGTATCTGATCAAATTGATCCTCTTCTTCCATATGTGAATTTTTTTTTCTATTGAATAAAACAAAAATGCCAACTATGAGGAACAGGACAAATAAAGCTCCAATTGTGAAACCCAGTATTGCTCCAACTCCCATTATCTTCTTTCTAGAAGTTGAAGAAGTCAATGTCTTATTAGTTGTTCTAGGGACAATCTGGATCTTAAGATATAGATTTGAATTATAATGAGTTACCGTAGGCTGATTGTTCATCAGTGAGAATAACTGCGACGGCAAGAAACAATAACCATCAGAAGTATTTTGCTCATACTGAAAAATAGCAGCTTTACAAGAGCAATTTTTTAAGCATGTCTGCTTACAACTCTCTTCAGCTACTGAAGAGAGAGAAATTATATTTTCAAGAGCCAGCGAAGAGAAATAAGTAACATTCTCGAGAGCCAAAAGCTGATGATCTTGTAGTGATTGGCAAGATAGAGGAATCACAGAGGAGCAACCAAGATTAGGATGCCTATCATCAATCTGTTTGAAATAATTCGAACTACTATTAGTTTCACTAGGACAACTGCACTGTCCATTATTAGAACAAATTCCATATTCTCCGCATACTGTAGGATAGGCACAATTATCAGGATAAAGTTTCATAACATCATCTACGATATCCCATCCGGTTGTTCTCCATTCATAAACTTTCAAATGCCCGTCAGATTCCAGCCTCATATACTGAACTGATGATGCTGAAGGTAAAATGATATTTTCATCCGGCACATCCGGTTTGGTAAATAAAGTAAAGATTGCGAGACTGCCATTAGTGAATGTCACGTAGGCAGACTTGTTCTTTGCTTTAAGTCCACTGACCTCATTAACATAATAAGCCTGAAGAGGACTAGAATCAACAAAAGCTTTCAATCCATCAGCGAGAACCGTGAGATAAAACTGACCTCGAGTCCAATTCGTAGTGGAGATGTTGGCTATGAGCCTCTGCCCCTCCCTCAGCGTCTGACCAGGAACCAGCGAGTCAGTGGGGTGATCGAACGACTGCCAAATTGATGCATTCTGCCGATCAAAGAGCAGCAGATTTCCGGATGCGGTGATGTTCAAACCCAAGACGGATTGGCCTGATGTGTTGGTGGACCAGACAATGGTACTGTCAGCGTCTCGGAGGACCAAGTTTCCATCTTCGGTGAAGTGGAGGGTGGCGTTCTCGCGGACGGGACGGTCCCGATTGGCGGACCACACGACCTGTGGGGATCCTATCATGGGGTTGGTGATCTCGGCGCCGCTGTTGGTGTAGACGATGAATACGGCGAAAAGGAAGGCGTCGCAGGCGGCGTTGCAGAAGAAGCCGGCAGCGAAGGAGGGGCCGAAAAAGGCGGGGTTGCTGCGGAGGAGGATGGCCCGGACCATGGAGCCGTCCGGGTAGGTGACGTTGTGCTTGAGGGAGAGGTTGTTGGTCCAGAAGGTGGAAGGGGCGGCGGTGGGGTAGTCGAAGGGTTGGGCGATGAGGAAACGGAGGCATGGTTGGGCGGCGAGGAAGAAGAAGAGGAACGGGTAAGGCGACCGCATGGCCGCCTGGTTCCCGAAGCAGTCTTTTTTTTTTTTTTTTTTTTGGTAGGGGTGGGGGTGGCAGCTTTGGACATCAGGGAAAACGCGTTGGGGGGCGAGCGAACGATCAATTATTAGTTGGGCCTGATGGACCATAGATTATTTAATCGTTTTTTTTCTTCATTTTTCTTCTTTAACACGCTTGTTATCATGCATTTAATATCTTTTTCCTCTTAACAATACGCGTTATTGTATATTTAATCCCGTTTCCCTCGACGGCTCGGGAGGGAAAAAAAATAACGAAAGTAATAGTTTGGCCCACGGTATTAGACGGTGGGAAAGCAGCAGCGGATTAAATAGAATAGAAATTGGTGAGGCATTGACTCGGACTTAAGACGGAGAACAGGAATCAACCAGACTCGTGTACACAAAGCTCACAGCATATAATGGCACTTGAAGAACGGGTGTCAAGTTCTCCAGCAGAGTTTAGTTTAGATGAAGGGTGATCTTGCAAACGCGCTTGGAACCCTGTTGACTTTTTGTTCTTGTAGGATTGATAGGGAGCGGTCCTTCCAAGATTTCATCATATTGGTGAAATCAAAATACAGAGATAACTAGCACAACGTCCGGGCGTTGCCCGGCCTATTGATTTTGTAAATATAGATGCAGATAAATTTAAGATTCAAAATTTTATATATATATATATATATATATATATATATATATATATATATATATATATATATATATATATATTAAATTATGAAATTGAGTAATTTGAGGAAAAATAAATTTTATTTTGAGAAGGAAAGAGATAGAGTATAAGAAGCTACATAGAGAGGGAAAGAGAGTTTGCCACGGTATGGATGGAAGAATAGCATAAATTGAGTTGGGTTATTTGGGAAGAGTAAGAAGTATATAGGATCCATAGCAGCTTGGACGAAAATGTGCAAAAAAGGAATTCCTAATAATTTTAGACAGGGAAGAGCTTGATCATTTATTATGATGAACATGTCCAGTTTCTTTTAGTATCATCTCATTACTGCAAAATATAAAATAGATATATAATTACATAGTTATTTATTCATGCAAATTATTTTTTCTTTAAAAATAAATTATATCTATATGAGCAAGCAATTTGAGTGGTAAATTGTGAATTTTGGGTATGATAATTTAGATGGTAACATTCATATATCTAGATGCATATATGTATATTTATTTATTTATATATAGAGAGGGAGAGACCGTTAGAGTTACAGATAGAGATCGATAGAGAGATGGAGATGTAAAAAAATTTGTGCAAAATTATGTTATTGGTATCTTATTGACATCATAACGGTTCACTAATTCAATGAATCTATTTGTGAAATTATTCAAAATTCTCGTTGCCTCGTCCAGGTAATATGTTTAAAACATTAACAACATTATCATCCTCTACGATAATTAGAGTTCACCTATATGTATAAACCCTATGTCTGTTTTTGGTAAGGAGAGAATGTCTCCACATAGCTTTACCCTCTAATTTTTTTCTATGAATGAAAAAATCATTAATTTTGAGCAAATACATCATAAGTGGATTCCCAGCTTGAGCCAAGATGGTAAGGAAAACAATTTGACGTGCATTCAAACATTGAGCTATGAGCAATTGGATGGAGAAAAGTATTTTCCAACTGCTTGCAACTATTAACATAAAATTAGCATATTATTTTGACATGAAACATATTGTACAACTTATTCTATAACTATCTTTGAAGCACGCAAGCTAAAAGTTCATCAGGTAGTTTTTTGATAGGAGCTACTTTTTCCTTGTCCTAGTTGTTTCATTGTGGATTATGGACTTGACGACAAAATTAAATCATTTTATTCCACTGCAACTATTTTATATAGAAAAAGTACTTGCCAAAACATCACTTGCCTTGAGCGATGGAAAGTCGGAACTTTCATATTTTTGATTTCTAGACACAGAATACACAAATTGATTATAGTTTTTTAAAAAATATCATATTGAAGAAATTTGAATAGTTATACCTTTTGCCGTCTCATATCTTAAAACTTTTGCATAAAGAGAGACTATCTTTCATAGTTTTTTAAACAAATATACTCATTCAATTAACATATATCCTGAACCAAAAATGCTTCCTGAACCAAAAAAGCTTCATTTTTTTAATAGTTCAGCCCATATTTGAAATCAAATAATTCGGTTAATTTGGAGATTAACTGGTTTCAATTTGGTTGCTTAATTTTTTTCCACCACCCTACCACAAGCCACGCACATACGTACAATAGAAACTTTTATTATGTAAGGTTCAAAGCTTATTCAAAAATAACTTAACCAAACAATCATTGAAGGTTTGCATATCTCACAAACTATGTAACATCAACCTAACAATTTCCTCACATTTTTTACAGTAGAAGACATTGATGGAAGTACTTCTTTGGTCTTCTGATTGCTTAACTATGCATAAGTTTCCCTCCTCGCTCACTTGTTCAATGTTTTTGTTGATTATTTTGTTACCGATAACATCACATTACAAAACTTGCTCGTCATTCAGTCCACCTTCCACAAGTGCTTCAGATCCACAGAAAGATTCTCCATGTTCTTGCTCAGATGGCCGTGGGTTCGATCTGGGACTGGAAGCTGGTGCCAAATGTTGAATAATTAGAATTTCTCTGCCACCATGTTCATTAACAGCTTTATCCATGGAAGGTTCATTTGCAACATCGTCACAGCCAAAGGGCTCACGCTGCATATCTGAAGCTTCAATGTCAGAAACATGGCAGTCAGCTCTATCTCCCAAATGCAATCTCCTTTTAGTATGCTGCTGCTTAACCATTGTACAGAAGCCTTCTCTTTCTTGTTCAGATTCTCGAACTCTGGAGATTGTTAGGTTCTCAGATAAACTGGGCTGGTCGGCATTGCTCGTTTCATTAGCTCTCAGAGAATGATCAAAGCCAAAATCTACGGTAGAACCATGCAGTCCTTTGTTGATGTCAGATGGTAACTTTCGTCTCCGTTTCCCAGTGACTAATATGGATCTATGCTTCCGGAACTTCTTAATGGTTAGTCTTTTCTCACTCTCGTCGCCTTTGCTCTCGTCCAAAGAGGATGACTTTCCTAGCAAAACATTCTTCTTTGACATTAACCTTTTTCTGGTTTGACGCAAGGGATGACAACACTCGAAAGGTATTGTATTAATGTCAGAAGAATCATCAGACTTTTGTATGGTACTCAACTGTATCTCTTCTCTTTTGCTTCTTGGTGAAGAAACAAAATTCCTGGATGATCTTGACGGTTTCAGCATAAGACCGCTAGCTAAAGAAGTGTTTTCAGGAGATAATCTAGAATTCGATTCGGATGGATTTGGAGGCCTTGTATTCGAATTATGAGTGACACGGGCAGAATTAGATAGAATGTCCCCTCTTTTGGTTTTTGGAGAAGAGGCCAAGACCTCAGATGACCTTGAAAGTTTCAGAATATGGCTTTTAACAACAGAAGAATTGCCGCCGATTAAGGTTCATTACCCAAAACCATTCAGAATATGGTTTTGACCTCAGATGGCCAAAACCATTCAGAATATGGTTTTGGGTAATGAACCTTAATCCATCCACAAGATAAGCCCAAGAATCATGAAGCCCAAAAACAGTCCAAAGAAAAAGCTCAGAAAGAAAAAAAAGAAAAAAAAAGGCCCGGCCCAACAGCTAGGCATGGTCCAGCAAACTAATGCAGCCCGGCACCATAAGCCCATGCAGGCACATGGCCCACTCGGGCGCATGGCCCAGACGGGCATGTGGGCCAGATGTCCACATCGCTCAGTGCGCGAGCACGCATGTAGCCCACGCACGTAGACTCAGACCCACGTGCACCGTGGTCCACACCACATGGCGGACCGACACCATCCACGCGGTGGGTGTGGACCTTTAAAGGGTCACAATTTTTCTTACACGACTCATAGGGGTAGTTTGGTCATTCTGACAAGCATGGCACATGCGGATTGGCTCTAGAGCATGATAAGCCTGATTTACAAGGAGACCATGGGCACAGGAGGCATGATCCAATGGCTGGGCGTATTTGCGCCTGTGATGGCTTGATCTAACGATCGATAGGCTGATTTGAGGCATGATCGGATGGTAGAAGGCGTAGGTGGCTTGTTAGCTTCATCAGAAGCTCGATCTGGTACGTGATTGAATGGCAGGAGGTGTAAGAGGGCTTGATCGGACGATTAGGAGTCAGTTTGAGTTTGATTTAGACTCGAAACTCCATTTTTTATGCAATTTAAATCTAGTTTTTAGCTATAAAATAGCCTCTAGACAGAGGGGGCTTGGTAGAACACAAAGAGAGCATCCGAAAACTCTTCCAAAAGAGAGAAGAGTGCTTTTTCAAGAGAGAAAAAAAAGAGGAAGAGAGAATGAGAGAGAAAATAAGTGTTCTTCTTGTAAGAAGGGAGGGATTCTTCTTGTTTACAATCTAGATGATCACCAGATGACTAAATTACCTCTAGATGGAGATTTTCTTCTTTTTGTTTGAGATTGTTCTTGCATTCAAAAGAGGAAGAAAAAGAGTAATTCTTTTTATTTTTATTTCTCGTAAATTTTCTGATTTTAATGAAGATATTATCCTGTATGATCGTGGACGTGGGAGCATGGGACTCTGAACCACGTAAATTTTTTATATTTGAGCTTAAAAATTTTATTTTTTATTTTTTCTTCTATAATTATCGTATCTGCTGTATATCGTTCTGGAATACTTCGTCCAATCGATCATAACAAAGTGTCCAGAGTGTGAGGCACGGTGCTTTCCATGCTTCTGTGGGTGCTTTGTTGTTGAATTTCTCCCGGGACCCGAGCGTTTTAGCGCATACCCACTGTCTGAATGTTCCAGGACCACGACTCTTGGCTTGGTTTTCGGCATTCAATATGCATGATAGGGATTCTTCCTTCTTGTCATAAGTATTTGAGTGGCAATATAATCTCCAATTTGTGTCACTGGAGTCTGGTTAGGAAAAAGTAAATCGATATAAGATACTCATGTTATCACATCTGATATCATGCTACGAAAATGAAAGACCAAAACAACTCAGACAAATAAGTAAAACTACGCCAAGGTAGAAGAAAGAAAGGTAAAAATAAAATAAATAAAGCATGAGCACAGATGAGAACTAATTGTTAACTATTTAACTTCATTAGAATTATTCATCTAAAAAGGAAAATTATGAGCACAAAATGCAACCAGAATTTCAAGGCTATAACATCTCAAAATGAGAAAAAAGTTGAATAGTAAGCATAAGCAAGGTGCATCATATCATGGACATGAAAATATTGTAGTTATATTGAGACTGCAATGCAGGTTCAAGCAGTCATATTCATGGCTTATCAGCTAATACTCAGATCAAATATCAGCTAACACCTTTTTTTTTTTTGTAAAAAAGGATCATGGTCATTTCATGATTCAGAATCAGTGTCTTTTGCAAGTTCAATTCCAGATTTTGAAAAATCTGACAGAAATATTGTAACGCCCCGAAAAAGAAAGAAAGACAAACACACGTTGAAGGATTTGTTTGTCATGTTCCAGATGACAGATTTTAAATTAAAGTTTTCCTATCAACCACATTCTACTGATTTTGGGTGACCAAAGAGCTGCACAGTCTATAAGTTCGAATAGGAGACTGTTTCGTTTTCCATTGTCCTTTGAGATTCATGTTGTGGTTATTCCTTATGTGATCGTTGGCGATCGGGAGGCCTGCAATGACTGGAGTTCTCAATGGTGATGGCGAGTAGCTTCAGCAACAACCCGGGGCCCTCGTATGGGGTTAATCAGGTAGGTATCAAGTGGAAGAGGGTGCTCCTTGGGTGCCCGATATGGGTTCTAGCCGGAACCTTCATCAGAGGAGCTCGAGCAGTTGGTTTGGAGGTTCTCTGAGGTGGTAAGAATCTCGGAGGAGGTTGGGCGGATGAATCTGGAGTAGTCGGTGGGTGCAGTGGTGGTGAAGATCCTCGAGTGGCAGGTGGCGGCAGAAGCGGTGGAGCAGGAGTTTAAGCTGCTAGGCAGCCTGAAAGGAGAGGTGTGGGCCTTCGATTCGAACCAGGGCCACTTATTGGTTTGATTTGCGGAAGCTAGAGAATAGGATCTGGTGCTTGGTTGGCCGTGGATGGTCGTCGGTCAAGTGCTGGCTGTAGAGTTATGGCGGCCTCGCTTCTGCCTGGGATCAAACACGATTGGCTCTACGGTGGTCTGGGTCCGACTGCAACGTCTCCTGGTGGAGCTATGGGAGGTGGAAGCGCTCTGGCATATCTTAGGCCTGGCCGAGGATCTGGTGGCATTGGACACCTGCACAGCGGAGCTAAAGAGATTGGGCTTCGCTCGGGCATTCGTGAGGATCAATCTCTCCCGACCACTGAGATCGAGACTGCTGATTGATGGACCCAATGGCCCCCAGTGGCAATGCTTCATTTAGTAAAGCCTAGACGACATCTGCCTCTACTGTGCGTGGTTTTACAAAGTGGCGAGGTGCCCGATGGAGGGAAAGCAAGGCTAATCTCTCTGCTCAGAAAATCTCACCCGAGATGGCGAGGAGGTGACCGAAGAGTCAGAGAAGGGGCCCTTGCTGGGGCCTTGGCTTCTTGCTGTCTGACAGTGGGTGCCAAGGCTGGGGATGATGGGAAGCCAAGGGAGGAAGGAGGCCGGGTCCGCTCGGCCCCCAACTCGAACCCTGGGAAGCTATCAAAATGGGTCAATCCAACTGGTGGTGACTTGGTGGATGGAGGGAATGGTTGGATAAAGCCCATCAAGATTGCATGACGGATATCTCCTAGATCGAAATGGATGGCTAGATCTGAGGGGGATGATGCAGAAATCCATGCTAGCTCAGCCGGCAGGCCAGCAAACCACTTTGGGCCACTGGCTTCAGGCTGGGGCAAGCACGAGGATGGCCCGTTCGTAGGCGTGCTAGGTGCTATGGTGCTTGGGCCTTCTGGGTCGCAATGGATGGACGGGCGAGGTGCTGGAGCTCTCAAATATGCATTGGCCAATGATTTTGATGTAGGCCAGCCGCATGCAAGAGAAGCCCAAGGAAAAGGAGAAAGAGAAGGTGTAAGCTCCCTTGGGTTGCAAAAAGACCCCTGTTCAACTGTGCATAGCCAAGGGCAAGGCCCTAGCCTACCAAGTGGACCTTTTGGACCCCTTGGCCACCTGGAGGGAGGCCGGAGTGTTTCAGTTCTCTGTCGAGGCCCCTAATGAGAGTGGTGTGGTGGAGGGCGAGGCTGATTCTATGATGGACGACCTAGGTGCCCAGGTGATTGAGTCACCAGGCTAGAGATGCTAGCCCATTCAGGAGGGGGTGTTGGAGCTTAGAGGACCTCCAAGGGAGTGCCCAAGTTTGGATCATGATGAGGCGGTCGACAGAGTGAGATAGGCCATTCAGGAGCCGGGGGGGAGGTTGGTGGCAATAAAGGCCACAAATTCAAGACTAGAAGGTGATATCTTGATGGAGGGGGTTTCCGATAAGGACCTCCCCACCACCAACTGGCCTAATGAAGCTTTTGATTTAGAACACCTAGGTGGTCGGAAAGTCTTCATCTCGAACGACATTTGCCAGGATTATTCAATAGCACTGTCCGGATGTTTGTATCATGCTGAAGTCTCGCCTTTTTGGGGTGATCTTGCCCAAGCCAAATGTCGGATTCTCCGGATGTGGAGTTCCTTTATAGTGGAGTCCAAGAATCTCTCCAGAGGGATCATAGTTCTATGGCGTTGTGATATGGTTAGAGTGGATGCCTTCCATGGATGTGAGCAGTAGGTGGCCCTAGTCATCTCTAAGCAGAATGGTGGCCCATGGCTTCTCTTGGGGGTTTATGAGAGCACCGAGTACAGAGAATAGAGGGTTTTATGGTCCGAAGTTTTCAAGTTACTGGCACAGGATCTTCCTTCTCTTATTGCTAGAGACTTCAACTGTATTATGGGGCCTCATGAGAAGATGGAGGGAAGGCAGTACATTGATAGGATTGACTCATGAGAGTTCAGGAAGTTTATTGAGGAGTCAGGCCTCATTGACCTGGCTATGCTGGGCCAAGATTTATCTGATGCAATAATTGGCTCGGAGTAACTAGGATCTGGGAGAGGATTGACCATGCTTTGGCCTTCGCCTCTTGGTTCTAGCAATTTTCAGGGCATTAGGTAAGACATCTATCGAGAATTGCTTCTGATTACTGCCCACTCTTGATCACCACTAATGGGTTGTGCCTTCCTAGGGCCCTATTCAGATTCGAGAAGTTCTAAACTTTCTATCTGAAAGCTTGGGACTTGACTAGGGATGTGTGAAGGATGCTAGTCTGGGGTGATGCTCGTCACCGAGTATCCAGGAGACTGGAGCTGGCATATCGTAGGCTTACTCGATGGAGTTGTCTATAGGTCGGCGATATTTTTCGATGCATAAAGAAGGTTGAGGCAAATATTATGGAGCTGTAAAGGAGAGAGGATCAGAAGGGTGGCCTCCATGAGCATGATTTGAGGGTTCTTCAACATAGGTTCTCTTCCCATCACTCTCTGTCGCGACAGCAGGAGACGATGTGGAAGCAAAGATTTAGGGTGCAGTGGCTTAGAGAGGGGGATCGGAATACCAAATTTTTTCATTAGTCTATAATGATCCGAAAGGCTACCAACCACATCAGACAGCTAAGGAAGGAGAATGGTAGTACAGTGAAAGATGGTGAGATGATCAGGGATCGGATTCTATAATTTTTTTCTATCTCATTGAACTACCCACCTGGGTGGTGGGGGCCCTCTACAGGACTCTCAATCTATGGTTCAAATTTTTGAGTCCAGAGGTATTTCAGAGGACTGAAAGAAAATGATAATCTCTCTCATCCCAAAGAGACCGGATGCATCCACTTCAGGTCAATTCAGATCGATCAGCCTTTACGCTATGCTTTACAAAGTGTGTGCAAGGATTCTGATCAGATGCTTGCAACTGGTGATTCCTCACCTAATTAGTCTAGAGCAGGGAGCATTTGTTGGAGGCCATTTTATCATCGATAATATCCTATTTGCCCACGAGTTCATGTATGACCTTCAGCATACACCCATTCATCTGAGTTTGATGGTGATCAAGCTGGATATGGAGCGGGCCTACGATCGGATGAACTGAGGGTTCCTACATAGAACGCTCATTGATTTTGGATTCTGCATGAGATGGATGGACTAGATCATGGACTGTATGGAGAACCTAAGCCTTGCCATCCTGATTAATGGTGCCCCTATAGATTTTTTCTATTCTACTAGCGGTCTTTGCCAATGGTGCCCCCTCTCCCCCTATTTATTTATTTTATGTGTGGATGCCCTTTCCCACATGATCCAGGAGGTTGTTCAAAGGGTGGAGCTTGTGTCCTATTGGCCAACCTCAAGGAGCCTATCTTTATCGCATCTTCTTTCTATAGATGACCGTCTTCTCATTGGTTGGGCTTCACTCCATAACACGAGATGCTTTGCGACCATTGTGGAGGCCTACTGTTGGACCTTGGACCAATTGGTGAACTTACAGAAGTCGGCCATCATGTTCAATCCCAAGACTCAGGTTCGTGTGAAGCAGACAATTCAGGACCGACTGAGAATCCCCAAGTAGGAGGGGCCTCTTATCTACCTGGGGGTCCCTATCACAGGATGGAGACTTTGGAAGGCGGAGTGCATATATTTGGAGCAGAGGATCCGAGAGTGCCTCGATGACTGGCAGGCTACCATCCTTTCTATGATGGACAGGATCATCATGTTGAGATCAGTGCTGAGTTTCATTCTTGTTTATCTCTTGGCGAATACCATGGTGCCTTGCTCTATTCTTAAGAGTCTTGAGCAATAATTCTAGACCTTCCTCTAGGGTACTCGTCAGGAGGGTCATGAACTTCACTTGCTCTCTTGGGATACTGTATGCCAGCTGACTCATGATGGTGACCTTGGAATCCAATCTCTTCTATTTAGAAAAGAGGCCATGAATGCTAGGCATGCAGTCAGGTTCCTTATCCAGCCTGACTGCTTTGAAGTAGGATGACGCGGGCCCATTATGGCCACTGGAGCTCAAGGTCCTAGATTCGGAGCGAGCATGGATGCTCCTTTTTATGGAGAGAGATTTGTGCCCGTGGTTTGAAAGTTGCAGCTTAGGTCAGGTGGTTGATCAGTGATGGTGCCTCAGTTGATGTGATTCAGGACTCCTGAATTTTCAGCATGCCTATCTCATGTTGGTCGACATTTGTCAGCATGGAGGTGGATGATCATTTATGGGTTAGCGAGTTGATCACCATCGATGGGACTAGCTGGAGGATCGAGGTTGTCATCAATCTTTTTGATGGGCAGCTTGCTGACATGATTCTCACCATTCTGATTTTTCTATATCAAAGTCGGGATCAGAGGGTGTGGGGTCGGTCTTACTGTCACAAAGTATCGACCAGAGATCTTGTTGATATGAGCAGACCGATGTCGACTAGGAGGATTGAAGCAGCCTAGATATGAAAGATGGAGGCTCACCCTAGGGTCAGATTATTCCTCTAGAAGGTTGCCTGGGATAGGCTCTCAACGCGTACTCTTCTCAGAAGGAGAGACATGATGATTCTGATCGTCTGTCCGATCTGTGGCTTGAAGGAGAACTCCACAGAGCATGAACTCCTCTACTGTCCTAGAGTGGAGCTGATTTGGAGGATGGTGGGCACATTCAGTTATGGGGAGTAGGCAATGGCCCATGGATCTTCCTCTTATTGGACTCTATCCATCAAGATGCTGATCGCAGTTCGTCCAGAGTTTGCCATCTCATCTACATAGCCTATCAGATTTGGCTGTCTAGGAATAGCTTTATTTTTTATGAGAAGGTGGTGCCTGCCAGGCGAGTCCTTCAGAAAGCCTATATTTTGGCCATGGAGTATCACCACTTTAATTTCACCGTGTTGCCCTTGCACAACCCGAGTTTCTAGGACTTCTTGGCTATGTCCAGCATTCTTTTTTCATTTTATGAGCCCACTCTTCATCAAATCAACTTTGATTAGTGTAGAAAGTGTTAGATATATGTGCCCTAGAAGCCAGAATTGGCTGACACTTATAATACACTTCTAGAGGCAAAATTATAATTTTGATAAATATCAATAAAATGAATTATTTTCTATCACATATGTATATTTAGTGTCTGTGATACATCCTTTGAGTTAATGGTAATGATAATTCATATTTTCAAGAGTTGAAAATTTAAGACATGAATAATCATTATTAACTCATAAAATGCTCCCGACCATAGGATCATCACGAGGATGGTGATTGATCCGGAAGGTTGGTGTACAATCGCTTCTCTTTAGTAGATGAGTCTTGAGTCTACGGTGTGGAGACACCGGAGCGAGAGTACAGGTACTCGTTAGAGAACGAGGGCACTGAGCGTGACCACCTCGAGTAGTCATTAGGGAGTCTACCTTCTCGTCAATGACTGACTCGATGCTGCAGTAGTGTGTCTGGTTCTTTGACCTGAGGTGCATCGGCAGTTCACCTTGAGGGTGTTATAGTTTGACTACACCATTACTCGGTCTCCTAGCCATATGGAACCCTGAGGTGTATGTTGGCTATAGCATGTTCATTGTAGGAACTGGATTGCATCAAGATGGAATCTATCTACCTCGGTGGTAGAGGAGCAGCCCTATGATGATCATGAGAATCAAGTCCAGAAATCCATGGCCATGGTAGAGTGAAATAATAGAAAGAGTTTCTATTTAGATTTTCACATTGGACTCGAATCGAATGATTACATCATATGACAGAGACTAGGGTTTGACGAGTTCACCTTAACCCTAATCTGATCGGGGCTCAAGATAGAAGAACTTAATCACACAGGTAGCTGCACCAAGAGGTTCGCATTCAGCTCTGATGGGTTGCCACCATATACTGCTAGGTGTCACTGGTGGATTTTGGGAGCAATTAGAATGATTTAGATGATCGATCATTCTAGCTGTTCGAATCAGAAGAGTTCTGATCCATCGAAAGGAGTTTCGATGATGTCGATGATAGAGATCATGACATATCCCATTACCATACAGAACTGAACCTAACTGGGTCACACAAACAAGGGTTTGAATCTGGTGATCATCAATTGAACTGATCTAGTTCAATTGATCTGAATGAGATTCAATTAGGTTCAAGGAAAATCGTGCTAGCACTCGATTGAACCTAACGTTCTTCTTTTACTATCATAAATAAGTTGTCCTGACTGAGCCAAAGGAGTTTGTGCTCAATCAGAGGCCTTCATATGGTCTGACTGGAGGTTGTCCAAGTCAGAAAAGGTTGTCTTATTTTGTAAGACATTACCTGCCATTTTTGGTCACCTGCCATTTCTTGTTCTTTGACTTTGGTCAAAAGTCTACCTTTGACTGGTCAAACGTTGACCATTGACACTTTGACTTTTGACCACATGTCATGCACCTATTGGAGAGCTGGTGGGGGCCTGTCCCCCTGCCAGAACCTGGCAAGGAGGAGGGCGCACGCCACCCTAGGCGTGAGCCCAAGTTGGAGGCGCCTAGGAGTCCTTGTTGGACAAGGACTCCACCTCCCTTTTGGATTCCAATTAGAGTTCTTCTAAGAATCCAGTTTGACTGGTCTTAGGCGCCCTCTAAGGAGGAATCCAGGGGACTCTATTCCCACCAATCAGATTTAGATCTGATTTCACAAAGGGTTGTGATTGGTTGGGAAGAAGAGGAGTTGGATCACAAGTAGTCTATAAATAAGACCCTGCGCCCAACTCAAAGAGTGATTGAGATAAGAGTTTCCCATACGCCCCAAGGCTGCCTCTCCCCTCCTTCTCCATGCCAAAGCTTCTTCTCCCTCTCCTCTCCACGTCCAAAAGGAGTTTTGGACTTGGTTGGTGCGATTCCAGATCAAAAGAAAGGCGATCAAAAGCAAGAAGGCTGCGCTGCTGCAAAGGACGACTGCTGATCTTCAAAAGGAGTTTTGAAGATCCTCCAGATCAGATCCAGATCTGATTTTTGGAGTGTGATAGAGAAGAAGAGGATCTCCAGATCCAACCCTGAGTGGATACCGGTAGAGGCCAGGCGCTTGCGTGGCTAGATCCAGAACCTTCCGCTGCAATACAGGATCATCAACAGGGTAATAGGATTACCCAAATCAGGTAAATTAAATTTGATTTAATTTATCTTATTTTATTTTATTTATTAAAATAATAAGAATTAGATCTAAAATATATCAAGATCTGATTGAGATCAAAGAAAAAAAATTTTTGAAATATATCTCTTGATCTGATCAGATCTGAACGAACCTGGACCGGGAAAATCAGGATTTTCCCTTCAACTGGTATCAGAGCCATGGTTCTAAAATTATTTAGATCTGATTTTAAATTTATTTTAATTAGAAAATAAAGTGATTTTAGATGTCACATGAGATGTGATCAGATCTGAAATCAGAAAAAAAATTAAAATTAAATGATTTGGATCTAAGATTAGAAGATATGCATGACTAGTTCTAGAATAGAATAGTTCTATAGAATAGTCTTGCATGTTTTGATTTAATCTGATTAAATCATATTTTAGATCTTTTATTTACTATTTTTTGATATTATAAGTGTTATAATAACATCTAAAAAATAGCAAATAAAAATTATTTAATTTTAAATATCATATGAGATATGATTGATGCATGTCTAGACTAGTTGTAGAATAGTTCTACATAATTGTCTAGATTAGAATTTATTTTGATTAGATCAATTTAAATCTAATTTTTTAGATTATTATGAGATAATTTAGATCTGAAAATATGCATGATTTGATACATGAGATGTATGCAAAATATGCCATGATTAGATCTAATTTATATATGAGATATATGATATAGATCTAAAACTGTTTTGTAGTATTGACATGTTCCTGATTAAGGCGTTCCTCTTGGCCGTCCGGTCATAAGAACGAAGAAGGGTTTAAAGGCCCTCTCTTTCCCATTCGATGGGGTGTTCTTATGATGTGTAGGGGTGCTGCGTGTTCGTCCTTAATCAGAAATCCAAAACTTACTTTCTGCAAAACCCTAGATCCTGAAACCCTAGGATTTATTGTGCATATTTTGTTTATGAACCCTACTTAATTAAGAATTAAGTTTATGGAATATTAATTAGGTCTAAAATTGAGAATTTCAGATCTAAGACATATTCATAATACTGGGTTCGGGCTTGGGTAGCTCAATTAGGTCTAAGCGGTTGATCAAACCGAATCAAGAGTTGGTTAGATGGGATCAACAATGCTTAAATTGACCAGCCTAATAGGATTAAGTCTGGGTCAAGATCGAGTCACGATCAAGCAAGACCTAATTAGGCTCAGAGGTTAGAGTCTGGATTGTAGGCTAACCCAATTGGTTCTGGACTCAACAATTTGGTGTCTAAGGTAAGTTTGGCACATACGACCGACTGGTTTTTAATTGGAAGCTACTCGACCTGAATGCGTTCTTGTACGAGTTAATGGCATATTCCTTCCACCGGTCTCACTTACCTGGCCATATCTGTTGACACAGTTCTGATCTGAGGTGGTCAATAATCCGAGCTAACCCATGCCACTAGGTTAGTCATAATTGTTATGACTAAGCCAAGTCTAGTTTAATGAGACCTGAATCAATTCTCCCTAAGAAAAGATTAAGTCTGAGGTCTTCCACCATTGTAGATGTGCGGGCCCTTCCCGGGGTTGATTGTTCTCGGCTGGATACAGTGGCTCAGTTGCACCGGAAAAGATGCAACCATGTCTATTAGGCATTGGATGCTATGGGCTGGAGGATGAGTTGGGCTCAATATTTCCGGATACGGTGAGAGACTCAATTAGGAAATCCAGTCTATGCAAATGGTGGGTCTGACTTAACTAAGGAGTGGATCAATATTTCGGATACGGTGAGATTCATGAATTAGAGACCAAGTTTGGGTGCACCATGATTAGAGAATCATTGAACAAGAGTTGTTCACTCATTGGCTAACCCATCACCAATAACTGTTAGGTGAGGTGATGAGTCAGTTGGTGAGACCGCACCACCCACTAGAAATCATTAATCGTGGAGATTTTTCGCATCTCTACAGAGGGAGTGTAGGGATCCGAGAAAATAGTGGGAGCTAATTTGTTTAAAAATAAAATCCCTAAATAAATTGGTCAAGTCAAAATTACAGTATCTAACTAGAATCTTTGACTCTCTACAGGAAAAATGTCTGCGTCCAACCCATTGGCACGTATCCTGGACACACATAGACTGACTGGACCCAATTATAAAGATTGGCTCAGGAACTACAAAATTATTTTGGGTTCAGAGAAGTTAACCCATGTTTTGGACCAGGACCCTCCCACCTTACCAGCCCGTCCATCCACTGAACAGAGAGCGTCTCTGGAAAAATGGATTGACGAAGATAATAAGGCCAGATATTACATGTTGGGCTCGATGTCTGATGAGCTCCAGCGCCAACATGAAGATATCGGGACTGCTCGCCAAATGTTGGCTCACCTGCAGGAGATGTTTGGTGAACAGAGTCGCGCAGCCAAATATCAAGTCACAAAATGACTTTTTAAGGCTAAGATGCGTGATGGGCAGTCAGTCCAAGATCACTGTCTGACAATGATCAAGGACATGGAAGAGCTTGAGAAGCTCGGTGTGAAGTTGGACTTGGATCTGCAGAACGATATTATTCTGCAATCCTTGACTGATGCATATGGGCAATTCATCATGAATTACCACATGCATAAACTTCAAAATTCCTTGGCCGAAGTTAATGAATATGCTGGTTACCGCTGAGCTTTCTATGAAAGGTTCTAAAGGCTCAGTTCTTGCTATGGAACGGACTTCTTCCAAAAGAAAGTCTTATGGAAAGAAAAAGAAGTCTGTGAAAAAGCAAAAGGTGGAAGGATCAAAGAAGAAGAAGGCAGAAGCCGAAGAAGAAAGGCCGATGGCAAAGGAAAGTGTTTCCATTGCAACAGCGACGGCCATTGGAAGCGGAACTGCCCTACTTACCTGGCCACCCTGAAGAACAAGAAGGAAGGTCCTTCTGGAGGTATGCTCGTTATTGAGTCTAACCTTACGGTTTCTTCTGCATCCAGTTGGGTGCTTGACTCTGGTTCTAGTGCTCATCTGTGCACTTCTATGCAGGGTCTTGAGGATAGCAGGAGGCTGAGGGATGGAGACATGATCCTACGCATCGGTAATGGAGCAAGAGTTGCTGCAGTAGCCGTGGGAACATACCCTCTTCGATTACCATCTGGTTTAGACTTAGTTTTAAAAGACTGTTATTATGTGCCTGCAGCTAGCAGGAATTTGATTTCTGTTTCATGCTTAGCACAAGAAGGTTATGTGATTCACCTTCTTTAAGGACCATTGTAACATTCTTTATGAAAGAAATAAAATTGCAAATGGTTTCCTTATTAATGGTCTTTATCAGTTACATATTGATGTACCTGTTTTAACTATCGAGCAAAACGTGAATGCCAAACGACCTAGGGATAGTCCAAACGATAGATATCTATGGCACCTGAGATTAGGTCATATAGCAGAAGATAGGATTAACAAATTGGAGAAAAATGGGCTATTGAGTCCATTGACTTTTGAGTCATATCCAACTTGTGAATCTTGTCTTCAAGGCAAAATGACTAAACTCCCTTTTGTTGGACATGGGGAGAGGGCCACAGATCTCCTTGCCCTAGTACATACTGATGTGTGCGGCCCATTTGATGTGCCGGCTAGAGGCAATTTTGTCTACTTCATTACCTTTACCGATGATCTGTCTAGGTATGGGTATGTGTATCTTATGAGACACAAGTCTGAAGCTTTTGAAAAGTTCAAAGAATTCAGACATGAAGTAGAAAAACAAACTGGAAAACCCATTAAGGTTCTTCGATCAGATCGAGGAGGTGAATACCTTAGCCGGGAATTCCTAGACTATCTTAAGGAAAAATGGCATAGTCTCTCAATGGACTCCACCAGGAACACCTCAACTCAACGGGGTTTCAGAATGGAGAAATCGGACTCTATTGGATATGGTTCGATCCATGATGAGCTTCACAGACCTCCCTGATTTTCTTTGGGGACATTCATTGTTAACTTCAATCTATCTACTGAATAGGGTTCCCTCTAAAACCGTTCCTACCACACCGTATGAGATATGGCACGGTAAGAAACCAAGTCTGAGTCATCTCAGAATTTGGGGTTGTCCGGCTCATGTCAAAAGACAACAAGCGGACAAGTTAGAGTTTAGGTCCTTTAGAGCTCGATTCATAGGATATCCTAAAGAGTCATTAGGATACTATTTCTACATTCCAGAAGACCACAATGTGATTGTGAGTCGACATGCCATCTTTCTTGAAAAATAGTTTATTCAAGATAGCGGCATTGGAAAGCAGATTCAAGCTTGATGAGAAAGTCTCACAAGCAGAACGAGCTAAGGACCAAGTGGAACCAAATCAGGTTGAGCCAATAAGAACACTACCTCCTCCACCTCGTAGATCGGAAAAGAGTTTTTCCGTCCCCCTGAAAGATACTTAGGTATTATTTCAGAGGAAAGTAGAGGAAAATGTTCCTCATAGGTAATGGTGCTCATGGTGATGATCCCAAAACCTACAACGAGGCGATATCAGATATCGACTCCGAGAAATGGCTTAGAGGCAATGAAGTCAGAAATTGACTCGATGCACTCAAACCAAGTCTGGACCTTGGTAGATCCACCAGAAGGTATAGTACCTATTGGGTGTAAATGGATCTTCAAGAGAAAGATTGGTGCAGATGGGAATGTGGAGACATTCAAGGCTAGACTAGTGGCAAAAGGTTATAGTCAACGCGAAGGCATTGACTATCAGGATACCTTTTCCCCAGTAGCTATGCTAAAATCCATCCGCACATTGCTTGCCGTTGCAGCCTATTTCGATTATGAAATATGGCAAATGGACGTGAAAACGGCATTCTTAAATGGATATCTTGAGGAAGATATCTATATGGAACAGCCGCTAGGTTTCACATCCAGTGATACTGATCACAAGGTTTGCAAGCTGCAAAGGTCCATATATGGACTTAAGCAAGCATCTCGGAGCTGGAACACTCGTTTCAATGATGTGATCAAAAAGTTTGGTTTCAACAAAAACGTAGAGAAACCGTATATTTTCAAAAAGGTTAGTGGGAGCGCTGTTGTCTTTCTCATATTGTACGTGGATGACATCCTCCTTATTGGGAATGATATTCCCATGTTGACGACAGTCAAAATATGGTTGTCCAAGGAATTCTCCATGAAAGACCTAGGTGAAGCATCCTTTATTCTAGGAATTAAGGTCTATTGGGATAGACCGAATAGGATGCTAGGATTTTCACAGAAGACGTACATAGAGAAAGTACTAAAGAGGTTTAGTATGGAAAACTCTAAGAGGTGATTAATATCCTTCAGACATGATATTCATCTTTCCAAGAAGATGTGCCCCAGCACACCTGAGAAAATAGAATGCATGAGCAAGATCCCTTATGCCTCTGCAATAGGGAGCCTCATGTATGCCATGCTATGTACATGACCTGATATAGCCCATGCTGTGAGTGTCACAAGTAGATATCAGTCAAATTCAGATGAAGAACACTGAACTTCTGTGAAATATATCCTTAAGTACTTAAGAAGAACTAAGGATATAATGTTGATCTTTGGTAATGGAGAACTCCAAGTCTAGGGATACACAGACTCAGATTTCATGTCTGATATAGATGATCGAAAGTCAACATCTGGTAGTCTGCTTGTGTGCAATGGTGGTGCTGTTAGTTGGAAGAGTTTCAAGCAAACAGCGATAGCAGATTCCACCATGGAAGCAGAATATATCGCTGCATCAGAGGCTGCGAAGGAAGCATTCTGGTACAAAAAATTTGCTGCAGAAATCGGAGTAATGCCATCAGATGCCATTCCTTTATACTGCGACAACAATGGCGCCATAGCCCTTGCTAAAGAGCCGAGGTCTCACAAAAAATTCAAGCATATTAAGTGGCAATACCATCTCATCCGCGATTACCTCGAGAAGGGTTACGTCGAGGTCAAGAGAGTCAACTCCACAGATAATGTGGCAGACCCACTTACAAAGTCGTTGGGCTAACAGAGGATCGAAACCCACCTTGAGAAGATGGGACTTAGACTTATAGCCAATTGGCTTTAGGATAAGTGGAAGATTGTTAGATATATGTGCCCTAGAAGCCAGAATTGGCTGACACTTGTAATACACTTCTAGGGGCAAAATTATAATTTTGACTAATATCAATAAAATAGGTTATTTTCTATCACATATGTGTATTTAGTGTCTGTGATACATCCTTTGAGTTAATGGTAATGATAATTCATATTTTCAAGAGTTAAAAATTTAAGATATGAATAATCATTATTAACTCATAAATTGCTCCCGACCATAGGATCATCATGAGGATGGTGATTGATTCGGAAGGTTGGTGTACAATCGCTTTTCTTTAGTAGATGAGTCTTGAGTCTACGGTGTGGAGACACCGAAACGAGAGTATAGGTACTCGTTAGAGAACGAGGGCACTGAGCATGACCACCTCGAGTAGTCATTAGGGAGTCTATCTTCTCGTCAATGACTGACTCGATGCTGCAGTAGTGTGTCTTTCTTTGACCTGAGGTGCATCGACAGTTCACCTTGAGGGTGTTATAGTTTGACTACACCATTACTCGATCTCCTAGCCATATGAAATTCTGAGGTGTATGTTGGCTATAGCATGTTCATTGTAGGAACTGAATGGCATCAAGATGGAATCTATCTACCTCGGTGGTAGAGGAGCAGCCCTATGATGATCATGAGAATCAAGTCCTGAAATCCATGGCCATGGTAGAGTGAAATAATAGAAAGAGTTTCTATTTAGATTTTCACATCGGACTCGAATCGAATGATTACATCATATGACAGAGACTAGGGTTTGATGAGTTTACCTTAACCCTAATCTGATCGGGACTCAAGATAGAAGAACTTAATCACACAGGTAGCTGCACCAAGAGGTTCACATTCAGCTCTGATGGGTTGCCACTGTTAGGTGTCACTGGTGGATTTTGGGAGCAATTAGAATGATTTAGATGATCGATCATTCTAGCTGTTCAAATCAGAAGAGTTCTGATCCATCAAAAGGAGTTTCGATGATGTCGATGATAGAGATCATGAAATATCCCATTACCATACAGAACTGAACCTAACTGGATCACACAAATAAAGGTTTGAATTTGGTGATCATCAATTGAACTGATCCAGTTCAATTGATCTGAATGAGATTTAATTAGGTTCAAGAAAATCGTGCTAGCACTCGATTGAACCTTACGTTCTTCTTTTACTATTATAAATAAGTTTTCCTGCCTGAGCCAAAGGAGTTTGTGCTCATTAGAGCTTCATATGGTCTGACTGAAGGTTGTCCAAGTCAGAAAAGGTTGTCTTATTTTGTAAGACATTATCTGCATTTTTGGTCTATCTATCATTTTTTGTTTCTTTGGACTTTGGTCAAAAGTCTACCTCTTGACTGGTCAAACGTTGACCATTGACCTTTGACTTTTGACCACATGTCCGCACCTATTGAAGATCTGGTGGGGGGCTTGTCCCCCTGCAGAACCTGCAAGAAGGAGGGTGCACGCCACCCTAGGCGTTGTACCCAAGTTGGAGGCGCCTAGGAGTCTTGTTGGACAAGGACTCCACCTCCCTTTTGATTCCAATTAGAGTTTCTTCTAAGAATCCAGTTTGACTGGTCTTAGGCGCCCTCTAAGGAGAAATCCAGGGGACTCTATTTTCATCAATCAGATTTAGATCTGATTTTACAAAGGATTGTGATTGATTGAAAAGAAGAGGAGTTGGAATTCATAGGTAGTTTAAATAAGACCCTGCGCCCCAATCAAAGAGAAGATGAGATAAGAGTTTTCCATACGCCCAAAGGCCTTTTCTTACTCTTTCTCCTCCTTGCCAAAGCTTCTTCTCCCTCTCCTCTCCACGTCCAAAATAGTTTTGGAGCTTGGTTGGTGCGATCCAAATTAAAGAAAGGCGATCAAAAGCAAGAAAGCTGTACTGCTGCAAAGGACGACTGCTGATCTTCAAAAGAAGTTTTGAAGATCCTCCAGATCAGATCTAGATCTGATTTTTGGAGACGTGATAGAGAAGAAGAGGATCTCCAGATTCAGTCCGAGTGGATACTGGTAGAGGCCAGACGCTTGCGTGGCTAGATCCAGAACCTTTTGCTGCATACAGGATCATCAACGGGTAATTGGATTATCCAAATTAGGTAAATTAAATTTAATTTAATTTATTTTTATTTTATTTATTAAAATAATAAAATTCAGATCTGAAATATCTCAAATCTGATATAGATCAAAGAAAAAAAATTTTGAAATATATCTCTTGATTTGATCAGATCTGAACGAATTTGGACCAAAAAATCAGGATCTTCCTTCACAGAGGTGGCTTAAGATATGTCATACAGGATCAAGTTTTGAGGATGCTTGCCACGAGGGGCTCACTATTGTTTGAGCCATCCATCCCAGGTGCCAAGCTCCATGCTGCATGGGCTGGTGTTTTATGTGTGATTCGAGAGCTAAGAGCTGATAGGATCGTCATTGAGGGAGACTCGATGATGATTATTGGCTGTATCGGGGGAGGGGAGGTGCTAAGTTTGATGAGGCTCACCCACTCTTCAAAGATATCTAAACGATGCTTGATCAGTGCACTACGGTGTCCATTCAGCATGTGTTTCGGAAGGCCAATAGTATTGCTGATTGGGTGGCATCTTTTATTGATGACCATTCCGATGATTGGAGTAGGCACCCTGGTGTTGTTTGCCCCCTAAGCTTGAGGGATATTCTATTTTCTAACTCTTTGGATGGCACTTGCATCAGAGTGGTGTGATTGCCCGCATATACCAAAAAAAAAAACTTCACTATGCTGCTTTGTCATGAGTTCAATAAAATTTATAATTAAAGAAAATACTCAACACAAAACCCCAGCCATTATCTAAGCTTCCCTTTTGGCTGCTCCAAATCGACAAAAAACAAAAAAATTTGTCCTCCCAACCTCCCACTCAACCTCCTGATATTGAAAAAAAAAATTTAAAAAATAAATATCCAACACAAAACTCCAGCCATCATCTAAGCTTTCCTTTTGGTTGCTCCAACCCAGCAAAAAAAAAATATCCTCCCAACCTCCCACCCGATCTCCTGAGAATGGAAACAAAAAAATAAATAAATATCCAACACAATACCCTAGCCATCATCTAAGCTTCCCTTTTGGCTGCTCCAAGTCTTTGTCCTTTGTCCTCCCACCCAATCTCCTAAGAATGCAAACAAAAAAATAAATAAATAAATAAATACCCAACAGAAAATCCCAGCCATTATCTAAAATAAATAAATAAATATCCAACACAAAACCCCAGCCATCATCTAAGCTTCCCTTTCGGTTGCTCCTATCCTACAAAAAAAAAAATTATCCCAGCCTCCCACCCGATCTCTTTAGAATGGGAAAAAAAAAAGCAACACAAAACCCCAACCATCATCTAAATTCTCTAAGCCTTCGTCATTTGTCCTCCCAGCCTCCCACCCAATCTCCTGAGAATGGAAAAAAAAGAAAAAGAAAAAAAATAAATACCCTAGAAATCCAGGAAGGACCAACAATATTGAGGGCTTGGGAAGGTCCAAGATGTCTCTTTTTTCTGGAGATCATTGGAAAGGAAAGCACACTGAAAGATGTCACAGTAAATAGAGCAGCGAGGAGGTCAACCTCTATTTTTCAGAGATCTGTGGGAAGGAAAGCACCACAAGGGCTTGAAAGGTTTAAGACACGAGAGGGCTCGAGAGGAGTTCGACAAAACAAAAAGAAAAGAAACATGCTGTCAGAAAATAACACCGGACCAAAAAAAAAAAATATATGGATAGCTCTGACAAATCGAGAGATCATTATGCAATCTTACATGTCAACATAGAATTCCATCCTTATTGCCCGTTATTATTTTACTAATATTATATAGATGTATGATTTCAATAGTATGAATATCAAAAAAAAAAGGTGAAATATGAAAGAAGGAAAAAAATAAAGAGCAAAAAGAAAATAAATGAAAAGATTATAACATATACTTGACAGATGAGATGGCTATTGCATCCTTTCCTGTTAGTTGGATGATTCATTTTTTTCTGAAAGAGTCACTACATGTATTCCTACCAAAATATTGAAAAAGCATAGTTTTGTAAAAGTATTTGTTCAAACATGTCTGCTTGCAACTTTTTTTTTAATAAAAAATGAGAGGTTTGGTCTCCTAATGATAGGAGATCAACTACTCTAATTTTATTAGATAATGTACAATATATTATAAAAGACTTTTATAAGATGGAATGGTCTAGTTGGATTTTAAGCAGACCACCGCTGATCTACTGCTAATGACAATCTTGATTGGTTTTCTAGCAATTTTCTAAGAAGTCATTTGGTTGGGGGTAATCTGGTATGAAAAAATAATTTTCATGTCAGATTATCATGTTTGGTATGAAAAGTTGAAGAGAGAGATGGTAAAAAATTAATGAGCCTCATGCTTATTTTTCAGAGAGAGATGGTAAAATAAATATCATGGGAGGTTGGTATTTAGCAAATTCTCGAGTGATGGTAATCCATATTTAACAAAAATACTTTCAATAAAGCTTCATATGTAATCATTGATTTTATTTTAATGTTCTTCAAATTTTATTCAATAAAAAGCTTTTGTAAAAAAATTAAGATGGAGATGGCATTATGCAAAGGATTATATAATTATAGTCATTATATAAAAACTAATTGAAGATGATAATATTATTTTAATATTAAATAATTATTTTATATTAAAGATTATATTTATAAATTTTGTCATATTTTCATGTAGAATACCTTCAACCAAATGTAATAATTCTTTTTCAGTATTATTTTTTGGAGTAATTTTTTCACCAACCAAACATAGTAAAAAAAAATTTCCTCCGAAATCATTTTTTTAGATAAATAAATTTTATGAATTATCAGATTACAGTAATATGACATACCCCAATCAAAAAGATCCTAAGATTATATTTTGTAAAAATCCTTTTGCTATTACACTGACTTTTATCCACTACCTTAGCCCCTTATTTTAAGTTGTACAATTATCTCTTCTAATCCTTATTTTGGTTTTTCTTTATAGCACGAGGTCCAATTGCCTAGGAGGAAAATTAAGCAATTGTAGACATGTTTTGAGAGAGTTCTTCAAACCGAAAAATCATCCTATTTCTCTCTTTCCAAATTACTCAGCGCATACAGTTGTGAAAAAATTGTCCAAGCTCGCTTGTCAATATTTAGTCGGAGCTTCCTTCGCCAATCTTTCCACACTATTTTGATATTGTCTGGAGGAGTATAAAGCTTTTAAGTGATCTCTTTTCAAATGACCATGGAATACCTGTAAAATAGGAACAAATATGTCTGCTTGCAACTTGCTTCACTAGTTTTGCTCAAGGGATGTAGCACTCTTGTATAAACAACTGAAGTAAGAAATATTCCTAAGAAGCAAGAGCTTGTGATCATCCATAGACTGGCATGGCAGACAAGCCACATGAGAGCAACCAGGAGTAGGTTGTCTATCATTGACTTGTCTAAAGTAGTTCAAATTACTATTGGTTTCACGAAGGCGATTTCATTGCCCATTATTTGAACAGATTCCATGCTCTCTGCAAACCATTAGGAAGATTCTGGCTCATATATCATCAACATCAATGAGAATTTGCATATTTGCATATCTGTGGCCCATGTCCATTTTGGACTCTTAAATGCCCAATCCACTGCAGCCTTGTATGCTAAATAGATAGTGCTGAAGGAGAGTTGATTATTTTTTCTGACACTCCTGGTTTGGTAGATTATATTGCAATATTGCCAATAATAAGTGTCACAAAAGGTAGATTTGTTCTCTGCCGTAGGTTTAGTGAATCCGTTGTGATAGTAAATCTGGGGAGGACGAGAATGAACAAAAGCATGCAATTCACCAGTAAGAACAGTGAGATAGAATTGACCTCGATTTCAATCGATCCTAGAGATCTTGGCAGTGAGCCCCAACACCACCCTCATTATCTGGCTGAGAAGCAGTGAGTGTAAACTTTGAGTCCAATTCATCGTGGAGGGTTTTGAGTCCTCTCTTCCATTAGGTAAACCTGTTAGCGTTGCAGGAAACAAGTCTGAGAGAAGCGTACCTGAACAGACCAAGTACAAAAGACGAGTGCTATCGTGGATGGTGATAGAAAGGTCACGAGCTACCTCTTGCCTTTGACGGCAACAAGATCTTAAATCTCGGACATCAAGAATGCCATTCTGCAAGCGGCTACCAATCTGCAAGAGGCCAAGGCAAGGTGCAACCGAGGCCCGGTTATTCACGCTCACAAAGGCAAGCAATACCCACCAAAGCGAAGCAAATGCTGATGCCAAGGATGGTAAGAGGGCGCAGCATGTTTGATATAACGTTGCCAACGAGAGAATATCTGCAAAGCATGGAGGCAATTCCCAAGGCTCCTTAGTCCCAAATCTCAATGACTTGAGAAACCTGGACATAGAGCGCAGAAATCTATTGCACCTTCAGGTGTTATGGGATATGGCATATTGGATCCACGAGTAAGCATGAACAGCATCTGAGGCTTTGCAGCAACACTAAGGCACTCAGTGTTGGGGGATCGGTGGAGCTCCAGTGAGCAGTCGACGAAGCTGGGGAAGCCGAGGAGCTTCCTCATGAAGTAGCGTGGGACGAAATAGAGGGAGGTAGTCAACCTTCAAAGGTACCTCTATCTTCTAGGTGGCAAGTTGGTGGTGATTGCTTTGGTCATTGAGCTGGTTATGGGCCGAGCTTGAGCATACAATATTTTTAATTTTAAATAGGCCCAGCCAAAATCTGACTAAAAATAAATATAATTTAGAACTAAGGCCCGGCCCATGATCAACTCTACTTCATAGGTATCAGGGAGGTCGAAGAGGATGCCAACGACTATATCATCTGGTAACTCAGCTGATTCAATCTTTTTTAGGAGGCGATATTTCGCATCCTCCTTATGATTTGCATTCTTCCTTTCGTATCTTCTCATGGACATGGCTCTTATAAACAAATCCCTATACTTAGATATGTTCATTAATCATATACTTAGAACAGTGTAATTAACTTAGCCTTTTGAAGTTTGACTCTAATCAGAAAAGCCTGATAGCATTTGTTGTGGACAAGAGCTCGGCTTTCAATCTATGAGTCATATGTGAGATATTATCCATTTTAACCCATGGGCTTTACGATTTTATTCTTTAAAAGACGCATCACGTGGAAAGATTTATTTCTTCCATATAAGCGCGAGTCCTCGTTGACTCACAACTAATGTGAGACTAATAGAGTCCTCCACTTTATTAGAATCATAACAGAGCCCTCGATCAAGGGTGAACTCGACTGTGTATGATCCAAAGAGCCCCACAGTCAACAGGGGTAGACCCTTATCCCTTCCTGGCATGCTATTTATTGCGGACAAGAGCTCAGCCCATGACCTATGGGTCGCACATGAGGTATTGTCCATTTTGACCCGTGAGCCTTATAGTTTTATCTTTTAAAAGGTACCTCACATGGAAAGATCTATTCTTTCTACATAAATGCGAGTCTCTCTTGACTCACAACTAATATGGGACTAATACAATCCACCACCTTATTAGAACCATAACAGCATTAAATAAGAAAAGCTTGACAAATACAATCGACTCTAAACAATGAAGCTTAATGGTTCTATTGCGGCCTATCTTCGGTAGGTTAGTCGGCTGAGAGTCAAGTTGTTGCGCTTGAATGACGAATGAAAGAATACCTACAAAAGAAAGTCATCTTGCTGAAAGTTATCCGATGGAAGACCCTCCGATGGTTAAATTAGTCGGAGAGAGAAAACAGATAAAAAGAGCTAAAAATGAGAGAAAAAGCTTACAATATGAGAAGCTTACCAAATCCTCCATTGCTTATCGATATTTATAGGATAGATGATGCCGTTACTATATAACTCCCATAGCTAACCCTGTATTTGATTAGAATCATGAGAGCAAAGATGGATGAGATTGACATGATGGATAGCCTCCATCCATCGTTTGGCTTAAAAAAATTATATGAAGGATGGATGAAAAAATAGGATCTCTATCCATCCTGGTCCACCAATTTACATTCTCCCAAATTGGGAGGATGCAAAGATGGATAGAGCATTAATGGATAGATTTTTATATTGATAAAATTATTTTTTATTAATTTTTTGATAAAATTATAATATTTCTTTATTTTTTATTTATATTATTTTTATATATTTTCATATATACTATTATTCATATACCATTAAATTTTATTACTAATTATTTTAATTTTAATACATAATTTTGATAATTATGATTAACTAACTAGAATTATCTTTAATTTTTCTATTTTTATTTATTATTTTTAATTAATTATTATATAATATTAATTAATTATTAAATTAAATTATAAATTAACTAGTTATTTATATAATTAATTTATTAATAATTTAATTATAAAATTATTTATTAAATTAAATTAAATTAAATATTTATATAATTTTTTATATAAATATATATTATAATGATTATAAGTTTATATATTGTTTACTTATTTAGTATAAATTAGTACTATAAATTGATAATAGTAATATTTTTTTCAAAGAATAGTTTAATAAAAATAGTATATAAATATCATCCATCCTTCTTTTTATTCTTTCTATATCAAACAGAGAAGAAAATCATTTTTATCCATTTTTTCATGTTTCACCAAATATATGAAAAGATGGATGAATCTTCTATCCATCCTCTCCCTCATCCATCCTTCCTCCTCCATTCATTTTTTTTTTAATCCATTCTTTATACCAAACAAAGGATAAATGTTCGAGAAGTGAGAGTTATGGCATTTAATGAATGGTTATCTCATTAACTACTGTTATAGCTGAGTAATGGGCCGCTCATGGACGACTATTACGCTCCACATTTGTAGGTAGTTAGTGCTTCTGTTGGATAACAGTTGTTGATTCAAATAATCGGCATGGTTCTAAGGAAACATTCAGCTAGATGTTGAATATTATTGAAAAATAGTCTATTAGATGCGAATATCTCCGGGTAGTCGTAGATTGTATGTCGAACCAAGTCGGTTAGACACGGACTTGATTTGGCTTGTCAAACCTGATCAGTAAAGTTCCATTGATCTTAGTCGATGGAGTTGATTGACCTTAGTCAGTCTGACGCCGATTAAGTTTGGACTCATTGATCTAAGTCGGAATGGATCATAAAAACTCATCCGGTACATAAATTAGTACGTACCAATAATCGAAAACTTAATCAGTTGGAAGGCGAGGAAGGAGAATAGTTGGCTAATTAAGTGACAAAGATCTACCCCAACAGTTTCCTAAATCAAATTTATTTCAGCCAAAATCATTAACACAAAGGATCTTCGAGACTGAATCAGGTTCCATGCTCAACATGGAATTGATGGCTGGTTGCACATGTAGGGGGTGCAATTAAATTGAGTTGACTAATGCACAGATAAGGTCAGATTTATTGACTTAAGAGGCTATAAAATGATTTTAACTAAAATTAATAAAAATAATAAATATTTAGTAACAAATATTTAGAAAATATTAAAAATTCAAATGTTTGTGAGATGAAATCCAATCTAATTAGGAGTGCCTACATTTTACTTCAATAATGACCGGTTAATAATCAACCAATATTTTTAAATAAATAATTTATGAAAATACCAAAACAAAAGAATCTAAGTTTGAAGCAAGAATATGGAACAAAGATGGAAATGGCATTCCTTGCACAATCATTGATAAAACAAGAGATTACAGACTTATAGTATCTGCGTATACAAATTGGCTAGGCAGAGAAAAAGAGGTGTGTGACATGAGACGGCGGGTTTATGGTTATAGGGGGTGTGTTCGAACAATAAAAATTTTAGCGTATAATACAAAACAGGCAGCTGGGTTTATGTTCACATCCGATAGGATTTGTTTCTGATAACAATTGCAGAAGGCATTGAACCCAGGTTTAGAAGGAGGCCAACCTCTCGGCCATCTCAGTAGACGAGACCCATCTCGGTTACGAGGTCAAGGAAAAATACTTTGTGCACCACATATCATGCAGAAAAAATAAATTATCCTATAATATTGGGGACTTTTTTAAGCATATTTAATATCTATAATTTTATTTTTTGATTTGAAATTTTGAATGATAAAAATGCTTCTTCTCTTCTAAAAAAAATTATAACATCTTATGGTCATATTATGATATCCTGTGGCTATATTATAACTTCTTGTATATAGGATTAGAGCTATCAAAATGGGTTGTGATCCACAGACCGGCCCATTTAGACCCTTAAAATATTAGGGTTGGGCTAGTATTTTGGCAACCATTTAACAAAAGGGATTTTCATCACGACTTGTTTATGGCCCGACGCGTGAAGGGTTGGCCCATCTAGCCTATGGGCCAACTTATTTATTTTTTAAAAAATATATATAATTACATAAATTATTAAATATTAAAAAGAGGGTTTAATATTAAAGTCAGTCACCTGTGATCTAGATAGCAAGAACATCTATTCTATCATATTCTATCACTTAAAGGTTTTCTGATAAATATAGGTATGCACCTCCGACTAGTTTAGTTGGCTGACTCCTTAAATAGTTGGAAACCATGAAATATGAATAGAGACTTTATTTGGCTGGCTAATCTTAATGGTTGTAATATTTTTCTGGAATAAAGAAAACCAAAGACATTGTGATTCCATAAAAAATTATAATAATAATAAATAGAGCAATGTTATAATTAATGAAGATGCGGATGATTATTGATCAATGGAATTTTAGTGATAAAAATCTTGAGAATATGCACTGAATTTTAATAATTGGACTCAAAATTATTTGAATAATATTTATTACTTGTTGGTTTATTTGATTTTGTAGAGTTTAATTAGTTTGTGTTGTTTTTTTCTCATGGAGATTATGATATCATTACAAACTTTTTGGAGTTATTTCATATTTGCTTTTGGTATTTTAAAATTTGATGTAAGAATTTTTTTATTTATTTATTTGATGAAGTATTAGGTTTGATTTTTTTATTTTTATAATTTTTAATTATTTTAATTTTTTGTTGAGTTATAAAGGCTGGTCCATTTAAATCTTTCACTTATAAAGGCTAGGATTGAGCTGCCTATTTGATGGCCTATTTATCAAAAGGACTTTTTTGACCCGGCCCTAATGAGTCCTGCTCATAAAGGGTCAATCCGTTTTGATGGCTCTACATAGAATGTCATAATTTTTCTTTCGAAAGTTATAAAAAAGGATGAATATTTTTGTTATTAAAAATTTATAAAAATTTTTAATGATAAAAATATTCCTCCCTTATGATATTCTATATACAGAAAATTATAATATAACCACAGGATGTCATAACTTTTTCATAAAAAAAAGGATATTTTCATCATTCAAAATTTTAAATTAAAAAATAAAACTATAGAAATTAAATATACGTTGAAAAGCAGTGACTATATTATCTAATCATTTGACACAACATATTTTCTTTACACTACATGTAGTGCATAAAGAATTACTCCATGGTTGAGACATGTTCCTACTATGGTTGTCAACTTGTCATTTGGGCTTATTCGATGGACTGCTCAATATTTTTTAGGGAAAAGAAAGAGCTCAATTTAACACACTCGCCAATACTAAATAATTCAAGAAGAATCCTAACAAAAAATTCGAGCAAAATCACAATGAAATGCAATTTTACAAATAGATTTATGGCAAAACAGGTTTGAAATAAAAACACCGGGTTTTCCTTTTTTTTTTTTTTTTTTTTATGTAGTGGGAAGCAATTTTGCCACCCAGATTTTATTAGGATAAAAAGTTGAAGATTGTACAAAGATAAGGTTCGCAGCACCCCTTCTCAGCTTACAACCATTTGCGAAAACAACCACCAACCCGATTTTCCACGGCGTTCCCCCTTTTGTTGTAATGCCCTGTTTTCACAGTTAAAGAACCGGTGTCCATAAAAAAAACAGATCAAGAGTCTCGCTGGCTTTCTGTTGATCCTCTTGAACTTGATATGTCGTGAAGGTAAGGATTTATACAGGGTAACGGCTGCCTGAAACCGTGAAAATATAAATCGTACGGCAGCAAAGTATGGGAAATAGATGTCTCCAAGGCTTGTTAAATCCTACAGCAGCAGAACAGGTTTGACATAAAAACACCGGATTTTCCTTGGCGCATATCTATTACATTGAACTTCTTAGATGCATACTTGCAGTCAAAGGCTTGCATGGCTCAGATAGGTTGCTCTCTATGCCTGATATTATCCACTTTAATATCTAGTATTGCTCCTGGATCTCCTGGCTTGAGGTCAGCCGATGAGAATGGAGGAACTCGACCATCGAAGAATGTGAGGCTGAGGATGAACTTTCAATAAAATCTCCATCGGAGTATTCTCCGGTAAAGATCCTCCGACGCTCAAGTTAGAAGATTAGAGAATAATGAGAAAAGAAAGCGTCGAATTGAATGGCGGATCCCGGAGCCCCTCTATTTATAGAGGAGTTGGAGTCGTATCCGTTTCGGACTCTAACGACTTTCCAAGTTAGTCACCCTAAATTGATTCGAAAGATTTCTTTCTTTCTTGAGAGATGGGATTACAAAAGATTCTTCTTTTATCCAAATTTTTCGATTCGGAGAGGACGCAGTTTCAATAGGGATGGTTGTAGGTCGGTCATTGACGAGCCATAAGCCTATTCATGTAGCTTGGTGGCCAACCTGAACCCGACGAGGACGAGGTATGAAGGCCTATCTTATTTTGCCAGAAGGCGATCTTCAATAGATCGACCGAAATTATAGATCAGCTTAAGTCGACCTACAGCTAACCGCGAGCAAAATGTCACATCGTTCCGCTCAAACGATCTGTTGGGTAGATCGACGATCAATCCTAAACAAGCCGAAACCACATCAACCTTATTCCACAATTTAAACCAACTTACAGCTAACCGCGAACGAAATGTCGCATCGTTCCGCTCAGACGATCCATTAGGGTAGATCGACGATTAATCCTAAACAGGTCGAAACCACACCAGCTCCATTTCACAACATCTAGCATGTTAAGATGCTATCTTGAGCTACATGATTTTGTTCTATATAAAAAAAAATCTCATTAGGAGGAGAGAAGGCTCCATCTATATAAGTCAAGATATTTCTTAACTCACAATCGATGTAGAATTAAAGATACCATTCTCCCACTATATAAATTATATAATTCTTTCAAACAGATACAAGTTGAGACATTGGCAATCTACCGAGAACATCCATAAAATCTCTGACGACAGCACTCGTAGATCAATTGGCAGATTACGAAAGCACCCGATGCGAGAAATACAGAATTTTCAGAACCCAGGAAGAACAATGTACAAGATTACAGATGATCAGATAATCCACGCAACAGGGTTTAGAAAATCGGTATCTAGCTCACAAGGTTAAGTAGCTGCTCAGGTGAGATAAAGGTCCCAATGCTCCCCAAAACAAAATTTTCAAAAACAAAAAAAACTTCAAACCAGTATATGGTTAACTGAATGAACTATAATTAGATGCATGATTATTTACAGAACATGTATAATATCACAGTATTCATTCATCTTTTCCTGCTGCTTCCCCTCACCCAAAAGTAGGAATGAAAGAATTTTTCTGTGAAAAAACCTCAACCAACGGCGACAGTCACATAATATGGAAAGATTAAACTTCTGGCTATAGCACAGGTACCGAAATGGCCATTGGCACTGCAGCAACCGACACAGCCCCACTCCTAAAACTCGAACCTCGCCTCAGTGAGCTGGTCCTCGCTGATGTGCGATCAACAGCCCATCCACTTCCAAAGGCCATCGCTGCCGTCTGGCACATCCTCCCCAGCGAGGCTGCCTTTCTTCTCGCCCTCTTCGTCCCTGTGAACAAGATGGTCTGAATCAACCCACCCAACGCCGGCATCCTCGCCACCTTCTGTGTCAAGGCGAATCCACCACGCCGGCACATCTCGTGGAGTGCGGCGACCGCATTCTCCTTCCCCTTTGCGGTTCCCCTCCTCATGAGCCGCAATAGACCGTGGATGGCAGCCTCTTCACTCCCCACCGCCTTGGCTACAATTGGCTGCTTCATGAGCAAGGCCAGCGCACCCGCTGCCTCTTCAGCCACCCCTTCATCTCCCACCGCTCCCACCAAGGCGGAGACCGCCCCCATGTCCATCATCCCAACCCAGCTCTGCGGGTGAGTCGACAGATTGAACAACGCCATCACAGCATCCTTCCGCCCTCTTGGGCTCCCATCCGTCAACATGTTTGCTAATGTCTCCACCGCATCCGGCTCATCCATGATCCTTGTCTTGTATTCGTGCACCACCGACAGGCTGAACAACGTGGCCGCTGCATTCTCCCTCGCCTCCATGGTCCGCCCTTGTCTCAAAACATAAACGATCAACCTCAAACACCCTTCTTCATCCAAAACTCGGCTCTTGTTACCATCATAAATTGATAGGTTCAATATGGCGGTCACTGCATTCTCTTGAGCAACTGGATTCGACGAACACAGAAGCTGGGAGAGGAGTGGGATTGCCCCTATCTCTGCGATGAAAGCCCGGTTCTCCCTCCCAGTCTTCGCCAGCAACCGAAGCTCGCGGGCGGAGATGGTTCTCTCAACCTCCGACCCAGTTGACAGCCACCGTACCAGAATTTTAGCGGTCGCCTGGTTGGCTTCGACTGCAGCCTTGCTGGCGCATGCGGCGGCAATGCTCTCGGCGGAAGCTTCGGCACTCTCCGGAGCGTGATAAGGTATTCCATGAGCAGTACACCAGAGAGAAATTAGGCCTCGAAGGGCTCGATTGGGCACAAGGCGGTTGTGAGTGAGCATCTGGCCAGAATTAGGGCAGGTGCAGTGGCCTTCGTCGATCCATTGGGTGATGAAGGAACGGTCATATGTCTGACCGGTAGAGACGGTCACCGGGTCTCTCATCAAATCAAGTGAAATCGGGCAGCAGAAGTCCTTCGGAATGGCGAAAGAGGAATCCACACTCCCATGGCAGGCCAATCCCTTCCTCAATTTCTTTGCTCGATTGCTCCCTCTCTCGACAACGATTTCTTGAAATCCAAAAAGCGAGAATCTGCAATACCTAGTCAGAGCCACGACCCCGCCTAGAAGGGACAGATTGGCATCTTCTTCGTGGGTATAAATCTGTTCTTCCAAGAATTCAATCTCGGTTCGGCAAGACATGGCATCTCGAATTCCCAACTGATCGACAAAAGCCAACCGCAGCTCCTCCGGATCGGGTACCTCGCCCCTCTCGAATTCGTCGAGGAAAGAGAAGATCTTGCGGCGGAGCTCCTCGTCCTGCGGATGGACATAAATCCTGGACCTCCTGGTCTGCCTTTGAAGGAGCTCGATCTGCTCCCGGACGTCGGCGGTGAGATGGAGAGTGTCGAGGGGGAGTACGTCGAGGAGCGTGGCCATCTCCTGGTTGAGGTCATGAAAGTTGCCGGAAATCTGGGGGTTCCGGAGGAGGAGCCAGAGCCGGCTGGACTGCGAGCAATATTCGAGAAGGAGCTTGGCCCGATAGACAAAGATGTAGAGCTCTCTAAAGCAAAGGATAGCGGAGCGAGAGAGAGGAGGAGGAGAAGGGGAGGAAGAAGAGGAGAAAGAATCTCTGAGGAATTCGAAGAGGGACAGGAGGATGTTGACCTTCCGGACGAGGGATTGGGAGTTCCGGCGCTGGAATTGGGCGGGGGGGTTGGAATAAGAGGCGACGAGGTCGCCAGCGAGGCTGGCAAGGATCTGGATGAGGGAGAGATCGGAGACGTCTGCCGGCGCGAAGAACGCCCCGGCGAGTGGCGATCTCCTCCGCCGGAGGGAGAGGAAGGCGAGCGCGGAAGACATGTCGTCGACCGCCGCTAGGGTTTCGCGTCTCCTCCAAAATCCAATATAAATAGCAAAATCTCCCCCTCCGCTTCTTCTTCTTCTTCGGATGGGATTGAGGCCTATTAGGGTTACGATTTGGTGGAAGGAAGGTTGGGAATTGACCTAGTTTTTAATGAGACGGGAGGGGGCCAGGGATGTTGCTGGCCTAGGGTTTCTAAATTGAGAAAGGTCGCTCTTTGGATCGCGGATTTTCAGATTCAGAAAAGGAGGTAAGAAGATTAATTCGAGAAACGTACAGGGAGATAGCTGGCTGGCTCTTAAAATTGGGATTCCGCGTTGGCTCAGACTTGGAGCACAAAAGCCGACGCCGGTTTTGACGAGCCCCGACACCACCCACGCCCCACCTCAGCAAGGGTGGAGTGGAAACAAGGAACACGTTTCCAGGCAATTACTCCAAGGTAATGCGGTGCCTGCCCCTAGAAGGTGGGGTTATTTTCGTCATTACTGAGGGATAATTTTAGATAATTGTGTGCTATTGGCGGGCAAACAGCGGGCGGGAGACAATTGAAGCGAAGTCAACGTCTGCGTTCCAAATAAATAAAAATTTATTCCTATTTTTTAGCGGGTTAATGGATTTGGTTAGGGTACTTTCCAAACCGGTCCCGACAGCGCGATGAACGAGGATGTTAAAAATTAAGAAAAATGAAATTATTTTTTATTTTTTTATTATTAAATATTATGTGCATGCTTGAGGATGTTAAAAATTAAGAAAAATGAAATTATTTTTTATTTTTTTATTATTAAATATTATGTGCATGCTTGCGATGGCGATGTGACATTTTTGACCGCAGGAGGAATGATGCCGGTCGAGGAAAAAAAAAAAAAAGCACCTGGAGCGTCGAGACCGAAAGCCTCGCAGCGGACATTGCAACAGTACCGCTGCACCTGCTGGAGCCTGCAGTTCGCGCTGAGTCGTACCCGACACGTCTGTTACGCCATGGCTGAGGATTGCAACCAGGTTCGCCGGACAGCAAAATTTTTTCCCCTTTTTGGTACGTAGCTATAGTTTTAAAATAAATGAGACTGTTGAACTAACATGGCACATCTATCTCTCTATTGAATTGAGGATTAGGATAGTATCCTCTGGACAAAAGATACAACCCAAACGCTTGACTTGATATCCAATCGTTATAACACACGGATTCACAACCAATAGATTAATTCTTTAGAGATAACGACCATCATAATTGCTACAATAAGTTGAGAAACCTCCTATTAAAGTAATAGAATTTAGAGCAATATTTTTCATTTAGTTGTTGATCTATTTCAATGACCTCAATGTAACAAAAACAAGATCACCGGTTGGCAATTTTGCTATCCATGAATCATAATTTATTTAAATATTCTATTTGCTATTTTCCAATACAATGGCTCATATAGTTATTAGAACTGTCATCATTTTATTTTTAAGCAAATTCATGGAAGGGTTAAGGATAAAAAAATGTAGCTTCCAGTGCAATGATATTTGAGGATTACCAACATAATTGGAACTTCACACGGGAGACTCTTTTTGGCAACATAGGAAAAGGGAAACTTCTTGTTCTTGCTCTCATTGTAATCAAATAATTAGCTTTTGATTATTTTTTAATGTACTTTTAGACCATAAATGTACATAATGATCATCCCTTATTTTTATTTAATTATAAAAAAAAAGAAAACTAAAAAAACTAATCTCTCCCGTTGCTTCGCAAGAAAATGCTCATGGCTAGCATGATGGACGCTCATCCAGCTCACTTTAGTCTCCGTGCTGGCATGATAAGGATGCAATCGAATTGAGTAATTGATAGTTCGAGCTCGATTCAATTTAAAATATTTAGATTCAAAATTTGATTCCAGCTCGATCGAATCTTAACATTTCAAACTCGTCGACTCGATTCGAATACGAACCGAATCATATTCGAGCTCGAATTCAAATTCAAAATTAAATTTTATCTTATTATATATTTATATATATATATATATATATATATATATATATATATATATATATATATATATATATTCGAGTTGATTTGTAAGTTTTTGAGTTAAATATTTAATTATTTAAATTTAATTTGAATTTAATAATAATTAAATTGAATCGAGCGCGAATATATTCCGAGCAATTTGACTCGCGATAGGTGGCTTTGTTAATAAGGCATTGAACTGGGGAGATAGACTAATGTTGCCACGCCGTCCACGCATTTGAGACAAGTTCCCATCTGGCTGTCGCTGTCATCCTTCTAAATGTCCCGTTATTAATCTCTTCAGAGAGAAAGAGACTGCTGCCCCTTATTCTGCCAAGCGGATAAGCACCAGCTCATCATGATCATCTCTTCCATTACAGAGAACCAACAGGTTTGCGTCGAGGCCGAACACCCACAGATTCAACATGATTATTATAACAATATCTTATTTTCCGTTATTTGATATATATTATATCAGTGCACAATATAATTGCTCATCTTACTTTTAATCAAATATTAAATATTTCAAACAAGTATAGTGTTTGAGCAAGCCAATTATTAGCAAAATATCGTCTTTTAGTTTACGTTGAAATTAGTTGCCTACCATTGCCCAAAGAAAGCAAATTTTAGTTGCCTATTGAAATAAAATAGCTCACACATTGGTGATTAATAGACTTGCATCTTATTGGCTAGGCATAATCATGCACAAATCGCTATAGAATTGAAACTTATGCTTCAGTATCTAACAATATGGATCCCCATGGCATGTGCTAGCAATGTGGGCGGGGACTAGTTTGTGGACAAAAGAGCATAGGATTTGGCCCTTTAAGACGTCTGTGTGATCCAAGTATTTTCCTTTACAAATTAGATGTACTTAATTTTTTTCCTTTTTGGGAAAAAAAATACTCAATGGAGCTACAGGTGCACCTCACCGGCAAAACTAAGGGCTCGTTTCGCATTGCTTCTGTTTTCTATATTTGTTATCTTTGTTTTCAGAAACCTGGGAAGAAAAATGGAGGAGATAGGATAGCAAGTATGATGAAATCTCTTTAACTTTGAAATTGTTTATAAAATATCATAATCTTCCAGGAGCATAAATTGTAGCTTTCAAAAAAGAGTAAGCATAAAAGCAAGGAATATTGGAATCTTTTGGCTGATCGATGGTGCATTCAACCTATATCTTCGTGAGGTATTATACTAATTTAGAGAAAAAAACAAGAAACAATAACTATTCCAACTAGGCTCTAAATATTTTAGAACAACATATATATTCCAATAACCGTGTACAAGATTTTATTGTAAAGAAATTCATAATTGCTGACTAATTTCTAAAGATAATCATCATAGATCCATTTTTATGTCATTTAATAATCTTCCTAGTTTACATGCAATTTTACTCAAATTTAGCATGTTTTTTGGTAAGATTTTTTCTACCTTGTCACTAGAATTATTATGCAAGAAATTGAGATGGCTCATGCTACTTAATAAACATGTACTATTTTCTTCTTCGACAAATGATTAACTAACTAAAATCTAATTCTTCAAAAAACACGATTTCATTTGCCTATTGAGTGTACATAAAAGGTTCTTAATTTCTATAATTTTTTTTTTTTATCAAATGCACCCAAAACAGGCTTCCGTAATTATACTCATCTTCTCTCGGTTGATGTAAGTTCTAGTACATAAAATTTATTCACTCGAATTACAAGTCAAAGTCAAGAGTACGAGTGCTCAGCGGCAGTTCTTGAGCTGCCACGGATCCATTTTTTTAGATGGAATAGCCTGCCCTCGGCCTTGACTAACATCCGATTATTTAATTTTTAATAACGTTTTATTCTTTCAAATTGAATTAAATATACAGGAAAATAGACAATATGGACAAAAGAGTCAAAATGTCTTATTCCTGCCTCTATGATAGACCCAAGAATCCAATTACAATCCAAATTTGGTTCTCCTATCCAGACTGAACCGAGCAAAAGATGATCTGGAATGATAGGTACCATTGGACTTCCACGATTGAGCCCCATCTTTTTCCAAGCCATCCTTTTTATTCTTTTGCCTTTTTTTTGGCGTGGGCAAGTAAGTTACACGTTTGCTTGCATCCTTTGCTTCCCTCCTATTCTACCAATTTGAAAGGTCAGCTGTTAGATGTCGGTAGAGTCAGGGTTTTTGATACGATAAGTTTAATGACAAAGTTGCATGTAATTTGAGAGGGACTGATGTATGCTACAAGGGTATTGAGGATTTCACATATTTATGTAGAAGATTTTGTTATAGTTATCAGATGATCAGATTTATCTTCCATAGAGGCCAATTTCTCTCTCTGTTTTTTTTTTAATCACATTATTCTTTTGAAACATCCTAAATCTATAAGAAAGCGGGAACTAACCTATAGAATTTTATGGTTGATCTACCATCATGATTTTTGAATATCTTGTTTTTTGATTCTCACCATTGGATTTATAGTGGGATGATAATTTTTTTTTTTTTTTTTAAAAAAAAAGATAAATCATTTATTTAAACTCTTGATCAAACCATCGTCTAAGATGAAAGAATTAATCAAAAAGCTGAGTAAGCGGAACAGATATCTATCAAATGTATCCAAATCAATCAAAACATAATAACTAGTCCAGGTTTGATCATCAAAATCTATTGAATTCCTATCTGTTCAATCAGCACCACGATTGGACATATTAGTAATGACCATGGGTTGAGGGTGTATTTTTCGTGTGCAGGAAGGATTTACCCCCGTTAGTGCGAACGCATCATTGAATCATTCACTACTCCTTTTGAGATCCATGCAAATGGGTAAATGATCAACTTTGAATTGCTTTGAGATCGGTGCAATAAGTGATTCAACTGCGGATCCATGCACAACGTGAACTCTTCTTTGGCACAAAAGATACGCCCTCACCCCATCGACCATTAGTGGCTAATGTGAAATGGTCACTATCTTGCCTTCCACCCCATACCAACAACCGAAAATAGCTGCTTCTCAGGTCTTTTCCTCGTTCGCAAACAAACAGGTGTGGAAATTATTGGCGGTGGTTGCATTCCCTTCGATGCAGTGAAACCGTGTGCGTTGAAACAACCAAGAAAGTTCCCATCCATCATTAAAATTCCCAAATCCACCTTGACCTTAGGCTTGAAAAATTCCGTGACAATAATAATAATAATAAATATGCCGCCGCAGCGATGTTATTGTCTTTCCAACTCCCAGCGCTCGAGCAAGCCTCCTACCGAAGGATGGAGACAGCCAAGACCGGTTGCTTGCCAAACAGCGTAACAACGTGTTTCCGAATCGCTCTAGACCGGGTTTCAAATCAAACATTCGTCCGGTAGAGAAAGGGCCCTTATGGTTCATCCAGAGGAGGTTACCATACTAGTCTCCCTCCCTCTTCCCTTTTAGTTTGTATTTTGCAAGCTTCGGTGTAAACAATATTTGATCATCTTTTCACTGTTTCACATTTGAAACAATAATGCAGCATAGTTTCTAAAATATCATTTTTATTAAAATACATATTGTTGATACTAAAATTTGACTATTGGTCGAAGATGTTGAAAAGATGGCATATTTCTTCTAGAGAGATGACCTACAAAATAAATCCTGATCAGAGATGACTCCGGCAGAAACTCTCCGACACTCAAGTGAATCTCAAGATAATAGATGAAAATGAGTGGAGAGACGGAGAAAGTTCTTGCGTATCTTTGGAAGTTCCTTGTAGCTTCTTTTATAGATGAAAGCAGTTAGATTGTTAGAAAAAATTATTAGATAGATCGTGGTACGATTGTATTGGGATTTTGAATTAAAATCCCACCAAATGAGTGATTGAACCAATTCTGTTTATTTTGGTACCAATTAAGAAACTGTAAGAGCTTCTGTAATTAGGTTAGAGGTCTAGATAAGATCGACAGATTTTAATTGAGGGTACTGATGATTATGTCGATCGATTGAATATGCTGAAATCAAGAATCGAACTTATAATATCATCTCAAATGAAAGTCAAGATGCATGGAATATGCTATCTACTGAAGCTTGGATATAGCAGATGATTGAATTCGAGATCAAGGCTAGAATCGATTAAAATCTAAAGGATTGAATCTTACCCAAGCTTCGGCCAATTTGGAAGAAGTCTGTGTTCACTTGGATATTTTTAACAATGCTGCATTAATATTACGATTGATAAAGTTATCATCTTCAACTTTATTGTTTCGATATTATATATACCCGACGATGCGACCATATGCACTTTCATCGATTCCTATCTCTGGCCTTTCACCTAAAAGGTAAATAATCCCCCGACACACGTTAAACAGTGAATACAATACAAGTCTTTACCTCATAGATATCGGACACACCTAACAAGCTTTGATAGAGATTGTGGCATCGATTTAGTTCTTACATTTGGGTATTAGAAGATTAGGAATATGAGATGTGAACTAACAAAACCAGCGGTCGGAATGAGATTAATATTAATAATATCGATAAATCCATATATCATTTCACACTGTGTTTCCTTTTGAATTTAAACAAAGTATAATCTATTATATAATAATATAATATATAATAAAAAGATCAGAGAGACACAATGAGAGAATAAGAGAGAGAGAGAGAAAGAAAAATTCTTTCACAAGATAATCATGCATTCTCATTCTATTTTCAATCCCTTTTATAAGCTTTTTAATCCAAATTACAAAAAAAACAATACCTCTCATTTATTTACAAAAGAAAATAATATATCTCAATCATTTATAAAAAAAATAATATTTCTCATTCCATAATCCTTAAGGAGTCATCCATATGGGCTTCGATTGCCATTTATAACACTCCCCCTTAGATGACCCCTTCACAAAGAACATGCCTCATTAAACCTTGTTGAGAAAAATTCTATGGAAAAAAAACTTAGCCAAGAAAAAGGAGTATAATATTCTCTTGAATTGATTATATCATACTACCTCATTAAAACCTTACTTGAAAAACCCAATGAGACCAAACCAAGGTAAAGAAAAAAGAGTACAGTACTCCCCCTGAAGATCAGTTCCATAATCAACTTAGGTCTTTGAGCCATCGCATCCTAATTTTATAAATTAATTTCTTAAATATCACAATTGGGAGCATCTTGATGAATAAATCAGCTAAATTTTCATAAAAGTGAATTTGTTGCAAATTAATCTCACCCTTTTTCTGAAGCTCATGAGTATAGAAGAACTTTGGTAAAATATGTTTAGTTCTATCTCCTTTAATAAACTCTTCTTTAATAAGCTCATGACTTGTGCATTATCTTCATATATTATCGATGGGGTATTTCTTATACAAGATAATCCACATGATTCTCGAATATGTTGAATCATGGTTCTCAACTAAATACATTCACGACTCATCTCATGGAGCACAAGAATCTCTGAATGATTGGATGAAGTTGCAACCATTGTTTGTTTTATAGATTTTCATGAGATGACATAGTCACCATGAGTAAAAATATATCCAGTCTGTGACTTACCATTATGAGAATCTGATAAATAACCAGCATCAGCATATCCTAATAACTGGTGCTCAGAATTAAATGGGTAAAGTAAACCCATGTCAACAGTACCCTATAGATAGCGCATGATATGCTTAATGTCATTCCAATATCTTCGAGTAGGAGCAGAACTAAATCTTGCTAATAAATTTATTGCAAAGACAATATCAGATCGAGTATAATTAGCAAAATACATAAGTGCCCTGATTATACTTAGATATGGTACTTCAGGATCTAGAAATTCTTCTTCCTCTTCTTTGGGTCGAAAATAATTATTTTTCAAATCAAATGATCTCACAACCATAGGAAAACTAAGTGGATGAGCTTTACCCATGTAAAAATGCTTTAGAATCTTTTTAGTATATGCTGATTGATGATGAAAATTTCACTTGACACATATTCTATTTGAAGATCAAGACAATATTTTGTCTTACCTAAGTCTTTCATTTCAAATTTTTCATTCAAATAAGTTGTAGCCTTTCAAACTTCTTCAGAAGTTTCGATGATATTCAAATCATCTACATATACAGCAATGATAGCAAACTCAGTATTAAATTTTTTAATAAAAACACATGAGCATATTAAATTATTAGAGTATCCCATTTTTAATAAATATTCACTGAGTCTATTATACCGCATTCTATTAGATTGTTTCAAACCATACAAGGATCATTGTAATTTAACTGAGTACATATTATGAGAATTTAAATCTTTTACTCTAGGTATTTTAAATCCTTCAAGAACTTTCATATATACATCATAATCTAACGATCCATATAAATATATTGTGACTACATCCATAAGGCGTATATCGAGCCTTTCTTTAGCTACTAAACTTATCAAAAATTTAAAAGTTATGGCATCCATCACAGGAGCATTTGTCTCATTAAATTCAATTCCAGATCTTTACGAAAAATCTTGTGCAACTAATCATGCTTTGTATCTTACGTTTCATTTAATTCATTTTGCTTTCTTGTGAACACCCATTTATAGCCAACTGGTTTAATGTAGCTTGGAGTTTGAACTACAGGTCCAAATACTTTATGTTTATGGAGAGAATTTAATTCTGCATGAATTGCTTCTTTCTATTTTTTTTCAATCATTTCGTTGTTGGCATTCGTTAATGCTTTTGGACTCGTGATCACCACAAGCAATACTAGATGCTATTGCATAAGCAAATACATTATCAACAATAATTTTCTTTCGATCCTATATTTCATCTTTTGATGTATAGCTAATTGAAGTTTTATTATTTTCTTGCACTTGGACTGCTTCAGGAGCCTCAACTAAAATTTTTTATTTCTAACAATTTGGTTATCCATAGAAGCTATATTATCAATAGTTTATCTTGCTTCAGAAATTTTATTTTTCTTATGTACCATTTTACTTAAATTTTTTTTCCTTGGAACTTTATCTTTTGCACCAAGTGGTCTTCCACACTTCAAGCATGGTGCAGGTTGTTCTGTAGCTGTATGGACTGATTATCCTGCTGGAAGTTCTATCTGAGCTAGAGTATTTTTAGTTGGAATATAAAATTTGCATACCCTTCTTGTGTCTATAAATGCATCAGATAAATTATTTGCTATACTTTGTAAATGAAGAATCCTTCGAACTTTCAGTTTACACTAATTTGTTCTTGAATCAAAAAATAATAAGTTTGGTACATTCCATGATAACTTACGTTGTGCTTTTGATATCATTTTATCTCCCCCTAATGATGAAAATATTGTTTCATCAAATTGATAATATGCAAATCGAGCAGTAAATACATCACCTATTAAAGGTTCAAGATATCTAATGATAGATAGACCATCAAAATCAACATAAACTCCAAGTTTACGTTGAGGTCTCATCTTAGATTTTTGGGGTAGAGTAATTGGAACGTACACAACATAACCAAAAATTCTTAAATATGAGATATTCGGTTGTTGACCAACTATAAGTTGTAGTGGAAAATATATGTGATAAGTAGTTGATCTTATTCAAATCAATGATGCAGCATGTAAAATAGTATACCCTCAAACAAATACAGGCAACTTAGTTTTCATCAATAATGATTGAGCAATGAGCTGCTATCTTTTAATAAATGACTCTGCTAGGCCATTTTGAGTATGCACATGAGCAACGGGATGCTCAACATTAATTCTAATTGATATACAAAAGTCATCAAAGATTTTTGAAGTAAACTCAGCTGCATTATCTAATTCAATAGATTTTATAGGAAAATCTAAAAATTATGCTCATAATCGTATTATCAAAGCAAGCAATTTAGCAAATGCACTATTCTAAGTAGACAACAAAAAACATGGGACCATCTTATGGAAGCATCAATTAGGATCATAAAGTATCTAAATGGTCCATAAGGAGGATGAATTGGACCACATATGTCTCCTTGAATTTTTTGCAAGAATGTAGAAGATTCAATTGCTAACTTTATGAATGAAGATTTATGTATTAATTTTTCAAGTGAACATGTAGAACAATGATAATTACTGGTTAGAAGAATCTTTTGGTTCTTTAATGGATGTTCATTTGAGTTTTCAATAATTTTGTGCATCATTGTTGATCCAGGATGACCAAGACGTTCATGCCAGAGAATAAATTACTACTACAAAAAAGGGCTACGGCAGCGGTTCGTAACTGCTGCCATAGTTCAAAAAATCACTGTCATAGGCTATGACAGCGGTTATTTAACTACTGCTACTGCAGCCATCACCGTAGCTCTATAGCAACGATTGTTACAGCGGTTGTTTGAACTACTGCCATAGATAGCCTATTGCAGTAGTTTATAAATCGCTGCAATAGATCGATCTATAGCAGTGATTATGTAATTGCTGCCATAGATTATCTATAGCAGTAGTTACATAACCGCTACCATAGATAATCTATAGTAGTAATTTTTTAACCGCTGTCATAGGTCTAATACAGCGGTTGGCACCATTTGCACCATGGACCTATGACAGCGATTGGCATGGATATGACAGTAGTTATAAAATCGCTGTTGTAGATCTTGAATAATTAAAAAAATTAAATTTTTTATTTTTTTATATATTTTATCTGATAAATATAGATATATAATAAAAATATATAATAAACATAAAAATTATTCTTAAATGATAAAATTTTATTATCAAATAAAATTTATTATAATATTTTTTAAAAAAATAAAATACATCAAAAGTCTCCTAAATCTACATCATCATCGTCGTCACCGGGAGCCAGAGCTGGAGCTAGTGTTGGAGTCGGAGTCAGAGACGGAGCTGGAGTTGGAGTTGGAGCTAGAATGTGGGCCAACACATTCTCAAATCCCATGATTCCAAAACATGTGCTGAGATGGATGGAGTATGCTTCAACTGCTCGGATGCTGAACTGTACGTAACCCACCGAGGGATAGGGATGAAAGCTGGATGGCATTTCGGTGCCATCATGACTTACAGTGTTAATGAACATTAATCAATATAACATGTTGAACAATAATATTAGTATAGCATCAATAAATAGACTCTAATATTTATACCAGATAGGGGTCTCTTAATGGTTGGCATGGCACGACATGGCCTACCGACACGGCACAGTATGGCATGGCACGACATGGCACGGCACGGCCTACCAACGTGGCACACATTTTTCTTAAGCTTTCAAAGATAAGAAGAAAGAGAGCTCTTTGACCAAAACAAGAAAGATATAAAATAAAATTCAAATAAAAATCAATAATTAGACTCTAATAATTTATATCAGAATATTGAAGTCATCGTCTAGTGGCATCTACAATATAGACATCACCATTGCTCCTGACAAAAGTGTCTGGGACCTCGACAGTATCAGGTAAGTTTTATCCTAAAGGAGCGCTTTGCATGCATGGTTCAACATCATCATCAATTTCGGTATCATCAAAAATATGCCTAGGCACCATCCTCACAACAATACCCCATTGAGACTTCAAGGAATCACTAACGTAGAAGACTTGACTAGCTTGGGAGGCAAGTATATACAATTTTTCAGTGCGGAGATGGCATTGTGTGTTAACGAGAGTAAAACCACACTCACCAGTCTTCATCCCAGATTGTGATAAGATGTCAAATCAATCGTACTTCATCAATGTGATCCTTCCTTTAGAATAATAGTCTAAGATGACTATTTTCTCCACCACACCATAATAGTTCAAATCCTTCGTACGAGGCTGTGAATCCCTCGAGCTAGTATAACACCCAATGGTGGTGCTTAACATGATGCCACTATTTTATGTTGCCATATTTATGGATCTGCTGTGAATATTAAACCTATAGCCATTAATGACGAGCTGTTTATACTCACGTATGGTATGATTAGGGCTCATTGAAAGAGCATGCACTTCAGGGCTCGCATCACTGAGCGACAATCTCCATACCTAATTAAGAAGATGACAGCTAATTAGTAAACATGTTCCAATAAGTTGTACCAGGCAAGAATATATAATCACTTACATGATTTTTGAATCATTCAGAAAATTCGTTGCTATGCATTTTCTCTTTCTTCCACATACTTAGAGCATTATATTTTACTCTTATAACATCCTTGTATTTGCTGCATGTATAAAAAATAAATTTAGATAATATTAGATATTTTTTTTTAATTATTATGAAATAAATAATGCTGAGTGACTGACCTTATGTACATCTCAATGATATTACAGTTGAAGAGCACGTAGCGGTGTGTCTTATCCCTTTTCTCAATGCTCAAATTAGTGAGGCGGTATGAAGTGAAAAGTCCACCTGACTGTGGAATGGACTCAAATGCAGGCTCAATTGACTCATACTAATCATCATGATTCCTCATTGATAGATTACGACATGTCTCGAGCTTATTTAAGTACATGGTACAAAAATACATACACTCTTGATCCAAATAATCTTCTACTATAGATCCCTCCGGATGATTCATATTTCTTACATAAAATTTTAGAGTTTGAATATTTCTATTAGTAGGATACATCTATCGATAGAATATTGAACCTCCAAGTGCAACTTTCTCCGCAAGGTGCATGGTGAGATGTTTCATAACTGTAAAAAATGATGATAAAAATATCTTCTCTAGATCACATAATATAGTCACCGCCCTTGCCTTCATTTTCTTCACATCTTTCTTAAGCAACCTCTTTGCACAAATATCTCTGTAAAAGTAGCAAAGACGAATAACCACTATTCTAATATTTTTTGGCAACACGCGGCAAATAGCTATTGGAATCAATTCCTGCATCAGTACATGATAATCATGAGTCTTCAATCCTCCAAGTTTGACATCCTTACTATTCACACACTTTAATATGTTGCTTGAGTATCCATTTGGGATCTTTATATTCTCCAACACACGAAGAAATATTGACCGTTTGGAGGCGTTCATAACATAGCATGCATGAGGAAGCCTCCACTGTTCTCCCCCTGCCGGCTCTGGATAGAGTGATCTTCTAATACCCCATTCTTTCAAGTCAAGTCAAAAATTCAAGTCATCATTGGTTTTATCCTTGATATTCAAGATTGTTGCCAAAAAAAGCTCGCACACATTTTTTTCAATATGCATTATATCTAAGCAGTGGTGCAATAAATTTATCTTCCAATAAGGCCAGTCAAAGAAGATGTTCTTTTTCCTCCAATTAAAGTGTGTGTCATCTTTTTTTGATCGACACTTTCTTTTTTTATCACCAATCGGATCACCTTTCCCAAATTTAATATTGAGACCATCCAACTCTCTAAATACTTCACTTTCAGATATCTGCCCAGGCGCCTCACCTTCTTCAACAGTGCTATCGAAGGAGTGTGCATCCCTTCTTTATGGATGGTTTCGATGGAAAAAACGTTGATGCTCCATATAGCTAAAGCTCCTCTGATGTATCAACCTTCTAGATCGGATATTTTTTTTACAGACCGAGCATGCTAGATCACCTTTGGTGCTCCAACCCGATATTAGGGCATAGGTTGGAAAGTCATTTATTGTCCATAAAAGCACTGCACATATGGAGAATGACTCATTCAGCAAAGTATCAAAAGTTGGAACACCTTGAATGCTTCATAACTATTTCAGCTCGGCAATAAGAGCTACAAATAAACATCAATGTCATTACATATCTCCATCGATCTAAGGATGAATACTGTCATGAAAGCAAAGAATTTTTTCACATACATACATGTTGGGAGGTTGTAAATATGAATAAATACTGGCCATATACTATGGACAGTATTCATATGCTTGAATGGGTTGAAACCATCGCACGATAAGCCCAACCTCATATTACGTATCTCTTGTGCAAAGTCGGGATGTAATTTATTAAACTTCTGCCATGCCTCTCCATCGGCTGGATGCTTCAATGCATCATCTTTTGTTCGATTCTCTTCATGTCATCTCATGTCCTTCGATGTCTTTACCGACATAAACAACTTTTGTAGTCTCGAAATCAAAAAAAGTGTCACATCAACTTTTAAGATACATGAGTCGATGTGCCATTTTTATTCTATTTTTATCTTGATATACCACACCTCATGCACTCGTTGCGGTTGACATCTTCCTTCCAATAGAGCATGCAATTATTGGGACATACATGTATCTTGGAATAAGTAAAGTTCAGCTATTCAATAATCTTTGATACATCATAATTATTCTTCAAAATTCGTGCATCATCCAGAATAATGTCCTCCAAAAGCTCTAGTATTCAGTTCACTCCATTATTACTGAATCCGTTGGAGTATTTCACATGATACAATCGGATTAAAAACTCAAGCTTCGCCATCTTTTTACATCCAGGATACAACGAAATATTAGCATCCTCCATCAACTTGCGGACCTTCTCCACATCCTCACTATTTGTCATTCGACCAATCATCGGATCAGACATGGACGTAGATGCACCATCATTGTGGCCAACAAATAAAAAAATATCACAAACCATTTATTCCACTCCCCCTTCAGGTTGATCACCTCCTTGCAGCCTGCCCTCATCATGTTGGTCCCAATAAATTTTATAACCGACTTTAAAGCCATAAATAGTGAGGTGATCATTGACATCTTGATGAGGTAGCCACGGTCCATCCATACACTTTTTACAAGGATATTAGATCTATCCATGATCCCCAAATTTTTTTATAGCATAATCAAGAAATTTTTGAAGTCCAGCCTCATATTCTGACGAGAGCCTACTAAACTTCATCCACCCCTTATCCATTTTAAAAATGATGATACTGTAAGTAAATCATGCGTGAAACTCAGATTAAATATCATTTTCAGATATGCAATAAATGCATCCTATCACCAACTAATAGGTAAATATAGGTTCTATCATTTTTAGAAATCACATTAATTCTATAGGTTCATTATAGTAATCAAATGATATGTAATAAAGATCGAATGAAATTTTGATAGCATTTCTTCTAGTTCTTCTGTGTAGGGAGAACACAAGAAAATACTGTTCAAAATTTTATTCGAAATCCTTAGCATACCATTTGATTACTGTAATTACTTATAGAATTATCTATAATTTTCAAACTATCCATATCGAACAATCAATTGATCATTGTACATAATTTTTTAATCCATATAATTATAAATAATTATACGGATGTCGGAGATTATGTACACTAATCAATTGATGGGTCTATCATTATGCAATACAATAAACAAAAGCAATAAGATATAAATATCCAGATAATATTATGTAATAAATTCTACAACATGAATTATATTCATAAATAATTAAGGATGAGTAACAATCATAGATCCGATCTCTTGCGTGAATCTTAGTGTTAATCCAAAAATCTTAAAGAATTCATAAATAATTAGGGTCTAGGTCTGATACTTCAAGTACAAACCCATCGGATATTCGGGTTTGGATCCAGTATCAGTAATTAAAATTAGATCCGGATCTGAATATCCAAATTTCAATTCGAATCCAACCCATTGATAGATCTAGTCCACAACCGTCGATATGGCATAGTCCATGGCTACCACTACGATACGGTCCAAAAACTACGATATGCAGATAATTATAATATTTATAATAAATATTTATAAAATTTATTATAAATATTCTATAAATTATTATAAATATATATGATTAATAAATAATACTATAAAATTAAAAAAAAAATTATACCTATGGCTATAAAGAGCGGATCGCATCGAAAGCTTTGAGGATCGTCGACGACGATGCTAGAGGAGAACGATGGCACTAGAGGTAACCTGCGAAACAAAAGCAAGATAGTGAGATAGAGAAGAGAGAGAAAGAAAAAAGAGAGAGAGCAAGGGCGGTCGGGGATGGGGGGCACAGTGACGAGGAGGCCTGGGAGGCACGGTGAGGAGGGTCGACGACCGAGAGGAAGAGTGTTAGGGGTGGAGGAGAGGGGCCGGGATGGGGGGGGGGGGGAGGGGCAATCGAGGATGGGAGAAGAAGGGCGGCCGGGGAGGGTGGGGTGGCAGGCCGGGTGGGGGTTGGCGGGGAGGCCGGCTGGAGATGGGGGGCTGGGGGTGGCAGGGTGGCGGAGAGGGTGGTCGGGGATGGGGGAAAGGAGGGGCGGCCGGGTGGAGGGTGGGGAGTGGGGGCCCGAGTGGGGGGTGTGGGGAGGAGTGGCCGGGGATGGGGGAAGGAGGGGCGGCTGGTGGGGAGGTTGGGTAGAGAGTGGCGGGGAGGAGTAGTCGGGGATGGGGGGAAGGAGGGACGGCTGGGGGGAGGGTGGGGGGGGGGCTGGGTGGGGGGTGGCGGAAGGGCAGTCGGTGATGAGGGCCGGAGGGGGAGGGGGAAGGAGGGGCGGCGCCGGCCAAGGGGGAAGGAGGGGCGACGCTGGCCAGGGAAGCCTTACCGATGATGGAGATAAGGGGGAGAGACAGAGAGAGATCGTGCACGCACTGAAGAAAAGTAGGAAAAATTTAAAGATTTTTAACCTAACCTATGGTAGCGATTATCCAAAATCGCTGTCATAGATCTACGGTAGTGATTCTATAATCACTGCTGTAGATCTATAGCAGCAGTTTTTGATAACCGCTGTCATAGGTTGAAAATAAAATTTTTTTTATTTTTTTTAAATATTATATAATTTTAAAATTTAATATCCATCTTTATCATTCATTATCTAAATAATTATCATTAGAGTGTCATTGCAAAAGGTTGCCTTGATCCAATGGCTCTAGCTTCATCGATCAAAAAAATTTGATTTCGACGATTACGAATGACGATGCGATGATCTAATAGATGAAGACCTTCGATTGATCCAAAAACCTGCAACGTTGATCTTGATGATGTTTATAGCATACGATCAAAATTTTACATCAATTAGATATCGTTATCATGGTCAATTTAGTATGAAATGATTTCGATCGTTAAATTAGAAATAAGCGATCAAAGGATTAAATGGTGTCCGATTATGAGATAATTTTTTAGTTAAATGATCTTTATTATAATTTTAAATATTTTATATGGTGATGATAGTAAAATTCAAATCATTTTCGTATAAACTATTCATGTCAAGCAGATATTGCAAAAGCACAAGCATAACAACCAGTGAAGTTTCAGAATGATTATCAAGAGACGTATAGTTTTAGATCATTTTTTATCTCACGAGTTGAATTTTATAAGCACCATCATAAAAAATAATTAAAATAGTAGCCAATATCATTTATAAAAAAAATTATCTCATAATCGAACACCATTTGGTCCTTTGATGACTCGTTTATCATTTAACGGTCGAAACTAATCTATACTAAATTGACCAAGATAACGATATCCGATTGAAGTAAAACTTTGATAGTATACTATAAACATCACCAAGATCATCGTTGTAGGTTTTTGGATCTATCGAAGGTCTCCATCTATCAGATCATCGCATCATCGTTCATGATCGTCGAAATCAAATTTTTCTGATCGATAAAGCTAGGGCCATCGGATCGAGACAATCTTTTGCGACGACACTCTAATAATAATTATTTAGATAATGATTGGTAAAGATGTGTATTAAATTTTAAAATTATATATATATAATATATATATATATATATATGGTAGTGGTTACAATTAACCGCTGTCATAAATAAGCTTATAGCAGTGGTTCCTACTGACCACTGCTATAGGTCCAACTTATGACAGCGATTTCACTAACCATAACTATAGGTCTGACCTATAGCAGCGGTTACAATGAACTGTTGTTATGGGTCGACTTATGGCAGCGATTTTTTGTAACTGCTGCGATAGGTCCGACCTATGGCAGCGATTTTCGTTAACCGCTGCCATAGGTCCGACCTATAGAAGCGATTAACGAAAATTATTGCTGTAGAATCTATGACAGCAATTTCAAAAACTACTGCCATAGATCATTTTTGTAATAGTGAACATTTTTTTGTTAGTAAACTTCTAATTCAATACTATATTTGTCTCAATTACACGAATCATTGTATCGTACAATCCAAATGAAAGAACAGAAAGTTTTTCTAACTCAAGTTTTCTATTTGAATCATAAGAAATGATGCACAAAAATTCTTTATCATATTCACTTTTTATCTCAATATGATATCCATTCTGGTGGATATCCTTAAAGCTCAGTAAATTTCTTCTAGACTGTACTGAATAAAGGGCTTTCCTGATTTCTAATTTTATACCACCTGATAGTATAATGGTTGCTCTTCCGGTGCCTTCAATTATATTAGAAGTACCAAAAATTGTACTTATATTTTTATTTGTAAAGGTTAATTGTGAAAAATATTTTTGATCTTGAAGTATGGTGTGGGTTGTAGCACTATCAGCTATGCAAAATTCTTTCGCATTCATATTTGAGTTTAATCTAGAAAATGTATAAGATTTTGATTTTATAAAATATTTTATTTATTAATTTCAAAATATAAGTACATAGACAAGACACTTTATTGAAGTAAAAAAAATATAATAAAAAATTATTCTTTAACTATTTCTCCATCAATGATCATGTGGTCAATTTTTTCTTTAGGGTGGGCAAAAAAATCAGAGACATCAAAAGGGGGTACATTTGGATTGCCATCATCATCATTAAATAAATCTGCAAAGTTTGTCTCAGGTTTCCTTTTCTTCTCTTTTATGGAAGCTTAATATAGATTTACCAGATGCTTTGGTGTACAATAGGTACATGACCAGTGATCCTTCATTCTACATTTATAGCAAATATTCTCCCTAGGCTATATCTTTTTCTCTTGATCAAAGTTTGTACCCATTTTTGAATTCTGCCACTTCAAGTGGCTTGCCCTAGTATTCTTGAAACCACCACGGCCCCGGCCACGATCTCATTCATACCCATGCTCATTAGTAGGATGACACAGCATTCACTTCAAAAAATGGTGTAGAGTCGGTCGGATGAGACTCATGATTCTTTAATAATAATTCATTATTCTGCTCAGCTATCAGAATGCATGAAATCAGTTTAGAATACCTTTTAAATCTGCATTCTCGATACTGCTGCTGCAGGAGTACGTTTGGGACATGAAAAGTAGAAAATGTCTTTTCTAATATATCATCATCTATTATATTCTTTTTACATAGTTTTAACTGTGAGCTGATCCAGAACAAAGCAGAATTATATTCAGACACGATTTTAAAATCTTGCAACCTCAGATGCATCCAATCATACCGTGCCTTTGGAAGAATGACCATCTTCTGATGGTCGTATCTTTCTTTTAGATTATTTCACAATATTAGTGGATCTTTTACGGTAAGGTATTCAACCTTTAAATCTTCATCAATACGATGTTGAAGAAAAATTAAAGATTTCGCGTGATCCTGTAGGGATGCGGTATTTTCTTTTTGAATCGTAGTTCCAAGATTCATAGTATTAAGATACATCTCAACATCCAGAATCTAAAATAAATAATTCTTTCCTATAATATCAAGAGCAGTAAATTACAAATTTGCCAAATTCGATATATTTAAACTGAAAAATATAAAGTAAATAAATATCAATAACTATGTCTCTTATAAATCTATTCTACAACCGAATAGCCTGTGAAGGCTTCTAAAAATAATCCTTAAAATTTTCTTAATAGAGGCTGAGGAGAGGGATTAGCTAAATAGATTGTGAGAATTGAATATTTTCAAAAGAATACAATTAAAACTTAAAATATTTCTTCAAGAATAAACTAAAGTGGATTCAAACTTGGGACCTCCTTCTCCTTGGAGACGCCTTGCACTACTAGATTGAAAAGCTTTTCATGCTGATAACGTGTTATATAATAATATAATATATAATGAAAAGATCAGAGAGACACAATGAGAGAACGAGAGAGAGAAAGAAAAAAATTTTTCACAAGATAATCATGCATTCTCATTCTATTTTCAAGCCCTTTTATAAGCTTTTCAATCCAAATTACAAAGAAAACAATACCTCTCATTCATTTACAAAAGAAAATAATATATTTCAATCATTATAAAAAAAATAATATTTTTCATTCCATAATTTTTAGGGAGTCATCCATATGGCCTTCAATTGCCATTTATAACCTAATCTTTTGAGGTATCTGGTTCCAAGGTTACATTAAAAACAATCAAATGCGTGATAGGCAAATAGCTGGTCTGTTGGAGATTACCTGCTAGCTTGGCAGGGATGGTTGCCAATGACCATTCTTAGATCAAGCACAAGCACGAACACGCATCATTTATTATATGATGGATAGCCACATGTGGATGGACGTAGCATAATCAATATGGTACATCATATGCATAGTGAAGAATCCATGTGCCCTCAGATCACTACAATTGGCAACATTTATGCAACTATGCATGATTACATATGAATACATACATATGTACTGTGACATGCATGCGCGCGTGCCTGGATAGAATAGCAAACTACACTCTCAAGCAAGCAAAGATATTAAAATAGGTGAACGTATAAAGCCCTTGAGTGAAATATTTCCTCGATTAAAGAACCAAGAGGTATGGATTCACATAAAAAAATAATATGATGTCGAGAGATTCTGAACAATCGAAAGTTTTAACTGGAGTTGCAACTTTAACTTAGAGATGCAATGTTTAACCCATTTATCTTGATTTAACCTTAGATTCTCTATTTAATAAAATAGTCAAATTTAGATTTAAACTTTTGATCTATTTTATAAATAAATTTGATTGGGGCTGATAGATTTTTGATCTGTCCTATATCCGACCCATGATCTATATCTGGTCCGACTGACCCAACCGCCCCTAGTCTAAATCGCTTACATGGAGAAAATGGAAACACGCTAACCCCGTTGATGCATGTCGGCGTGCAATCAGGTAATGGCCTGACCATGATGTGTGGCCAATATGTGGGCTTCCTTTTATGTTATGGGCCAGTGGGGTTGATCGCTGGGCTCTGCCCTCTCAGGTGTGGCCGAAAGAAAATTCTTTGTGCATCACAACGGGTGAGTGCAGCCTGTGCACACCGCTCATAATAATTATTTCACATGCAGGATTAGAATTTTTTTGTTTTTTTTGAAACACCGCATTCCAGCCTCATGCATGAGCTCATCGTGGATGGTGTGCACAAGATACTTCTGGGGCCGAAACGATACGGTAGATCGTGGGCTTAGAATGTAATAGGTTAGTTCCACCCATTGTGATATAAAAAGGAAAGAAAAATTTTTATTGTACCATCAATGATGTAGAATGAACTATATATCCGAATCAGCTTGACTGCATATCCGAGCCGATTCGGCTATATACTATCCGCTCGATCACTCTCCCTCTCTCTCTATCTCTCTCGTCGGCAACACCGGCAAGGCCGAACCCCTCCCTCCTAGCTTTTTCATCTCTCAATCTTTCTCTCTCCCTCTCTCGATCTTCCTCGCTGGCGAGGATGGACCCCATCTCTCCCTCTCTCACTCTCTCGATCTCCTTCGCCGGCAAGGCCGAACCCCATTTCTTCCAGTGATACCGGCAAGGCCGGACCCCCTTTCTCCCTCTCTCGCTCTCTCGATATCCCACTCTCCCTCTCTCGATCTCCTTCACCGGTGAGGCTGGACCCTCTCCCTTCCAATGATGGCGGCAAGGCCGGACCCCCTCCCTCCCAATGATGGCGGCGAGGTCGGATCCCTCCCTTCCTCTCTCCTTCTCTCGATCTCCCTCGCCGGCGACGGCGGCGAGGCCGGACCCCTCCCTCCCTCCCTCGGTCTCCCTTCCCACAGCCGGCGAGCGACCGACCCTCCCTCTCTTAATCTATCGGTCTCCTTCTCAGTCTCTCCATTTCTTAGTTTCGGATCTCGAAATCGGATCCGACCTTCCGAGATCTATTAGGGTCCGGATATGGTACTTCAAGTACAGATCCATCAGATATTCGGATTCAGATTCGGTACCAGTAATTAAAATTGGATCTGAATCTAAATATCTAGATTCTGATCCGAACTCAATCCGTTGACAGATCTAGTCCATAGCCATTGACATGATACAGCCCAAGGCTACCACCACGGCACGATCCAAAAACTACGGTATGTAGATAATTATAATATTTTTAATAAATATTTATAATATTTATTATAAATATTTTTAAAATTATTATAAATATACATAATTAATAAATAATACTATATAATTTTAAAAAAATTATCTCTGTGGCTATAGAGAACAGATCGCATCGAAAGCTCCAAAAGTCACTGGTGATGATGCTAGAGAAGGACGATGGCACTAGAGGTAACCTGCGAAACAAAAGTAAGATTGTGAGATAGAGAAGAGAGAGAAAGAGGGAGGGGCGGTCGGCGATGGGGGGCGGAGGGGGAGGGGGAAGGAGGGGCAGTGCCAACCGAGGGGGAAGAAGGGGTGGCACCGACTGGGGGGAAGAAGTCTTACCGACAACGGAGAGGAGGGGGAGAGACAGAGAGAGATTGAGCGCGCATGAAAAAAAAGCAGAAAAAATTTAAAAATTTTTAACCTAACCTACGGCAACAATTATCGAACCGTTGCCATAAACCTACAGCAGTGGTTACCCAAAATCGCTGCTATAGATCTACGTCAGTTGTTTTATAACTGCTGTTGTAGATCTATAGCAGCGATTTTTGATAACCGCTACCATAGGTTGAAAATAAATTTTTTTATTTTTTTTAAATATTATATAATTTTAAAATTTAATGCTCGTCTTCACCGTTCATTATCTAAATAATTATCATTAGAGTGTCGCCGCAAAAGATCGCCTCGATCCGATGGCCCTAGCTTCATTGACCAAAAAAATTTGATTTCGATGATGATGAACAACGATGCAATGATTTGATAGATGAAGATCTTTGATGGATCCAAAAATCTGTAATGATGATTTTGATGATATTTATAGCATACTATTAAAGTTTTACTTCAATCGGATATCATTATCATGATTAATTTAGTATGGAATGATTTCGACCATTAAATTAGAAATAAGCGATCAAAAGGTTAAACGGCCTTCGATTAGGAGATAATTTTTTAGTTAAATAATCTTTATTATAATTTTAAATATTTTATATGATGATGATAGTAAAATTAAAATTATTTTTATATAAATTATTCATGTTAAGCAGATATTGCAAAAGCACGAGTATAACAATCAGTGAAGTTTCAGAATGGTTATTAGGAGATATATAGTTTTAGATCGTTCTTCATCTTACGAGTTAAATTTTATAATTACCATCATAAAAAATAATTAAAGTAGTAACCAAGATCATTTATAAAAAAAATTATCTCATAATCGGACACCGTTTGGTCTTTTGATCACTCGTTTATCATTTAACGGTCGAAACTAACCTATCCTAAATTGACCAAGATAATGATATTCGATTGAAGTAAAACTTTGATAGTATGTTACAAACATCATTGAGATTATTGTTGTAGATTTTTAGATCAATCGAAGATTTTTATTTATCAGATCATCACATCATCATTCGTGATCGTCGAAATCAAATTTTTCTGATCAACGAAGCTAGGGCCATCGGATCGAGGCGACCTTTTGTGATGACACTCTAATGATAATTATTTAGATAATGAACCACTGCCATAAATATATATATATTTAAATATATATATATATATTTAAATATATAATATTTAAATATATGGTAGTGGTTACAATTAACTGCTGCCATAAATAAGCTTATAGCAGCGGTTCCTATTAACCACTGCTATAGGTCTGATTTATGGTAGCGGTTTCACTAACTACTGCTATAGGTCTGATCTATGACAGTAATTTTTTATAACCACTGCTATAGGTCCGACCTACAGTAGCAATTTTCATTAATCGCTGCTATATGTCGGACCTATGGCAGCGGCCAAGAACGTTTTATGAAACTCTTTGACCCTCGAATTTGGAGTATCCTACTTTCACGTGATTCACAGGATTCAACAAGCAATCGATATTTCACGATCAAAGGTGTAGTACTGCTTGTAGTAGCGGTCCTTATATCTCGTATTAACAATCGAAAGATGGTCGAAAGAAAAAATCTCTATTTGATGGGGCTTCTTCCTATACCTATTCTTCCTATACCTATGAATTCCATTGGACCCAGAAATGAGACATTGGAAGAATCTTTTTGGTCTTCCAATATCAATAGGTTGATTGTTTCGCTCCTGTATCTTCCAAAAGGGAAAAAGATTTCTGAGAGTTGTTTCATGGATCCGCAAGAGAGTACTTGGGTTCTCCCAATAAATAAAAAGTGTATCATGCCTGAATCTAACCGGAGTTCGCGGTGGTGGAGGAACCGGATCGGAAAAAAGAGGGATTCTAGTTGTAAGATATCTAATGAAACCGTAGCTGGAATTGAGATCTCATTCAAAGAGAAAGATAGCAAATATCTGGAGTTTCTTTTTTTATCCTATACGGATGATCCGATCCGCAAGGACCATGATTGGGAATTGTTTGATCGTCTTTCTCCGAGGAAGAAGCGAAACATAATCAACTTGAATTCGGGACAGCTATTCGAAATCTTAGGGAAAGACTTGATTTGTTATCTCATGTCTGCTTTTCGTGAAAAAAGACTAATTGAAGGGGAGGTTTTCTTCAAACAACAAGGAGCTGAGGCAACTAGGTCCGATCTATAGCAGTGGTTAACGAAAATTGCTGCCATAGGATCTATGACAGCGATTTCAATACTATAGTAACTGCTGCCATAGATCATTTTTGTAGTAGTAAATATTTCTTTGTTAGTGAACTTCTGGTTCAATACTATATTTGTCTCAATTGCATGAATTAGTACAATCCAGATGAAAGAAAAGAAAGTTTTTCTAACTCAAGTTTTCTGTTTGAATCATAAGAAATGATGCACAAAAATTTTTTACCATGTTCACTTTTTGTCTCAATATGATATCCATTTTGGTGGATATCTTTAAAGCTCAGTAAATTTCTTCTAGATTGTACTGAATAAAGGGCTTTTTTGATTTCTAATTTTATACCATCTGAAAGTATAATGGTTGCTCTTCCGGAGCCATCAATTATATTAGAAGTATCAAAAATTATACTTATATTTTTATTTATAAAGGTTAATTGTAAAAAATATTTTTGATCCTAAAATATGATGCGGGTTGTAGCACTATCAGCTGTGCAAAATTCTTTCATGTTGATATTCGAGTTTAATGTAGAAAATGAATAAGATTTTGATTTTATATAATAGTTCATTTATTAATTTCAAAACATAAGTACATAGATAAGATACTTTATTAAAGTAAAAAAATATAATAGAAATTATTCTTCAATTATTTCTCCATCTGATCATATGGTCAATTTTTCATTTAGGATGGACAAAAAAGTCGAAGACATCAAAAGAGGGTACATTTGGATTGTCATCATCATCATTAAACAAATCTGCAAAATTTATCTCAGGCTTCTTTTTCTTCTCTTTCATGGAAGCTTGATATAAATATGCCCGATGCTTTGGCGTATGACAGGTACGTGACTAGTGACCATTCATTCCACATCTATAGCAAACATTCTCTCTAGGCTGTATCTTTTTCTCTTGATCAGCTTGTACCAGTTTTTGAATTCTGCCACTTCAAATGGCTTGCCCCAATATTCTTAAAACCACCACGACCACGGCCACAACCACGTCCATGCCCACGGCCCCGGCCACGACCTCATTTATACCTATGCTCATTATTTTGGGATGGCATAGCATTCACTTCAGGGAATGGTGTAGAGCCAATCGGACGAGACTCATGATTTTTTAATAATAATTCATTATTCTGCTCAACTATCAAAAGGCATGAAATCAATTCAAAATATCTTTTAAATCTATATTCTCGATACTGCTACTGTAGGAGCACGTTTGAGGCATGAAAGATAGAGAATGTCTTTTATAATATATCCTCATCTGTTATATTCTCTCCATATAGTTTTAACTGTGAGCTGATCCAAAACAAAGCAAAATTATATTAGATACGATTTTAAAATCTTGCAACCTCAGATGCATCCAATTATACTGTGCCTTTGGAAGAATGATCGTCTTCTGATGGTTATATCTTTTTTTTAGATTATTTCACAATATTAGTAGATCTTTCACAGTAAGGTATTCAATCTTTAAACTTTCATCAATATGATGCCGAAGAAAAATTAAAGATTTCACACGATCCTGTAGGAATATGGTATTCCTTCTTGAATCATGGTTCCAAGATTCATAGCATTAAGATGCATCTCAGCATCTAGAATCCAAGATAGATAATTCTTGCCTGTAATACCAAGAGCAGTAAATTACAGATTTGTCGAATTCGATATATTTAAACTGAAAATTATAAAGTAAATAAATATCAATAACTGTCTCTTATAAATCTATTCTACAACCAAATAGTCTGTGAAGGCTTCTGAAAATAATCCTCAAGATTTTCTTAATAGAGGTTGAGGAGAGGGATTAGTCTAACAGACTGTGAGAATTGAATATTTTCAAAAAAATATAATTAAAACTTAAAAAATACATTCAAGAATAAATCAAAGTGGATTCAAACTTGGGACCTCCTCCTTAGAGATGCCTTGCACTACTAGATTGAAAAGCTTTTCGTGCTGATAACATGTTATATAACAATATAATATATAATGAAAAGATCAAAGAGATACAATGAGAGAACGAGAGAGAGAAGAAATTCTTTCATAAGATAATCATGCATTCTCATTCTATTTTTAAGCCCTTTTATAAGCTTTTTAATCCAAATTACAAAGAAAATAATACCTCTCATTTATTTACAAAAAAAATAATATATCTCAATTATTTATAAAAAAATAATATTTCTCAAAAGTCATCTATATGGACTTCAATTGCCTTTTATAACCTAATCTTTTGAGGTATCTGGTTCCAAGGTCACATTAAAAACAATCAAATGCGTGATAGGCAGATAGCTGGTCTATTGGAGATTAAGTGCTAGCTTGACAGGGATGGTTGCTAATGATCATTCTTAGTTCAAGCACGAACGCACATCATGTGCATCATTTATCATACGATGGATAGCCGCATGTGGATGCACATAGCATGATCAATATGGTACATCATATGCATAGTGAAGAATTCTTGTGCTCTCAGATCACTACAATTGGCAACATTTATGCAACTATGCATGATTACATATGAATACATACATATATACTGTGACATGCATGCGTACGTGCATGTGCGCGTGCCTGGATAGAATAGCAAACTACACTCTCAAGCAAGCAAAGATATTAAAATAGGTTAACGTATAAAGCCCTTGAGTGAAATATTTCCTCGATAAAAGAATCAAGAGGTATGGATTCACATAAAAAAATAATATGATGTCGAGAGATTCTGAACAATCGAAAGTTTTAACTGGAGTTGCAACTTTAACTTAGAGATGCAATGTTTAACCCATTTATCTTGATTTAACCAGTTGCAGGTTTAATTGGATTCTCTATTTAATAAAATAGTTAAATTTAGATATAAACTTTTGATCTATCTAATAAATAAATTTGATTGGGGCTGATAGATTTTTTATCTGTCCTATATCCGACCCATGATCTATATCTGGTCCGACTGACACACCCCTAGTCTAAATCACTTACATGGAGAGAATGGAAACACGCTAACCCCGTTGATGCATGTCAGCGTGCAATCAGGTAATGGCCTGACCATGATGTGTGGCCCAATATGTGGGCTTCCTTTTTATGTTCTATGGGCCAGTGGGGTTGATCGCTGGGCTCTAACGTCGCTAGGTAGCTCGCTATGTGTTTAAAAAAAAAAAAAAATTTCTAATCCTACATGTGAAATAATTATTATGAGCGGTGTGCACGGGCTGCACTCACCTGTGATGCACAAAGAATTTAACAGGTTAGTTCCACCCATTATCATATTAAAAAAAAAAAAAAAAAAATTATTGTACCATCCATGGTGTAGAATGATCTATACTGCAGCACGCATGAAAGTAAAAAAAATTTTTTTTCTTCCAACCTATAAAATATTTTTCAAAAAAAAAAAAAAAGTAATTTACAAACATTATGGACAGAACACATGCGGAAATCAATTAACAAATACATCCCATCAGTGAGACAATCTATCATCAAAGTTTTTGATAAACTCGGATATTACTCAGCAAAACTTTGTCGTATACTCTATTTTAGCAAGTTTGCTACAAACCTATTTATATCACATGGAGCCAAAGCATAGCATCTAAAAGAAATTCTTTTTCTTTCGCCCCATAAAGTGTTTCTCAAAAAAAAAAAAAAAAAAGAAAGTAGGTAATTTGCAAATATTGTGGACAGAACACATAGAAATCAATTAACAAACACATCTTACCAGTGAGACAATCTATTATCAAAGCCTTTGATAAACTCAAGATAAACTCGAATATTACTCAGCAAAACTTAGTCGTATGCTCTATTTTAGCAAGTTTGCTACAAACCTATTTATATTGCATGTTGGTGTAGAATTTGGTTGACATCGGATCGAACTGAAGTCGAGGAAGTCGAGGTCGCCGTCGGTGATATGCAAAATAAAGTTTCATTCGAAATCAATGGTGGTGGCTCCGGTAGAACCCTCCGATAGTTAAGTTAGCTCTTTTGGCCAACAGAAATGGAGTGCTCAGAGAGGAGTTCGATAGAATTGCAGAAAGGAGAAGAAAGCTTAGAGAAAATATATCTGAAGGATCCCTTTTTATAGACGGAGCTTATTATAACTGTTCTGATAAATGACCATCGTAACCATCCTAATAAATGACAATCATGATTGTTCTGATAAATGCTAATCATAATTATCCTGATAAATGATAATCGTATCCGTTCAGTAGTGAAATCATCCGTAAGAATCTGTTTGAAGGAACAGTCCGAAAGAAGTTCGGCTTCCATAGAAGTTCGACTGCTGGAGGAATCTAGGAGTTCAGCTCCCGAAGAAGTCCGACTGCTGGAGGAGTTCGACTCTCATAGAAGCTCAACTGCTGGAGGAGTTCGGCTTTCGTAGAAGCTCGACTGCTGGAGGAGTCCGAAAGAAGTTCGACTTCCATAAAAGCCCGGCTACTGGAGGAATCTGGAAGGAGTTCGGCTCCCGTAGAAGTTCAACTGCTAGAGAAGTCCGGAAGGAGTTTGGCTTCTGTAAAAGCCCGACTGTTAGAGAAATCTGGAAGAAGTTTGGCTCCCGTAGAAGCTCAGCTGTTGGAGGAGTCCGGAAAGAGTTCGGCTTCCATAGAAGCTCAATTCTGAAGAAATCCAGAAGAAGTTCGGCCACTGAGAAGTTCGGTCGGCTGAAGAGATTTGGCTGGGGCTTGGCCGCTGAGAAGTTCAGTTGGATTTAGCTGCTGGGGTAGTTTGGCCACTGAATGAGTCTGGCTGCTAGAGAGAGAATTTCCAATTGAAGCTCTTCCATGATTACCAACTACATTAGGCTAAGCATCGGACTGAACTTCGGTGGGAGTGGGGTTTATCCCCAATAATAGTTTCTCCACACCCGAGTTCGAAACTCGAAGAAAGGGAGTACGAAAAGGATGACTGTTGAAGTCCTCTTCAGGGCTCTGCACCTTATCTCCAGTCGAGGTTGAAGGTATAGTTGAAGCTTGGGAGAGATCTTATCTCCAATCGAGGTTGAAGTTGTAGTTGAAGCTCGGGAGAGATCTTATCTTCCATTGTTGTTGAGCACAATAGAGCCATCTTCGGAGCCTTTCCTCTCATTCCGTCTAAAATGACCGAGGCCTTCGACTTTGCTCACATTAGGATAAGGTTCTTCTCCTATTCCTAATAGGCTGTGGGGGCACATAAGGATCGTTGTTAGAGTCTCTCCTCCCATCTCGTCTAAAATGGATGAGGTCTTCGACTTTACTTATGTTAGGACGAGATCCTCCTCCTGTTCCTAATGGGCTATGGGGACACATAAGGATCGTTATTAGGGCCTCTATACCTGTTGAGATTGAAGCTCGGAGAAAATCTTGTCTCCAACTGAGGTTGACATTGAAGTGAAAGCTCGAAAGAGATCTTATCTCTAGCTGAGGTTGACTCTAACGCTCGAGAGAGATCCTATCTCTAGTCGAGGTTGACTCGGACGCTTGGAAGAGATCTTATCTCTAGTCGAGGTTGAAGGACTTCGACTTGCTCATGTTAGGACGAGGTTCTCCTCCTGTTCCTAACACGGCCACTATTGATTGCTTCTTCTCTATCGTTACAAAGCTTTTGCAATAAAAAATAATAATATTGAAAAGAAGAAATTTTATTGAAGGAAAATTACTGGCAGTACGTTCCTGAATTCTTTATGTTTCAGGGTCGTAAGAGCGTTGTTCCTTCGAGTTCCTTCAGGTGATAAGTTTCGAGCCGGATGACCTCCTCTATTTCATGCTGGCTTTTTCAATTTGTAGCAAGCTTCTCTTGGCTTTGAGGTTGAGAGATGATGGCTCATCGAGATACCGAGCCCCCCAAGAGGCAGCGTTGATGACGTCGGAAGGTGGCCGACCTTCTTGTTGTTCCCCCGTCATGGATGGTTCTGGCTACAGCAGCGCCCTTGGCCGATCTTCTCCTGCTTCAGACTGGTATCGGAGGAATTGACCCAATCGGCCCCTCCTGATGAGCTCCTCGATTTTGTCTCGGAGCTAAATACATTTCTCAGTATCATGGCCGTGGTCATGATGGTAGAGGCAGTGTTTGCTTCGATCGTGCTTGTTTGGGAGAGATCGTAATTCTTCTGGTCTTGGTAGCTGACTCTTAATTTTCATCAGAACTTGAGTTTTAGGAGCATTAAAGGAGGGCATAGTTGTGGAATCTTTCGGGGGGAGAACTTCTTCATGCCCTTCTGTCGGAGCTTCTTTGATGACGAGCTCGAGGAGGAGTTCGATCTCGCTTGCGCTCGGGGCGAGTCTTTGAGCGCGGTCGAACTTCATTCGACTCTCCTTCAGCAGTGGGTCTATTAGACTCGTCCACCCACCGTTCTCTTGCGGCTTCTTCGTCCTTCAACTTGAAGGCTTCTTCTGCACGGACATATCCCTCATCCCGAGCTAGCAGAGCCGCAAAGTCCCTAGGGTACTTCTTCTCTAAGGAGAACAGCAAATCATTCTTCTGAAGGCTGTCCTTGAGTATGGCCATTGCAACAGACTGATTCAGATCCCAAATCTCCAATGCCGCAACGTTAAATCGGATGACATAAGCCTAGATGAATTCTCCCTCCTTCTGCTTGACATTCATCAGAGGATCTGAACCTCGGTGCGGACATCGGCTGCTGACGAAATGAGCCATGAACCGATAGCTCATCTGGTTAAAAGAGAAGATCGTACTTGGCTTCAACATCGAGTACTAATTTCTTACTGCTTCCTTTAAGATAGATGGAAAAGCTCGGCATAAGATGGCATCTAGCGCACCATGGAGCAGCATCATGGTCCGGAAGGCCTCAAGGTGGTCGATTGGATCAGAAGTTCTATCATAGCTTTCAAGTTGGAAAAGCTTGAAGTTCGACGGAGCAGGCTCTTGCATAATTCAGAGAGAGAAAGGGGGATCGATGCAGACGTCGTCATGGAGAGTCGGAGCGACGTGGCGGAGTTTTTCAATCCGTTGGTTCATTTTCTGGAGCCTTTAATTCAAGAGATCTTCACGATCATTGATCTCCAAAGTTTTCTGATGAGACGGAAACAAAGCTTTTTCCGAAGTTAAATCATGGTCTGAGCAATGGCTCTCCACCTTCTATTTTTTCTTATCGGAGGTCATCGGTCGGCTAGCCGAAATCGGCCATACCCCAACCGGATCATGGGGCTCTGAAAGAGCCTGCTCTAGTTGAATTGGCATTGGAGCCTACCGATGTATGGCCTGTATCACCTCCGTGAGATCACGAACCTGCTGGACCAATAGGTTGAATTGCTCCACATCCACTATGATCGGAGGTGGAGCTTGAGTTACCAAAGCTAGAGCAAAAATTGATGTATCTAGATGGGATCTGATTGCAGAGGCCGTTGATCGCCGGATCGAAGCTTTTCTGTGAGGCATTTTTTTCTGGGAAAAACTCCAGATCGCTGCTGAGCACTCCTTTAAGATCAAGGGAATCTCAAGAACGGAGGATCCTTCCTCTAGCACCAATTTTGTTGATACAGAATCTGGTTGACGTCGAATCGAATTGGAGTTGAGGAAGACGAGGTCGCCGTTGGTGACCTACAAAATAAAATTCCGTCCGGAGTCGGTGGTGGTGGCTCCGATAGGATCCTCCGATGGTCAAGTTAGCTCTTTTAGCCAACAGAAATGGAGTGCTCAGAGAGAAGTTCGGCAGAGTTTTGGGAAGGAGAAGAAAGCTTAGAGAAAACATATCTAGAGGGTCCCTTTTTTATAGATGAAGCTTATTGTAACTGTCCTGATAAATGACCGTCGTAACCATCTTAATAAATGACAATCGTGATTGTCCTGATAAATGCTAATCATAATTGTCCTGATAAATGATAATCGTATCCGTTCAGTAGTGGGATCGTCCGTAAGAATTCGTTTGAAGGAACAGTTTGGAAGAAGTTCGGCTCCCATAAAAGTCCAGCTGCTGGAGAAGTCCGGAAGAAGTTTGACTTCCATAGAAGCCCGGCTGTTGGAAGAATCTGGAAGGAGTTCGGCTCCCGTAGAAGTCCGATTGCTGAAGGAGTTCGAAAAGAGTTCGGCTCCCGTAGAAACTTGGCTGCTGGAAGAATCCAGAAGGAGTTTGGCCGCTGAGAAGTTCGGTTGGATTTGATCGCTGGGATAGTTCGGCCACTGAATGAGTCCGACTGCTGAGAAGAGAATTTTCGATTGAAGCTCTTTCGTGATTACCAGCTGCATTAGGCTAAGCACCGGACTGGACTTCGACGGAAATGGAGTTTATCCCCAACATTGCATATGTAAAAAATAATATATTTTATACATTATCTATATATTATATTATTTTAATATTATTATGCTAATATATCTGAGTTAGCCTCTTTCTAACTCATTTTCATAAAAAAGAAAAAAGAGTTTGCAAGCGTTGTTAGGTCCTCGTCTCGTGGATTAGCATAGTTCGTGGTGGTTCACATAACCTGCAGGCTAAATTTTATCATATTTTTATTATGTCTTCTCATGTAAATGCGTGTGGACAAGAAAATGAATGATGCAACAAGAGCAAGCAAGGAGAATAGCAATAGATGGATCGACTAACGGAGGGTAGAGAACACAGCATTTTATTTCAATAATTCAGTGTAAGGTGGTGGTGGTTACCATCTTAAAAGCCCTTTGTCTTTGTCTTGGAAGAAAAGGGAAGGTTAACAGAACAAGAGGAAAGAGGGTGGGCCCCTTTTCGAAGTTTAGGTTTGAACTTAATTGGTGGGTTGGGATTAGTCCAGGCCAGACCGTGCCGTGTCATACTACATGGTCTTTCTTAAAAACTTTGATTGACATTAATAAAAAAAAAAAAATTGGAACAGAATACTCATCACCAGATTGGATCTCCGACCAAACCATTGCTTGCAGAAGTGGAAATTAGATATAGAGATCAAACCGACCGATGTCCTTCAAAATTGAATTACGCCATAAGTGAAAAGGACTGTACCATTTGAATCAGAATTCAGTGATATATCCATGATTATTCTAGAATTTCTATCATTTTAGTCTCTTAGTTTATTGAAAAAACTACTGATAAATCTTGGAATAATGTCACGAGTCTATTCCCAACGCTAATGAAAGGAAAGAAACAACAAAATAATCTTCAGTTTTCAAGATTTTAACATATGATGGAAACATTACCGTACTTTATTTGTTTCCTAAGCAACAAATGGTTGACGGACGGTTCTGTGCTCCATATTATCAACACATTAGTGCAATGACCTCATCCTTTTCTACCCGGATGAAAGCTTTGTGGGCCTAAACTGAATTAAAATAACATCAATAATGAAGATGATAATGACTCCGCTTCTTTTAAGCTTCTTAGCAACTCGGAATTGTAGACTGATTAGCTGTGCACGTAGCTGTTGATCTTGGTGGACGCATCATTATGGCATGTTCACTTGATACGAGCAGGCACCCACTCACCTCGCCTCAGAAAACTTTTTTTTTTAAAAAAAGGACCAAAAAAATAAAGAAGCTCTCCGCATGCTGATGCCCGTTGCTAAGCAAAGGGAAAAGACTGCAAGCCTTCCTTAATTCAAACCTCCAGGCCCAAATCAAATCATTGTTATTTCGTACAGAAATGGGCCAGGCCATCAAGGGTTTATTGGACAACGGGTTAGCTTTCGACATTCCAGCGTGGGGCGATTTCCGGATAAAGTTCCCATCGAATAGGCTTGGACCTCGTGCCAGTTCGAATATTTTTAAACTATTGAACGCTGTACCTCCACAAGCTTGGGATACGTTCCACCTTGGGCTTGGTGTGGCCTCACCGAACGAAAAGCAAGGCGGCCGCGTTTCTCTTTTTTTTTTTTTTTTTTTTTTTTTTTTTTTTTCTGTAACCGCAGTTAGTTCCTTTCAACGTCCAAGAAGCGTCGACACCCAATTGGATGGCAGGATGGCGTGGCAGCTGCCCACCTACCTAAATAACGTGGGGCCCAAGGGGACTAGGGGTGCTTTTTTTTTTTTTTTTTTTGCTTTTTGGTAAACGGTGCCTACTTACTCTATATCAAAAGGTCAACCTGGCTAGCTAGATTCTAGTAGAGCAAATTTTATCCGACCCATCTAAAATCGGCTACGAACTCAGATTATGATTTCAAAATCTAAAGCGGATCCAGAATGAAGATGGGCAATATCAAAATCTTACTCCAGCTCGCCTAGAATACGTAGGCTCTATTAATTTTCTCTCCATGACTTCCATCTGCTCATCCCCTCTCTTTCCAACCAAATTCTTGTCATGATACCACCCCACTCTCCTTCTCAAGCCGTTCGAACGCCGACCAATCCATTACCCTCTATCTACATGCATGTTTCTATCTACTCACAAATCTTCTTGATACAATTAATAATTTTTATTTCAATTCTCATAGATCAAAATTATTTTAATTTATTTTTTAATTAAATTTTTAATTTTTTAAAATAATATTATTATAGTCAAGAGCTCGAATGATTGGGATGGATCAATGGATCGGTCTCTATGCTCATACGTGCGAGATACTGTCCACTTTGATTTCTAGCATGAACATGCGGATCTCATGATTTTGTCATCCAAAAAATATTCATGGGAAAGAAAGATGGCCTCGATCTCATATAAACCAGAGTTCTCTTAGACTTACAACTGATGTAAAATTAAAGAGATCGTCCTTCCATAATAGTAGCCCTCAAGTTAAGGAGAACTTTATGTGTAGACAGGAGGTATTTCCTACAAACGACGCCAATATTACAGTCTAGGATTCAAATGGCTGGGATGGATTAGATGACTCGATCTCTATACTCGTGCGCGCGTGATATTGTCCGTTTTGATCTTTGGCATGAAAATGTCATTTTAAATCTCATAGTTTTATCCTTCAAAAGATGTCTTATGGAGGAAGGAATGGTCTCGATCTTATATAAGTCAAAATTTTTCTTAACTTACAATCGATATGGAACTAAATGGACTATCTTTCCATAATAAATATTTTTGTTATCATTAAAAATTTGGCATGCCATTCTTATGAAGTGCTAAAATTTATTTTATATTTATTTTATTCTTCTGATTTGTGTCGCCGCCAAAATTTGAGTTGAAAGGATTGGATGAACTCGTGAACGGCGAGGTTAATTGTGGTTGTGTTCGGACAAAGAGGTTTGTTAAGAGCCTGACATAAAATACAAGAGAGGAATAACAACAGAAGTCGCCAGATTTTGTCTGATGCAGGACACTCCAACACTTATATCAGATTAGGATTTTGGAGAATAACAGAGATTGGAGAATGGCAAAGTGTAAGTGCGAGTGTAGGCATATTTGAGGGTTCTCTAGATACTATTTATATATAATGAGGGTCGGCATTTGTTACCGAGTAAGATGGATATGTGCTTTCGTTGCTCGATAACTATTTGCATGTTATGCATGTTGCTCAGCTTAATTGTGTGGGACGTGCATTTGTAGGCCAAACTGTTTATGGTGCTTTTAATTGAGACCATATATGGTGAATTGCTATTGGTCAGTTAAATGACAGTGGAAGGGATTGAATTTGAGGTATATTAATTTGTATTAAAAAGTTATAGTATTAAACCAAATCCACCATGTTCCATCTAACTCTAGACGATCCATCCAATCTCAAGATGGCTATAAAATAAGAAAGGCTATATGATTCTGAATTGTTGAATCGAAAGACATGATGACCTCTCCGATTATCTTTTAGCATCTCTTGTAGACACATCATGCTCCATAATTTGAAAAAAATATTAGTTAGAATTATCCAATCATTTTTATTGGTGTAGAATCTGATTGATGTCGGATCGAATTGGAGCCAAGAAAAAAGAGATCGTCGTCGGTGACCTGCAAAATAAAGTTCCATCTGGAGTCGGTGGTGGTGGCTCTGGTAGAATCCTCTGACGATCAAGTCAGCTCTTCTAACCAACAGAAATAGAGTGCTCAGGAAAGAGTTCGATAAAATTTTGGAAAGGAGAAGAGAGCTTAGAGAAAACATATCTGGAGGATCCCATTTTATAGACAAAGCCTGTAGCAGATTGATAGTGACAACCATAACCATCTAGTAGTGGGTCGTTCGGGACCGCATGGAGTCTGTCACGAAGGGAGGCACCACTTGTAGTGCTGCCTGTAGCAGACTGATAGTGACAACTGCAGCCATCTGGTAGCGGGCTGCTTGGAGTCTATCACGGAGGAAGGCACCACCTATAGCGCCACCTGTAGCAGATTGATAGTGACGGCCGTAACCATCCGATAGTGGGCCGCTCGGGGTCACGTAGAGTTTATTACAGAGAGAGGTATCTATTACCATGATGTGGCCGTTCATTGAGATTTAATAGTCGAAGTTCGAAGGAAGCAGGCGTTGGTTGGTGAAGAGCTTTGACATACATCAATTTCAGAGGAGTTCGGACTCCTAAGAAAATACGGTTAGAGAGGATCATCCGAGAGGAATGCTAGTTGAAATCTGAAAGTAATCCATTGGAGGAATCCGAATGAAGTTCGACTGATGGAGAAGTCCAGAAGGAGTTCGACTGGTGGAGAAGTTCGGTTGAAGGAGAAGTTTGGAAGAAGTTTGGCTTTTGGAGGAATCCGATTGAAGGAGAAGTCCGGAAGGAGTTCGGCTCTTGGAGGAATCTGACTGAAGGAGAAGTTCGGAAGGAGTTTGGCTTCTGAAGGAATCTGGAAGGAGTTCGGCTCCTAGAGGAATCCGACTGAAGGAGAAGTCCGGAAGGAGTTCGGCTCTTGTAGAAATCCGACTGAAGGAGAAGTCCGAAAGAAGTTCGGCTCCTAGAGGTATCTGACTGAATGAGAGATTCGAAAGAAGTTCGGCTCTTGGAGGAATTCGACTGAAGGAAGAGTCCTAAAGGAGTTCAACTCATGTAGAAATCCGACTGAAGGAGGAGTCCAAAAGGAGTTCAACTCATATAGAAATTTGACTGAAGGAGAGGTCTGGAAGGAGTTCGGCTTCTATCGAAATTCGACTAAAGGAGAAGTCTGAAAAGAGTTTGGCTCCTGTAGAAATTTGATTGAAGGAGAGTTCGAAAGGAGTTCAACTTCTGTAGGAATCCGATTGAAGGAGAGGTCTGAAAGGAGTTCGGCTCTTGGAGGTATCCAACTGAAGGAGAGGTTCAGAAGGAGTTCGGCTCCTATAGGAATCTGACTTAAAGAGAGATCTGAAAGAAGTTCGGCTCCTAGAGATATCCGACTGAAGGAGAAGTCCGGAAGGAGTTCGACTCTTGGAGGAATTCAGGAGGAGAAGTTCGGAAGAAGTTTGGCTCTTGGAGGAATTTGACTGAAGGAGAAATTCAGAAGGAGTTCGGTCGCTAAAGGGGTCCGACTGATGAAGAAGTCTGGGAGGAGTTTGACTCCTGTAGAAATTCGATTGAAGGAGAAATTTGGAAGGAGTTCGGCTCCTATAGAAATCTGACTGAAGGAGAGGTCCGGAAGGAGTTCAGCTCCTGTAGAAATTCAGCTGAAGAAATCTGATTGAAGGAGAGGTCTGAAAAGGAGTTCAGCTCCTGGAGGTATCCGACTGAAGAAAAAGTTCGAAAGAAGTTTGGCTCCTGTAGGAATCCGACTGAAGGAGAGGTCCGGAAGGAGTTCGGCTCTTGGAAGAATCCGTCTGAAGAAAAAATTCGGAAGGAGTTCGGCTCCTAGAGGAATTTGACTGAAGGAGAAGTCCGGAAAGAGTTTCTCTCCTAGAGGAACTTGACTGAAGAAGAAGTTCGGAAGGAGTTCAGCTCCTTAAGGAATCCGACTGAAGGAGAAATCTGGAAGGAGTTTGACTCCTAGAGGAATCCATCTGAATGAGAAGTCCAGAAGGAGTTCGGCTCCTAAAGGAACTTAACTGAAGAAGAAGTCCGGAAGGTCTTTACTAGAGAACACTCCGATAGGGACTTTATTGCAAGTGAACGGGCGAAGCTCCAGCGAAAGTTCATCCTTGGCCTCATATTTCTCAATGATCAAGCTCTTCCATCCTCGTTGGCCGACCTTAAGCCATGAGATTCAGGAGCAACAGTTGGCGCTGTAGGAAGAAACTCGTTTGATTTCAAGGTCCAAATTTGGAGGAAGAAAGCACATCATCAGATATCATGAGAACCCGAAGGGGAACATCAAATGCATCCCAGCGTTCTAGTGGTCGGAGGATCTACAATGTTTAGTAGATACCAAGGGCAGAAAATGTATGAGCTGATCTCCTTTCTAAGCTTGCAATCCATGGGGGGCCGACCTAAAAAGAAGCTCACATATGGAAGTCCTGGAGAAGCCGAGTATTGAGGAGGCCCCGGTAATGCAAGCTGATCCAAAATCGAGCTGGATAGATCTTATCCTCCATTACTTGCAAGATGGAATTTTGCCTACGGACTGAGATGAGGCAAAAAGGTTAAGACGTCTCGCTCTACAATACATTATCTATGAAGAAAAATTGTATAAGAGGCATTTCACTCTACCTCTGCTCAGATGCCTCACTCCACACGTATTTCGCCAACGTGCGCTCTTCGACCACGGTCGAGGATCAGGACATGACCCATGAAAATCATGAAAATACGTTTTTCGACTATAGCTGAGGATCGTAACGCACCAGCATGGATCGTTCGTCACTTCTCAGTCACATCGCCAAAGATCTATGCTAATCTACACCTCAAAAAAGAAAAATCTAACGAAGGACATACGAACTCAACAACTTGACAAAAGAAGGCTTTATATTAAGGTTGAGTATTTACAAATGATGGTCGGCCCATACAAGGTTACCTCGGCAAAAATCTGGGGCAAATAAAAATGGCCGACCTAAGAAAGATTGGACATTCTCGATCAAAATGGTACATTAAGCTCTGTCCAAAGCTTTAGATTCATCGACCTCCGCTTGGTCTGGTAGGGTGATGATGGCTGGGGGTGGTGCCGATGCTACATCCTTGGCAGCCGGGTCATCACGCACGGGGCTGAAGACATCTTCCATTTGAATTTTTCGACCCTCAACTTCCTCGGCCTCCTCATTGTCCGACTCTAAGAGGTCCAAGTTCAGATCGGGGAAGATCCTCCGAACCTTCTTTTTCAGATCCATAACCCCTTGCAGGTAGGAGAGCGAAGCAAAATCCGTCTTGATGTTGTGAAATTCTTTTGAAGCGTAGAAGGCCTCCGCCCGCCTCTACCAAGGAGACCTCCGCCCGCACCTTTCCGGCCTCCCTCTCCCACAGCACTCGAGCTTTAGCTTTAGCTAGCTCGAATTCCAGCTGCTTCACCCTTTTTCTGAGAGACCTGATCTCATCCTCGACCTTCAGCCAAGATAACTGAGCATCGTCCGCCCTTCGGTTGGCTTAGGTGGCTTTCTCCTCAGCTTCCTCCGAACCTCTCTAATTACTTCGACAAAATGGTCCATATTATGGACGAGCTAAAAAAAACAAAAAGAAAGAAAGAGAAGAAGAAAAAGGAAAAAGAAACTGAGCCGAGGAATGAATGGAAGAGCTAAAATGAAGGTTGGTAAAAAACCGACACGTATTCGAAGGAGAGAATCGTAAGAGTTTTGGATGCGGAAGGCACCCCCAACCTCTTCGAAGGTCTGGACGTCGATTGGTAAGATGACCAACTTCAGTAAGGAGCGGGCGACATGGTAGTCGCCGATGCCCTTCCTTTTATCCTCGATATCCAAGGGAACTTCCACCAGAGAAACATTCTCCAGAACATTGGGTCTGTGGCTGGACATCCGATGGAGATCTTCGGCCCATCCAAGCTTCTTTTGGAGGAAGATGCAGAGGGTCGAGGGACGGACTCCGCTGGAGCAGCAGACCAAATTGATGTCACAGCCTTCGCCGGTGCTGACTTCTCCTTCCTCGGGGCGTTGGCAGCTCTCGAGGAACCTCCCACCGTAGGCTGCACCAGGATAGCCTTGGTCCGAGGGCGTCTGGGGGCCACGACCGTGCTTGTCTTTCTCTTCTTCGCCATCCATTGAAGAGTTTCAAGGTCGGACGAATTCATCGCTGGACAGAAAATACAAACTCGATCAATAATAATGACGAGAAAAGAAAAGATGACCCAAATAAAATCATATGAGAACACTTACTCCTCGGATCAGTTGAAATCAGTCCAACCTTGAATAAGTTCTCCTCGGTAAGAAACCTGAATAATGGGAGAGGAGCAAGACTAAAGATTTGACTTAAGATCTCATGCTCAGTGTTGGAGGTCTGACAGCCGACCTATAAGGTCGCCCCCATGATGTGCTGAAATCCCATGGTTGCTCGATCGAAACAAAAAAGAAGCGCTCCTTTCAGTTATGCACCGAGGAAAGAGTGCCTCGAAAAAGACGACATCCTCTCCGAGGAGAAGCATACCACCACCCGATCTCTGTCGGATGCTCCTTTAAAGTAAAGCAAGCTCGGGGAAGATGGGAGGTAGGCTCAATTCTGAGAAGGAGGCGGTGGTTGAAAAAGCCTAAAATCGATCGCCAGGAGTTCGACGCCAAACAACAAAAGCTAATTCTATATAAGTTTAAAAATTTAATAATTAAAAAATAAAAAGACAATCTAAGGCTGGCCTTTAGCGATTCCTCGTAAACACTGATCCATCCAGGCTGAGGAAGAGCTATACGCTCCCCAAGATCGGTTAAAATCATCGGAGATATGGTATTTCATCCTAATGACTTTCAAATCCTCTGAGATGATGACGGAATCTATTTTGAATGACCATAGTCTGAAACTTCATGTTCTTTGGATTGGCCCAGAGAACCTATTACCCCAAAATCGTGATCCTCACCAGAAGGGCTATCCGAGCCCCAAGAAGATCGGAACAGATTAGATTGACTCATGAGTATGGAGGAGACTGACCTAAAGGGCGAGAAGACTGAGTAATGAGGGGAGTTAGGGTGGGATCAACGATGGCTCGACTGAGTTCGAGCTATTTCTCGTGCAAAGTACCGGAGTTCATCCTTTAAGCAACAGTAGCAGTCAAAAAAAGAGTAACGCTGACCCTATTTATAAGAGGTATGGACAGCTTCGATCTACTTCCATTTCATCTATCCTTCTAGATCTTCGCCAGGTGTCAGATACCAATTGGTCAAGACAGGCAAACCCAGATCAAAGCAACGGATGGTTAGATTTTGTGGTCGGTAGACTTCTTCTAATCTTATTATGCTACCGATCTCCAATGCTGCAATATGGACAAGATTTGAAGATCAGCCTCGACTTCGATAGGATACTTACATCGACCGCTCAGAGGTAGATCGACCTCATAAGTGGAGGGCAAAATATTATGGAATGGGGCTGGTATGGCCTCGACCTGTTTAGAGTCAATCGCTGATCTACCCCAATGGATCGTCTGGGAAGAACGATGCGATACTTCATCCATGATTAGCTATAGGTCGGCTTAAACCGACCTACAATTCTGGCCGACCTACTGAAGATCACCTCCTAGAAAAATAGGATAGGCCTTCATACGATGTCCTCATCGAGTTTAGGTCGACCGTCGAGCTATATGAATAGACTCATAACTCGTCAATGACTGACCTACAACCATTTCTACTGAAATTGCGTTCTCTCCAAATTGAAAAACTCAAATAAAGAAAGAATCTTTCGCAATCCCATCTCATCTCCCAAGAAGGAAAGAAATCTTTTGAATCAATCTAGGATGACTAACTTCGAAAGCCGTCAGAGTCCGAAATGGATACGACTCCAACTCCTTCCCTATAAATAAAGAGGCTCCGGGACCCTCCATGTATGCCAATCAATTCGACACTTTCTCTTCTCATTATTCTTCAATCTCCTAACTTGAGCGTTGGAGGGTCTTTACCGAAGAATACTCCAGTAGGGACTTTATTACAGGTGAACGGATGAAGCTCCAACGAAAGTTCATCCTCGATCTCATATTCTTCGGTGGCCGAGCTCCTCCATCCTCATCGACCAACCTTAAGCCAGGAGATCTAGGAGCAACAGGATATATGTTTGATTTGATGCTGGTGCCGATGGGCCTCACGCTGGCGAATAGGCAAGGATCTTGGGTATGTCGGGGTGACCGAATAAAGCAAGAGCATGCTCGTCTTATACCTATCAGGGAATCTGAAAGAAAGGGGGGGGGGGGTAGTCCATTGGCTCTGCTTTATATGCGCCTACTTGTTTGTCATTGATGTAGCTCAACTTTGCCAAAGTTTCAAAGATATTATATTCATAATTTTATGCAAAAAATTACATGTAATGTACGTCTTTGTTGCTATCTTATATTTTTGGTTTTCTTCTTGTACAATATTGCTATTATTGGTGCAGAATCTGATTGATGCTGGATCGAGCTGGAATCGAGAAAGATGAGATCACCATCAGTGACCTGCAAAATAAAGTTCCATTCGGAGTCAGTGGTGGTGGCTCCGATAGGATTCTTCGATGATCAAGTCAGCTCTTCTGACCAATAGAAATGAAGTGCTTAAAAAAGAGTTCGACAGAATTTTAGGAAGAAGAAGAAAGCTCAGAAAAAATATATCTGAAGGATCCCATTTTATAGATGGAGCCTATAGCAGATTAATGGTGATAACCATATCATCCGATAGTAGACCGTATGAAATTTATTATGGAGAGAGGTATCGTCAGACTGATAGTGACAGTCATATCGTCTGATCATGGGTCATATGGGATTTACTACGGAGAGAGAGGTATCATCAGACTGATAGTGGCAGCCATATCGTCTAGTCGTGGGCCACATGAGATTTGTTACAAAGAGAGAGGTATTTTTAGATCGATAATGACAGTCATGTCGTCTGATGAAAACATGCGTTCGGAGTTCGACTGAGCTGGAGGAGTCCGACTGTAAGAGTAATCCGAAAGAAGGTCGACTCTTGGAGGAATCCAACTGAAGAAGAAATTCGAAATGAGTTCAGCTTCTGAAGGAGTCCGACTAAAGAAGATATCCGGAAGGAGTCTGATTTTTGAAGAAGTTCGAAAGAAGTTCGGCTCTTGGAGGAGTTCGACTGCAAGAGCAATCTGAAAGAAGTTTGGCTCCTAACGGAATCTGACTGAAAAAGAATTCTGGATGGAGTTCGGCACCTATAGAAATCCGATTGAAGAAGGTATCCGGAAGAAGTTCGACGCCTGTAGGAGTCCGACTCTAGAAGCAATCTGGAAGTAGTTCAGCTCCTAGAGAAATCCAACTAAAGGAAAAGTTCGGAAGAAGTTTGGCTTCTGGAGGAACTCAACTGAAGGAGAGATTTGGAAGGAGTTCGGCTCCCATAAAAATTTGATTGTAGGAGAAATTCGGAAGGAGTTTGGCTCCTATAGAAGTCCGACTGAAGAAGAAATCCAGAAGGAGTTCGGCTTCTGTAGAAATCCAACTATAAGAAAAATCCAGAAGGAGTTTGGCTCCTATAAAAATCCAACCGAAGGAGATGTTTGGGAGGAGTCCGGCTCTTGGAGAAATTCGACTGAAGAAAAAGTTCAGAAGGAGTTCGTCTCCTGAAGGAACTTGACTAAAGGAGAGATTTGAAAGGAGTTTGGCTCCTGAAGAAATTTGACTGAAGGAGATATCTCGAAGGAGTTTGGCTCCCGTAGAAATCTAATTGCAGGAGCAATTCGGAAGGAGTTCGGCTAGGGTTCGATCACTGGAGGAAGAATTTACGATCAAAGCTCTTCTATGATTATCAATTGCATTAGGCCAATTATCAGACTGGACTTCGATGGGAGCGAAGTTTATCCTCAATAATAGTCTCCCCACTCTTGAGTTCAAAACTCGAAGGAAAGGAGTACAAAAAAGATGACTGTCGAAGTTCTTTTCTGAACTTTGCATCCGTTGGGGTTGAAGCTCGGAAGAGACCTTATCTCCAACCGAGGTTGATGTTGAAGTTGAGGCTCGAGAGAGATCTTGCCTTCAGTCAGGGTTGATGTTGATGTTAAGATCTGGAAGGAGTTTGGCTCCTATAGAAATCCGATTGAAGGAGAGATCTGAAAGAAGTTTGGCTTATGGAGGAGTCCGACTGTAAGAGATATCTAGAAGGAGTTCGACTCCTATGGAAGTCCGACTGAAGAAAAAGTCTGAAAGGAGTTTGGCTCCTGTAGAAATCTGGAAGGAGTTCGGCTCCTATAAAAATCCAACTGCAGGAGCAATTCGGAAGGAGTTCGGCTGGGGTGCGATCGCTGTAGAGTTCGACCGACTGAAGGAGTTCGGCTGGGGTTCGGCCGCTGAGAAATTCGATCGCCTGAAGGAGTTCGGCTAAGATTTGGCCACTAAAAGAGAATTTTCGATCGAAGCTCTTCCATGATTATCGGTTGTATTAGGCTAAGCATCAAGCTGAACTTCGGTGGGAGTGGAGTTTATCTCCAACAATAGTCCCCCCTCACTTTCGATTTCAAAATTCAAAGGAATGGAGTACAACAAAGATGATCGCCGAAATTCTTTTTCGGGCTCTACACCCATTGAGGTTGAAGCTCAGAAGAGATCTTTTCTTCAGTCAAGATTGATGATGAAGTAGAAGCTCGAAGGAGATCTTGTCTCTAGCCTAGGTTGAAGTTGAAGTGGATGCTCGGAGGAGATCTTATCTCCAACTGAGGTTGAAGTTGAAGTGAAAGCTCGGGGGAGATCTTGTCTCCAGTTGAGGTTGAAGGAGATCTTATCTCCTATTGACGTAGACATTGAAGCTCGAGGGAGATCTTATCTCCAGCCGAGGTTGAAGAAAATCTTATCTTCTATTGACGTAGATTTTGGAGCTCGGAGGAGATCTTATCTCCAGCCAAGGTTGAAGGAGATCTTATCTCCTGTTGACGTAGACTTTGGAGCTCGAGGAAGATCTTATCTCCAATCGAGGTTGAAGGAGATCTTATCTCCTATTGACACAGACTTTGAATCTTGGAGGAGATCTTATCTCCAACCGAAGTTGAAGGAGATCTTATCTCCTGTTGACCTAGATTTTGAAGCTCGGAGAGATCTTATCTTCAGTCGAGGTTGAAGGAGATCTTATCTCCTATTGTAGTAGACTTTGGAGCTCGAAGAAGATTTTATCTTCAGTTGAGATTGAAGGAGATCTTATTTCCTATTAACGCAGACTTTGAAGCTCGGAGGAGATCTTATCTCCAATCGAGGTTGAAGGAGATCTTATCTCCTATTGATGCAGACTTTGGAGCTCGGGGGAGATCTTATCTTCAGTCAAGATTGAAGGAGATCTTATCTTCTGTTGATGCGGACTTTGGAGCTCGAGAGAGATCTTATCTCCAGTCGAGATTGAAGAAGATCTTATCTCATGTTGTCATAGACTTTGAAGATCTCCGACGTAGATTTTGGAGCTCGGATCTTATCTTCAGTCGAGATTGAAGAAGATCTTATCTCCTGTTGATGTAGACTTTGAAACTCGAGAGAGATCTTATCTCTAGCCGAGGTTGAAGGAGATCTTATCTCCTATTGGCATTGAGCACAATGGGGCCATTATCGGAGCCTCTCCTCCCATTTCATCTAAAATAAATGAGGCCTTCGATTTTGCTCATGTTAGAACGAGATTCTTCTTCTGTTCCTAACGGGCTGTAGGAGCACATAAGGGCCATTGTCAGGGCCTCTTCTTCCATCCCATCTAAAATGAACGAGGCCTTCGACTTTGCTCATATTAGGACGAGGTTCTTCTCCTATTCTTAATGGGCTGTGGGAGCATATAAGGACCATTGTCGGGGTCTCTCCTTCCATTCCATCTAAAATAAACGAGGTCTTCAACTTTGCTCATATTAGGATGAGGTTCTCCTCCTATTCCTAACAGACTGTAGGGGCACATAAGGATTGTTGTCAGGGCCTCTCCCCCTATCTTCTCTAAAATAAATGAGGTCTTCGACTTTGCTCACGTTAGAATGAGGTTCTCCTCGTATTCCTAATGGACCGTTGGGGGCACATAAGGGTCGTTGTCAGGACCTCTTCCTTCATCTCGTCTAAAATGAATGAGGTCTTCAACTTTGCTCATATTAGGATGAGGTTCTCCTCTTGTTCCTAATGGATTATGGGGGCACATAGGAATCGTTGTCAGGGTCTCTCCTCCATCTCGTCTAAAATGAATGAGACCTTTGACTTGCTCATATTAGGACGAGGTTCTCCTCATGTTCCTAACATGGCCACTTTTGATTGCTTCTTTTCTATCATCACATAGTTTTTATATTAATAAATAATAATGTTGAGATGGATGAGTTTTATTGAAGAAAAGTTATCGGCAGTACATTCTTAGATTCTCTGAGTTTCAAAATCGTGGGAGCATTGCTCCTCTGAACTTCTTCAGGCATTAGAAAGATGGCCGATCTCCTTGTTGTTCCTCCCTCATCGGTGGTTTTAATTGCGATAGTACTCTTAGCTGATCTTCTCTTATTTCAGACCGACGTCTATGGAGCATTAAGGGGGCCATAGTTGTGAAACCTTTTGGGGGAAACTTCTTCGCGCCCTTCCATCGAGGCTTCCTTGACGATGAGCTCGAGGAGGAGTTCGGGCTCGCTTGCACTCGGAGGGAGTTCGTAAGCGTAGCTGAGCTTCATTCGGTCCTCTTGTGAAACCTCATGGAGGGAGAACTTCGTGCCATTTTGTCGAAACTTCCTTGACGACGAGCTCGATTAGGAGTTTGGGCTCGCTTGCGCTCGGGGAGAGTCCATGAGCGTGGCTGAGCATCTCAATCCATCGATCCATCCCCCACTGCTCCTGATCGAGGACATCATCTCGATCGCAGATCTTGAAAGACTTTCGACTGTAGATGAAGAAGGTTTCTTCTAGAGAAGAATCACGATCCGAACAAAAATCCTTTACTCTCTATTTCTTCTTCTCAGGGGCGATGGGTATGCTAGTCGAAGTGCTCTTTTTTGGATCAATTTTCGACATCCTAATGATGGGTCTCTTGGCAGAGTCGCCATCAGGGGCTACCGCATGGCCTGAACCATCTTGGTGAGGTCCTGAACCTACTACATCAATAGGTTAAACTACTCCGGACCTACCATGATCGTCGGTAGAAGTGGAGGTTGAAGTACCAACGATGGAGCAGGAATGGATGAATCTGGCTCAGATCTAATAGTAGAAGCGGTAGATCTCTAGATAGTCATCTTTTTTTGAGGTATTTCTTGGGATTGAGGAAGAAGGTAGAGATGAACCTTGAAGAAGAAGGTCGACAGGATCGACTGACCACTCCTTTAAGAATAAGGATACCTCAGGGACAAAAGTCCTTCCTCTAGCGTCAATTCTTTTGGTGCAGAATCTGATTGACGTCGGATCAAGCTGGAGTCGAGAAAGACGAGATCGCCGTCGGTGATCTGCAAAATAAAGTTCCATCCAAAGTCGGTGGTGGTGACTCTGATAGGACCCTCCGACGATCAAGTCAGCTCTTTTGGCCAATAAAAATAGAGTGCTCAAAAAAGAGTTTGGTAGAATTTCAGGAAGAAGAAGAGAGCTCAGAAAAAATATATCTGAAGGATCTTCTTTTATAGACGGAGCCTGTAGCAGATTGATGGTGACAGCCATATCGTCCGATAGTGGGCTGCATGGGGTTTGCTATGGAGAGAGAGGTATTATCAGACTGATAATGACAGCCATATCGTCTAATCATGGGCCGCATGAAATTTATTATGAAGAGAGATATTATCAGATTGATAATGACAGCCATGCCGTCTGATGGAAGCATGCGTTCGAAGTTCGACTGAGTTGGAGGAGTTCGATTGTAAGAGTAATCCGAAAGGAGGTCGGCTCCTGGAGGAATCCAACTGAAGAAAAAATTCAAAAAAAGTTTGGCTTCTGGAGGAGTCCGACTGGAGGAGATATCCAGAAGGAGTCCAGCTTCTGAAGGAGTCCGAAAGGAGTTTGGCTCCTGAATGAGTCCGACTGCAGGAGTAATTCGAAAGGAGTTCGACTCCTAAAGAAATTCGACTGAAAAAGAATTTTGGATGGAGTTCGATGCCTGTAGAAATTCGATTGAAGGAGATATCCAGAAGGAGTTCAACGCCTGTAGGAGTCCGACTGCAGGAGCAATCCAGAAAAAATTTGGCTCCTGGAGGAATCCGACTGAAGGAGAAGTCCGAAAGGAGTTTGGCTCCTGAAGAAACTCGACTGAAGAAGAGATCTGGAAGGAGTTCGGCTTCCATAGAAATCTGAGTGCGGAAGAAATTTGGAAGAAGTTCAGCTCCTATAAAAGTCTGACTGAAGAAGAAATCCGGAAGGAGTTTGACTTCTATAGAAATTCGACTGTAAGAGAAATTCGAAAGAAGTTTGGCTCCTATAGAAATTCGATTGAAGAAGATGTCTGGGAGGAGTCCGGCTCCTGGAGAAATCTGACCAAAGGTGAAGTCCGAAAGGAGTTTGGCTCCTGGAGGAACTTGACTGAAGAAAAGATTCGAAAGAAGTTCGGTTCTTGGAGGAACTCGACTGAAGGAGAGATCTGGAAGAAGTTCGGCTCCCATAGAAATCCGACTGTAGGAGCAATTCGATAGGAGTTCGGCTGGAATTCGACCGCTAGAGGAAGAATTTTCGATCAAAGCTCTTCCGTGATTGCCAGTTGCGTTAGGCCAATTATCAGACTGGACTTCGGCGGAAGCGAGGTTTATCCCTAACAGCTATCATCAGAATTTGTAGCTGATGCAGAGAATATTTTATCTAATCTTGACTTAATATTAGATCAGTCAACCTTATGACCTCAGATATAAATGATCTAAAATCATGATCATAGTAGTATGTGATGTCTAGTAACAGTTATCCCTGAAGATCACTATATGATAGATGCCCTGAATCATTGGATGATGTGGCTAGCCATTACAAACTTTTCAAACTCCGATCATTTTCTATAAATAAAGAGAGACAAAGGATCCTTAGATAAACCTCCCAAGCCATCGAGAACCTTTATTCTCCTACTCTCGCATATTCTCTCTTCTATAATTTCTTGATCTCGATTGATTTGAATGTCAGAGGATCTTTCATTAAAAAAACTTCAATAAAAAAACTTCATTGCAGGATCATTAGATGATTCAGAAGTTTTAGCTGCCTCATTAGCCTTAGCTAACTTCCATCCTATCAATCTCAATTTGATCTTGAAGTTCAATAGCAACAATAGCAAACTAGAGGCTAAAATGATTTAGTATGAAATGTATAAAAGATCCTACCAATGTCGCCATAATAGCCCATATATTACACTATATACATAGAAAATGCTTCAAAAGTCAACCTTGGTATGCTTATCAAAAATCAAGAAAACAAAGCATAGCCTTGTATTAAAAGGTAATCCGTTATGTCAATTGGTGCTCTCAAGCACGACTTCGCCATGTATTCCATAAACCTTTTTAACTATACCATGTTGCTCATGCTACATGGCATTGCTTTTTTTTTTTTCCCATGCAATGCAGCTCAGAGAATCAATTTTTTTCATTAATTGAAATGCCACCAGATGGCTATTATGTAGACCAGATTTTTCATTTTAAAAAAAAATCAGTTCCTTTCTAAAAAACCTTGCACATTCTTAGTTTCTTCATTTTTATGAAATCATAATATTACCACCAAAATTCAAGCTAAAAAGAAGGGGCAAGTTCCGAGCAGAAAAGATTGGATGAGTTGGCAAATGATGAATGGTCGCCTGTGGCTGTGCTTTTCTTTTTTTCAAATGAAGAGGTGTCTGTTAATAGTAGTTTGACTTGAAAGTAAGAATAACAACATTGAAGGTCATAGGATTTTGCCAGGTAGGGAAACCTCTTATGTCCAACGCAGGCAAGAATGTTGGAGAACATTGGAAATTCAAGAATGGTGAAAGCAAGAGCGTTGGCATTAGAGAACCTACCTGAGATCCTTTGGTGTAGATTATGTAGAGTGAGGGCTAGTGCCCTTACTAAGTGTTGCTCCTAAATCTCCCAGCCCGAGGTTGGCTGTCGAGCAACTTTGGATTGAGAAAAAACTGCCACTAGAACTTTGCCCAAACTCCTGCAAAAAAATTCTCATCAAGATGTTTTTCGGTGAAGACCCTCCGATGCTCAAGTTAGGAGACTGAGGAATAACGAGAGAAGAAAGCATCGAATTGAATACGTATCTAGAGAATCCCGGAGTCCATTTATTTATAAGAGAGGAATTAGAGTTATATGTATTTTGGACTCTAACAATCTTCCGAATTTGTCGCTCCAGATTAATTTAGGAGATATTTTATCTTTTCTGGAAGACGAGATCGTGAGGGACTCCTATGTAAAGGTGGGCACCGGGCCGGGCCGCCCATGGGTCGGCCCGACCCAGCACGAATTGGGCCATGCCAGGCACAGTCCGCTTAGCACTGTAGCGGGCCATGCCAAAATAGAGGGCCGAGCTGAGTTGGGGTTTGGTGGCACACGGCGTAGGCCTGGGCTGGCATGGCCCGTCGGGTCAGGCACGGCCTAGGCACGACACAGCCCTTCAGGGCCTGGGTTGGCACGGCCCATCGAGCCAGGCACGGACTGGCATGCACCCAAGTCCGGCACGGCCTGCATGCCGCCTATATGAAAAGCTTCGTGGATCTAGACAGTCCACATCATCTTTACAATCAACTTTTAGTACCTCTCATTCATCATTTGTTTTTCATTTCTTGTGCATAGGAGATATTTACATACATCTTCTTCATGATCATCTGCGTCTTCTTCATCTTTAAGTAATGAATTAGAATTTTATTTATGAAATGATATATCTTCTATATTAGATGAAAATCAAATAAAAAATCTTGATGTGTTGGCCTGGTGAAAGAATGTAAAAAATCAATATCCTATTATATTTGCAATTGCACGTGATATTTTAGATGTGCCGATGTCCACAGTAGCATCGGAATCAGCTTTCAGTGCAGATCAACATGTTTTGGATAAAAAGAATAGCAGGATGATATGCGAGACAGTTGAGATGCTACTCTGCTTCAAAGATTGGCTGAATGCGGAGGCGAGACTTTCGGATAAAGGAGGACATGATACTAGATCTGATGATGAGGATGACACAAATACAATAGATAATTAGTAAGATTTATTTTTAATTCTTAATTTTTAAAAATTATATATTTTTACTTTTTATTTGTTGAGGTGAGTCATCTCTTTTTTCTTATCAATTCTCTATCTTTGTATTCTGAAGGTTAGGCCTAGCCCCCTTCCATCTTTTGTATAATTTTGATTTATATTAATAAATTGAAAGGGATCCACGTTAGACCCTCCATCATTACAAGATGGTTTTTATTTTTATAAAAAAATTTAAATATCTTATTTTTTTTATTTATTCACCAACTTAATTTATTTTATAAAAAATATTTTTAAAAATAAAAATTTTAAAGAGGCTATAGCGTGCCAAATGGGCCATGTCATGCACGGCCCATGTGGCCTAGGCGCGTGCCGTGCCATGCCTAGCCCGATGAGCTATGCCAGCCCAGGCCTTGGAGGGCCATGCCAGACCTGAGCCGCAGGCCACCAAACCCCAACCCAGCCCGACCCTCTATTTTGGGCCATGCCATGGCACGACCCGCTATAGTGCTAAGCGGGTCGTGCCTGGCATGGTCTAGTTCATGCCGGGCCGGGTCAGCCCATGGGCGGCCTGGCCTGGTGTCCACCTTTACTCATAGTGTCGCCATATAGCATTCCTTCATGACCGACTGATTTTCTCGGAGCTCACCAATTCCATCTGGAGTCAGAAACTTCATCTTTAGATGATAAGTCGATACTATTACTCGGAGGACATTTAATCCTGGCCGATCTAAGATAACATTATAAGCAGATGGGCTATTCACTATGAAGTAAGTTATTTCGACCACGGCCTATCTCGAAGCTTGATCGGCTTATATTATTAATGTAATAGTTCCTTTCATCGGTACCGTATTACCGAAGAATCCAATCAGAGGTACATTCCTCTTCATCAACTATCCAGGATCTAAATTCATCCGAACAAAGGCATCGTAAAATAAGACATCTACTGAACTTTCATTATCAATAAGGACTTGATGTACATCGTAATTTGAAATATTCAAAGCAACAACTACAGGATCGTCGTGCGGTTGATTTATTTCTTGTAGGTCATCTTTATTGAGGTAATCTCATCATCGATCCTCCTTTTCTTCAGTCCTTCCTCTTTAGATTGGGCTTGTTCTGAGGTACTTCCAGTGAGATGCCCCCCGACGATCATCCTGATTTCTCCTATTGCCAGTTGCTCCCTGTGAGGATCTTCTTATCTTAGCTGCTCTCCCGTGGGTGTATTGGGATCTGTCGTTCATCAATATAGCGTTGGAGTCGACCTCACCTGATTAATGCTTCTATTTTCTCTTTGAGCTGCCAGCATTCTTCGGTTTATGTTCGTGATCATGGTGGTATTTGTAATATCGAATTTCTCGTTCGAGCAGGTGTCACAATCTTCTTTGGTCGCGATATATTTTTCTGTCATTCGATCTTTATTAAGATTTGAGCTCGAAGAGTGTTGAGGGGAGTATAATAGTAAAACTTTCGAGGAAGTGTCCTTGATCGGTGCTGAGGTTTAGGAGATGTAGGTCGGTCATTTTAGGATGGAGTCCATGAATGATGAGGTCGCTGTTCCTCGCGTCGATGTTGCACACGCCAGCAGCCCTTTTTCTTCTCCAACTTTTGAGTTGACTGCGATCCACCACCAAGGTTGCCTCCTTGCTGGTCCCAGGCTTCCTCAGCTTGGGCATATCTCTCTGCTCACTCCAGCATTTTGGTGAAATCCCTCAGATAATCCAGATTCAGGAAAAATAGAAGATCGTTCTGGAGGAGCCCGACCTTCAATGCTATCATTGCCATAGATTAATCCAAATTTTGAACCTCCAAGATAGCCACATTAAAGCGGTTGATGTATTCCCTAGGAAGTTCGTTCTTGCGCTATTTGATACTTACAAAAAAATTCGAATTTCGATGCTACCGACAACTGCTAACAAAATGGACAATAAATAGTTGGCTCAATTGGTTGAAGGAATCCACGAACCCCGACTGTAGATTAGAATATCAATATCGAGCTGCTTTCCTCAAAGTTGAAGGAAAGACTCGGCATAGGAATGCATCACTAGCTCTTTGCAGATGCATGAGGGTGCGGAAGTTATCTAGATGATCGATGGGATCGGCAGTCCCATTGTATGGCTTCATCTGAGGTATCTTGAATCATAGAGGCAGTGGCTCATCCATGATCTTTCGGATAAATGGAGGGTCAATATTGAACCCCAGATCATCCTCCTGCTGCTTCGGTGCTCGCAACGCATCCAACTGCCGTTACATTTCTTGAAGCTTTTTCTTCATGTCATCTTTTCAGGTAGGTCGGCGTCGAAGAGATACATGGCCCGGGGTAGAATCTCTCTTGAAAATTAGAGTAGGGGATCGCACAAGTCTTCATCGGGGAGGACTTATAGGTCGGCTGTGATGACTGGCTTCAGCCCTTGGGCTTCCAGAACGTCGTTCGACCGATCTTCTATGGTATGGTCCCAAATTTTTTTTGGGCGAGTGAGGCTCGCTGGCTTGCTGTATTCCTCTTACGACAGCTGAGAGTGCCTGCACTTGCTGAATCAGCGTATTGTATTGCTCTTGAGAGATCATCGAGGCTACAGGTGGATTCTCCTGAATGGAGGGCGGTGCCTTGGTCGGTTGAGCGTTGTTGGTTTGTCTCCCACCAAAATGCTAAGATGCATTTGATGCTCCTCTATGAGTCTTTATAATGTCTAGTGACTAGCTTTCTTCTCTAAAAAACTGGATCTCGAAATTAGTCGAAAGCCCTTCCTTTAGCACCAAATATTGCTCCTGAATCTCTCGGCCTAAGATCGACCATCGAGAAACTTATGGTTAAGGAAGAACTGCCGCTGGAGCTTCGCCCAAACTCCTGCAAAAAAGTCCTTACCAGGATATTTTCTGGTGAAGATCCTCCAATGCTTAAGTTAGGAGACTGAAAAATAACGAGAGGAGAAAGCGTCGAATTAAATGCGTACTTGGAGGGTCCCAAAGTTTCTTTACTTATAGGAGAGGAATTAGAGTCGTATGCATTTCAGACTCTAACGATCTTTCGAATTTGTCGCTCCAGATTGATTTGGAAGATGTTTTACCTCTTCTGAAAGATAGGATTACGCGGGACTCCTATGTAATATGGACTTTTCTAATTTGGGGAGAGCACGGATCTGGCAAACAATGATACCTCGGGAATGGGTGACTAATAATGGATCGTTCGGATATTAGTCGGCTAGAACCAACCAATATTATATAGATCGGATGTGGATCACTTTTTTTTTTTTTATCAACATTGACGAGTTCTTTGGCGATAGTTTGGCCGAATATGGCCTATAGCGATCCATTAGTGAATCGACATCCTGCTGTAGAGGTCGGTCATATGCAGCCGACCTATTTTGATAGATCGATATAGACTAAGGAATGTCAGATTGAGGATGAACTACAGTCAACCAACACGTCTTATAAAATAGCACCTTGGAGTGAACCTCAGTAGGTCGATGTTAGCCGACCTACAACAAGACATTCTTAAAAATCATCCGATCGAGGTTGATCTTTAATAAATCATGAGTGAATGAATAGCCTTTCTATCGAATTTTAGTAGCTGATGTATATTATGCCGAGGCTTAGAACTATAGCCATCCCATAGGTAAGACCGGTATGCATTTTAACTACTCGGTGACCATCCACACATTTGGTGCATCACTGAGTGTATTTGGCCGAGCTATAATCGTGATCTATTGAAAAAATTTTAAATGACTTCATAGCACCATAGAGGCCATAATGATAAATCCAAGGCAAATCACATATACTTATGGTAATCCTTTGCCCGTGTATTAATCAAATGTTTATATAATAATTGTAGTTGATCGGTCATGTGTAAGCATAGCACAAAAGCTGGTTTATAGCAGTAAGCTCTACGATAAACATGGCCCAATGATGGTGTATTGTGTCCTTGTTTTCAAAAATCATATACTAATGAAGTTATAGGAGCCATGTACTACGGAATTGAACATCATACCTGATGGCATGGTTTAACCTAGTCAAACGATGGTTTGATTGCCCTTCATTGGTGTTTTTCTCTATGGACTGAAGCCATATGTCTTTGGTTGAAGAAATTATATGAACAACCTCTGAAAGGACAAGACAAGTTAGTAAGTGAAATATCTATTCATGTCTTGGCTCAATGTGTATCATGATATGGCATGACTAGGTTTACAAGACACGATCCAGCCATAGATCCAAGTTATGGGTGCACACAGCTTGATTTATTGCGAGGAACTTTCATGCACCTTGCTCATCTTAATCATAAGGAGCCAAATGAAGTCAATACGGTCGAACTCGAGCCACCACAAAATTCACCTTTACATGCAAAGCAATGATAACACTTGATTTGTCTTAATTCCTGTGCTTTCTATCCCCTCTCAATATCGCCTATTAGTTCTGTTTATAAATTAAAAATTAATATATTTCAATCATAAAAAGGTTAGAAGTTAATATACAATGGCAAGAAACAAAAATGATAACTTATTAAAATCAAGTCTTTAATTAGTCTCGCAACATGAGCAATCAATACTTTCCGGATCCAAAATCAAATCCCCCAAAAAAAATATATAATAGTGTTAATTGATCAGAAAGAGATAAGGACGATGGAGACTGCTAGATATGATTAAAACTGGCTTAGATCAGGTTGGAATTTTATGCGGCAAGCAAAAAAAGTTTGGAAATTCATGCCGGGCCAAGGATCGTTTTTTTTTTTATCGAAATTCTGGTCCATTCTCGAACCCGATCTCAGTGATCTAAAGCTTAATTGGGCAAGTTTGACCTCCGCTGACGCTGGCCTCTTCTCCTCCTACTCAGTTCCAGCTGGACACGGCCATCTCGAGTAAAAGCCTTCATCACGCCAAAAAAAAAAAGAAAAAAAAAGAAAAAGAAAGATCCAAAATTAACGAGACACCCCATCATGGACTCAAAGGCAAGACGAGACACCGTAACCACCGTTTTCTCTAACATGGAAACTGAGCTTCTAGAGAGATCAGCGACGAAAGATATTTCCGGCATTTAATGTTAAAAATGGAGGGTAATTAAGCATGCGTTAAATGGACTTAAAAGAAGCGGAGAAGGGTTTATATTTCCGATTCTGCGTTCCCCGACGCACCTGCTACCCTTTTTCTTCGATTCCTGCGCCGGTTCCCCATCCATACCCACTTCCAACCTCTCTCTCTTCCTCGCTCTCTCCGCTCGTCTTCGATGCTTTCTATACGAGAAACTCCGATTTCTGATGGATAAAGGAAATAGAGGAAGTAGGTGACGATCGGATCGGAAGCGCAAGCTTCGTTAGAGAGCGATACAAGAAGAAGGCCTGAGAAGAGCAAGAGCGTAGCCCTATTCCGATCCAAGATTTCTGGTAAGTTTCAGGACCGTTCAAAATATGTTGGTTCTTTACCATTTTTTTCAATCCGAGTAAGAAAAAAACATCAATTCTTGTAAAGGGGGTTTATTTATTTATCGATCGCTGCAATCCGAAAACGATCCAAGATCAGAACAATAAATTACAAAACATCCATTGCCAGGACCAGTCCATCCCCTGTTTTCCGTTTGTTCTTTCGGATTTTTCTTTCTTTTTTTCGTTTTTCCGTTTGAAGAATTCGGTGGTGGCTGGGTCCGCTTGGAATAGTCGTTCTGCGTCGTAATTGGCGGCGTGTTACAAGGAGGAACCCACTAGATTCCATATTGGAATAAAATAAAGGATCTAGAAAAAATCCTTAGCGGTAAACAGAAACAATAAGGCCATGATACTATTTGCTATCACAACAATGTGATGCTAGAATTATACTTTGCATTGGTTTTCAACTCTAGTTATGTTACTCCTACTTTGCCGTTGGTCCCCGTTGTCCAGAGGCAAGGATATGGATGTTAATGACTTCATAATCATATATACGGGCGATAACACTAGAGGTAATTATTCTTTGAGTCGCCACTGCGGTGCTTGCGCCACGCCTTTAAACCGGTCCTTTGCCTTGGTTGGAGTTGGTTTGCTGCACTTGAAAATTCTACCACATATAGTCAATGAGTCATGCCTTTTAACGGATAGACGACGATGTTGCTGGTTTTGGTGCTCTGAAACCGGCCCATTTACATTGCTGGACTTACTTGTTATATAAGACCCGATTTTTTCAACATTGAGGGATCTATATCGAACTACCGTTCCATATTTTCAAGCACAGGCACTTCAATGCGTGCACCGGAAATATTGACACTAGCGGTCTGATTTTCCTTTGTCAAATTAGTCGTGCAAACCACCACCACACTTCCAAAATCGAAAACATACGGGCATCTTATAGATAATTATTTTTCCATATTTAACATGATTTTTATTTCCTCCCTTTATTAAATCCTGATTTATCTCTACTTCCAGGCACTCCACACCGGCCAGATTCATTCAATAAAAGCTAGCTTATAACTGTTAAAAGTAATCATCCATCTCATGCAAACGTAATGAATGCACTGGACACCAGCAGTTACCATATATATATATATATATATATATATATATATATATATATATATATATATATATAGTAGTAGCTTATTTGAAATATTTGCCATGCGTCTACATGACATGACAAAGTGCAGCCTACTGAGAAGGTATTAAAAGTATTCCGTCCATTCTTAACGCTAGCTTTTAGCCTTAATCAATATTTGGATCTGATGATGGTTGGGACTTGGGGTTGTAGCCGTGTAGGTGGGGACTGGGGATGGAGATCTTCTGAGCAACCTACCACCGCTGTGGGCAAGTATAGGGCGATTTAAGCACGGCTTTGTTTGGGACATTTATGAGTTATGATTCAAATCCAATAATCCCGACAACTGAGCATGCTTGCGTCGCTGCTACAAACCAGCTATTTGTCACCATCAACATATTCTAGATTTCATTAAAAAAAAAATTGATTCCTCTCCTCTCAGTAAGGGTAAACTTTTTCTCACTTTTACCTCTGCATTATAAATATCAGTTTTTTAATATTGGATTGCTGCATTTGTCCGATCATACACACGGAACACGCTCCCATCAATACGAGAATCTCATGTCCTGGAGAAAAATTATTAAATTGAATAATAAAGATTTTATTTTTTTATTTGGAATATAGTGCTATTATTGCTTTTTTTTTAATTAATTGATGGTGTATGCTCTAGCTCTTTCGGCATCTTTTTCTCTACGGATTCCACCTTATTTCGCTTTCCCCTCTTTAAAATCTCCTTTCCTTATTCTTTCTCGTTTTTAAAGCAGAATAACCCCTAAAACGACCACATTTAAGTGAACCTCTCCTTTAGGATAACGGAGACCGGTGCCGTCGGATTGGTTCTCGGTGCCGTTGGATTGGTTCTGGCGGACGCTCCTCCTACTTGGTCCCCTTCTCCCGTCCTCACACCAGATTTTTCTAATTTTTTGAGGCTCTTCGATCTCCCAATCTTAAAATCCTGGTTTTCTCCTCCCGAATAAAGAAATATGGAAAAGACAAGGCCGGCGCCATCTAACCTGGAGTCATTGTCCAAGCCCTTCACCAAGATGTTCCGCACCCGCCGCCGCCGGGACGCCACGGGCTCCGGCGGAGGCAGCGATATTGGTGTCGTCCCGGGCAAAGATAAGCCAATCATCGAGAAGCTCAAGCTGTCGGGAAATCTCAGAGACTACTACCACACCGTGCTCACCGAGCCTCACAAAGGCGAGGATGAGAAGCGGCAGCACTCGCAGAAGCTGTCCTTGTCCTCCAAGGATAACGAGGCGATGGAATCCCTCCTCGCCAACCTCTTCGCCAGCCTCTCCGCCATCAAGGCTGCCTATGCCCAGCTACAGGTGGCTCAATCCCCCTACGACCCCGACTCCATCCAGTCGGCGGACCAGGCCGTGGTCTCCGAGCTGAAGCACCTCTCCGTCCTCAAGCAATCCTACCTCACGAACCAGCTCCAATCCCCCGCTCCACCGGTCTCCCAGCCGGCTCTGGCGGCCCGGATTCAGGAGCAGCGCAGCCTCCTCAAGACCTACCAGATCACCACCAAGAAGCTCGAAGCTGAGCTCCAGCACAAGGACTCCGAGATCCTGTTCCTCCAGGCCCAGCTCCAAGCCTTGGACAAGCAAAACCGAGCCCTCGACGCCAGGCTCCACCCCGGCCGCTCGCTCTCCGCCCTCGACGACCTCCACCTCTCTGGGCTGAACCCCACCCATTTCCTCACCACGCTGCGGTACACCGTGAAATCGATCCGCTTCTTCGTGAAGCTGATGGTTAAGGAGATGGAATCAGCGGGATGGGACCTCGACGCCGCGGCCGGATCCATCCAGCCTGACGTGCTTCGCCGGAAGCCCGGCCAACGGATCTTCGCCTTCGAATCATTCGTCTGCCAGAAAATGTTCTCCGACTTCCATCTCCGGGACTTCAATCTTAGCTTCTTGGCAGATCGATCCACCTGGGACCGGCGCCGGTTCTTCGACCAGTTCACCGAGCTCAAATTTGTGAAATTAAAGCAGGTTTTCGATGGGGAAAGCCAAAAGTCGGCGTTGAGGAAGTTCCTGAGGGCGAAGTATTTGACCCTGGTGCACCCGAAGATGGAGGTGTCGTTCTTTGGTAATCTGGAGCAGAGGGCGCTGGTGAGCTCCGGGCGGGGGTTCCCGGAGACGGCGTTCTTCGCTGGCTTCGCGGAGATGGCGAGGCGCGTGTGGCTCCTCCACTGCCTCTTCTTCTCGTTCGAGCCGGGTGAGGGGTCCATCTTCCAGGCCCGGCAGGGCAGCCGGTTCTCGGAGGTGTACATGGAGAACGTGGCGGAGGAGGAGGACGACGCGGCCGGGCTGAGGCCCACCACCGTGGGGTTCACGGTGATCCCCGGGTTCCGGGTGGGGATGACGCTGATACAGTGTAAAGTCTCCCTCTCATTGGCCGCGCCTAAGGTGGGTGGACGGTCATGATGCTTCTCCGAGATAGGGTCGAGATCTTGATGAGCCATCGGACGGCGATGGAGGCATCTAATCCTGTTCGGGACCGAAAGTCCGTGGCGCCATCCAGGCTTTTGTGAAGTGGGTCCCGCGGTACTTGTCCTGTTTGCGACACATCCGCGTGGCGGGAGTGGTTTGCCATTAATAGTAGGCAGATCTGATTGTAAAGGTGGGAGGACTCTCTAAACGGCTATCATAAATTGGAGACATCATACCATGTATAATTTATTTTTAATAATTAAAATAAGTATTTATTAGGTATACGTGGGTGATAGATAATATTTTTAATAGATTGTCATGGATGAGTGTTTTCTGACCCAAATATCCGTGCGGCATTTTAGTATACCACACATCAAGATCAGTCCTTTTGAGTTCTTTCTTTGGACATACCATCTTTAATATCGTCCAGCTAAACTTGTCAAGTCGACATGCTCTGCAACTCCTCGAAGCTACAGTCGATCGTGCACGTTCGAGCCCTCTTAGATTTCTTTATCCAAGTTTTCTATAAGCTCCTATACTCCGATTTCGATCTTGTATCCTTGATATGCCTTCTCAATTTTGATCATATCGTAGGATAATGTTCTCGACCTGCTCGTACATCACTGTGCCCTGTCACAATCCCAAAGGATCGTGACCATATCATATGACAATGTTTTCGACCTATTTGTACATCACAGCGCACTGCCACGATCCTAAAGGTTCATGACCATATCGTCCAACACCTTCTGCCCACGACCTGCTCGCACCAAGTGCCCTGTCATGATATTGGCATTCAAGTCTGCCCATTAAGTAAATATATCTGATCGACAATCCTTGCATCAAAGCTGCCCTCTCCTCGGTACGACCCTCTTGACCGTCCTTGATCCTTGGCCCAGCTCCAAGGCACATATTCGATCGATATTTCATATGCCAAGCTTGCACTCCACGACCGACCGATTCTCGTGGATCCTCACAAGATATCTCGCCCGTGATGCTCACGAGACTTGCCTGTTCGGGTAGGCCACACCCTTGTTCGATTGGTCCCTTATCGTCTCTTCGCTCCACTATAGAGATAAAAAATGTATAGATTAGTCTGGACAACTCCTCGAGGATAGGACCTCTCAAAAATTTCCATCCCGTATAATGTGGCCAGCTCGTCTGATCAGCATTGTCCCGAATGCCTGCACACCAGACCATCCGGGCGTGGCACCACCATTGCTCCGCAATCGTGCCACGATGGACCCATCTCCTACGGGCCATGGGGGAGTCGGGAATGCAACCAAAGCTCTGCACCCCTCTTCAAATCAAAAGAAATCCTCGAGTATTCACAAGTATCTTGGCGGTCCACCGTCATGCCAAAATCATGCATCCCGAGCCCCCAGATATCATGCCACGGCCATGCCACACCTTGGCTAACCATTACCCCTCTCAATACCCCAGGAAGGCATCCGTCCAAACTCCACCCCGGGGGTTCCAAAGTATCGAGCGGCATTGCATTTTTATGGCAACCCAGCAAAGCCAAAACCCTTCACAGCACCGTGCCACGCCCACGCCGGCACCCTCTGCGATAAGCCTGCAGATAAGCCCATGATAATTCTCCCCCACTTAAGCTGTCGACGCCTCCGTCGACGTCCAAACCACTTCTGGACTAATGGTCGCCATGACCAAACTTCCATTGCATCCACTGCAATCACTGTTCCTTGAGCTAGAGCCCCACGGCTTTGATGTCTTCGATCCTTTTCTTCATCATTGAGAATCCATCGTCCACACCATGCTGACTCTTTCACAGAACCCAATTATTTTGATCCCTGACATCAGCTTCTGCTTCAGTCATCCACCTCTAGTCATCTGACCTTCTAACTACACGGCACTCCTTGGAATCATCCAAGGCTTGACTCTCGACTTCCATCTAAGAGCGGCCACTTCTTCCACCACAGTGGGATTTACTTGCCAGCAATACCAAACAGCTCTCCTTGGATTACCTCTAAGGCTTAACTCCTATCCATCTGGATCTTGGAGCAGCCACCACATGAGTCCCCTCTGGCAACTCACCTCCAAACGCCTGGTCTTGCTTCATACCCACCCTACAGCCCTATGGTATTTTCGCCTTTCACTACATCACCATGCCCTTTGGACTCTACCACACCACACCGATGCCAAGTATGAACAAGTCACCTCCAAAAATCTACATCGTCCCATACCAACGTAAATCATAGATGCTACCAAGCGAGATCCCGATATCCAATCAAAGTCACTTCTCATTATGCTTGAGTACCTCAACATAACAGTCTTCACTCCGAGCTCTACCAATCTGCTTCTGCAGAACCAATTGCTCATACTATTTTCTGTAATCCTCGGCCTATTCTAACTGCCTCTATATCTTCACTGCGAGTCTATAGTACCAACACAAGGCTACCCCACAGGCCTACCTCACTCTTATGACTCCAGTACCTCGATACATTCCTGCATTAGACATCCAAGCTTTATAGTACCTCGCAGCATGATCGATCCATTTTACCTCATAGCTAACTTGGCCAAACATGGGCCAACCCATGTGCTTCATCTCCTGCACCCTAACATCGCATGTCTCCACAGTGAGTAAGCATCTTTGACTCAAATACCTGCCTCTAGTACCTCAGCTTTCCAACACCTTCACCCTGAGAGCAGTTCCATCAAGTTCAATTATTTTATTTGCTCAAGCCATTCAAGTGCTTCAGCTTCACGATCACCAACACAAGAGATGGCTCTTTCCAATGTTTCCCACATCTGGGTGCACTTGAGTTCCTCGACTCCCCAAGTCTTCACCTCAACCTGCACTTTACAATTCAGATGCTACATCTTTTCCTGCACTATAGAACACACCCTTGTACCTCAGTCTACACATCCAGCTTTTGCTTCTTTGGAGATTCTAGTCCCTCAAGATACTTTGCCTTGCAACTTTTGCATACAGCTCAAGTGCTTCAGTATTCATGAGTACTCTTCACCCTGAATTCCTTTCTTCAACCACAAACTGGTAGACCTTCACTTCAACAGGCTTCCATCCACTTGTGCAGCCAATGAGCAACCTTAATCATTCAGCATCGAGCACATTGCCCTACAATATGCTCCCCCACTCTGAGTCGTTGACACTCACAACAGACTCAAACATCCAGCTCCTCCCAACTGAACTTCGATACCTTTGGATCTCTTCACAGCTTTGGATACCCCCGTATCTGCAGCTAAATGCCTGCAATCTGATACCACGCATATTAGAAGCCAACACAACAATAATGTCGACCTTCGACTTAGCCAACCTTTGGCTCTGATACCAACTATCATGGGATAAATGTTTTCTGACCCAAACATCCGTGCGGCGCCCCAGTATACCTTACACCAAGGCTAGCCCTCTTAAGTCCTTCCCTTGGACATACCATCTTCAATATCGCCCAGCTAAACTTGCCAAGCCGACATGCCCTGCAACTCCTCGAAGCTACAGTCGATCGTGCACGTTCGAGCCCTCTTAGATTCCTTTATCCAAGTTTTCTATAAGCTTCTATGCCCCGATCCCGGTCTTGCATTCTTAATATGCCTTTCAAATTCTGGCTATATCGCAGGATAATGTTCTCGACCTGCTCGTACATCACTGTGCCCTGTCACAATCCCAAAGGGTCGTGACCATACCATATGACAATATTCTCAACCTGCTCGCACATCACTGCGCACTGCCACGATCCTAAAGGTTCATAACTATACCGTCCAATACCTTTCTACCCACGACCTGCTCGTACCAAGTGCCCTGCCATGATATTGGCATTCAAGTCTGCCCATCAAGTAAATATATCCGATCGACAATTCTTGCATCAAAGCTGCCCTCTCCTTGGTACGACCCTCTTGACCGTCCTTGATCCTTGGCCCAGCTCCAAGGTACATATCCGATCGATATTTCATATGCCAAGCTTGCACTCCACGACCGACCGATTTCTGTGGATCCCCGCAAGACATCTCGCCCGTGATGCTCACGAGACTTGCCTATTCGGGTAGGCCATACCTTTGTCCGATTGGTCCCCTATCGTCTCTTCGCTCCACCATAGAAATCAAGAACGTATAGAGTAGCCTGGACAACTCCTCGAGGATAGGACCTCTCAGAAATTCTCATCCCGCACAATGTGGCTAGCTCGTCCGATCAGCATTGCCCCGAATGCCTGCACACCAGACCATCCGGATGTGGCACGACTATTGCTCCGCAATCATGCCATAACGGATCCATCTCCTACGGATCATGGGGGAGTCGGGAATGCAACCAAAGTTCTGCACCCCTCCTCAAACCAAGAGGAATTCTCGAGTATTCACAAGTATCTTGACGGTCCACCGCCATGCTAAAACCATGCATCCCGAGCCTCTAGATATTATGCCACGGCCATGTCACACCTTGGCTAACCATTGCTCCTCTCAATATCTCAGGAAGGCATCCGTCCAAACTCCATCCAGGAGTTCCAAAGTATCGAGCGGCATTATATTTTTATGGCAATCCAGCGAAGCTAAAATTCTTCGCAGCACTGTGTCATGTCCACATCAGCACCTCCTGTGATAAGTCTGCAGATAAGCCGTGACAAGATGGCATATTAATCTATGTTATGCAGGTATGCTGCGTGTGTGTGAAACAGGCGGGTGTTTTGTCTGGTTGGGGATTTATTAGAAGAATAATAATGGAGGTTAGTCTTGGGGGATTAGAATAGAATTATTTGGGTGGGTGGTCGAGCAAATGGGCGTCAAGGAAAATGGGATGCCGGCGATATGCGATTCTCCAATCTGTCGACATTTTCGAATGGGCGGTTTTTGCCGTGGTTTTTTTTGTTGGCTTTTGCTCTCCGTCGCCGTTCCCGTGGAGACCGTTTTGTTGGCACCGTCTTTCCTGCTTGGGCTGTTGTGTGATTGTTAATTTTCATTGGGGTTGTTGAAGGACGGCATCAGTCTTAAGATAGACTCATTTTACTTCACCTAGGTGGCCGTATTGTGCTTTTGATGAATAAAGAACAACCCAGTGGTGCCACACTCCAACACCCTCGTGCCTGTTAATTTAATATTCATTACCATCATAATTGATCCACTCAAGACTTGTACTATTTCGCGCGCCCGGACGATGGCCGTAGAACTTTGGGGTAGGCCTTTTTCCTTGCGAACTCTGAAACCTGTCCAGCCCAAACAATTTTGTTCCACCAGCCTCGTGTCTCAAATCTGTGCTAGACGATGACCTATCTCAGCTATTTAGACCGGACTTCTGCATTTAGTTTTGATTCTCCAACAGGCTAAGCAATTCAAGATGATGGCCTTGTTTTACCAAGATAAAATTTGAAAATAGGCGATAAACTCTAGTTAGTTTTTCAACTTAAATAATTGATGAAAGGAAGAAAATATTCGGAAGATTTCTACTTGATAAATTTGCATGGGACTGCAACTGTTCTCGCCTAGATCTGACACACGAACCACGGTGCTTGCAATACGTATGTTGTACAAAAACCCCCATAGGGTTGAAAGTAACGTTGATGATGAAAAGGATGATGACAGAACCATGTCTGGAGCAAGTGGTGTTCTGCGGTAGTCGATGGGCAAATCCCTGTCCGTCGGGGCATCAGGGTCGAATCACGTTGTGCGAACATGCATGTATCAAAATAGTTCCGGTGGGTTAGTCGATGTCGGGTTGAGCTGTGCCTTTTGATCATTTACTTTAAGAGTTAATCATAAGACTAACCTAACACTAATCATGTCTACATTGGGAGAATCCGTATGAAGATTAAACCTGATCATGGGCCGTATTTGGGCGTAAACTGTAAACACTTTTAAGTAGGGCCGGGCCGACTAAAAATGAATATAGTTTAATCAAAAGGCCATCGGCTCTAATTAAGATCTTGTGCGGAGGATACGGCTAGCTCACCAGCTCACTAAACTGATGCAACTTCATTATATATATATATATATATATATATATGCCAAAGGTGAGCCTCTGACGGAATATTTATCACATTCTAATGTGAGAGATCGACGGGCTCCGGAGTCCGGTCTTTGCCTTCGAGCCGTCGTCTCTCGATCCCCAAGTGCGATTCCCAACATCAGATACAATACCATCGACTTCTCTTCCAATCTCTTCCGCTTCTCTCACCTTCTATTCTTCCTTCTGTTTGCCCATTCTTCATCAGGCTCTCAAAGGAGCGCATATGTGGGAAATCTGAATTCCCACGGCCGGGAACGCGAAATAGCGGACAAGTTCGGCGCCTATGGAGTCGTTACAAGGTAATCGTTTTCTTTTCGTGCCCTTCCCCCCTTTTTTTCTGATTAATTCCTTTTTATGCTTTTATCCCTTCTTCTTGTCGTTTTTTAGATGTACTATGTTTCATTCTAAATGCCTACTCTTGATGGCTTGAACAGTTGTCTTGCTGTCATTGCACGCCAAGCGTTTGATATTTTGCTTCGTGGAATCTGACCGCGTAAATAAGTGAATATGTTATTTTAGTAATTCTTGTTCTCAAAACTAGTGAAAGTTATTCTAATATACGGAATTCCTCCAATTTGATTTCTCCCTAACTTCTAAACCATAATGGGTGGCTATCCTTAGTCTAGCCACCCGCAATCTCATCCTGAACTTACTTCAAAAAAAAAAGAAAAAAAAAAAAAAAAAAGAGAGGTGGGGCTTGAAAAGGACTGTAATGTCTCTCGTGTTGGGTGCATGGTTGGAACTTGGACCGCTGGAATTGCTGGAACTCGAATCAGCTCTCTCAGTGATTGATCATTTTGTTTGGTTAAGAGCAACTAATGTTTTTTTTAACTGTGGTAAAGCCACCATATTTTTCTCTACATCCTTAGACCATGGTTAGAACTCTATTGTTTGTTTCAAATAAATGGGAATTGAGGACATGCTTTGAATTATGAGGACCATGCAAGTATGTATTTAATCCCATATGATTATTCATTGGGAAGATCATGGGTACTTATACAGGGTCAAGGAATCCAAATAATATTGTCTAGCCCAGCCTTTTTGGATGAGGTACTGGGTTGTTATATGAACATTGTATTTAAGTTGTGAATATTATTGCCATATATATGTATCTTTTTTTTTTTTTTTTTTTTTACCTGGTGCATATCTCATTTTACTTGTTCGAACATGTGTAGTTTACCTGTAGCTCAATTGATTTTTGCAGCCCTGCACATTCATTTAATTGTAGTCTGCTGGTCTTTCTGTTTCGGGTTTATATGGATACTGAACAATTTGGTTGTTAGTTATAAAAGCAGCTGATACTAATGTGCTGTCTTGCATAACAACCTTTAATATCTCAGTTTATGGATAGCAGGGAATTCACCAGGTTATGCATTTGCTGAGTTCGATGACTGTCAGGAAGCAGATGATGCAGTTTCTGCTTTAGATGGTGAGATGCAATCACCTCCTTAACCTTTATTCAAGATATTGTTCAACCTTCTAAATTTACTCTCATCCGAGTCATCTTATTATTTGTCCAACTTTTTAGTATGCTCACAGTTGTTTTGTTTGATTTTCTAAAAAGTATGTTGTTTTGTCTCATATGCTAGCATGAGAGTCTGGGTTTAAGTTGTGTTGCATGGACATGAATACAAGAATCATACTCAAACGCATATCCAAGTGCCTGACCTGGCAAGAGCAAAAAAAGGATATGGGGACACATAAGACAAAATATAATATTAATTAAATTATACTTAAACATTTAAATATCATTTGTATGGATATTAAGAAGAAAATATTAAGAAGATAGTATGCTGTGGTCTTTTAATATGCATGTTTACCATCAAAACTTCTCATTTAACTTAAATGGTATAAATAAAATAGTATTTTGCATAGTTATCGCAATACATAGATCCTCACCAAATTCTAATAAAAGCTCAAATGCTATTATAATAATAATGTTGAGGGTCAAACTCATTATTGGAAGAGTCCAACTATCTACCAGTTGATGCATTCTTGTCGCGAGAGCGATCAAAAGTAAAAATTCACCGACTACAACTTCGTAGAATAGGATGAGTCGGGTTGAATCCTTAGAGACATAGGGCAATTGATTAGAAAGAGAAAAAAGAGTTGTTTGATTGATTTAAAATTTTTAAAGCAGTAGAAAGTTGGAAAGCAGCAGAATAGTAAAAGCAATTTTAATAAATTATAAAGTGATCAAGAAGAGAAAATTATCTTAGGTTTCAGTTCCGTCTTTCGGTATTCAAGTTTATAATTGATTCATACAATCTTTTCATTAATAACGTGCAATCTTATATTTGTTCTCTTGACCTAATTCTAACATAACCTATTCTACGGAGTATGAACCATATTTAATATGATCATGGCCCATTTCACAGATAGAGATTATTTAGATGGTGCAATCAAAGAACATAAATATAAATTTAATAAATCTTATAATTTATTCTAACTTGAGCATAGATCGTATTTTTCCACGATCATAATCTGTCTCTTTAGTATAAAATGCAAGAAAAATAAATATTTAACGCATAACAAGAGAAGCATATAGATAATAAATAAACAAATTTTATTGCTCAATAAAAAGATAAAATAAGATCAAAATACAAATTCTCACACTGAAGACTTTTCCTACTTTTCAGAGACTAGAGACCTTTAGCCACACATGCTGTTGAATTCTCTCGCTTTCTAGTTGCCTTCCATTGCAGACTCTTTTCTATTAGGTCCTCTAAAAATTGCCAGGCCTCATTAGGTTTCTTGTGCATGAATTGGTTCTAGCACATCGATTTTAGCTTAGTTCTAGAACTTGGATTTAAACCTTCATAAATGATTTGGCACAACCTCCAAATTTCTATCCCTTGATGTGGGCATTAGCTCAGAAGGTTTTTGAAAAGACCTAGATATTTCCAGAATGACTCACCTCTAACTGGTAGAACTGATTAATTTCGTTTCTTAATTTTACCGTCCTCAAGAACATCTTTACAAAGTCTTCCCATGTCGAGATTGATTGGTCAAGCAAGCTATATAGCCATTTCTTGGTATTATCCTTGAGGGCGAAATTAATCAGTTTCAGTTTAATGGCATCCTCCGAGAGCTAGTATATTCTCATGGTGTCACACTTTCTCAAATTCTTTAATAAAAATATATACGTCTTCAACTCCAGTGAATTTGGGGAGCATATTGATGATTTGAGGTGTTGACTTGAAGGTGATAGCAGTAGTTTGGGATAGTCGAATACAAGATGGTTAGGCTAAGCCCACTGGGTAGCAAAGGTCTCTTAGAACTTGAGGTTAACGATTGAGTTCATCCATAGCGAACTCGTTGACTACTTGGTCAAGAATAGGGTTTGGTTCAATTCTCAGTAATCATCTAGATTCCTTTTTCTAAGAAGGAAGTGGATAATTAGCTATGTTATCTATGTTTTTGATATTTATATAATTTTATTTTTATATATATATGAAAAGAAGAGAAAAGACGAAGAAGATGAATTCTAAAGATGAGAGCCCTAAAGAGTCCTAAATCTAGAGATGATAGAGGAGAGTATTTTAATTAGAGTTAAATTATAATGGCAAATAAGTTAGCTTAAAATGGACTCTCTATCTTAGGATTAACCTTGATCTAGACAGCTCTTAACTGTTCCAAGACCGCCTTCAAGCACTTCAAGCCCAAGATTAACTAATTGACTTGGCTAGGTAAGTGTAAGATGTGGGAGGTCCTCTGCTTGTTGCTATTCTTAGACACCAACTGAATTGGTCAGGTCAGACAAAGAAACCAATTGAAAACCAACTTCTTAAACCACTTGCCTTAGACATTGAGCAATTAACAAATCTGAATCCAATCCAACTCTAGGGCTTTCTTCTCCTATTGAGCTCGAATATCCTAAGGCCAACGTCTAACTGATTTTAGATTAAAGTCTAAATGATGCAAAATGAAGGATATGATTTTTGGGCTAAGGAAGGATGATCAAATTCCCATCTTATCTTAGTTAATGATTTGTGCCCTTAAAGTTAATCATTGAAATGCAATGCAAAGAAATAAGATGTCCAATCAAGTTAAATTTTTTTTCTTAAAATTTATATTTTTGGTTACGCTAGATTAGTTAAATGTTATGAAATGTCTGAGTTTTTTTTTTTTTTAAATAGGGTTTATAGTTTTATCCTTTTATATCTTTTTGGTTTTTTGATTTTTTTGATTTTGCAAAAGAAAATCAATTTAAGTAATTAAGTCTTAAAAGCAATAAATTATTAGGCTATAAAAAGTAGTAAATTGATCTAAACTATAAAAAGCAAAAAATCCCTAAGATTCTAAAGTAGTAAATTAGTTATGCAAAATAAGATAATTATTTAATTAGGCAAATAAGGTAATCTAACTAGAAAGCAATAAATCTATTATATAAAAATTTAAAGCAAGAAATAAAAATTGAAAAGTGATAAGATATATTTTTTTCTTTTTATTTTTGCGGATTTTTTTTTTAGACCTGCAATAATAACAAGCAAATATTAGAAAGTGATATAGAAGGCAAGAAATTACAAAGCAATAAATTAATTATGAAAGGCAATAACAACTAAATATATATGGCAAAAAGAGCAATAAATTTTTTATTTTTTAATTTTTTTTAAAATTAAATCAATTATCCTAATATCCTCGATAATGGTGCCAAAATTTGATGCGCTCTTATCACAAGGGTGATCAAAAGTAAAAATTTACCGACTACAGCTTCGTAGAATAGGATGAGTCGAATCAAATCCTTAGGGACCTAGAATAGTTGATCAGAAAGAGGAAAAAGAGTTATTTGATTGACTTAAAATTTTTAAAGCAGTAGAAAGTTGGAAAGCAGCAGAATAGTAAAAGCAATTTTAATAAATTATAAAGTGATCAAGAAGAGAAAATTATCTCGGATTTTAGTTCTGTCTTTCAGTATTCAAGTCTATAATGGATTCATGCAATCTTTTCATTAATAACATGCAATCTTATATTTGTTTCCTTGATCTAATTCTAACATAATCTATTCTATCGAGTATGAACCATATCTAACATGATCATAGACCATCTAACAGATATAGATTATTTAGATGGTGCAATCAAAGAACATAAATATAAATTTAACAAATCTATAATTTATTCTAACTTGAGCACAGATTGTATCTTTCTGCGATTACAATCTATTTTTTTAGTATAAAGTGCAAAAAAAATAAACATTTAAAGTATAACAAGAGAAGCATGTAGATAATAAATAAACAAATTTTATTGCTCCATAAAAAGATAAAATAAGATCAAAATACAAACTCTCATTACTAAAGACTTCTACTTTCCAGAGATTAGAGATCTTTAGCGGCGCATGCTGTTGAATTCTTTCGCTTCCAGTATCTTCAAACTCCTTGGTGAAGGGTGGAAGAAGAAGAAAGGAGAAAGAAAGAAGAAAGAAGAAGAAAGAAAAGAGGAGAGAGGAAGAGAGGAATGTGAGCTTGAGAGAGGGAGAGGGCCTATGGGCTGCTTGATGTTGCTTGTTTGGAAGACTGAGTTGGGGGGGGGGGGGGGGGTTGTGGTTAAATAGAGAAAAAGGTGGGATTTTAGAGTTCTTCCAGAATTCTTATTTGAGTTTAGATCGAATTCCACCTACCTGCTAAATCCTGGCCCTTGGATCTTCATCTAACGCTTCAAAAACCACCTCCTAGCATCCACGTCAACGCCCAGATCGATTTTGGGCCATTTGATTGCCTCATCATGCCATTTTCAGTCGTTGGATCATGCATAGAGGCCTGGGAAGAATTTGGTTCAAAATCGGGAACATTTCCTACCATTGGATCTCATCCGGTAGTGATTTTAACTACTTGATTGCGCACTTCACCTCTGCCCTACTTGTAGACTGTGTGAAGACTGGTCCACTGTAGCCATGGACTATGTGGAGTTCTGACGTCATTGGGACGTCAGAAAAGCTGGGCTGGGCTGATTTCGCATGCGAGCGAGTTGTGCTGGGTCAAGCGGATCGGGCCGATTCGCGGGGCCGGCTTCCTTCTTTATTTATTTTATTTTTTCTTTTTTTTGCTTCTTTGTTTGAGCTCCGATTTGCTTTAAAATTGATTATTTTTAACCTGTGAATTGAACTCTTTGCATTGGTGAGGATCTTTCCTTCAAAATATAATAAAAAGCATTAATTTTTAAAATAAAAATTAATTAATAAATATATTAATACTTCTTATTTATGTATTTATGATAGTTATCATCAATCTTTCAAACTATTGCTAGAGAACACCACAAGTGTCCAGGAGTTTTATCCAATTCAGATACATATTTGACATGGATTTTTGGTGTTGTCCAAGTAATAGAGGCTTTCAGTTCTTGCCCTATAGAGAAACAAGTTAGTCATTGATAAGCACTCTCATTGTTTGTTAGTGATTATTAGTTAATAACCTAAAGGACTCAAAAGTTATGTTGAATCGTATTTTCACCCTCTACTTAGATTGCAATGTAATACTATTGATATATTAGAAAAGAAGTCCATATGACACCTTAACGAGAAAACTTTATTCAAGCTCATTGTTTGTTAGTGATTAGTGGTTAATAACCTAAAGGACTCAAAAGTTATGTTGAATTGTATTTTCACCCTCTACTTAGATTGCAAATGTAATACTATTGATATATTGGAAAAGAAGCCCATATGACATCTTAGCGAGCAAAATTTAGCCAAGTTTACTTTTGCATGTGAGTACTGTGACCATGGACGATAGTTTGTTGCCCTTCTTTAGTAATTCATATTTCCTAAGATAATTTCCAGAAACTGTCTGAAATTCAAAAGATTTATTATCATGGCTGAACAAGGAAACTTACTCTTGCATGATATTACTGTATTGGACTGTACTTTCTCAATGATTGAAATTATTGTTGATAAAACTATTTCCATCATATTTTCATCTCACAGCACCATTTGTGAAATCTTTAGTCAAACAGAATTATTCAGATTTCATGACAAGTGCTACTTTGATTTTCTGGTATCTATTGCTGGAAAACTAATATCTGTAAGAATTTGAGACATACTGCTCTATCAATGTACAGCCTAATTTTAGCATGTACTGCACTCCATATAGATGATCTTCTTTATACCAACAACTTCAGTTAGCTGATACCAATATCTTATTCTTTATTGTCCTTAAGACTACGCATGCATACCTTGTGAAGAGGTAACTGATTAGAAAAGAAATTTGGCTACCAGTCATTGGAAAGGTATTGTGACATACCCTTGCGTAACCTTTATCCCGAGGATCCTTAGATCATGCTTGGTGGCTTAGACATTGTGAGAGATGCTGGAAATTCATGAAGTCGCTTAACCATTTAGATGTACTCAATATATTTGTCTGCTGGTTTGGGCGTCGTGTAGTCAACTGACTTCAATAAGCTTGGTGAGATTCTACTCAGGGACATTATGATATTTTGTCTTTAGTCATGCTGTGACTGGTTCTAGATAGTAATTGTTTAAGTGGTCTAGCCATCATATTTGTCTCACCAAGCACTTCATCTGATAGATGCCATGACATCTGATTCTAACTGATGTACCACCCACTTTAGGAGAGTTCATTTAGGTTTGCAGAATCATGATGATGTGGTTCCCCCACCTAATCTATTATATATCAAGAAACAAGTGGGAATTTATTGTAAACTTCATATTTGCAGGCAAAAATACTTTTTTGTGAAATTTATTCAACATAATTATATTAATGAACATGCTACCGAAGCAAAAAAAATAATATCAAATTAATATTTACAGAACTGAAAGTAGATTCTGTTTTGTCATGAGAAAGTAGAGAAGCAACATAGAACCATACTTTTCTATTTGCCTAAAAAGCAAGGAAAAAAAAAACTATAATTGTAATTTGTTTTTAGAAGCTTTCGTGCACAAGCATAACATTCGCAGTCAGATGCTCAAATTGTATCACATGGGTCTAGCTTAAGCTACTCAGACTATTTTGTGTAGTTTTTGAAAATCTCACACTAGGAGGGTCCTGCTACAGATCTGAAAAGGTCAGTTGCAGCCACTTCGATTTCATTCAACTGGGAAGCACTATAAGGGGTTATTTTGGACATAAAGGAGCCTAATAAGAAGCTATTTCTGCACAATTTACAAGCCGAAGAACAAACAGAATACCATAAGCCAAGTTGTGGACCAACAGGATTTTATTGTTAAAATGTCTAATTATGTCAAAATTTGTCACCATCATTATCAAACGTGTATTGCATTGCGATAAATTTGGTATGATAATTATCAAACATCCACGTCTTAGTACTAACTGCTTCATGGGATTAGGACATGACTGATCATTCATGTTCACATGGGTAGTCATCCTGAGTACTCTATGGCCTCCATAGATCTACCCATTATGGACCTTGAGGACTTTGTGGCAGATGATTAATTCCGAAAAGTCAGCCATCACATTCAGTCCCAATTCACCAACCAAAATCTGCAATCAGACTACCAGTATGCTGCATTTGAGATCTATTAGATTCCATGAAAAATATTTTGGCCTCCCAAAATTGATTGGCAGATCTAGGAGGCTTGCTTTTAAAGAAATCATAGGGTGGGTGAAGAAATTGTTGCGTGGATGGAAGGAGAAATTATTGTTTCTGGCAAGCACAGTTGTTTATGTCAAAGCTATAGCTCAAGCAATCCCACTTATATGATTAATTGTTTCAAATTGCCTATTTTATGTTAAGAATTGAATAGTCTGATGAGCAATTTTTGGTGGGACCAAAAGAAGGACGGAAGGAAAATACATGGGGTTGGTTAGATGGGTAAACTTTTCAATTCCAAAGGCCTTCGATGTGGCACCTGTAGCTAAATGGGGGCGGATATTTCTTTGAACTCAGAACCATTATTCGACAGAGTCTATAAGACAAAAACACATTTTGAATTGTTCATTCTTAGAAGCTCCACTTAGTTGTAATCCTTCATACTTGTGGAGAAGCATTTGGGAGGCAAAGGCGTTTTTAGAGGATCGGATACATGGGCAACTAGGAAATGGCGAGTCAATTTATGTGCGGAGAGATAAGTGGTTGCTCACAACTCTTCCTTTTAAAGTCGTCTCAACTCAGAAAGATGCAAGAGTTGATTGTGTAATTGATGAGAATTGAAAGCAATGGGACGAGGAAGTGATTCACAATATATATATATATATTTATTTTTAACTCATGAAGCTGAATTAATTAGAGAAATTCCTCATAGAACCCGACTGCCTGGAGATCATGTGTTGTGGTATTTTACTTCTGGGCAATTTACTGTTAAAAGTGCTTATCATGTGGCATGGAATTGGGAGAAGGGTTCAGATAAGAATTCATCAAGTTCAGTTGGGTACAGCATCTCTTTCATGATAACCATGCAGTTCCTTTGGAAATTTAATGTGCCCAATAAAGTCAAACTATTTCTTTGGAAAGCTTGTAGGGATATCTTACCAACAAAAGATAATCTGATAAAAGGAATTAAATGTGGATGGGCCTTTTGAATTGTGTAGCCGTCCGGACGATGCGTCGTATGCTCGGAATAAAAAATTGTCCTTTTCCATGTCATTTTTTCCACTATGTGGATGAGGTCCTATGCGAGCCAAGCTTTGTCATCGAAGGATTGGTGGGAGGTCCATGAAAGGTTGAATTTTGTGGGATAACAGCTCGGGCAGTTCAGAAAGGTCAATTAACTTAGTTTTTAAAGAAAAGTGGAGGGATCCATTCGATACTTCCATAGACGAAAAGTTAGAGTGGTTTTCTAAGAGCTCAAGATTTTGTACTCCAAATGAGGACTGTGTTGACTCATTGGAAACCTTCTGACAACTATTACAAGGTCAATGTTGATGGTGCAATATTTACAATGGAGAGCAGTCGTAGGAACAAGGGTTGTTATTAGGAATTACTTGGGAAAATTCATTGCAGGGATGTGAAAAGGAATGGATATTTTGCACTGCTGAATAGTTGATGTGGGACTAGACACGTGTGCACGTGATCCTCAACTTAGTGCATACCTATGTCATGAGATGGTCGGTTCGAGGCGCGACAGCTTAGGCATATGTTTGCTCATGCATGCTAAAATCTAGAAAAGGAATTATCTGGTTGTCATCTTAAATTTCAGATGTCGGAGGCGAGCCTCCAAATAAGTGCAATTCATGGAGCATTCGAACCTCAGAAATCTTTTCTACTGGTCATTTGCTTGCTGTTAGAGTACTGAAACCACCACAAAAACCTGCGACCTTCAATTGTCGGTTTAATTCGATAAGGAGTCCATAGCTGCTCTTTTTTAAAAACATGTTCCTCAACTGGTGATCTTCCTTGTTAAGAAACCGATTGCTTTGGCTCTTGTCGTACTTGCTCTCTCTCTCTTTTTGGAGCGGAATCTTATTAATAATGCGGCATCCATTGAAGGGGACCTTAGGTCCGTATGTCCGTAAGGAACCCTGATGTAGCGTGGAGAACCATGGTTATATCTTTCCATCTATATCATAATGAAGCTGAGAGTAAACTACTCCAGTATCGGTGTCTGCTTCACCATCCATGCTTCTGGTTCCACGCTTAGCGCTCCTACCGAAAGGCCCACAAGTAGGATATTTATATGAAATAAAAAATGATTGTGTGCACGAACTTATGTATCACACGTATATTTGAAGTCATCAAGCATATTTTATATGATGGGCAACGTATAATTGGAAATGCTTTGAACCTCACAGAGGGTGAGGCTTGAGGCGAATGTTAAACTTATTTCGAACGGACGTTACTGTTTAATGAATGCACCCCTTAAGGTTCTAGATCCGTTGAAAAAGGGGATGTTGCGACCGGTAATTATATTTACCATTCCGAAAGTAAAGAAAAATAAGAGAAAAAGGAAAAACCAAATAGCACATAAAGGTGCTTGTTGCTCGGTACCAAGGCTACGCCAATATCTCTAGCTTGCCTTTTTTTAGCCTTTTTTTTTTTTTTTTTTTTTTGAGGAAAATCCAAAAATACAAATAAGATGAACTCTAATACCTTGAACACGTGCACGAGTGAACGTAATCATCATCACACACGCATCAAATGCAAAAAAAGAATCATGACGTATGCTCAACAAAAGAACCAAACAAAAGAATAACATAAAATTAAGAGAGCTCATCGACAAGAATAATTATATACTTGTCAGTTCACAATTTCAAAAAAATGCAACAATGAACAAAATCGCTAAGAAACTGTGTCAGTGGTTGCAGCCGCAAAGGTTGTCTAAGGGATTTTGGATGCAACATGTCCTGGTGCCGTCCGGTATGGAGATTGAAACAAAAGAGGTGGTGTCGAGGGATGGTTCATCATGAGTATTTAGAATCATGACTGTTTATGAAATATTCCTTCACTTGAATGAGTCATGTATGTAAACATGTCGAATGCACATATTATTATTATTAAGATTGATTAAGGCATTGGAGAAGAAGTTCTATTAATTTACTAGATTAATGTAATTTGATTTGAGATTCTTTTCCCTTGAGATCAAAATTTTTTAAAAAAATGGGGAGTACGAGTCATATCATGGCGGGTTGTATCTTTTGTATAAAATAATGATTTAAATTCTTTTGTAATAGCAATAGCCATTTCAAGACTTACGGAAGTAAAAAAAGAAAAAGAGAAAGAGAGAGAATATATTGAATTTTAATATATATATATATATTATATATATATATATATATTATATATATATATATATATATATATATATATATATATAATATATATATATATATATATATATATATATATATATATATATATATTATATATATATATATATATTGCAGGTTAATCTAATGGTCAACGTCACAAAAGTTTTATTATTTATTTATTTTTTTTTGGGGGGGGGGGGGGGGGAGATAACCCAGTTATATCATACGCATGAGTGACTGTACACGAGTGACTTTTTTTTTGGATAATGTACATAGATGACTTTTAGTAGAGTTAGATCAGCCAGCTTGCACTCGATATGGGACACTACTTCTAGCTTTCACCTAACTTTCCTGTATGCTTAACGTCCAAATTAAACTTAGGATCTCCTACTAATTGGCATTCTCTGGTTGGACTTACGTGCACCTAAGCATCCGATGGCCCCATTAAATATTTGCCCACCACCAAAACGATCAGGACAGTCCAATCAGTGGATCCCTATCTTAAGGTTAGCAAATCCAAAAAAACAAAAAAAGTGAAAGTAAAAGTTACTGCGATGAAGTCAATGACCTTGTGCTATATTCTTTTTTGTCCTGTACCCTCCAAAAAAAGGGTTTATGATTTGCTTGGTGCCTCTAATCCAATTTAACCATCACCAGTGCCAACAGAACGTTAGCTCAATGGTGTCACCCCCGAACGCAGGAGGTTGGCAGCTACGGATAATTATATATTTGGCTTATGTACAACATAAATTTGTCCAGAAGCTAGTTGTAGCCTATTGATTGCATCTACCCTCTATCTAGAGTAAGGCTATCAAAGATAATTCTTGCAATACTTTTTGTTTTGATTTTGATTCATAAGAACTGACATTGTTTTTTTAACTAAAGAATAAATTATGTTATTGCCCAGAAGGCCTCGTAGCAGGTTCATCTCGCATTTAAAAAAAAATAAATCCCATAAGGCGATGAAGTTAATAATGTTATCATCCCAGTAGGGACTATGGAGCACGTAGTACCGTGACGTGCAACACTCTATCGCATGCTCCGCTGTTGCCGGCTCTTGCTTCTATACACGCAACATAAAGTTTAGGGAAGGGAAGCAACCACATGAAGCTTGGCTTATGCTCGGTACCATATTGCCAAAATTATTTCTATTGCTTGCATATATAATTGAAGGGACCCAAGAATACGGAGGTGATGGATGGGATGCCCCGTCCAACACTCGTTTTTGTCTTTATATACACTTCCTCTCATCCTCGTTTACGAACACGCTCGTTCACAACAAACCAAATGGTAAAGAAAGGGAGGGATATAAATTATAAGCAACCGTGGAGGGGAAAAGCTGTGTGACTCCGACCTACAAAAATTTCTATTACGGTGAAGCCAACTCATCGAGGGCTCGGGGGAGAAGCTAATGGCCGATCCCTGGGCTCGGTACCGATCCCAGCAGCCGCTGGGTGTTGCCTTTGGATGCGCCTGCGGTGACCGTCTTGTGACCACTTTTGCTGGGACGAGATGGGGTTGAGCTTCCCGTGGGAAGGGCAGCAACCACAAAGCCAGCCTCCAGGGGTGGAACCTTCACTCTTGCTTCACTCCGGAGCTTCCTTGCTTGAAGGGAGGGTGCTAGTAGTAGAAGGGAGATAAATAGGATGAGTGTTACTCTCTTATTAGAGGCCATGGAGAAAGAGGAAAGGAGTTTAGCTTGGGGAGAGGTGTTCAGGGTATGGAAGGAATAGAAGGGGAAGGGAAGGTGTTTGGTGGATTCGGGAAGGTTTGGAGGGGGTTGTGGATGCCTTATAAAGGGGAGGGGTGGTGGGGTGTGGAATAGATGGGAGAATAAGGACAAAGAGGAGAGAGTAGGAAGCGTGGGAATGAAGTTAATTGGCATGATCGTCAAATTAATACATGCTCGTATATTCTGTGTATCATATTTCTTTCAATTGTTTTCCAATTTTGAGGTGTCAACTCGTTTGTATTCCGAAAAGGAGAGGGTCCTTCTTTAGCAGGTAAAAGCATGAGGAGTTTGGATGCAAGGTTGATGGAAGCCACCGGCACTCGGTTTTCCTCGCACCTTCCTCCTGTCAGACTGGAGGAACTATTAGATGTACTTAGATTCACCATACATCTAAGGTAAAATTATCCTGAGTGGATTCATTTTATTATAGGATAAAATTATTAGATGAATTTATTTCATTCTAGATCCATGGTAGATCCGGTCCATCTAATAATTTCTAGTCCGATTTGATCGGACTAGTTGAACCATGTCGGAATCTCTCTTTTTTAATTTTCATCCAGAGTAAGTTATTAAAGTCAGTGAAACATATTATTTGTACTATTTCATCTTGTTACAGCATCTTATATCTTCAATAATAATCATTGAGAAACTACCGATTGATTTACCTTAGTTAAATAGTTAGGAAAAATATCCTTCCAACATTCCAACCCAGACCCTCCTGTCACCACCAGTCGAATGGTATCAAATTGGACAAAGAGACGGTTGTTGGATTCCGGTTGAAGTCATTCCTTGAGAGGTGAGGTAGGTATAGAATAGTTATGTGGAAAGTAGCCTCTCCTAATTTCAAAAAATCCTAGAGCCTTCTCCTAAATCAGAAGGGTGCAACTATTGGAGCATAACTCAATTTTTAATTCTGAAACTCTATCACAATACGGTGTAACTACAAGTTCTCAAAGTATCTCATCATGTTAATTTTTTAACTTGTTCTTGCTCGGCCAAATTTTGTTCATTCTATGCATACGTACATTTAAAGTCCTCAAAATTTGGAATCCCCTAAGCCCCCATACCATATTATGTAATTTGATGATTAAGTTCTCAATAGTTAATAACTATCTCATGATCCAGCTGTACTTGTCGCTCTTTATAATTTAAGATAAGAATTAGAGTTTAGTTGTTGCTGTTTATTATTTTCTGAAAGAGGTGACATAGACCACCATTAAGAACAGGGAATTTGGTTGCTTTTTGTCTATTTAAAAATAGCTTTGAGGAGAACAACTGATCGGTTGGTTATTCCTTCCAAGGAAGTCCTTGCTCTCACCTCATGCCTTACCAAATAGCTAGTGCTTGGCTTTGTTGGACAAACGCACGAACCAGAGCCTGTATTTTGAGAGCTTGAGGTCTGAAAACAGCTTGTGGGTGGGTGGGGGTTGTTTGAGCGTGAACGACACCCCTAATTCAGGGCAAGTGTTCCTTGGACCCAATGCCAACATGCATCTCTAGAAGGACATTCCTTCTCGTCCTCTACGTGTCCTTGTCTTTGGAATGGTAGTTTAGTAAGAATCGCATGGGAGCCCACTTGCTTGCCTCTAGTAAAAGTAATTTGACTGGTCTAGTCTAAAAATCATGATCTAAGGGTAGGAAAGGTGATAAAGAGAACAAAAAAAAAAAAAAAAAAAAAGGGAGATGAAGAGATGACAATTTTAGCCGATCCATGAAGTATCAAATTGGGTCTGATCCAAATGGGATAGGTTTGGCAGACCTATTTTGACTCGGTGGTGGATATGAATTTTAGATTTAGATTGAATATGGTTAATAATATGTCTTGTCTCGAACTTAATCTGATATAATATAACCTTAATCTACCCCCTCCCTTGGACTCATCGAATAGATGATAGCCATTCTTCCTCCCCTTTACATGAAAAATTATTATTTTAAAAGTTTAAAAAATATATTTATTCTATGAAAATTATAGCAGTCAATTATTTTTGTTTGTTTTGTTACTAAGTTCTCAATGTAAGAACTATTTTTTATTAGAATAGGTTGTAGTTATTGATATATACCAGGATTCTCTCTATTTAAATCAAAAATTTGGTGATTGAGAATAAGCTATGCCTTCCTCCTAGTTGCTGTTGTAATATCATTAATTATAGTTATATAAGCTATAATTATCTGATCCAATCTAATTTGATTTGACTCATCGTATGTATCCGATCCAACCCACCATAGACCATCTCATCTACTTTACTTGATATCATTTGACCTAAGGTATAAACTGATCGATTCAATCCATATTGCCATCGCTAAAAATAGATTTGGATTCGATGTTGCTGAAAATTTTGAAGCCTGAAATTTGAAAGGAAATTTGTGTGATGGAAAGGAGGACAAAGGACAGGGTCATGTCCTGTGAATTCGACACGCCATCATCACGAACCATGCGGAACCAAAGCATATTACGAATATCATGCTTATCCACCAAATTCCATAAACAAATTCCAATTTAGCACACAAATTACTATTCGGATCAATGGTCATGCACATCGATTCTTTCGGCAATGTCTCCGAGTTATGATCAATCTAGCTAAGATTTTTCGGAAAATGTATACAAACACAATGCAGTATCTGCTAAAATAAGTGTAGCAAGTTAGTTTTTCATGACATGTTCGTTAAATGGCTTCTAAGTTACGTTCTTCTCCTTGTCAATTGCATATACGGTCCCAATCTATCTATCTATCTGGCATTTGCTTCTCGTAAACGCCACATCGAGGCTTTGAAACTAACATCATCCACCAAAGTCATCACTTACCAAAAATTCTTATCTGACCAATCACCAGTGGTGAAATTGAATTAAAAATCTTATCCATCCACCTTGGGCCACACTCTCAAGCGCAAACATCCAGCCAACAGGGTAATGTGAACGTGATGCTAATCAGATACGGGCTTGGGAAGATTGGATTGTGGGGAATATCCGTACCTTTCCCATGCTCGTCAACATCCAAAAGCATGAGCAGCGTTTCAACCTTGCAACTTACACTCAACCTCAGCTCCTCGTTTATCCTCTCGAGTTGAGGATCCCCACGCTTGGTAAAGCCTCTAAATGGATGATGACGCATCCGTGACCCCCACCTTCGTTGCCTGCATTTTGGATGATAAATTATACCTTACTTTACATAGATTTTGCATTGTATCAATCATCTCATCTTCTTATAGCAGGCTCTATCATCATTGGAGAAATAATTGTCTATATCATGGCCATGCATGCAACTAATTCTATGATGATGCTTCGAGATGCATCTTTTGAAGAACGAAGTTTGCAAAAATAATAACTTCATCACTAAGGCTCGTGCTAAAAAAATGAAGCAATTATTAGTTAGAACAGTTCTACCATATGTATCTTATATCATCCAATAATAAATTAATACATCATCTAAAAAATAAAAAAAATTATACTATTATTTATGCTTGATTTAAAATTTTAAATAAAAAATATTTATTTTTTTAGATGGTGTCCTGATTTGTTATTGAATGATATAAAATATAGTTTTAAATTAATAATTTTTCAAAAAGATCGTATGCATGGTGATGCGGTGCACATGGGTATAATTTGTCAATTAAAAAAAAAAAAAATGCTCACGCGTGGATGGACCCATGGATGGTTCTGTGCAGGCACCAGATTTTCCTACCGGTCACGTATTTGAACGGGCAGGATATGGCTGGAATGCTAAACTAGCGGCAGATCCGGTAACAGAGATCTCCGTTCAGAAATGTCCATGCGCGCGTCCGACACGTCACAGCTGTCCGAGGACTTCTACAGGTTACGGAGATCTCATGCAAGCATCCAGAAGTCTGCCCGCGTGCATGGCTTTCACACGAACACTTAGAAAGAATAATAATAATAGCAATAAAAGAATGAAAGATGGCAGGAAAAGAAAAAGAAAAGTTTGTCGTTTTTGAGAGCACCGGGACCCGATTTACAAGTCGAGGGCCAGCTAAATAAGAACCGTTGTTGTCGTTCGGGACATCTCGTCTTCATCGGCCAACAAAATTTCTCTCTCTTATTTTAAAACTTTATTGTTTGCACTCTTTTTAATAGTATATACAATATCTCACAAGAAGATAACGATAGCATGGTAGGGTTTTGAGTGCAAAATGATAATAACAAGGAATATAGTGTTAATAATGTTACATGCTTAATTTTCATGATTGTTAAACGTTTCTATAAAAACATTAAAACTGTTGACATTTGGAGGACGAAGGGTTTCTCATGGTACATTGGATGATAGGCTAAATGTAAGGCAGGTATTACTGGGACTTGAGTATCAAACTTAATCCTTATGTGGTATAACTATGCAAATGAGCATCATGATTGTGAAAAAATGCATCAAATTACTAACTTGTGCCAACACCCGGTTGGTTTACCATTTGATGGTGCTAATAGTTTCAAGGATAAGGTTCTCTATGCCTGAATCAAGTTCACATGTAAAATTTCCATGACATTTTGTGTGGATGCCATTTGGAATATCCATTTTTTGCACAAATATTCTTACCTTTTGTTTTGTTAGTAGCTTTTAGCCTACCACAGAATTATAGTCAAATAATTTTAGGGGAGGCTTGCTACTTGTGCCTTAACTCGAACAAGTCCCGCGGTGTCATCATCATGGTGTTCTCTCAAGCCTGGCTCGACTTAATCTGAGAGTTGCTCAAGTTTGAGTTGTAGTGAGGAAAAAGTTGTTCTCCTCTGTTGGACTGTATAGCAATAAGAGATCATCCAAAAATCATAGGTCTATATAGGACTATTCATATTGTACAATTCCATCTTTTTTCATGTAATTTAGTCAATTGTGTCAGTTGTTAACTCTTAGTGTATATAAAGTACATTTAAGATTCCATTAGCCTTTATTCATAATTTTCTAGGCTAACTATGCATTATAGTTTTTGAGCGATAATCAAGATAAATGCCCGAGCTGGTCTACCTCTCTTTCTCGAGGATTTGGGAAATATAATAAGAGACAAATAGCGGATATTACATGAGTTGTTGCACGGCATACTTGTCCAAGCTCATGCCAAATTGTACTTGAATTTACATCAAAATTTGATGAATTGTGCAAAATCAAGCATAAATCATATTGAATAACCTAAGCTGTGTATTGTTGAAATGGAATGTGTTGGAAGATGTTACTCCGCTGCCCAACTCATCAGCATTATGGCCAACTGATCACTGATTTTCGACAGACATCCGTCGACACAACGACGAAAATATCGATGCATTACCATCCGATGGACGTGCAGTTCAACAAAATCGACTAATCATCGACCATAAATCATTTGGACAGCTTTCAACCGTCCTTCCTCGAGTCATTCAATCGATCATTGTTCAGTCTCAAGTCTTTTGATCGACCGACGATCGATCGGCAGAGAGTCAACTAGCCAACTGATCGATAATTGATCGATCATAATCAACTGACTGACAGTCGATCGACATCGAATCAACCGATCGATCGATGATCGATCGATCCCAAATCAGCCGACTGACCGACGGAAGCTCTCCAAACAATTCATTCGGATCTTGATTGGTCCTACATAACTGCCCCTAGAAGAGAGGGCAACGATAATTAATGGATAGTTTTAATCATTTACCCACGATCATACTATACCGAAAAAAGAGGGATCCACGTGCTCAGCGGTTATCACTCCGACACCTATAAAAGGGAGGTAACCTAGTCAGTTTAAGGAATCTAATTTTTTTTAAAGCAACTTTTGTCATTTTGCTCTCTGATTTCTGTTCGATCAGTCCACTCTACTAACTTAAGCATCAGAGGATCTCTATCGGAGCCAACTTCGGTCAGTACGGACTTATCTTATAGATTTTTCAGCATTCAATTACAGACGCAGGTGGATTGGCCGCAATAGATTGGCGCACCAGGAAGGAGGACAAATCAGGGTTCAAACATTATAAATGGCAAAGACTCATGCTCGAAACTCATCCAGCTCCATCGGCCAGTCATCTCGATGAGAAGCACTTCTCCCTCCACCGCCATCAGTGGCGGAATCAAGTTCTTCGCATCCAGTAATTACGATAGACGCGCAAGCCCAGCAACTGGCTACATTAATACATCAAGTTCTTTCCGACCATCCTTCGGAAAGCTACTCGAGCCTGATACTCCGAGCTTCGAGAAGCATCAATTCCTTCAGACAGTTTGAGGACTCCTTCGTGGCTCACTTCAGCACTAGCAGAAGGATGCCACGAACTTTAGACATTCTCTTCTCGATCAAACAAGGAGAGGAAGAGACTCTTTGAGCCTTCGTGGCGCATTTTAATGCCACCACACTTGAGGTCCAAAATCTCAACGAGGATGTGACCATCTCAGCCATGAAGCAGAATCTGCAGGACTTTCGGTTCACTTATTCGCTGGACAAGAACCACCCCCGGACCTATCCTAAGCTCTTGGAGCATGCGGATAAGTGTATTCATGCAGAAGAAGGTGCTTCTGATCGATGCCAATCAAACGAAAAGGATCGAAAAAAAGAAAATAGCGGAAGAATGACGTTCCTGTTGGACTGAACCAGCCAGCTCCAAATAAAGAAACAGTCTTCTCCCGATTGAATCCAGTGCCGACTAATGTGAAAAGTCGGTATGATACTTATACTCTTCTTTTCACACCGCATGCGCAAATCTTGATGGAAATCGAAGGGGAGAATTACCTTCACCGACCCCACCGATGAAGAATCGAGGGAAGGACAAGAAGAAGTACTATCGGTTCCATCATGACTATGGCCACGACACCGAACAGTGCTTCCAATTAAAGGATGAGATCGAGGCTCTCATCAGACAAAAATTTTTTGCCAAATACCAGCTTGATCGTCCAACTCAGCCCCATGCCGATTAACCACCAGCATCAGAGGAGATTCAGCAAAATCGACCAACAGTTAGAATGATCAACATGATTTCTAAGCGATTGAGAGTCCGAGGGGCAACATCTAAAGAAGGATCGGCCAAGAAACGATAATCCGATGAACCTATCTCTTTTTTGGATGATGATGTAAAAAAAATTCAAACTTTCCATGATGATGCTGTCGTCGTCTCAGCAACGATAGAAAACTATGATGTAAAGAGAATCCTCGTCGATAATGAAAGTTCGACTAATATTTTGTTTTACTCTGCTTTCTTTCGAATGAAATTATCGATGGAATGCCTCTGAAGAGTTTCTATCTCTTTAATCGGATTTACAGGAGATACTGTCGATGTTAAGAAAGAAATAGATCTTCCATTGACCATGGGGACAGAACTTTGACAAAGCACTATCGTCTTAACTTTCATGGTCGTTAGAGTCCCATCGGTATACAATGCCATACTTGGAAGATCAGGACTCAATGCCCTCAAGGCGATAGTATCGACATACCATTTATTGGTTCAATTTTTGACTAAGGTCGGAGTCAAAGAGATACGAGGTGACTAACATATCGCTCAACATTGCCTCGTAATTACTGCAAAGGAGAATAAGCCAGAAGGCTCTTCATCGTTGGAAGGACTTGATCAACAAGAAGATGAAAAGCGAGGTGAACCGGCCAAATAGTTGATCTTCATCCCACTACAAGAAAACGACCCGATTAAGGTTGTTCAAATCGGGTTGCACCTTCAGGCGATGGAGCATGAACAGCTGGTTCGGTTGCTAAGGGCCAATGCTGATGTATTCGCTTGATTGACAATCGACATGCCAGGCATACCTTCAGAAATAATTACTCACCAACTGAATGTTAAATATACGTCAAGCCGATGAAATAGAAGAAGCGACCATTCGCTCTCGAGAGATAAAAGATCATCGATGAAGAGGTAGACAAACTCCTCATGGCAGACTTTATTAGAGAGGCCCATTACCCCGATTGGCTTGCTAATGTTGTCATGGTAAGAAAAGCCAATGAAAAATGATTCATCTGCATCGACTATACCAACCGGAACGAGACATGCCCGAAGGATAGTTTTTTGCTTTCAAAGATCGATCATCTGATCGATGCGACATCGGAACATCAGCTCTTGAGCTTCACGGATGCTTTTGTGGGCTACAACCAGATCCGAATGGCATCCGAAGATGAAGAATATACTGCCTTCATCATAGATAAAGGGATTTATTGCTATAAAGTTATGTCATTCAGACTCAAAAATGCAGGAGCAACCTACCAATGGTTGGTAAATAAGATTTTCAAGCCACAAATTGGACGAAACATGAAAGTATACGTCGATAATATTCTGATAAAAAGTACTCAAAGTTAGGACATATTTGAGACTTAGAAGAGACTTTCGACATGCTCCGACGACACCGAATAAAGCTAAATCCGACCAAATGTGCCTTCGGAGTGACAGCCAGGAAGTTTCTTAGTTTTCTTGTTTCACATCGAAAAACCAAGGTAAATTTTGAGAAGATAAAGACAATCATTGATATGAAACATCCAACTTCGAAGAAGGAGGTGCAACAGCTCAACGAAAAAATCACCGTGCTCAGTCGGTTTATCTCTAAGTTCGTCGAAAGATGTCTTTCTTTCTTCAAAACTCTATAGTAGACTAAAGATTTTTCATGGACTGACAAATACCGATGATCCTTCAAAGAGTTGAAGAAATACCTAAAGACTCCTCCATTGCTCGTAAAGCCGATGGAAAGAGGATCCCTATACTTATATCTGGCCACATTCGATGAAGCTGTTAGTTCGATTTTGGTCAGAGAAGATGAAAGTTGGGTACAACACCCCATATACTATGCAAGTAAAGTGCTCCATAATGCCGAAACCCGATACTCAAAGATGGAGAAGATGATCTACGCCTTGATTATTTCAATGCAACAGCTTCGACCCTATTTCCAAGCCCATACAGTGCACGTTTTAGCCGACCAACCTCTAAAGTCAATTCTGCATCGACTAGATACCTCAGGCAGAATGGCAAAATGGACGATAAAGCTCAGCAAATTTGACATCCAATATCGTCCTCGTCCATCGATGAAAGTCCAGATTCTAGTTGATTTCATCATCGAATGTACCATTTCGGACGAGAAGCCTAATCAAGAGGAAACAATACACAAGTTGATAGGAAACATCCTTGAAATCGATCATAAGTTAGCTTGGGTGTTATACGTCGATGGGGCATCAAATGCTCTCAGAAGCGGTGCAGGACTCATCTTAGCAAGTGCCAATGGAATAGTCATCGAGTATGCCCTCTGATTTAATTTTAAAGCTTCAAACAATCAAACAAAATATGAAGCTCTTCAAACTAGTTTGAAAATCGCCAGGGAGCTCGATATCGAAGAATTAAAAACATTCACTAACTCTCAACTCATCGCAGAATAAGTTCAAGGTGACTTCGAAGCTCGCAATCCAACAATGCAAAAGTACTTGAAGAAGATCAAAGATCAAACTTCTACCATTACTACAAAAAAGGGCTACGACGTAGCCCAAAAAATCGCTGACATAGGCTATGGCAATGATTTTCTAACCGCTGCTACTGTAGCCGTCACCGTAGCTCTATGACAGCGATTGTTTGAATCGCTACCATAGATAGTCTATTACAGTGGTTTATAAATCACTGCAATAGATTGATCTATGCAGCGGTTATGTAACCGCTGCCATAGTTAATCTATAGTAGTGATTATGTAACCGCTGCCATAGGTAATCTATAGCAGCGATTTCTTAACCACTGTCATAAGTCTAATGCAGCGATTAGCACCATTTGCACTAGAGACCTATGGCAGTGATTGGGACGGATATGACAGCAATTATAAAACCACTACCGTAGATCTTGAATAATTAAAAAAAATATTTTTTTATATTTTTTTTATATATTTTATCTGATAAATACAGATATATAATACAAAAAAATATAATAAATATAAAAATTATTTCAAAATACTAAAATTTTATTATCGAATAAAATTTATTATAATATTTTTTTAAAAAAAATAAAATACATCAAAAGTTTTCTAAATCTATATCATCATCGTCGTCATCGGGAGTCGGAGCTGGAGCTGGAGCCGGAGTCAGAGCTGGAGCTGGAATGCGAGCCAACATATCATCGAAGCCCGTAACTCCAAAATGCATTGAGCATCGATATCATCTCTCATATTACCCTCCAGATGAGATGCACGCTTCTCAGCCCGATCTGTCCGCATCGTAGCATGATCTGCCCGTGCCAATGCCTCCTCAAGCTCCTCCTAGCTGACGACACTGAAAGTCTATAAGGAGACATTTACCTCAGATCAATAGCTCATCGACGTGTGTCTGGACCTGCATCAAATCCTCCCAAAGTGCTCAGGTCCCAAGACCTGAGATAGATGGTCATGGGGCCCAGAGGTATCCGAGCCCTCGCTCGTGGGTACATCTAACTGATCTTATAATTATAAATTAAAATAAAATTTTATAAAAAATACTATAATACTAATCATATATACTAATATATTTAATACTTATAAAAATATGTTCGATCGCGGTGTTCATCGACCTACCCGTCTTGTTCGTACGGCTGGATCGAAAGATCTCGCTATGGTTGGGCATCACTCCATCTCTCATTAGCTATAACAAAAAATAAATTTATCAAAAAGATGATAAAAAATATGAATTTAATTTATCTAATAAGATTTAGAATTAATTATCTCTCTATGCACACGACTGGTCATAGACTCGCAGCCTAGAATATGCGTATACTCCTAGGCTGCACGGTTCTGTCAGTTCTGACGGAAGGTAGCCTAACAAGTATTCAAATAAATAATAAATATTTAAAAAAAATTTAAATAAAATTTTAAGCATATTAAAAAATTTAAAAGTTAGAAATTTTATCTCGAACTCCTGTCTCCTCCAGTGTCTAACCATCCTCTTCCACTGACTCGAAGGACAGTCCTATATCCAGGGAACAAGCTCCTTTGAAGTGTCTCATCGGTACTCGAACCATTCTCTATGGAGCTTGACCTTGTAACCTCAGTATAACTTTTTAATCTTCTTCAGTCGGATATCTCGAGCCATCTCGTGATAAAAAAAGTCATACCTCCTCTGCACAAATTTATCAAAAATCAGTTACAAAATTATTCTAATCAAACATATATAGTATAAACATATAAAATGTATAAATATAACTAAGATGCACGTACTTACCCATATCTTCTTTCATACTCGATCCCTGACGGTAGCATCCATCAAACATCAGTCTCTAGTTTCTATGGGAATGATGTCCGACTGCCTCACAAGCACTCCAAAAAAGGAATGCATCTCCCTCGCGGTCTCTCCTACCGGCCTCCCCTCTGTATCGTAATAGACCATCACCTAATGCTGGCAGTTCCACACGTGTGCCATACGTGTAGGACCGCAAAATGTCCAATTAGATGATGCACTTGTAATACAAATACGTTATGCAAATATATAAGTATACAAATACTATATAAAAAATAAAGTTATGCTAATATAATAAAAACGTATACTCAGATGCCTGCGTAGTAAAATGTGCCTCAGATATGGATGACGGTAGAGGCTCAGCTGTCGATGGAGTAGATGCCGTCGGTAGAGTAGATGCCGACGGTGGAGGTTCCTGAGCAGTCGATGCTGAGATGGACGGAGTATGCTCCAACTGCTCCTCGGATGCTGAACTGCACATAACCTACTGAGGGGTAGGGGTGAAAGCTAGATGGTGTTTCACTGCCATCATGACCTGCAACATTAATGAGCATTAATCAATATAACATATTGAACAATAATATTAGTATAGCATCAATAAATAGTTTCTAATATGTACACTAATCAATTAACGGATCTATCGTTATGCAATGCAATAAACAAAAGCAACATGATATAAACATCTAAAAAATATTATGCAATAAATTCTACAACATGAATTCTATTCATAAATAATTAAGGATGAGCAACAGTCGTAGATCTAATTTCTTGTGCGAACCTTGATGTTAATCCAGAAACCTGAAAGAAGAATAAAGTAGATGATGGTGGCACCTTAGGGCTTAAAGTTGGAACCTTAGAGAGACCTATCAAATTCTATTCGCTCGAAAGCTGAGCCGGCTCCGTGCCTGAGACATCCGACTAGGGTCCTCCCCCAGCTGACTCGATCATGGCTCGAGCCAGCTCGGCTACATTTTCGAGTTGGCTCGGCTGCGTATCCGAGCTGGCTCGACTGTGTGTCATCCCCTCGATCACTCCCTCTCTCCCTCTCTCAATCTCTCTCGTCGGCGACGACGGCGAGGCCGAACCCCTCCCTCCCAGTTTTTTCATTTCTCGTCTTCCTCTCTCTCTCTCTCGATCTCCCTCACTGATAAGGCCGAACCCCATCCCTCCCTCTCTCACTCTCTCGATCTTCCTCATCGGCAAGGCTGGACTGCATCCCTCCCAATGATGTCGGTGAGGCTGGACCCCCTCCCTCCCTCTCTCGCTCTCTCGATCTCCCACTCTCCCTCTCTCGATCTCCCTTGCCGGTGAGGCTAGACCCCCTTCCTTCCAATGATGGCGGCGAGGCTGAACCCCCTCCCTCTCAATGATGACAGCGAGATCGGATCCCTTCCTCTCTCAAGTACAGATCTGTCAGATATTCGGGTTCGAGTTCGGTATCAGTAATTAAAATTGGATCCAGATCTGAATATCCAAATTCTAATCCAAATTCAATCCATTGACAGATCTAGTTCACAGCCGCCGACATGGCACGATCGAAGGCTACTACCACAGTACGATCCAAAAATTATGGCATACAAATAATTATAATATTTATAATAAATATTTATAATATTTATTATAAATATTCTATAAATTATTATAAATATACATGATTAATAAATAATACTATAAAATAAAAAAAAAATTATACCTATGGATATAGAGAGTGGATCACATCGAAAGCTCCAAGGGTCGCCGGCGACGACGCTAGAGGAGGACAACGGCACTAGAGGTAACCTGCAAAACAAAAGCAAGATAGTGAGATAGAAAAAAGAAAAAAAGAGAAAAGAGAGAGAGCAAGGGCGGTCGGGGATGGGGGCTAGGAGGAGGGGGCACAGTGATGAGGAGGCCGAAGGAGGCTTCGCACTCGATCGGAGGAGGGTCAGAATGGTGGTGGTAGGGTGGTTTTGTGGGATCGAAGGAGGGTGGAGGGGACTCATCGGAAGGGGTTTGGTTCACACCGAAGCTAGAGGAGATAGAGTGTGGGGAGGGGTTTCACGGGGGGTGGCGAAGGATCGAGGATGGATGGGGGTTCGCCAGAGGGGGATTTCACAGGGGGCCGAGGGAGGGTCGGATGGGGTTCATTGAAGGGGGGTTCGCTGGGGACCGAAGGAGGGTCGAATGGGGGGTGGGGGGTTTCGTGGGGGCCGAGCAAGGGTGAGAGGGGGTTTGCCGGAAGGAGGGTTTTGCGAAGGACCGAGGAAGGTCGGATGGAGGTTCGCTGGAGAGAGGTTTCGCTGGGGGCCGAGGAAGGGTTGGATGGAGGGGTGGGGGGCAGGGTGGGGGTGGCAGGTGGCGGAAAGGGGCAGTCGAAGATGGGGGGCCGGGGGGGGAGGGGGAAGGAGGGGCGATGCCGGCCGCGGGGGGAAGGAGGGGCGACGCCGGTCGGGGGGAGGAGAGACGACACCGATCGGGGAGGAAGGAGCCTCACCGATGATAAAGAAGAGGGGGAGGAGAGAGAGAGATCGAGCATGCATGGAAGAAAAGAAAAAATTTGAAGATTTTTAACCTAACTTACGGCAGCGGTTATCGAACCGCTGTCATAGATTTACGACAGCGGTTATCGAACCACTACTATAAATCTACGATAGCGGTTATCCAAAATTGCTGCCATAGATCTATGATAGCGATTCTATAACCGCTGCTGTAGATCTATAGCAGCGATTTTTGATAACCACTGCCATAGATTGAAAATAATTTTTTTTTTAAATATTATATAATTTTAAAATTTTATGTCTATCTTCATCGTTCATTATCTAAATAATTATTATTAGAGTATCATCGCAAAAAGTTGCCTCAATCTGATGGCCCTAGCTTCATCGATCAAAAAAATTTAATTTCAATGATCAGAAATGATGATGCGATGATCTGATAGATGAAAATCTCTGATGCATCCAAAAATTTGCAATGATGATCTCGATGATTTTTGTAGCATACTATCAAGTTTTACTTCAATTGAATATCATTATCATGGTCAATTTAGTATGAAATGATTTCGACCGTTAAATGAGAAACAAGCGATCAAAGGGTTAAACGATGTTCGATTATGAGATAATTTTTCAGTTAAATAATTTTTGTTATAATTTTAAATATTTTATATGATGATGATAGTAAAATTTAAGTCATTTTTGTATAAACTGTTCATATTAAGTAGATATTGCAAAAGCATGAGCATAACAACCAGTGTAGTTTTAGAATGGTTATTAGGAGACGTATAGTTTTAGATCATTCTTCATCTCATGAGTTGAATTTTATAATCACCATCATACAAAATGATTAAAGTAGTAGTCAAGATCATTTATAAAAAAAATTATCTCATAATCGGACACCGTTCGGTCTTTTGATCACTCGTTTATCATTTAATGATCAAAACTAACTTATACTAAATTGACCAAGATAATGATATCCGATTGAAGTAAAACTTTGATAATATACTACAAACATCATCGAAATTATCATTATAGATTTTTGAATCCATCGAAGGTCTTCATCTATCAGATCATCGCATCGCCATTCGTGGTTGTCGAAATCAAATTTTTCTGATCGACGAAGCTAGGGCCATCGAATCGAGGCAATCTTTTGCGATGACATTCTAATGATAATTATTTAGATAATGAATGATTAAGATGGGCATTAAATTTTAAGATTATATAATATTCTAAAAAAAATAGTAGTCGTTATAATTAACCGCTGTCATAAATCAGATTATAGCAGCGATTCCTACTAATCGCTGCTATAGATCCGACTTATGACAGCGGTTACAATGAACCGCTGCTATAAGTCAACCTATGACAGCGATTTTCTATAACCGCTGCCATATGTCGAACCTATGATAGTGGTTATAAAAATCACTGCTATAGGTTCGACCTATGGCAGCAGTTAACAAAAATCATTGTCGTAGGAGCTATGGCAGCGATTTTGAAAATCACTACCATAGTTTATGCTGTCATAGGCCATTTTTGTAGTAGTGTACCTTTAAATACTTTGACATCACACACATCCCTAGAGCAGAGAATGCTCGGACCGATGTACTCTCCCGACTCGTTGTCATTATCCCTAACGAACTTTGTCGAACCTACATCGAATATCTCAACGTGCCAAGTATCGAAAGGATGGATGAAGTATTATAGATCAATGACGAGTCGAGTTGGATGGATCCAATTATCAGGTACCTGATCAAAGAAATCCTATCCGATAATCCATCTGAAGCAAAATGTTTAAGATGGACGGTCTCGCAATATGTTATGATGAACGGACGACTCTACAAGAGGTCTTTCTCCCTTCCATTGTTAAAGTGCCTGGGATCTTACGATGCTAACTACGCACTTCGTGAAGTCCACGAAGGAATTTGTGGGAACCATTTGGAGGACAAGTCTCTCGCCTATAAGATCCTTCGACAAGGATATTATTAGCTAACAATTCAGAAAGATGCGGTCGAATTCATCCAAAAATGTGAGTCATGTCAAAGATATATAAATATCCAATGCCAACCAGCGACACAACTGACATCGATCATAGTACCATGGCCGTTTGCACAATAGAGGATCGACATACTTGGTCTTTTTTTTCTGTTATCTGGCTAGAGAAAATTTTTGATTATTGCCATTGATTATTTCATGAAATGGATAGAAGCTGAATCTTTGATGTAAATTATGGAAAGTAAAATAAAAAATTTTATTCAAAAATCTATCATCTATAGATTCGGACTTCCACATACGATCATAATCGACAATGGTCGATAATTCGATAATTAGAATTTCAAAAACTTCTGCGCGATGTACCACATCGTGCACAAACTAACGTCCATCGGTCATCCACAGTCAAATGGTAAAGTGAAAGTTACGAATCAAACAATCCTCCATGGTTTGAAAATTCGGCTCAACGAGGCCAAAGGTCTCTAGGTGGAAGAATTACCTTCAATATTATGGGCGTACCGAACCACTCTGCGAGTTTCGATGGATGAATCTTCCTTTAACCTATCATACAGGACTGAAGCAGTGATACCTATGGAAGTCGGACTACCATCAATGAGAGTGAAAAAGTATGGCGAATCAAGGAATTTGGATCGTCGAAGGGCTAACCTAGATCTGTTATCTAAAGTTCGGTAATAGGCATAACTCAGAATGGCTGCTTACCAATAACGAGTCGCAAAATACTATAATAGAAGAGTTAAATCGAAAGAGATTTGCCAGGAAGACTTAGTCTTATGGAAGACGAAAGTATCTAAGCCACTGGACCAAGGAAAGCTATCTCCAAACTGGGAAGGACCCTACCGAGAGACAGAAATCCTTTGATCTGGAGCATATCGACTTGAAACACTTGATGAAGTTGAAATCTCCCAAATGTGGAATGCTGATATCTTAAAGTGTACTATCAATGAGAACAGCTCCATATACTTTGAACAAATATAAAGAGTAAAATTTTTATGAAGTCCTCTGCAAAGATGTTTTCCTTACGATCAACGATCGGTTGACGTATTGGTCGGTTGAAAATCGAACGAATTGACCAGACAAGAACCGGCACAAACTCAAAAGCAATGAAGAAAAATCCGATCAATAATCTACCGGTCAAACAATATAACCAATGGACTATCGGCATTCTTTCGCTTAGCAAAGTTCAACAACCGACTGATAAAGGATGATCGATAATCGATGTTTTAGCAACCTCCGATCGAATATCTCAAGTCGACCACGTGATCAGCTTCCTACGGCAAAATTACCGACTGGTTGACCAACGAATAATGTCGATGCATAACTTCCTTACAAATGATGAAGAAAGAAAAACATCAAACTTTTGGTTGCGAACTAGTTGGTTTGTCCTAGCTAGTAAAGAACACAATCCTAACCGATTTGGCCATGACCGAATCGAAGGATGTTTGGCTCGCACCAGATTGTCATGCACTTCTATAAATTGATCAAGTGTCGGATGATAAAAAATCAACCAAAGGTTGGTTAAAAATCGATCCATGGTCGGCTTATACCTGATCATCAAGCACTTTGATTCAATATGAGTCGGTAAAAAGTCGACTAAAAGTTGGTTAAAAACCAACTCAGGATTAGCTGTCCCCGACCTATGAGTATCTCAACGAATGACTAAGTATTGGCTAGTTAAAAAATTTGACTCTAAGTCAGTTTAAAAGCTAGCCGATGGTTGGTTAAATAAAACCAATAGCAGAATGGTTAACAATCGCTCGATCAAAGTATTTGCAGTTATGATGGAAGACAAATTTGCACAATAAAAAATAAATGCAAACAAAACTTTCATTACTATGAAAGAGAAGTTATAAAATAGACTATTGGTCCTTACAAAATTTGAACTATCAATTTCAAAAGAAAATAAAATATAAATCTACTCGACGATCGGTTGCTCCGAAGATTGATCGAGAATGGTCACAACTTCGATCATCGGCACAGCATCCGTCGGCAGAACGAGTTCGATCGGAGCAGTTCCTTGGCCCTCTGATGGAGCTTCAGTAGCCGACAGGGGAGTCGAACTCGTCAATGCAGAAGGACCCGATGTACCCTCGATCGAAGCTATGGGAACAGCTGACTCAGTTGGAACAAAGGCAGTGGTGAGGGCACCATCGTCCATCGGGCTCGTGGGTGATCCGTCATCACCTCCCTCTTCCTCTTCTTCAATGCTTAGGACGACGATACTGCTGAGGTCAAGATCAGAAAAGAGCTGCTGAACAACATCCCGACCATCACCGAATCCGATCTAATAGGAAGCTTCACTTTCTTGAAGGATCAAGATCTTCAAGTCGGACGAGGTCTTGAATTCCTTGACGTCCATCTCTTTCGCCCGACCGAGATCCTACCCCAGAACCTGGATCTCTGCCTTAGCTGAAGATGCCTCTCCATCGGCAGACTATCATTTCTGACGACAATCCTCCGCCTCTTTGGTCCAATTGTCATGATCCTTTTTCAATTTCTCCATCACATTTTTCTTCTTTTTAGCGCGGCTTTTCTAGGCCTTCACCTTCTCTTGAGCTGACTTAGAATTGGACAAAACCAACTCAAGTTCGGACCTAGCCGATCCAAGCTCGACCCTGAGATGGGAGACTTCCTCGGATAGAGTGTTCTCTCGAGCGGCGACGTCCATTTGCAACTACTCTAGTCGATGGACCATCGAATTACGTTCAGTATTTGCGATCGATACAGAGTCAAAAAATGCACGTCGAAGAGCGGCCATTTTATGACAAGCCGACTCAAATTCGGCCATATCATGAGCCCACTGTTTAAAGAAAATAAAATAAATTAGTCAAAAAAAATGAGGGAGAGGCACAATGGATGACTGACTTACCCCAATGAATGTCAGATAGAATGAGCCAAATAATTCAGCCAAAGTCCGACTCCTTCTAGACTCCCAATCTGTCAGGAGAAGAATGGCACGGACCAAGTTCCTCGCCTACTGAGGGTCAGAAAGTGCTGACCCACCTTCTAGAACTTGAATGTCGATTTGTTCAGAATCTATATATCCTCGGCTGGAAGCGTTACTTCCAGTCGGTGCAGAAGAAATCGGTGCCTTCCCTTTCCTTTTGGTGGACGACTGCTCGAGAGGTGTCGACATCCACTTGGGTGTGGATGGAGATGATGAATGTCTCTGACGAACTAAAGTTGATCGTGGGACGGGCGCAGTAATGATCGACTGAGCTCCCAACATAGGAGCGACAGTTGGTGCATCGATGATGACAATGTCCTCCTCCGACCACGTGACGACTGGAGGGGCTTCAGAAGATGCAGCAGCCACCGAAGCACGTAGAGTGACGACGAAAGGTGCTACCAGCAGAATATCAGTGGAATTGGGGATGATTAAAGAGCCAACTGCTCGACTCTTCTTCGACACGCATGATGAACTGGCACTGGACGCTACTCTCTTCCGAGTAGCAAATTGGCAAACTTTATCCACAGAAATCTCGATAGAAAGATGCATCCCTACAAAGAAAAAAAGTTAGATCAATATCAAAAACCAATTGAACGATAGAAAAAACAAAATCACAGACACTACATATACCTACAAAGGGTGCTAGATCAAGTTCGGCATCATACAGAGACTCTTCGATAATCAGCTCCTTCAGCAGGAGAATCCTCATATCCTTTAGCTGAAGGAAATCCTCTCGATCGATTGGATCCATCCGACTATTCTCGTTCAGAAGGATATTTGGCTCTCCCCACACTGATGGAAAGCCCCAGGAAGAAGGAGAAGAAACAAAGTAAAATTGAGTCTTCCAATCATTGATGGATGATGTGTTGCATTTTTATAGTAATTATTATTATTAGTTTTAATGATTTTGATAAAATTGATATAATAATTAACTAAATAAATATAAGAATCTGATATATTTTATGTCAATTATAGGTAATTGAGCTAGATCACACCTAATTGGTCTTAACCATGTTTTAAAGATCAAAATTAAGTGAAATTGGTTGAGTCCAATTTAGCAGGATCTATCATAGCGAGTCATCAGAGTCATGCATCAAAATTAGAATTCATCTCAAAGCAGAATAACCAAATCAAGATATCAATGGATCCCACACATCATCCTTTTTGGCATCATCAGTCAAGTAAAGAAATCAAAAGTATAGGAAACAAATCAATGAGTTAATATAGGAAACAAATCAATGAGTTAATCTCTCTCATCTAGTCAACCAATCTAAATTTTAGATATTTTGGCATGAGGATTCCTAAAAGGTAAGCTACAGGACTCCAAATTGAGCAAGACCAAATCCTACAAAATTCTAAGAGAAGCAAGAAAGGAACATAATTTACAAAATCAAATTTGGATTCTAGATGAGGTGGCTACAGCAGGTTGAAGTTGATAACAATGTTAGACATAATGAGAAACATCCGATACACCTGATTCTTCCTAGTTTTTCTTGGCACGGAGATCCGATATGGCAACAAATTTTGGATGGCAAGTAGCTATCTTATAAAGAATTAAATGAAAAAAAAAATTAGAATCCAAATTAATTCTGCATGAGGAGCAAACTTGGAAAAAATTGGGACTAATTCTTAGAAAACTTGATTTGGGCAGTTGAAATCTTACTTTATTTTGGAGATTTTGTGGTCCCAGGAAGGCTAAAGAAGGAAGGAATCATTCTTCTCTAATTAACCATGCCTCTTTTCTTTCTTTTACCATGGAAATCAGAATAAAATCAAAAAAAATTGGATAGCATAAGGAGTAAATGGCTGGTGGTTGCTTGAAGCTTATCCAAAGGAGGAGAGATTCTATACTAAATAAAAAGAATTATACATAGAATAAAATCATGGAGGTAATACCATCTTAACCCTAGCCCTAGTCCTATTTAAGAATCCTAAAATATTAAAAAAAAGAGAAAAGAAAAAAAAATCATCTTTGAAAGCTAAAAATCAAGCAAGGAGAGTTTGGAGCATCTAGAAGATTTGAAGAGAGGATTCATTCGGCTCTACAGTTCTTTCAGAGTTTTGAATTTTGTTTTCTTGTCTACTTTGAATTTATTTTTTAGAACTCATTGTTAGGATGATTTTGAATTTTTATTCAAGTAAACTTAAGTTTGATTTTGATATGACGAAAAACTAAATTTCTAGCTAAGGTACCTAATGTAACTTAGATTCAATTTCAATTTCAGATCTTGTATTAATTTTCTTTATTAATGCAATTGCTTGTTATTTGCACTTAATGCTTTTAAGTATTATTATCTTTGGTACTTGATTGATTTCAATTTATAATTGGTACTGAAAAGGAAGATTATAAATTGGAGCTAATAATAAGCATCATAGGAATAATAATTGGAGCGGAGTAGAAGATTTGACTTGTGGGATCTTGAAAATAATTATTATACTTAATGAACTAATTGAAATCTATTTTACTATTGAAAAATAGATTATAGATTCTAATTACTATTTTTAATAAGTCTTGAAAGAGATTATTAAATAATTTAGGGTTATTGATCCTTGCATTAATAATTAAATTTAGATTATTAATCAGAATACCTAAAATTAATAATTGATCCAAGTAAAATCAGATATACCCTAGTGCTTTATCAATCAAATTTTAAGTCAACTTTCATTGAGTTCTTTAGAGTTAATTTTAGCTTTAGTTTTCATTATCATTCAGTTTCAATCGTTCAGATATTAGTGGAATCAGCGTTCATTTTTGGTAATTAAACTTAGTTCTCATGGGAACGATCTCTTATTCATCATTATATTACTTGAGCGATTTCGTGCACTTGTGAAATGGGCTATTAAGTTTTTGATGCCATTGCCGGGGATAGGTACTTTAATATCAAGAATAGTTGATTTTACTAGTAATCTAATATTTTTTTTATATTTAAAAAAAATTATATACTTTACTACTTTTTAATTCTTATTTCTTGCTTTAAATTTTTTATATATGGTAGATCTCTATGCTTTCTAGCTAGATTATCTTAATTGCATGGTTTAATAATTATTTTATTTTACATAATTAACTTACTGCTTATTATTCTTAGATATTTATTACTTTTTATAGTTTAAAATAATTTACTACTTTTTATAGATTAGTAATTTTTTTAGAAATCACTTAAACTTACTTTTTTTGCAAAACTCTAAAAAAAATAAAAAATAAAAAATTAATTTAAAAAATAATTAAAAAATACTAATATTTCATAATACTTAACTAATATAGTATAACCAAAAATATTTTTTAAAAAAAAATTAACTTGATTGGACATCTTGTTTCTTTGCATTGCATCTCCATAATTAACTTTAAGGGCACTTAACCCATTAATCAGATAAGATGGGAATTTGATCATCATTCCTTAGTCCAAAAATCACATCTTTCATCCTGCATAACCTAGATCTTAATCTAAAATCAAATAGACATTGGCCCTAAGATATTCGAGCTCAATAGGATAAGAAAGCCTTAGAGTTGGACTGGATTTGGATTGATTAGCTACTCGGTGTCTAAGGCAAGTGGTTTAAGAAGATGGTTTTTAATTGATTCTGTTGTCTGATCTGATCAACTTAGTTGGTGTCTAAGAAAAGCAACAAGTAGGGGACCTCTCATATCTGACACTTACCTGACCGAGAGAGTTAGTCAGTTTTAGGCTTGGAGTGCTTGTAGGCAGTCTTGGAACAGTTAGGAGCTATCTAGATCTAGGTTAATCCTAGGATAGATGGTCCATTTTGTGCTAACTTATTTGCCATTAAAATTTAAATCTAATTAAAATATTTTTCTCTTTCATCTCTAGATTTAGGACTCTTTAGGACTCATCTTTAGAACTATTTTCTTTTCTATCTCTCCTTCCTTTTCTCTCTTCTATTTAAAATAAATAAATAATAATAATAATAATAATCTTTCAAAATTGTAACTCGGGAAAGAGAATTGGGTTGACTTGTGAGAATTGAATCAAACCCTATTTCAAGTCAAAAAATTGATCGTACCTATAGACAAAATAGAAAAGCCATCAGAGAAGAGAAGGAATCCAAGGCAAAAGTAGAAATGGCTAAAGATACAAGAAGAGAAGTTGTTGTAGTAGGGAATAATGAGGTTGTTAGAGAGGCAAACCTCAGGGCATTGCGAGATTATGCCATGCCTATCATGATGGAGCTTCATCTAGCATCACAAGGCCACCTATGCAGGCAAATAACTTTGAGATTAAGCCTGCTTTGATCCAAATGATCCAAACAGCAGTTCAGTTTGAAGGATTGCCCAAAGATGACCCTAATGCGCACATTGCAAACTTTTTGAAAATATGTGATACCCTTAAGCAGAATGGAGTGTTAGATGATGCAATTTGGCTAAGATTGTTCCTATTTTCACTTAGAGATAAGGCTAGAACATGGTTACAGTCTCTTCCTGCTGGCTCGATCACCATATGGAACGACTTAGCATAAAAAATTTTGGCAAAATTCTTTTCACCTGCTAAGACTGCCAAATTGAGGACCGACATCCAAACCTTCATGCAATTCGATATGGAGACCTTATATGAAGCTTGGGAAAGGTTTAAGGATCTGCTTAGGAGGTGTCCACATCATGGACTACCTAAATGGTTGGTTGTGCAAACCTTCTACAATGGATTGAATAACTATATTAGAATTAATATTGATGCTACTGCTGGAGGTTCATTGATGGGGAAGTCGCTTGATGAGGCCTATGATCTTTTGAAGAAAATGGCCAACAACAATTACCAATGGCCCAATGAGAGAAACATGGCGAGGAGGCCTACTGGGGTTCATGAGATAGACGCTATTACTGCACTCAATGCAAAGGTCGACACTATTTTTAAAAAATTAGATCATTTATTTATTAATACTATTAATACTCGTGTGCAGACCTATAAGATATATACTGGACAACATGCTACTCGAGATTGCCTGATTGACAGCTCATTCATGCCTCCAGTACAAGAACAAGTGCAATATGTGGCAAACCAAAAAAGGCAATAGAACAATCCATACTTAAACACCTACATACCTGCCTAGAAGAACCATCCAAATTTTTTTTGGAGAAATCAGTAGCAACAACAGAATTATCAAAATAGAGGACCACTTGATTTCCCACAGCAAGAAAAGAAGTCTAACCTGGAAGAATTGGTTGCAACTCTTACCAAGGCCACTACTGATTTCATGGGTGAAACTAAGACAAACTTCCAAAACCAACAAGGTGCCATTAAGAACTTGAAAGTATAAATGAGATAGTTGGCTAATATGGTAGCTAACAAAACTGAAGGATCATTGCCTAGCAATACTGAAACGAATCCGAAAGAGCATGTGAAGGCAATTACCTTAAGGAGTGGCAAACAACTTGGAGAACAACCAAGAAAAGAGCCTGTTAAGGAGCAAGTAAAGGAACAAACTCAAGAATAGACTATGATCGAAGAGAAGCTAAAAAAGAAAAAGGAAGAGCCACTAAAGCCCTACATCCCATTAGTTCCTTTTCCTCAAAGGCTCAAGCAAAGTAAGGATGACAAGAACTTTCTAAAATTTTTGGAGGTTTTCAAGAAACTACACATAAATATTCCATTTGCTGAGGCATTAGCCCAGATACCTAGCTATGTCAAATTCTTGAAGGATATGCTTTCCAAAAAGAGAAGGCTAGAGGACCACGAGATAGTCATGCTCATCGAAGAATGCAGTGCAATCATTCAGAATAAGTTGCCATCAAAACTAAAGGATCCAGAGAGTTTTACAAGTTCATGCAATATTGGCAATATCGAATTCACTAAAGCATTATGCGATTTAGGTGCTAGCATTAACTTGATGCCGTTATCTATTTTCAGGAAGCTTGGACTAGGGGATGTGAAACCGATCAGTATTTTATTACAACTAGCTGATCGATCAATGACATATCCTAGAGGCATAGTGGAGGATGTGTTAGTCAAAGTGGATAAATTTATCTTTCCAGTGGATTTCATTGTCTTGGATATGGAGGAAGATAGAGAGGTTTCTTTGATATTGGGGCATCCATTCCTTGCAACTGACAAGGCACTTATAGATATCCATGAGGGTAAGCTTACTTTAAGAGTGGGACAAGAAGAGGTAATTTTTAACGTGCTCAATTCTTCTAAATATCCTCTTGAGAATGATGAGTATTTTAGATTAGATGTGATTAATGAATTTATTAGTGAAATAATTGATAATTCTAAATATGACTTGATTGATTGTATTGAAGAAAAAATTGTTAAAAATAAATTTGAATAGTTAATTAAGCATGTTGATGTATTAAATGATGTTGAGAAAATATAGGATTCAGTAGAAGCTAACCCAACCTCCAAGCTTGAGCTTAAGCAGCTCTCTTCTCACTTAAGATATGCATTCTTGGGAGACTCATCCATTTTTTCTGTCATTATATCTGCTCATTTGTCTGCTGAACAAGAAAAAAAATTGTTGCATGTGTTGAGAAAGCATAAAAAAGCACTAGGCTGGTCTATTGATGATATTAAGGGGATTAGTCCCAATTTATGGATGCATAAAATTTTAATGGAAGATAACTACAAACTTTCAATTGAGCATCAATGTAGGTTAAATCCTAATATGAAGGAAGTAGTTAGAGCTGAAGTAATGAAATTACTTGATACAGGAATTATGTATCCTATTTCTAATAGTAGTTGGATAAGCCCTGTTCAAGTAGTTCCTAAGAAAGGGAGGATGACTGTTATTACAAATGATAGAAATGAGCTGATACCCACTAGGACAGTCATTGGTTGGCGTGTGTGTATTGATTATAGAAAGTTAAACAAAGTCACATACAAGGACCATTTTTCCTTACCTTTTATTGACCAGATGCTTGAGAGATTGTCTGGATATCCCTTCTACTATTTTCTAGATAGTTATTCAGGATATTTTCAAATTCCTATTACACCTGAGGACAAAGAAAAAACTATATTTACTTGTCCATATGAAATATTTGCATATAGGAGAATGTCATTTGGGTTATGTAATGCACCTGCAACTTTTCAAAGGTGTATGATGTCTATATTCTCTGACATGGTTGAAAAATTCATTAAAATCTTTATGAATGATTTTTCAATTTTTGGTCCTTCTTTTGATATGTGTTTGACTAACCTCTTCCAAGTTCTACAGCGTTGTGAAAAAACTAATCTTGTATTGAATTGGGAGAAGTACCATTTTATGGTACAGGAATGAGTAGTGTTAGGATACAAGATTTTATTTAGAGGCATAGAAGTGGATAAAGCAAAGGTGAAGATCATTGAAAAATTACCACCACCAACATCTGTTAAAGGAGTGAGGAGTTTCTTAGGACATGCTGGCTTTTATAAAAGATTTATAAAAAGACTTCTCCAAAATTACCAAACCTCTTTGTAATTTATTGATCAAGGATGTGCCTTTTAAATTTACTGATGAATGTTTGGTTGCTTTTAATAGATTAAAGAAAGAATTAATCTCAGCTTCCATCATCACTGCACCTGATTAGAATTTACCATTTGAACTTATGTGTGATGCAAGCGATTATGCTATAGGTGCAGTCTTGGGACAAAGAAAGGGGAACAGACTTCATGTGGTATACTATGCAAATCGGACACTAAATGATGCACCGTTGAACTATGCCACCATAGAGGAGTTGCTTGCTATTGTTTTTTTTTTTGATAAACTTAGACCATATCTTATAGGACCAAAAATAATAGTTTATACTAACCACTCAGCAATTAAATATTTACTTGAAAAAAAGGATGCAAAACCAAGACTAATTCATTGGGTGCTCTTGTTGCAGGAATTTGATTTGGAGATTAGGAACAAGAAAGGAGCAGAAAATCTTGTAACAGATCACTTGTCCCAATTAGAATTAGGTAAAAAAATTAAAGACACTGAAGTACCCATTAACGAGTCATTCCCTGATGAGCAGTTATTTGCATTACTCACATCTAGCACACCCTAGTATGCTGATATTGTTAATTTTAAGGCATGTAATATTATTCCTCCTATATTTAATTATCAGTAAAAAAAGAATTTTTACATGATGCAAAATATTATTTTTGGGAGGATTCATATTTATATAAGTATTGTCCAGATTAGCTTATTAGAAAATGTGTGTCTGATGATGAAATTAAAAATATTTTAAAACATTGCCATTCATTAGAGTATGGGGGCTATTTTGGACCTAGCAAAATAGCTGCTAAGATATTACCTTGTAGTTTTTATTGGCCTAACCTGTTTAAAGATGCTATTGCTTTTGTTTCTTCTTATGATCGATGTCAAAGAACTAGGAATATTTCTTTTAGACAGGAAATGCCACTAACTAATATCCTTGAGGTAGAGCTATTTGATGTGTGGGGATTAGATTTTATGGGGCCTTTTCCACCTTCTCATTCAAATCAATACATCTTGGTGGCGGTGGACTATATATCCAAATGGGTCGAGGCAGTAGCACTTTTCTCTAATGATGCCAAGAGTATGCTCAAGTTCTTAAAGAAAAATACATATTCACACACTTTGGTGTTCCAAGGGCTATCATCATGGATGGAGGTAAGCATTTTTGTAATCATTATTTGGATTCTCTACTTACAAAATATGGTATTACTCATCGCGTAGGTACACCATATCTTCCCCAAACAAGTGGACAAGTAGAGATCTCTAACCATAAAATTAAAAGGATATTAGAGACTACTGTTAACTCATCGAAAAACAACTGATCCCTAAAATTAGATGATGCATTATGGGCATATAGAACAGCATTCAAAACACCAATTGGGATATCTCTATATCGCCTAGTTTATGAAAAAGCATGCCACTTATCTGTGGAGCTGGAGCATCAAGCTTATTGGGCAACTAGGTTGCTAAATTTTAATATGGAAGCTACTGGGGAGAAAATGTTATTACAACTTAATGAACTTGATGAGTTTCACCTCCATGCATATAAAAATGTAAGAATTTACAAGAAGAGAACGAAAAAATGGCACGACAAATATATTGTGAGGTGTGAATTCCAAGTTGGATAAAAGGTGTTGCTGTATAACTTCCGCCTAAAGCTATTTTCAGACAAGCTTCGATCTAGGTGGTTAGGTCCATTTGAGATTGTACAAGTTTTTCCACATGGAGCTGTTGAGCTGAAGAGTGGTGATAGGACTTTCAAGATCAATGGGCAAAGGTTGAAGAAATACATTGATGGAGGATTTGAGCAATCAAAAATCTCCATATCGCTAACATAATGTATTAGGATAGTCAAGTTAACGACTATAAACTAGCACTTCTTGGGAGGCAACCCAAGCAAAATTTTTTTTACTTTTTTTATTTTTGTGGATTGAGTCAATTTTGATCTTTACTATATTTTCAAAGTTTGAATGGATGTTGTTCACTTTTTGTAAGCACATTGAAGAAGACAAGAGAGGAAAAATGATTGAGGACAAGTTGCAAACTCGTACATAGGCACGCTACAAAGGGGAGTACCCCTAACCTTTAAGAATGCCTTGCTATAATATGTAGTGGTGATCTTATCATTAAGGATAATGTACAATCAGGTTTGGGAGTGCATTTGTATTTCTCATGTTAGTATTTTATTATAAAAAAATAAAATTAAAAAAAAAAGTAAAATATTGATTCACTGATGACTTCTAAGGATATAGAGAGAGACGATTTTGCCTTTATGTTATTGTTTGGCTATCTAAGCTTTGAATTTGGATGTCAAATTCAGTGGTTGACTATTTTAAACTTGTAAATACTTAGATAAAATCTCGTATAGGAGATAGTTACTTTGCTTCGCCAATCCTGCTTGTGAGCTTTATTATGCTTGTTGAAATGAAATGTAGGCAATGTATTTGAGAGAAATGATATAGGCATTCTTTTGCTATACCCTTTTTGATCCTTTGTATTTTCTTTCCATCCTATCGCATATCTACTATTCATATTGTTGGTGCAGAATTTGGTTGACGTCGGATCGAGTTGGAGTGGAAGGAGATGAGGTCGTCGTCGATGACCTACAAAATAAAGTTCCATTCGGAGCCGATGGGGATAGCTCCGGTAGAATCCTCCAACGGTCAAGTTAGCTCTGGCCAACAAATATGGAGTACTCAGTATGGAGTTTGGCAAGATTTCGAGGAGGAGAGAAGAGTTTTTTAGAACCTAGCCTAAGCGTATCTGGAGTGTCCTTTTTATAGGCAGAGCTTGTAGTAACTGCCTTGCTTAATAACTGACGTAACCGTTCTGATCGATGTCGATCATTATTGACTTGATAAATCTCGATCGTTATTGACTTGATAAATGTCGACCATTATTGACTTGATAAATGATAATCATTATTATCGTGTAATCGTTTAGTAGTGGGATCGCTTGTAGGAGTCCATCAACAGTCTGTAAAAAGTTTGACTTCTATAGAAGTCCGATTGGAGGAGTCCGCAAGGAGTTCGACTTCCGTAGAAGCCCAATTATTGGAGGAGTCAGCAAGAAGTTCGACTTTCGTAGAAGTCCGACTACTGGAGGAGTCCACAAGGAGTTCGACTTCTGTAGAAGCCTAGTTGCTAAAGGAGTCCGCAAGAAGTTCGGCTTTCATAGAAGCTCGATTGCTAGAGGAGTCTGCAAGAAGTTTGGCTTCCATAGAAGCTCAGTTGCTGGAGGGGTCCGGAGAGAGTTCGGCTTCCGTAGAAGCTCGACTGCTAGAGGAGTCCGCAAGGAGTTCGGCTTTCGTAAAAGCCCAATTGCTAGAAGGGTCCGGAGGAAGTTCGGCTTTCATAGAAGTCCGACTGCTGGAGGAGTCCATAAAGAGTTCGACTTCCATAGAAGCCCGGTTGCTGGACGGGTCCGGAGGAAGTTCGGCTTTCGTAGAAGCTCGACTGCTGGAGTTCGGTCGGCTGAAGGAGTTCGGCTAAAACTCGTCCGTTGAAGCTCTTCCATGGCTACATGTTGCATTAGGCTGAGCATCGAACCGAACTTCGACAGGAGTGGAGTTTATCCCCAACAATAGTCCCCCCACTTCCGAGTTCGAAATTCGAAGGAAGAAAATGCGGAAAAGGCGACTGTCGATGTCCTCTTTTGGGTTCCGTGCTGGTTCAAGTAGAAGCTCAGGGAAGATCTTATCTCCAGCCAAAGTTGAACTAGATCTCGTCTCCTGCAGCTGACTTTGCTTACGCTAGGATGAGGTTTTCCTCCTATTCCTAATGGACTGTGGGGGTACATAAGGGCCGTTGTCAGGGCCTCTTCCTCCATCTCGTCTAAGGTGAATGCGGCCTTCGACTTTGCTCGCATTAGAATGAAATTCTTCTCCTATTCCTAATGGGCTATGAGGCCATATAAGGACCGTTGTTAGGGCCTCTCCTCCTATCTCATTTAAGGTGAACGAGGCCTTCGACTTTACTTGCGTTAGGATGAGGTTCTCCTTCTATTCCTAACGGGCTGTGGGGGCACATAAGGACCGTTGTCAGAGCCTCTCCCCCCATCTCATCTAAGGTGAACGAGACCTTCAACTTTGCTTGCGTTAGGACGAGATTCTCCTTCTATTCTTAAAGGACTGTGGGGGCACATAAGGGTCATTGTCAGGGCCTCTCCCTCCATCTCGTTTAAGGTGAATGGGGCCTTCAACTTTGCTCGCGTTAGGACGAGGTTCTCCTTCTATTCCTAATGGGCCACTTTCGCTCATTTCTTTCCTATCATCATGTAATTCTTGCATCAAAAAATAATAATGCTGGACGAAGGAGTTTTATTAAAGGCAGTTTACTGGTAATACATTCTCAGATTTTCTAAGTTCCAAGGTCGGAGAAGTACTATTCCTTCGAGCTTCTTCAGATGATAAGTTTCGGGCCGGAAGACCTCCACTACTTCATATGGACCTTCCCAATTTGGGGTGAGCTTCCATTGGCTCTGAGGCTAAGAAATAGTGGCTCGCCGAAGCACTAGGTCCCCCACTCTAAAAGTCTTACCTCTAACTCTGGAGTTGTAGTACTGGGCCACCTTCCGTCTGTAGGTTGCCATCTGGATGCGGGCTTTCTCTCTTTTTTCTTTCAACAGTCGAGGTTAACTCTGAGGTCCTGAGGGTTGAGCTGCTTGTTGAAGCCCACGACTCATGCAGATGGGAGCTTAAGTTCGATCAGAATAACTGTCTCCATATCGAAGGCCAAGGCGAAGGATGTTTTTTCAGTCGGCATCCTTTGTGTAGTTCGGTATGCCCAGAGAACGTGGTAGAGTTCGTCCACCCAGACCCTCTTTGCACTATCGAGCCTTGTCTTAATGTCTTGCAGTAGGGTCCGATTGGTCACCTCAGCTTCTCCATTAGCCTGTGGGTGAGCCACCGATGTGAAGCGATGGGAGATGTTTAGTCCTTCGTAGAACTCGACGAATCTTGCCCCAGCAAACTATCGTCCATTATCGATTATAAGGGTTTGGGGCAGATCGAACCAGCAGACTAGTGACTTCCAGATGAAGTCCTGCACCTTGACCTTGGTAATCTTCGCTAGTGGTTCGACTTCGATCCACTTGGTGAAATAGTCGATCACGATTAGGAGGAACTTTCGCTGTCCGAACGTCATCGAAAAGGGGCTAAGTATATCTATTCTCCACTGCGCAAATAGCCAAGGTGCGCTTAGCGGAGCAAGCTCGGATGTCGACTGTCTTTGTATGCTGGCGTTCTTTTGACAGCAATCGTACTTCTTCACATACTTAATGAAATCATGAAACAAGGTCGGTCAGTAGTAACCTTGTCGAAGTAGTCTTTGCGACAGGGATCTGGCTCCTACGTGACTTCCGTAGAGTTCTTCATGCACCTCCCAGAGTATGAGGTCAGCCTCTGAAGGTCGAAGATATCTCAGTAGCGGAAGAGAGTATGACCTCTTATACAATCTGCCTTCATGTAAAACGTAGTGGGAGGCCTGATTTCTAAGCTTCCGAACTTCTTTCGGATCATGAGGAAGGACCCCCTCCTTGAGGTAGGCAACCAATGGGTCAATCCAGCTTGGCTTGAATTTCGTCTGTAGAATGATCCGAGGTTCCTCTATGGTTGGGCATTTCAAAGTCTCCAAGAATACTTCTTTGGGAAGCTCGGCTGGGGTTGAAGTGGCCAACTTGGAGAGAAGATTGGCTCTTACATTTTCCGCCCTCGAAATTCATCGAATGTCGAAACTATTAAAGGCCAAGGTCAAATCCCTCATCTTCCTAAGGTATCTCACCATACTGTCCTCCTGCGCCTCGTAGCTGCCATTAACTTGGCATACCACTAGCTGAAAATCACTGTAGACTTGAAGTCGATCTACTTTTAATTCTCTCGCTATTTTTAATCTAGCGATCAGTGCTTCATATTCGGCTCCATTGTTGGTCGTAGGGAACTCGAAGCATAGTGCATACTCGACGATGATGCCCTTGGGGCTAATTAAGACCAGCCCCACACCAGCTCCGATGGAGTTGGATGAGCCATCCATATGCAGAGCCCAAAAGCCTTCGAGGAGGTTGGCACTTTCCTTGGAGAGGTTCAACTGCGATAGCAGGGCACTGGTCTCATTCTGTTCAGGCTAGGCTTCGATTGGAATGGTGCATTTTAACACAAAATCTGCCAATATCTGGGCCTTGATCGATGGCCGAAGTCGGTAGTTGATGTCAAACTTTGTGAGCTCGATTGCTCATTTTACGATTCTCCCAAAAGCGTCCGCTCGGTGAAGGACTACTTTTATTGGTTGGTCCATGAGGACCGTAATGGTGTGCTCCTAAAAATAAGGTCAGAGTCTTCGGATAGCAATTAGAAGAGAGTAAATCAATTTTTCTAATCATGAGAACTTGGTCTCCGCATCCCTCAGGACCCGACTCACATAGTAGATCGATCGCTGCATCTTCACTTCCTCTTCGACCAGGACTGTCGCCAGGGTCACCGGAGAGACAGCTAGGTACAGAAATAATTTCTCTCTAGGTTCGATCTTTGCCAGCAATGGGGATGAGCCGAGATAGTTTTTAAGTTTTTCGAATGCCTGTTGGCACTCCACCGTCCAGCAGAAGTTCTTTGGTTGCCTGAGAACTTGGAAGAAGGGCACACATCGTTCGACTGATCTTGAGACAAAATGATTTAGGGATGCCACCTTTCCGATCAGGTGCTGAACTTCTTTGATCATTTTCAGGGCGGTCATCTCCTGAATGGCTCGAATTTTCTCAGAATTTGCTTCAATCCCACATCTTGACACCATGAACCTCAGAAACTTTTCTGAGGTCACGCCAAAGGTGTACTTAGTCGAATTTAGTTTCATCTTGTGCTTCCTAAGTGCATCGAAGATCTCTTTAAGGTTGGCGAGGTGGTCTGTTGAAGCTCGACTTTTGATGAGCATATCATCCATATACATCTCCATGTTGCGGTCGATCTGCTCCTTGAAGATCTTATTGACCAAACGTTGGTACATTGCACCTGCATTTTTGAGTTCAAAGGGTATGATCTTGTAACAATAAAGATCATAATCAATAATGAAAGCGATCTTCTCTTTATCTTCAAGCGCCATCTGGATCTGATTATAATCAGAGAAGGCATCCATGAAGGTGAGGAGCTCGTAGCCCGAAGTCGCATCTACTAGTTGATCAATTCTGGATAGAGGATAACTATCTTTCGAACAGATCTTGTTCAGCTTTTTGAAGTCAATGCACATCCTCCATTTGTTGTTCGTCTTTTTGACGAGGACCATATTTGAGATCCAGGTCAGATAATTAACTTTTCAGATGAATCCGACTTTAAGAAGCTTGTCTACTTCTTCGGCGATTGCTTTCTGCCTCTCTGAGGCATGATGGCGCATCTTTTTTTTTATTGACTGATGCCTCGGGTCGACAGCCAACCGATGTTCCATGACCTCGATGTCAATCCCTGGCATGTTTGCTGGGGTCCAGGTGAAGACGTCCGCATTTCTTCTGAGGAAGGTAACGAGTTGCTTCCGAACCTTGCCTGCCAAGTTGGAGCCGATCTACACCGCATGCTCGACATTCCCATCATTTAAGGGCACAGAGATAAGGTCCTCCATAGGCTCGTCCTGCTCCTTAGTGAGGTCATCTCGAACATCTAATTCATCAACAAGATAAGAGTCGAACTGCTCTTCCTTATGTAGGGCGATCGAGTAGCAGTGTCTCGCCAAAGCTTGGTCTCCTCTGACCTCTCCGATCCTCTGATCTGTCAAAAATTTTATCTTCAAATAATAGATCGACACCACCGTCCAAAGTGCATTTAGATCAGATTGACAAAAAATGACATTATAGGCGGACGGAGTTTTCACGACTAGGAAATCGACTTGCGCTTTTATCAGTTTTGGGCATTGTCCTACTGTCACAACCAAAGTTATTATGCCCTCAACTGGTACGGCATTGCCAGTGAATCCTATCAATGGAGAGTTCATAGACCCCAAGTGGCCATCGGATAAGAATATTTTTGAGAAGGCATCGTAAAATAATACATCGACCGAACTTTCATTGTCCATCAAAACATGGCGTACATCATAATCGACAATGTTCAAAGAGATTACAACCGCATCGTTGTGCAAACATTGGACCCCCTGGACGTCTGCCTTGGTAAAGGTCACAAGTTCTTCGAATCTGCTAGCCTCTTCTTGTTGGTCCTCCCGAGATAGTATTGATGACACCGAGAGACGGCCGATCTTCTTGGTCCTCCCCCCTCAGTGGTAGCACTCCCAGCCGTTTCTCTCGTCCTTCAGGCCATCTTTGTAGGAATCGACCAAGTCTACCCCGTCTGACGAGCTCTTCGATCTCATCTTGGAGTTGGATGCACTCCTCAGTGTCGTGGCCGTGGTCACGATGATAAAGGCAGAATTTATTGGGATTGCATTTGCTAGGATGGAAATGCATCCTCTCAGGTCTCGAAAGTTGTTTCTTGATTATCATTAGCACTTGGGTCTTCGGAGCGTTAAGAGGGACGTAGCTGTGAAATCTTCGTTGGAGAGAACCTCGGCGTTGGGAAGAACCTCGGTGCTGGGAAGAACCTCAGTGTGTCCTTCCATCGGGGCTTCCTCGCCTCCGAGCCCGATGGGGAGTTCGGGCTCGCCTGCGCTCAGAAGGAGTTCGGGAACACGGTCGAGCTTTACTCGGCTTTCCTTCTTCGATGGGCCTGCCCGGCATGCCGACTTACCGCTCACCACCGGCTTCATCATCTTTGGTCTTGAAGGCCTCCTCAGTCCGGGCATAATCTTCAGCCCGAGCTAGCATGTCAACAAAGTTTCTGGGATACTTTTTTTCCAGGAAGAATAGTAAGTCAATAGCCACAAGGTCGGAGGTTCAAGCTCTCCTTCTAGCGCTAAATCTGTTGATGTAGAATTTGGTTGATGTTGAATCGAGCTAGAGTGGAAGGGGACGAGGTCGCCATTGGTGATCTGCAAAATAAAGTTTCATCCGGAGCCGATGAGGATAGCTCCGGTAGGACCCTCCGATGGTCAAGTTAGCTCTGGCCAACAGATATGGAGTACTCAGTGTGGAGTTCAACAGGATTTCGAGGAGAGAAGAGTTTTTCAGAACCTGGCCTAAGCGTATTTAGAGGGTCCTTTTTATAGGTGGAGCTTGTAGTAACTGCCTTGCTTAATGACTGTCATAACCATCCCGATCAATGTCGATCGTTATTGACTTGATAAATGCAGATCGTTATTGACTTGATAAATGACAATCATTATTATCGTGTAATCGTTTAGTAGTGGGATCGCCTATAGGAGTCCGTCAACAATCTATAAGAAGTTCGGCTTCTATAAAAGTCTGACTGAAGGAGTCCGTAAGGAGTTCGACTTCCATAGAAGCCTAGTTGCTGGAGGAGTCTACGAGGAGTTTGACTTCCATAGAAGCCCAGTTGCTGGAGGAGTCCGCAAGAAGTTCGACTTCCGTAGAAGTCCGACTGCTGGAGGAGTCCGCAAGGAGTTCAGCTTTTGTAGAAGTTCAATTGCTGGAGGAGTCCGGAGGAAGTTCGACTTCCATAGAAGCCCGACTGTTGGAGGAGTCTGCAAGGAGTTCGGCTTCTATAGAAGCCCGGTTGCTAGAGGAGTCCGCAAGGAGTTTGGCTTCCGTAGAAGCTCGGTTGCTGAATGGGTCCGGAGGGAGTTTGGCTTCCGTAGAAGCCCGACTGCTGGAGGAGTCCGCAAGAAGTTCGGCTTCCGTAGAAGCCCGATTATTGGAGGGGTCCGGAGGAAGTTCGACTTCCATAGAAGCCCGACTACTGGAGTTCGGTCGATTGAAGGGACTCGGCTAAAACTCAGTCGCTAGGAAGTTCGGAAGGAGCTCGGCCACCAAGGAGTCTGGAAGGCTGATAGAGTTTGACTAAGGCTCGTCCGCTGGGATTCCGAAGGAGCTCGATCATTAAGGAGTTCGGTCGGCTGAAGGAGTTCGGCTAAAACTCGTCCGTTGAAGCTCTTCCATGGCTACCTATTGCATTAGGCTGAGCATCGAACCGGACTTCGACAGGAGCGGGGTTTATCCCCAACACATATTGTTTGAGAATAATTGATTACAATAGTTAGAGCATACTAAATTTTTAGTATTTTTTTTATTTAAAAAAAGAAAAAGAAAAAAAGCATAATCTACTCTACTATTTCAAGTTGCCTAGTAACTAGGAGCATTCATGAGCCCCATGTTTGCTTTTACATCAAACAGTGACTTGAATTATGAGTATGCAAAGCACTTTAAGTATATGACTTACTAAGTAATCGGGTGCCTTCATGACCAATGTCGGTATTCACATAAAAAGATAAATGATGACTTAAGGAAGAGTGCCAAAATGTATAGACTGTTCTAAAAGTATAAAATAAAATAAATAAAGGAAGAGATGTAAAATATAAGTAATTGAGTATGCTCTGATTTATTGTGGTTAATTTATTTTTACTTATGTGACCATAACTATCATTCAGATTGCTTGCTTTCAATTTTTTTTTTAACCCATAAAAGTCCTATTGATCTCTTGAGGATGTTGTTTGCACTAGTGGAGATGGATTGATAGGGTTTTGCATGCACGGATGGATGTTTGAACCGAATTACTTTATTAAAATCTAAAGGAAGCAGGGTAGCTATTGATTGTCCACGATTTTATTTGAGTATGAATGAGTTTGGAATAGTTAGCTTATGGATTTGCCTTTTGGTTTTAGGTTGAGGTAGTAAGCCATAGCATTTGGGTAGATATTACTCCTTTATGTCCAGATGGATCTTAAGTGTATTAATGTTAAATAAAATTTTTAGTAATAATTTTTGTTTTAGATTCTCCATTTTTTATTTAGACTTTTCTTGGGGACAAGCAAAAACTTAGGTTTGGGGGTATTTGATGTGTTGCATTTTTATAGTAATTATTATTATTAGTTTTAATAATTTTGATGAAATTGGTATAATAATTAACTAAATAAATGTAAGAACATAATATATTTTATGTCAATTATAGGTAATTGAGCTAGGTCACACCTAATTGGTCTTAATCATGTTTTAAAGATCAAAATTAAGTGAAATTGGTTGAGTCCAATTTAGCAGGATCTGTCATCCAGAGTCATCAGGGTCGTGCATCAAAATCAGAGTTCATTTCAAAGCAGAATAATCAAATCAAGATATCAATGGACCCCACACATCATTCTTTTTGGCATCATCAGTCAAGTAAAGAAATCAAAGGTGCAGGAAATAAATCAAGCAGTTAATCTCTCTCATCTAGTCAACCAATCTAAATTTTAGATACTTTAGCATGAGGATTCCTAAAAGGCAAGCTATACGATTCTAAATTGAGCAAGACCAAATCCTATAGAATTCTAAGAGAAGCAAGAAAGGAACATAATTTATAAAATCAAATTTGAATTCCAGATGAGGTGGCTATAGTAGGTTGAAGTTGGTAACAATGTTAGACATAAAAGTCGAGGAATTGTCGAAATTAACCGACACAACAAAGCAAAAGAAACCAAAAGCTGAATGGAGTTCGGCGCTAGCTGGGCTGGACAAACCCTATAATGGTCAAAAATATTTCACAGAAACTCTAGAATGGGGAACCTAAGGCCCGACCTAAGGTTTTCTAAATAAAATGCTATAAAATTCGATGGAGACGAGTTCATCCGACCGTTGGGATCGAAAGCCAACAATCGAAAATCCTCCAGGATCTGATACTGATCTCGAAGTCGCTCCACAATCGACGTTGTCAGTATGGAAGCTTTGGCTATCGGACCTCGCGACAAGCTACCACGACTAGCCATGCTTACTACTCAACAAAATAAATAGAAAGAAGCAAAAAGATGTCAAGAAAAAAAGGTTCGAACCTCCAACCTAAGAACTAAAAGACGAGAAAACAACCAAACTTCTCAAAAGTTACTGCTGTTGAAAGCGACAGAAGAAAAACCTTCAGAGGGATCTAGTATATATAGGATCCACCGACGATCGAGATGTACAGAAGCCTCACCAGATGCTGATACGTGTCAGCCAAAAATTGATCGAACGTCAAATTCCTCAAGCCCTGAGACTGCTGATGGCGTCCCTTAAGATGACCATTGAGACCCTCGAAGTGGCAGACAATAAATTTATTAAAGACCGTGATGTTTATTAATGATAGGCGGTAGAACGAAATTAAATTTATTGAAGACCGTGGTGTTTATTAATGATAGGCGGCAGAACGAAATTCAAAGTGATGCCATGTGTTAACGCCCTGCATTCGGTGCATTAAGACAAAATGTTAAATCATCGCACCGGGCTTGGGCATGGAGGGCAACTGTTGGAAGATGTTACTCCACCGTCCGACTCACCAGCATTATGGCCAACTGATCACCAATTTTTGATGGACATCCACCGACACAATGATGGAAATGTTGATACATTACCATTCGATGGGCATGCAGTTCAATAAAACTGACCAACCATTGGCTAGTAATCATTTGGACAGCTGTCAACCGCCCTTCCTCGAGCCATCCGATCGATCATTGTTCGATCTCAAATCTTCTGACCGACCGACGATCGGTCGGTAGAGAGTCAACTAGCCAATCGATCGATAATCAATCGATCCTAATCAACTGACTGACAGTTGATCGGCATAGAATCAGCTGATCAATCGATGATCGATCAGTTTCAAATCAATCGACTGATCGACAGGAGCTCTCCAAATAATTCATCTGGCTCTCGATTGGCCCTACAAAACTGCCCCCGAGAAAAGAGGACAACGATAATTAGTAGATTATTTTAATCATTTACCCATGATCACACTATACTGAAAAAAAGGGATCTACATGCTTAGTGGTTATCACTCCGATATCTATAAAAGAAAGATAACCTGATCAGTTTAAGAGATCTAATCTTTTTTAGAGCAACTTCTGCCATTTTGCTCTCTGATTTCTGTTCGACTAGTCCACTCTACTAATTTAAGTATCAAGGATCCCCACCGAGTCCAACTCCAGTTAGTGCAGACTTATCTTGCATGTTTTCCGACATTCAATTGTAGGTGCAGATGGATTGACCGTAAGAGAATGACTCATGAGAATTTAACATAATACTTACTTAACTAGGATTAGGAGAAGGAATGCTATCCAAGGAGCTAGAAATATATAAGATTAATCTTAGACATCCATTTGACTACTAATTTCCTATATTTAAAATTTGCGATTGGCATGATAAAAAAAATGCTAGCTTGCATGCTGATTAATTTTTCTACATCTAAATGGGACATTAAATGTGTCTAAGTCAATAAAAAATGAAGTTTACCGTGGATAACAATGGTTGTGTTTGGTTCAACCCTAGACTGAAAGAGAATCTTCCCTGACCTCAACTTCCAATCATTTGATGAGAATTTTAGAACCCAAACGAGGAGCACTCCATCGTTTTCACGTGTATCTACCTTATAGCTTGTTTGGATTGGAAGTACACGAGGGTTCATAAGAAGAGGAAAAGGGAGGGTAAAAAATAAATTTCTATTTAATAAAATTTTTTAAAAGATAAAGAATGGTAGAAAAGAATTATCTCAACCTCTCTGTACTCCTCATTCAATTTTATGTACTTCCAATGTGGAGTGTAACGAAGAAAGTGCATCCGTAAGTTTTACTTTTCTAATTTATACTTAATAAAATTTTAAAATTATAATTAAGTTATTATATATAATATTTAATAAAAATATATATTTATTAAAATATATATAATTTTTTTTTATTTTTTTTGTTGATTTTTCTAGCCAAATAAGAATAAGATATCCTCCTTTATTTTTTTTCTTTCTTTTCAAATAAAAATTTATTAATTTTGTTATCCTCTCCGTCATTATTCTTTCATCTCCTTTTCTTATGAACTCTCGTGTATCCCAATCCACAGTCCATTAAGGTTCCATCGTAAGAACCATGATGTGGTACTGATGAGACGAATCCTTTTTCCGGCATCTCGATTGACGGGATCAAACTTAACCTTAACGCTAACTCCTCCGGCCCGACGTCCGGCTCCAACCAAGAAGCCACCACGGAGGATGGTCTTCGCCACAGCCCTCCGCTCCAATAATCTCCACCACCACAAGGCCGCTTCTCTCCAATTCCTACGACCCCTTCTCAATCCTTCCCCAAACCCCAATTCTAGGGTTATCAATTCTTCTTCCCGTCTATTCTCCCCTCCACGAACGTTCTCCTCACCCACGGTCCACGAAATCGACTCGGATTCCTCTGCCTTCTTTTCCAATCCCCAGAACGCCGAATCCACGGACCTTGAATCGAAGCCTAGAAGCCTGTATTCGATCTTCGCGAAGCCCTCGGTGGTTCCAAGGGTCCAAAAGCCTCCACCAGCAACCAATGGGATCGCCAAAAAGGAGAGGCGGGTGCCTGTCTCTGGTTCCTCTAAGTATCGGCCGATGGAAGAGAAGGAATTCCCCAAAGAGCTCTCCCCGGAGATGCTATCGCTTGTGAGCCGCTTGGAAGAGGAGGGGTACCTAAAAGACTCAAATTTTCCTCAAGAAGGCCCATTGGATCCCATGGATATCCCCGCCACCTTATATTCTCGCCATTTCCTGAAATCAGCTGCGGAGAAGTTCGGCCAAGATCACCAAGAAATTGCGAAGTAAGCAATCTTCAAGACACTTTCATTCTTTAAATTGTATGTTTATTTCCTGACCGTTATCAATACCCTTGAATTGAGTGGTGTGACTCGCGGGACGAGGCTACTCTGTGAAGAGGGAGAGTTCTCTGGAGAAATCCAGACTTATTTTAGACCACTACAGATATTTCTACAAGGTTTTCCTAGATTTTTTTCTTTTAGTATCTTGTATCTACGTTGTTTTAACTGTTGGATGGGCAATAGGGGGGCAGTTCTCATATGTAACCCAACTCTCTAAAATTGTGGTAGTTTCCACTTCTCTAGTGAATGGTTATGTTCTGTTCATACATTCTGCTTTCTTGCTATGTTACTCTCCTACTTACCTAAGTTTTAATTATTGGGTTCTAAGTTGCCAAGGGAATGACACCATCTATTTTCGCTCTCATGCTCTCCTACATGCCCAAGTTTTAAGGGTTAAGTTCTAAGTTGATGGAGTGGCACTAGTCTAATTAAGACATAGCTAAAGGGGAGAGGCTGAATCAGCTACATGGAGATAGTTTGGGTGCCGCATTTCCATGCGAAAATTATAAGTCTGTGATACAATGCGGTTAAATAAACATCATGGGTTAGGTGAAGACGAAGTTAAAACTTGTAAAATTATGGAAGACAGGAATAGATCTGTTCCATTTTATTCATGGAAAAATAAGAAGGATGATATTTCAACCAGGTCTAAAGTAATCATGTTAGATAGAACCAGAACCACACTTTATGATTTATTTTAGTTTATTATTTCTAAGATATACAAAAGTTTACATTGTTCTTTTGTATTCCGTTTCAAGTTTACTTTTAGTCGGACTTGGAGTTGATTCAAGGATGATGAGTTCAACATATTTAATTAAGAAACCATAGTGGATGGTGCCTTTGATTATAATGTAAGTTTTACTTGGATGTCTTTGCACATGGATTTTGCTAGCACTCTCTTGATTGGAGATAGCCTATATTAATCATGTTGTTAGTGATATGAGGCATGATCTATGTGTTTGACATTTTATCTCGTTGTTATCTTATGGGCCATGTGAAATCAATTAAACATTTAGAATCATGTGAATATGTCTCTGTATATTATGGAAAATTGACTCTGTGAACAACTTTATTTTCATGGTTTGGTTGTGCTGGTCCTATTGAAGCTTTGACATTGGTTAATAAAATGGCCTAGATCCTGAGTGCCTCCCATCATTTTTCTTATTCTCCTTGAATCTTGATCTTGATTCATCAGTTTTTATTTTCTGAAATACTTTTAACTTGTTTGAGTTTTTCTGGTGACATGTCAACAAAAATGCATGCCTCCATATTTGTTTCTTGGAAGCTGATTCAATTGCATCGTGTTCCAAATGTCAATATGTTCCAATCCTGTCATATTAGGCATGCAAACTCTCTCTTAATGTTTCTCCAGAAAGCTATCAACTTTGCTTCCAAAAGCCTGAAGTGTGATTCTTGTATAAGATGTGCATGAAGTCTCTACTCATAGATTTTCCCATCATTATGGTCCTTAGCGACTGTATTATTTTAGTTTATCCTTATAGGTCGGAAAGAATATTTTTCTGACTTCCTAAAATTGGTGAATCGTTATGTTTGATCATTAGGTGTCATGTATCCATTTTTTTTTTTTTTTTTTTTTTGGGTCAGTTGTGAAATTTTAACATCTTGCAATCACAAGCAGATTTGAGAACCCTGTCTTCCCTTTATTCTGCTGTGAAATCTGAAAAATTTGTGGGATGTGAACTGCTCAATGGTTTTCATTGATCCTAGATGCCAATTTGGTCAACCTGCATGTGTATATAAGTTCAGATTTCTATCAGACAATCATGGGTCAGTCCGCATTCTTGTATTGTTTCTTTTAATAAAATATCTAATGGCTTCTTGGGCTTTTACATGGCGGCAATTACACTTGTCCAAGAGTTCCTAGCTTAAGTTACATTACTCAAAATAAACATCCATGAAGGCATCCTTCTGTTACGTGTTTCACTCAAAACTTTTGGTAATCTGTAGCAATTCACTAGGCTCAGGATGCTGCTTGTGAAGCTTATTGTGGCTTGGTGTCTTTTGTACTTTATAACCTGCCTCAGCACACTAGAAGATAATCATATTTTCCATGTGAACCACTAAAAGGGAAGTCTATAGGTGAATCTTCATTTATGTTGAGGGAGCTCCCAGAAGAGTCGATGCATACTATAGGAATACAGAATGACTTTAAAAAGTTTAGCACTCCTACTAGTAATAACAACTTTCTTTGCAACCCTTCTGCTGTTCTTCAGTCTTTTTCATAAAGCATCTAGCAGTGAACTCATTGAACCTGGTTGAGTCGAAGGGCATTAACAACAATTTATTGTTACAGTTCATTTGATTGTCTTGGTTATATACAAGCTAGTAGCTTCTGGCGATCTTTGCAAAATTCATATTTTTGGTGGGTCCATGAGGACTTGTTTCTCACTAGGAAGTTATGAGTTAAGAGGCCTGTGGTAGTGAGCAATAGGCGTGCATTCTAGTAACTGTAAAAGATCTTATTTTTGATGACTAGGATGATAATTTTGAGAAACTCTTTTTACATATGCTGCTTGAGTAACAATTTTGTTTCCAGCTGCCTTGCTGTATGAAAATTCTTCTTTTCTTTTATTATTATTTTTTTGGAAGTGCTGCAGCATACAGTCCTTTGTTATCCAAATCTTTAGCCCATATATATATATATGTATGTATGTATGTATTTATGTATATATATGTATGTATGAAAATGTATATTGAGTCTGTTGAAGGGTACTTTGATTTTGTAGTGATCTGGAATTTAGCATGATCATACCTCACATACCAATTTCTGGTATTTGACTTGATACATCCAATCATGTCCTCTTTATGTTATTGGTTTATGGGACTGATGTCATGTATTAGCTATGTTGGGGATAAACCCCGCTCCTGCCGAAGTCTAGTTCGATGCTCAGCCTAATGCAACCAGTAGCCACGAAAGAGCTTTAGCAGTCGGGCTTTAGCCAAACCCCCAGCGGCCGAGCTTCTTCGAACCCGTTCAGCCGGCCGAACTACTTAGCAGCCGAGCTTCTTCGGACTCCCAGCGGCCGGGCTTTAGCCGAACTCCTCAACCGCCGAACTTCAGTCGGACTCTCGCGAGGGCCGAACTCTCTCCGCGTCCAGATGCCTGCGGAAGCCGAACTCCCTCCAAGCTTCCTCTTCGGCCGGATTCCTTCAGGAGCCGGACTCCTCCTAGACAGTCGGCCGAACTCTTCTACAAGCCCAAACTCCTCTGGATGAACTGTTGCCATCAGTCTGCCACAGGCGACGAGATCGGACGACATGGCCGCCACAACTGGCGACACCATTCTCTCCGTAATCAACCCCATGCGATCCATGACCTGCCAGTATGGCTGTCACTATCCACCTGACGATGCCTTCCTCTCCGTATCGAACTCCATGCGGCCCCAACAGCTCGCTACCAGACGGTATGGCCATCACCATTAATTAAGCTCTGCCTATAAAAAGGATCCTCCAGATACGCTAACTCGACTCTCGAATCTCTGATCTCTAAGCTCTCCTCTTCTTCCTCAAGCTCCGGAACTCATTCCCGAGCACTCCATTACTGTTGGCCAGAGTTGACTTGATCGTCGGAGGGTCCTGCCGGAGCCACCCCCCATCAGCTCTGGATGGAACTTTATTTTGCAGGTCCCGACGGCAACCTCATCGGCCTCCACTCCAGCGAATTCCGACGACGATCAGATTCTGCGTCAACAGATTGGTGCTAGAAGGGTATGAACCTTCGAGGTTTCCTTGTTCTTAAAGGAGTGCTCGGCGACGATTTCTCTCTTCCCTCTCCGGAGATCTCTCTTCTTCCTTACTAGAGTTCTTTTTCGAAGAGAAAATGCCTCCTAGGAGAACTTCAACTCGGCGCTCGGCGGTCGCCGCGATCCGATTCCGTCCAGATCCGTCTGTTCCTGCTTCAGTCCCGGCAGCTCAGGTTCCATCTGTACCCGCAGTGGATATGAAGCAGTTTGACCTGCTTGTCCGATAGGTCCGTGGCCTCACGGAGGTCTTGCAAGCCATACAGCAGCCTCCGGTGGCGACTCCACTAGGAAACCCACCATCGGAATGTCGAAAATCGGCCCCAAGGAAGAGTACCAGGGCCAACGTACCCATCGCCCCTGAAAAGGGGAAACAGAGAGTCGAGGGTCCGTGTTCGGATCATAGTTCTCTTTTGGGAGAGATCTTCCCCATTTATAGTCAAAAGCCCCCCAAGATCTGCAACCAAGACGGCGCCCTTGATCACAAATTGCGGAAGATGGACCGACGGATTGAAGAGCTTGGTCACGTTGCCCCAGCTCATCATGCCGACGTCCACGCCGAACCTCCTTTCTTCCTCCGAATTATGCAAGAATCCGTTCCATCGAACTTCGAGCTTCCTCAACTTGAAAGCTACGATGGAACTTCTGATCCGATTAATCATCTGGAGGCCTTCCGTGCCATGATGCTACTCCACGGTGCTTCAGACGCCATACTATGCCGAGCTTTCCCATTTACCTTAAAGGAAGTAGCTAGAAATTGGTACTCGGCATTGAAGCCGAGTACGATCTTTTCTTTTGACCAGATGAGCAGTCAGTTCGCGGCTTACTTCATCAGCAGCCGACGTCCGCGTCGAGGTTCGGATTCCCTGATGAATGTCAAGCAGAAGCGGGGAGAATCCATCTGGACTTACGTCATCCGGTTTAACGCCGCGGCATTGGAGGTCTGGGACTTGGACCAGTCTGTTGCGATGGCTGCACTCAAGGGCGGCCTTCAGAAAAATGACTTGCTGTTCTCTCTGGAAAGAAAGTATCCCAGGGACTTCGTCGATCTGCTGGCTCGGACCGAGAGATATGCCCGCGCGGAAGAAGCCTTCAAGTTGAAGGACGAAGAAGCCTTAAGAGAGCAGCTGGCAGATGATGGAGAGCCGAGCGAAATCTGGCCGCGCTCACGAAAGCAGGCGGGCCCGAGCTCCTCGAGCTCGTCGTCAAGAAAGTGTCAAGGAAGTTCTCCCGCGGAGAGTTTTGCGGGAAAGCGGAATGAAGTTCGGCACAAGCGAGAGCGAAACGAAGTTCTCACGCGGAATAAAGTTCGGCGCAAGTGATGCCGAACTCCACCTCGAAGCTCGTTATCGGAATGAAGTTCGACGCAAGTGAGACCGAACTCCCTCCTCAAACCTCATCATCGGAATGAAGTTCGGCGCAAGTGAGGCCGAACTCCACCTCGAAGCTCGTCATCGGAATGAAGTTCGGCGCAAGTGAGGCCGAACTCCACCGCTCGAGTATATCACCAAGAAAGCCCCCTACAAAGATTTCACAGAAGGTGAGATGAAGTTCGGCCGCGCTCACGACCGCCCCAGGGCAAGCGAGGACTCCCTCTCGAGTATGACTCCAAGGAAGTCCCGACAAAGAGGCATGAAGTTCTCCCGTAGGTTTCACAAAGGGACGGAATGAAGTTCGGCTGTGCTTACGACCTCCACAGCGCAAGCAAGGCCCGAACTTTTTGAGCTCGCCACCAAGAAATTTTCGACAGAAGGGCGCGAAGAAGTCCCCCTCCCGAAAGGTTCCGCGACTGCGCCCCCCTCAACGCTCCTCGAACTCAAATTTTCATGAAAGTTAAGAACCAGCTGCTAAGACCAGAAGGGTTACGGTCTCTCCCAAACAAGCATGATCGAAGCAAGTACTGCCTCTACCATCGCAACCACAGCCACGACACTGAAGAATGCATCCAGCTTCGAGACGAAGTTGAGGAGCTTATCGGAAAGGGGCGGCTGGGTAAATTCCTTCGACGCCAGCTTGAAGCAGAAGAAGATCGGCCAAGGGCGTTGCCGTAACCAGAAACGACAAGGTCGGCCGCCTCACGGCGTCATCGACGTTACTCCGGGGAGGAGCTTGGTACATCGGCGGTTCGTCGTCTCCCAGCGACAAAGCCAAGAGCTTGCTCCAAATTGAGAAGGCCGGCATAAGATAGAGGAGGTCGTCCGGTTCGGGAGTTACTGTCGAAGAGAACCTGGAGGAGCAACGCCCCCACGACTCTGAAACAGGAATGTGCTGCGAGTAACTTTTCCTCGGTAAAATTCTCCCCCAACAAATAATATTGTCTCTAGGCGCAAAAACTATGTGATGGCAGGGAAGAAGCAATTGATAGTTGCCGTGTTAGGAAAATGAGGAGAACCTCGTCCTAACGCGAGCAAAGTCGAAGGCCTCGTTCACAAAGGACGAGACGAAGGGAGAGACGCGGACGATGGTCCGTATGTGCTCCCATAGCCCGTTAGGAACAAGAGGAGAAATTCGTCCTAACGTGAGCAAAGTCGAAGGCCTCGTTCACAAAGGACGAGATGGGGGAGACGGACGACGGTCCGAATGTGCCCCAATGGTCCGTTAGGAACAGGAGGAGAACCTCGTCCTAACGCGAGTAAATTCGAAGGCCTCGTTCAAAAGGACGAGACGGAGGGAGAGGCGCGGACGATGGTTCGTATGTGCCCCCACAGCCTGTTAGGAACAGGAGGAGAACCCCGTCCTAACGCGAGCAAAGTCAAAGGCTTCGTTCACAAAGGACGAGACGGGGGGAGACGGACGACGGTCCGAATGTGCCCCCACAGCCGTTAGGAACAGGAGGATAACCTCGTCCTAATACGAGCAAAGTCGAAGGCCTCGTTCACAAAAGTACAAGACGGAGGGAGAGGCACGAACGACGGTCCGTATGTGCCCCCACAATCCGTTAGGAATAGGAGGAGAACCCCGTCTTAACGCGAGCAAAGTCGAAGGCCTCGTTCACAAAGGACGAGACGAGGGGAGACGGACGACGGTCCGAATGTGCCCCCACAGTCCGTTAGGAACAAGAGGAGAACCTCGTCCTAATGCGAGCAAAGTTGAAGGCCTCGTTCACAAAGGACAAGACGGAGGGAGAGGCACGGACGACGGTCCGTATGTGCCAGCGCCCGCATCAACCTCGGCCAAAGGAGATAAGATCTCCCCCGAGCGACCGGGCCAACCTCGGCTGGAGAGCTTCAACTTCAACCTTGGTCAGATAAGATCTCTCCCGAGCGGCCGTGCCAACCTCGGCTGGAGAGCTTCAACTTCGACCACGGCTAGAGATAAGATCTCTCCCGAGCGACCGCGTCAACCTTGGCCAGAGATAAGATCTCTCCTGAGCGGCCGAGACAACCTTGGCCAGAGATAAAATCGGAGACAACCTCGTCCTGAGATCAGATCTCTTCCGAGCGCCCGTATTAACCTCGGCTGCTGGAGACAATATCGCCCTGAAGAGCTCAACCTCCGACCTCGATCGCAGCGGACGAAGCCTACCTCAATCTCGGTTGGAGATGAGATCTCCCCCGAGCTTCGACCTGAACCAGTACGGAGCCCAGAAGAAGACTTCGGCAGTCGCTTTTCCTGCACTCCCTTCCTTCGAGTTTCGAACTCGAGAGTGGGGGGGCTAGTGTTGGGGATAAACCTCGCTCCTGCCGAAGTATAGTTCGATGCTTAGCCTAATGCAACCAATAGCCATGGAAGAGCTTCAGCAGCCGGACTTTAGCCGAACCTCCAGCGGTTGAGCTTCTTCGAATCCGTTCAGTCGGCCGAACTACTTAGCGGCCGAGCTCCTTCGGACTTCCAGCGGCCTGGCTTTAGCCGAACTCCTCAATCGCCAAACTTCAGTTGGACTCTCGCGAGGGCCGAACTCTCTCCGCGTCCAGACGCCTACGGAAGCCAAACTTCCTCCAAGCTTCCTCTTCGGTCGGATTCCTTCAGGAGCCAGACTCCTCCCAGACAGTCGGCCGAACTCTTCTACAAGCCCAAACTCCTCTGGATGAACTGTCGCCATCAGTCTGCCATAGGCGATGAGACCGGATGACATGGCCACCACAACTGGTGACATCACTCTCTCCGTAACCAGCCCCATGCGGCCCATGATCTACCAGTATGACTGTCACTATTCATCTGACGACGCCTTCCTCTCCGTACCGAACTTCATGCGGCCCCAACAGCTCGCTACCAGACGGTATGGCCGTCACCATCAATTAAGCTCCGCCTATAAGGACCCTCCAGATATGCTAACTCGACTCTCGAATCTCTGATCTCTCTAAGCTCTCCTCTTCTTCTCCAAGCTCCAGAACTCATTCCCAAGCACTCCATTCCTGTTGGCCAGAGCTGACTTGATCGTCGGAGGATCCTGTCGGAGCCACCCTCCATCGGCTCGAGATGGGACTTTGTTTTGCAGGTCTCCGGCGGCGACCTCATCGGCCTCCACTCCAGCGGATTCCGGCGACGACCAGATTCTGCGTCAACAAGCTATATGAATTCAACTAGCACTGTCATCTTCAGTTCAATAGAGTGCATCAGGCAAGATTACTCCTTGGTGATGGGTGAGAAATTTTAGTAGGTTCTTTTTTATCTGTCATCTGACCACAAATTCGTGCTCTGCAATATGTCCAATTCATTGATGCAGTTATGTTTTCTTTGTTTCAATATTGCTTTGCCTTTGGTGTTTAAATCAATTATTTCTATATTGATCATGGATATATTTCTTTATACAAGTGCTCCAACTGAAGTCCTATGAATGTTGAAAAAGTATTTTATGCAGTGTTGCGAATTATTGCTGTGGGTACAAAAAACCTTTCTATCTATGCTAGTTTGCTTCAAGTTCAACCACTATTTTATTACCTTCTTCATCACCTTGAAATAGTTATTTTAGACATACATCCCTACTTTTATTTGCTAATAGTTCATCACAAGCTGAAACTTTCCGTAGCTGGTGTTCAAAAGGGAACAAGATGGAGGATGCTTGCTGCTTGATTTAGAACCTGATTTAGCTTTCTTTTAGGTGCCACATGGTGCAAAATCTAAATTTTAACTGCGTTTTGTTTGGCCTTCTGAATAACAGGTGGTTGTCTGGAAGTGATTTAAAAAAGATTGCTCTTTTTGGCTGTCCATCAATAGAGAGAAAAACAGTTTTCGCATCTAAAAGATTGCGTTCTTTCTTCAGCATTCAGGAGGATGTTGTAAGTGGTTTCTTTGTTTTTAGTGCAGACCGAACGAGATAAATATTATCTTAAACTTAAATGTAATTCTCTTTTTTCAAATTCTTTCAGATATGTCGAGGATGCAAGCTTAAAAGCTCATGCAAATTTGTGAACCAAAGAGTAGTTAGAGAGAAAAAATTGTTCCTAGCTGATGTGATGAGAATTCTTGCTTTGTTTGCATTGGATTCAGTTCCTCAACAACTATTTATTCCCAAAGATCTAAAATTTTCTGTCAGCAAATTGCTGAAGGAAGCAGTCGGTCTTAGTAATTGACAATAGGAGCAAGCTTAACGCTTGATATCTTTAGTTGAACGCTAAAGTTGCTCTATTTTTGTAGTCGAAATTATTTTATTGGTGATGGATGCAAAATGATGGAAATATGAGCTTGCTTAGTATTTATGGTTCCTAATGACAACGGTTTTGACTATATAGATTTCTTTTTCCAGGGAAATGTAATCAGCTGTGCATTGCAAATTAATTGAGAAAAAAAGGAAAAAATTTTGTGCCTTTTATTCTTTCTAAGAGGAGAGTAGCTGACAGTGTGTTTGTCAAACAAGATTGATGTATTTGTTACCATCATCTCCAGCTTTATTGTTCTGAGATTATAATAGTTATAACTACTTATCTAGAGTTTTGACTGTTTATGAATATAGAAATGTATTATTATATTTATATTGATGTAAGGGAAAACATATGTATATATTGATGTAAGGGAAAACATATGTATAATATTTTTGTCTAGATGCATGTTTCATGTATTTAAACATCAATATGTATTATACTTGATAACATGAGATGCCCAAATATATAATTGCAACGCTGTAAAAACATTGATTTGAAGCAATATTTCCTTTTCTTAAACTAGACATCATTGCTCAGCCTAATCGAGATAAACATGCAGATAGGAATCCTTCGTTACATGTATCCCAGAAGTTAAGGTCATTTTCATCTCGCCTCCTGGCAGAAATTTGTCTATCTTTCTGCCAGCCATCTATGATCGATCACCAAAGCAAGACTGATGCAGGATCTTTTATATATGGAAGAGGATCTTTTATATATGGAAGATGTCTGATGCAAGATCATGAAAGATGTTAATTAAGAATTGATCAAATTATTTAGATAATATTTAATTTTTATATTTAGATTTTTTTTTTTTAAGAAAAAGCTAGTTAAGAGTTTTTTTACTTGTCTTTTCTTTTTCTTCAAGTGCAAATTATTGTGCCTATAAATTATAATTTCGTCGGGGCCTTTGGTATCAATGAATTAAATCATGTTTCCTACTCTTAATTATTTGAGGTTTTCATTGCTTCGGTGTTTGCTTTTCTTCTTGAGTTATTTAAGAGTCCGGAACAGTGCTTTGGATTTGTCTTTCCCGCATTTTGAGTCGTGTCAAATACTCCGGAGGTTTGATTAAACAAATGCAATAGCAGGGATTGTAATAAAATCCAAAGTTCAAATGCAGATCGGACATTGTAACATTTAATGTCGGCTATGTGTTCGATTAAAATGAGCCGATTATGTGTTTGATTAAATGATACAGGCAATAGTGTTAGCTTTGTGGGCGGGTGTATATCCTCTTTCTTTTTTTTTTTTTTTTTTTTTTTTTTTAAAAAAAAATATATTTTCGTTTACTTGTCCCAACGGTAAGTGCTCTATCCAGTGGGTGGTGGGTGTAGCAGCCTGCATGTGACTCTACCGCTCGCTCCTGCCTCGTGCTCCATGATCCTTTTCTTCCCTACTGAAAGTTCATTGCTTTTTCATGCTCGTACTACAATTTTATATGAAGTTTATTTTTGTTTTTTATTCTAGTTTTAATCGAAATAGTTATTTTTTAGTATACGTTATTTTCGTTTATGTCTTAAACACAATATATAAGGGTTTGCATCAAAGTTGGATATAGTGATATTTTTGTTGGTAGAGAGGTAGAGGAAGAAAGTATGTGAATTGGAGTAGGAGAATATTTGAGACGTAATAGAGGGTGAGACGTTTTGGTGATGCGGAGGATGTTTTTCTGAGGTATTTTTGAAAGATACGAGATTCTTTTGTGAGCAGAAAGTCGAATTCATTATTCTGATTTTTATTTTTTAAATAATTTATTTTAAAAAAAATTTATTTTAAACTTTTTCTGCTACTATTACTTGATTTAATTTAGTGGTTGCTCTAAATCACTCATCACGCATCGGTATGTTTGATTCCAAAATGTGCATCGTTCAATATGATATTAAAGATATAGATTTTAAAATTGATGGTTCGGTATCAAAGAAAGATTGAAAAATGATGCGCTAACGTGCAGCTTCGCTGCTTCAGTTACATCAACCTGGTGTAAGATTTTTGTTCGTTTGGCAGTGGAAGTGTCTGTAGGAGAGTTTTTTTAAAGCTGTGCCCTCAGACTAAAGCAAAGGCTCTCTCGCCGTTAGAAGTGGTTCCTCTCCCGCGGACCACCTCTCTTTTCCAACCGCTATTCACGTGGTGCCCACGCGGCTTGGGCGATCGGAGACTACTGCGATACCTCCTACCTACCAAGCCGGAAGGGCAGTCCAGTGGATGCTTGCCGTCCATCATTCTGTCTTTGATTTGACAACTATCCGATGGACCAATTTCTTTTACAGTCCTCCCTCTGAGATTCACTGAAACATCTCCCCGATGGACCGATTCTTTGATTTCTTTTGCAGTCCTCTCTCTGAGATTCACTGAAACATCTCTCCGACGGTCCACCCTCCGCGTTCCACTGAAGCATCTGACATGCAGAGCAACGGTATCCGCTGGCCGCCATGATTCGGCAAGCTCATGATGGCATCGGCTTGTACGAGGCTGTAGTAAAATTTCGCAACCCATTTCCCATTCTACCCTGCATTCTGTTTGTTTTTTCCCCCTCTCGATAAAAGGACGGCATCGGACTGAATTCGGATAAACTTTTAACTATCTAAATTTAAATTTAAATATTTAATAAATTATTTAAATTTAATTTAAATATTATTAAAATTAATTTTTTTATTTAAATTTATCTCAATTAAATATTAAATAATTAAAATTTATTTGATCTAAATCTAATTAAATCTGAATATTTTTTTTATTTTTATTAATATAAAACCATATCATCATTTTACAAATTATATTCATCTTAAACAAATAAAATTTGATAATATTTAGTTCAATAATACTTAATTTTATATTTAAAAATTATAATAAGTAAATAAAATAGTAATTTAGTTTTAATTTAAATTTAAAATTAAAAATTTAAATATTATCTAAATCAAATCAGATCAATCGATCCGATTATAAGCTACGAATTTAGGTTTTATCGCGGATGATAGCATTTTCGTAGTTTCTGGTGCTTTCGATGGGCATTTGTCAGAGATGCTACCTCGCTGGACGCCAGGCCTTCTCGCCACTCCTCCCATTATTTTGGTCGCTCGCATCGCGGTGATCGGGGTGCGCGTTCCCGTACTACAAGCGTTTTTCGTTGTTCATTGAAGCCGTCTTCGCCGTCGGACTGATCCAGCCCGTTAACTCCGCCCGTCGCCTTTTTCTTCTCTCCGCCTCTCTCCTCAGAGGAGCACGTACACCATCATCCCTTTTCTCCGATCTTTTCCGCCTCCCCCCTTAACCGCTGCCATCCTTTGCCTCCGTCTTCAGATCCAGGGCTTTCTCCGGTTGAAATCAAGTGTATAGCTCTCGAAACCTTCTCCACTGCAACTAGGTCCAGCTTTGCCTTTCCAATTTTGGAGGATTTCTGGATGGTTCCTCCTATATCCTGATCTCTAATGCGGGTTCCGGAGAGGTTTTGTGAGATTTCGTGGTGTGAAGTGGCGATCGATTAAGGTTTCTTTCCTTTTTTTTTTTTTTTTTTTTTTTTTAGTCAAAGAGAGAGATGACGTCTGGAACGAGGACTCCGACATGGAAGGAGAGGGAGAACAACAAGCGGAGGGAAAGGAGGCGGCGGGCAATCGCGGCGAAGATCTACGCTGGGCTCCGGATGTACGGCAACTACAATCTGCCGAAGCACTGCGACAACAATGAGGTCCTCAAGGCGCTCTGCATCGAGGCGGGATGGACCGTCGAACCCGACGGCACCACCTACCGCAAGGTATCCTTACCGCCTCCTCCCCTTTTCTAGTTTCTTCCCTCTCACCCTTGCTTGTCTGGTTTTCTTTCCGTTTATTTTTCGTCCTTTCTTTTGATTAAACTCGAAACGGAAGGGTTAAGGCGCATGGTAGCCACGCATCCCATGAAGCCGTTAGTATTCACCGGAGGTGAAGCATGTAAGCACGATGCGCGCTGCCGCCTGCCGCTGCGATGTTAAAAGGACGCAGTTTTCCCCCTTCTTGACCGGCGCAGGTTCGCGTTAATGCTGGCATGCGCACGTAGGCCCTCCGGGTAGAAGCCCGCGGTTTCCGGGGGCCGGTGCTGGGTTCCTTTTTGGCTGTGGCATGGTGTGAAACTCTTGATTTCTTTCTCTCTTTCTCCGACACGAGATTCTAGAGAAGAAAACGAGGGAGGGGGCGTCTCTTTACCCTATTAAGGACTTTGATTTGAGATGCCCTCTCTTTGAGGGTTCTCTGACCCTCAGGTATGAACTGGTCTTTATTCTTTGGACCGTAGGTGGGTTGGGCACGTGAATGCACCGAGTGTGGCAAGTACTATTTAGGAGTAAAGCGAATGGAGAAACTGTTGCTGAGCGTTTGTAGTATGTTATCTTATCCTACCCTCTTTATTGCTCAGTTTTTTTAGCAAAAATGACTACTAGATGGGAACAATTTTTGGTGAAAATGGAGTCGATTTGGTTTTTACCGAAATGAGGAAATGAATTGCATTCATTTTGGATAATACTTGAAGAAAATGTGGCACAGCACTAAAAAGTTGGGATCTTTGTAGTTTCCCTACGACTTCTGCGTTATTTAATATTCCTTGGTAATTCATATTTATTCTTTTGTTTCCTTCTTGAGTTCTTGGGCTTTCCCACTTTTATTTTGCTATCATTCCTGGTAGCTGTTTTCCTAAGTGGTACTTATGGTTACAATTTCTTCTTTTCTGGGCCTAAATTTGTAGAATTGATATTTGATGGGATCCCTTAGTCATGTGCTAGGGAAAGTCTACCGAAATTTCTATTGTCCGGTCAATCTGGTATGAGATGCATTATACGTTACATGGATGAGGGATCCATAGACCCTCTACAGAGCAAATTAAAATTCCCCTTGTGCTTATTTCATATTTCCTTTTTATCTTCCCACAAATTTTATGTGGTTTTTGTGTCTTCCTTTTCTTTTCCTTGTTCATGTTAACCCAATATATTTATCTAATTCAGTAGTTTCAGAAATCGTGTTGGTATAGAGCTCATAGATCTTTGTGGAAGTATTGAATTCAATGCGAACATAATTCCTTGGTGCATTTAGGAGTAGTTTAAAATGATATGAATAATATTGTTGCTAACAAGGTTGAAAGTGGGAAAAAAATAACACATTGATTAGCTTTGATATAATTTAGAGGAGAAATCAGGGACGTTGCTGAGATGGAGGTCTGGAGGTTCTTAGATTTTTCTTTTTAGAGTTCTGAACACTGTGTAGCTCCATCAAGGTTTGCAAAGTAGACATAGCTTTGCTGGAGTCGGGATAGACCTTTTTCCCCCGATTCTTCTTCCCACATTCTCCTTGTCCTCCTGCTTTATCTTCTCAAAAAGTAGAGGAATACAACATTCTCTTTTCTTTTTATGCATGACTTTCCGATGTATCTTGCATTTTCTATGTTTCGATATGTGGATCACTTATCTGTAACCTACAAGCAAGGTTTCGAACATCTAAGTGGGAATTTATGTGTCTGCAAACTCAAAGCATTCAATACTCCAAACTTCAAAAGCCAATCTACATGTTTACGTTAAAAAAGAAGTCTAAGTACCACACCAAGTTGACTAGTTGGTGGTGCATTTTTGCCAAATACAATTATATTTTGACATGTTGCATTTATGAAAAAAAAGAAAGATGTCTAACATTTAACCAGAACTGACCCAACATTGTTTGCTTACATTGACATGCTCTCTGAGTAGACAATAGAAAAAGTCAAGCAAAGAAAATGGTATCATGGATAGACACATTTTTGGAGTCTTAGTATGTCACATGGTGTTGCACAATGCCATCTGCCAGTTTGTAGTATCCTCAATACTACAATTCGTAAAAACTCGAATATTCATCATTGACACTTTTGTTTTCCCCCTTCTGTGGGGAGGACGGGGAATGAGGTGACCTTCTGATAGGAATATGGCTAAAAATGAATTGGATATGGATTGGGTAGCAGTATATCCATATCCATATACATTTTAAGTTGCTGAATATAGGTATGGATATGGATATCAATGCCAGGCTAACATTTTTATTCGTATTTGTTTTTAAATGAAAATGGATGCAAATTGAATATTGGAACTACATATGTAAATGTAGATATAATTCAGATAATTAAACTTTAGGTGCACCATAAAATCAAAGATCTTACCATATGGAATGTAAAGTAAATTAAAAACATGTTCATATTGTCACTTATTTTTCCTTAAAGTTTATGAAAAGCTATATAAGTCTTAAGTAGAATTGCAAATAGAACTGGATATTTGAATACATATCGATAGTTGTTTGTCCATATCCATGTCTACATTTCTTTGAGGGATATTGATTCTAGATATGGAGATGATTTGAACGTATACTGTCTGGTACATTCATCCCTATATAACAACTAGGATAAGGATTTTTATGTTCTGGCTGCATAAATTTTATTCTAGGTAATTTATATAATTCAGATAAGTTGACTCTTGCCCTTACCAAAGAAAACAAACAAGTGATTTCGGGACCACCTCTCTCTCTCTCTATCTTCCTGCTGTTCTAGTTTTCAAACAAGCGAGCAACATAAGAAATAACTATTGATTAGGAGTCAACATGCCTGAGGACAAAATAGTATGGTAAGAATGGGTGCGGTAGGATTCTACTTTCAACTGTCCGCTAATGTTGTGGTTTTAAATTGCATGGTAATATATCTGTAATTTTTGCATATCTGACCATCTTTTCTTGTTTACTAAAATAGATATCAGATAAAATGATTGCTCACAAATTCTCGCCCCTGCCAAACAGATTTATATACTGCTCTTTTTTTGTCTATTCTTCATGTAGAAATGCGAGTCAGTTAATGCATAGACTCCTAAAGGTGTTCAAACTTTCACTGATATGAATCTTTTCCCAAGCTTTAGCACAGCTGTCTGTATCCTTCTGGCAGTTAAATCTGAGCCCTCCACTAACTCTTTATGTATTTCCCTGCTTGAAGGGCTTGTAAGCAGCCTTAATTACTAATAAAGTATGCATGTGTTTCTTTACAGGGATGCAAGCCGCCACAAGCAGAGTACATAGATGTGGTAGGGTGCTCCACTTCTCCAAGCCTCTGCTCTTCATACCAACCTAGCCCATGTGCCTCATATAACCCTACCCCTGCCTTATCTTCTTTTGCAAGCCCTGCGTCCTCATCCTACATCACAAATGCCCACAATGCTGTCAATGTTGTTGATGGCAACTCCCTCATCCCACGGCTCCAGAATCTTTCCTCGGCCTGCTCTGCATCATCCAAGTTCCCACAACACCATCTCTATACGCACGGTGGTTCCATTAGTGCTCCAGTGACACCTCCTTCGAGTTCTCCTACTGCTCGTGCACCTCGTATCAAGACTGATTGGGATGATCCAGCAGCCCAGCCATCTTGGGTTAGTGCAAATCATACCTTTCTACTAAATTCAACACCACCAAGCCCTGGTCGACAGGCTTGGCTTGCTGGGATCCACCTTCCAAATGGAGGTCCATCATCACCCACCTTTAGACCTGTCTCATCAAATCCATTTGGCTTCTTCAAGGAGGCCATGGCAGGTGGAGGCTCTTCAAGAGTGGTGACACCAGGGCAGAGTGGCACGTGTTCCCCAGTCATGCCAGGTAGACCTGGCCGCATAGATGTTCTGATGTCAGATGGCACTTCTGATGAGTTTGCATTTGGCTGCAGCAGCAATGGCAATCATTCGCCCGCAGGACTGGTAAAGGCATGGGTGGGAGAGAGGATCCATGAGGAGCGTGGATCAGATAAGCTGGAGCTTTCTCTTGGGAGCTCGTGGGCCAGAGCCGATGCCCGATGAATGTCATGAACAACCATAATCTTAAACTCTTGATAGATTCTTTTCCCAGTGCTTTTTGTTTATTGTGGTGTTTATAGAAAGACAGAAGGGAGATCGAGAGGCCCACCTATGGTTTCTTGCACATAGCGATCTTCTTCCAGGTAACCGAGACAGTTTATTTGTTATCGAGAGCGTTGAAAGTAGGAAACCCTTTGGAAAATATTGCATGGCAAGGGTTAATGAAAAGGCAATTTGAGAATGCCAGTTGAAAAGTGAAGGGATCCATTTTCAGGTGCTCATTATATTTTAATTAGTGCCCCTGGATACATTTTCGGGTGATCATTATCAAATGAACATGCATGGATTTTATTGTTATTTATCTCCTGCTGATGAGGGCAGACAACAAAAAAAATATGAGATGAAATGGTGTTCATCTGTGCTATTGAACATGGTTTGCACTTTTTTTCCATGACTTTTTTCAGCTTTCATGATGATTTCATGGAAGTGGTAACTGCAAAGCTACGCGTAGAGTTGGACTTCTAATCATGCAATTCTGCTGATCTACAGGTTACATTCACTTGCTACGGTACGAAATGCAGGAAAGGAAGCTGAATTTGGAGTTTCACAATGAGAAATCTCTGTAATCTCTGGAACCCAAGTGACATTTGAGCAAGAAGTTGTTTCTTTACTGCCCCAGTGGTTAACAGTTTACAAGGAGTGATCAACACCTCTGGTGAAGGCTTGTTGCCATCCATACGTATGGACGCTAGATCTATGGTGATTTGTGCATTACCCGTGCCGGAAACCATCAGGCAGTTAAAGAGCCTTGCTAAGGCATGAGAATTGTAAGAATCATTTAATATAAGGGCATGCTACTTAGCATGCTTCTCGAGATTATTCATCCAGACTAGGAGTACGGGTTAGAGTAGCTCCTCACCCAGGAGGCTAAATGAAGATTTCCAACTATAAACTTAAGAAAAAAAGTAGTGGTTCAGGCCCCAGCACCTTTATGAGCAGCAATTCAGACCACGTTTTCTATCTGAATTCCATTGGAGTGGAGCATCTTCAAACTGACTTGGGCTCGAACGGCAACCCATATTATTGCATGATTTCATTTTATTCGTAGTGATTGACGAGATGGGGGAACAAAAAAATGGAAAAATACTATTGAAGTTGTGCACGTATCCAGAATATTGGTAGGCCACCAGATGGCCATTCATCTGCACCCAATTTACAGTTTACTAAGTGAGACATCATTTAGATGTACTAAATTATCACTATTTATGTAGAACATACTGGGTAGTTCATTTCTTCATGGTAAATCATTCAAGAATCTTGAAATCTATATTAAAACGAATGCAGCTGAATTCTATGTTCATCAGATACATGATGGTTCTGCATATCTAGCTGACAACCACAAATTTATCCGCGTAAAATGAGCGAACATCGCCAGGAGCTGTAATAAAGCCAATGGATCTCAGAAATCGTGCAGCCAAACCCCAATATATAGGCTCTGAGAACCAGAAGTATTGATGAATTGAAAGCAAGAAAATAAGCTCAACTAAATTCTTGGCTGCTTATTTTTCCAGCTTCTAGCATAGATCAGACAGAGCCAGAGAAACATAACAGCTGCTGCAGGTGGCCTTGGCATAGACCAAGAAGGATATCCGATGCCTCGACTGATGCACCATGAAAACGGAAATTTCAGCAGTGACCATGCTTCGATTGAGTGCGCAACCTACAAATTCACCTGGAACACAACCATCTCAATGGTAATCCAAGGAAAAGCCCGAATATTAATATAAGGTGTGGATGGTGTTCGTACTACGTACATGCTTGGAAGCATAAGGAACGATATGCCTCGTGATATTGCCACCAGCATGTATCAAACCAAATGCAATTCCCACCAAAGAGGAACAAGCAAGACATTGGCATTTGTCTAACCACCATGCTTCTTGATGAGAAAACAAACCCAAATTAACAGTGCACTGCTTGTAATTTGCAGGTTAGTGGCATGAGCAGAGGGTATATACACTTGCAGAACTTTTAATTGCACACATACACGTTGAACCATGCATTCTTTTGAAGTGCCAAACCAAGGTTCCCAAGAAGCATTAGACAACTGGCAATGGTATTTCTCGCAGCCAGAGTTGCCTTCTTGTGTGCAGGGAGCGCGCTCACGCAAAATAATCATGCTTTTGTCGTATTGGCGGGGATTGTTTTTTACCACGGATTGATTTTGGTGCCTGGATATCTCCATGATGAAGCCACTTGTGATGCTGTTCGGCATTCTTCGACGCCCATCCGATCCCGTCGGGCTAATCTTCTCCAGGCTCGCCTTCGAAATATCGGTGCTTCTCTCGTCACCGGGTCAAAACTATATGAGGGCTGGGACCCACAACGTGATATTTCGCAAAGCGTTCCATACGTGTCACGACCGCAGCTTGTCAAAGAAAAGATCTCCTCCATCCTGAATAACAGCCAAAGAAAAGAAAATATATATGAGAGCCCTTCTCCCCTCCGAAGGAGCTAGCTCAAGGAGGAGGAGGAACGCAGGGTAAGCCGAATCCTGGTAGGCGAGATGGAGCACGAGATCGCTAGGAGGAGGATAAGCCGGATCCTCGACCACGTGGCCGGACCCGGTGAGGTGGCGCCGCCCAATCCCCACCTCTTTCCCATGGTAAGTCTCCTTTTGATGCCCACCACCAAGACTTTTCTATATGAAGCAATGATATCTTGGAACAAATTTTGTTCTTGTGATGGGTAGGAATTTCTCGCTGCATGTGTTTGCTACTTCTTTAACGTAACTTACCATAAATGTAATACAGTAACAGATTGTTGATAAAATTAAGATTATTGTTGGGTGATGTAAACTCAAAAAAAATAAGTTTATCAGCTTTTCAGATATTTATACTGTCCCAGGAGAAGCGCCAACTGATGAAGTTGGTGGACTGAGTGGGTGACGTGTTGATATCATATAATATATTTAATGTGACATTTTGTTTATGAAACATGATTAAATAATGATCACCGTGACCTCTGTTGTGTTATAAACAAATAGAACGGCCTACGGATAACGGGTATCATGTATGAATGTTACAGCGGCATCGCATGATGGTTCTAACGCCGTTGTTTAACGATGTCATTGTTTGAAGAATAGATTAGTCCTGTTCAGTGAAAGGATAATTTTTGTCAGTTTTATGCGTGGAGTTTATACATATTAGTAGCCAATTCTGCCTTAAATTTGATTTATATGGTTGTCTGGTTTTATGTTGCATTTGCTATGCCACCCCCCTCTGTTTATAGTGACTCTTTAATTTTTTACCTCAGAATTGCAGCAGCACTCTAAGCACTATCATACCACGGTGTGGTAATAGATTGCTTTTCGCACGCCAAGGGTCTGTCTCTCAAGGTTATTTCATGCAGCAAGTTTCTACCAGACAGGTAGTGAATGTTCTTTTAATTTATGACAAATTCTTCAGCTCCCCTTCAGTGCCAACCAGCCAAAGTTTCACTTGGTGAAAACCATATGAGATGCCTTTTTCTCTTCTTTTCAGAATTTTGGGCCTGGTATTTCTTCTCAGCAGAATTCCTGTCCTCCCAAGGGTGAATTTTCTTACCAGCCTTTCACAGAGCCCGTGTTCTCTAGACCGGTTCCGACGGAATCCACCTTATTGACATCGAGAGATAATTATTCTGTGAAACAAGATTTGACACTATCTTCTAATGACCGTCCCAAATTTGCAAGACCAGGCTGTGGAAAGATTAAGAAACAGCGGCTTTTATGCAGCAGGACAAGACAGACTTCTATTTCTAATGGTATGCAATTTCCTAAAACTAATCGAACATTAGTCTTTACATTATCATCATGTCAGTATAACCTCATCAGCAACTACATAAAGTAACATGCTATAGAAATTTAACCATTCTCACGCCAGACTAGAGATACACAGGTATGAGAATTTATGCAACCCAAGCTATATAGGTCATTTTTTTAATGTCATTTGTCAGGTATATTCAGTTTGCCTTCTAGCATATTGTCTGTACATGTATTTCTGAGGCTAAGGGTTGTTGTAAATTATTGTTTTTTGTTTGATGCTTTAATGAAGAAATTGGATGCAGGAATGGAGTGGTCACCTCGAATGGATGTCGCAGAGTCGGGGGCAAATTATGTTGTGACGGTAGAGCTTCCAGGTGTCAGCATCGCTGACGTGCGAGTGGAGGTGGATAACCAAAGGTATGCCATAATTTATTTTCAAAAATTACTAACATGCTCAAATCCTAATCCAATTAGATGGATTAAGATAGCTTTGTTTTTCTTATACCTGGGCCTGATCATCATCAATCTACCTTTTAATAAACTTATAAGACCATGTTTAACAAGTAGTATTTCTTTTGCAGGATGTATAGAGAATTTCAAATTCATTATCAACCGTAAATTTTACCAAGTTTCATCTTATAATCCAACTCTACCTTTTACTGAACTTACAAGACCATGTTAGGAAGTACAATTTGTTTTGTAGTATGCATAGAATTTCAAATTCAGCCATCACTTGTAAACTTCACCAAATTTCATCTTATACTGGAACTCTACTGTTCACTAGACTTACAAGATCATGTTTAACAAATACTATTTCTTTTGTACTATGTATAGAATTTCAAATCATCCATAAGTTGTAATTTTATCAATTTTCATCTTATAAGCTTCCTGCAGATGAACAAGATTGTGACGATTATTTTTTCCTAACCTTTTGATGTTGTCTCCATTCTTCATTTTCTTTACAAGCTTTAAGCTAACATTTTGTTCATAATGTTTGATCGATCGACCAGTGTAGAACATGAGTATGACTAGAAATATGATATTTTTGTCGGTCTGGGTTTTCGATTAAAGATTGTTCTTCACTTAACTTGATCTTCCACACTATCTCCCTAAGTTTTCAATCCACTTGCTTATAGCTTGATTCTAGATGAACTATGATTTTCGTTAGGATTATATGTTAGTCTGACTGCTATTAACTGCAGTATTTTTTTAATTTTTTGATACTGATATACCCCTGTCATTTGTTTATAGCCTGACCATAATAGGTAAACGGTCAACTCAGCAGCGTAGAATGCCCAATTGTGCCGGAAACTCAAACCCTGTTTATCACCAGAGGGAGATCTTGCAGGGGCCGTTCCGAGTTGTTTGGCCTCTTCCAAGTGATGTGAACAAGGATAATGTCTCAGCTGAATTTGTGTAAGTGATTTCTTCATTTATTTTTCATCCTTATGCATATTCCCAAAAATTACTTGCAGATAATTTCTTATGTATCTGAAAGATGCTTCGATCTATGAATAACTCTTTAGCTTCTTCCATTGGTTGGAAGCTAATATGTTGTCTTTTACTTGTAGTGAGATGTCATTGCATGGTCCGTGGAAAGGGTCAACTGCCACAAATGCTAATTTTGTCATACTCTTTTGATGCTCTAATAGCAACTGCTAAAGATGCAAGCACAGATTGGATAGTTTGTCAAAGGCACACTATGCATCAAAATCGGCACTATAAGATTTTGCTATTAGTTTTCTTTTAGGTCGATAAGTGGATGCTAACATTAATGCAGGCGATCAATTAATGAGCCCTGTTCCATGTTTCTTTTTTTTCTTAATGGCCTTAAGAATCCATGCTTGATTTGTTTCTACGACCATCAGATTGTCTGAAATTGTTCATTTGTTGATTCCTTGAAATCCTGAACATTGTGGCATATTATAGCAGTAACTTTTACGGCTGCCACGTCCAGCTTCTTCTTGGCATGATCAAATTATCATCACTTTAGTCAATCAGTTGTATATAGGATCTAGTTGCTGCATATCCTTCTCAGTTTTGACCTTATCTTTCCAACCTGATGTGCAGATTTTCGATCGCACTCTTTTATATTATTACCACATTTTTTTTTTAAAGGTGCATCTCCTTTTTCACAAATTTGAAAAACGTGAAATGTGATTTGTCTTCATGATTTTTTCCTTTGCTAAAGGGCAAATTCTGAAGTTACTATTCCACAGGAAGTTGTGAAATGGTCTAGACATTATTGGTGTGTAGAAAAACGTGACACACTGTAGAACAGACCATCCAAAGTTAAGTTTATATTCTCAAGCTTTAGCCAGCATTCCTTCTTATTCCTCATTTATATGGTTAAGGTTTACAAAAGCACGCTCGAAAGTAGCTATTCAAATTGATTGCATAATTCACCGATGGTGGTCTCTTTGGATGCAGGGATGGCTTTCTGCAAATCACTCTCCCTAGACTCTGAGAAAGAGGAAGTACCAGCATGCACACGTGCACTGGCAAGATCAATTTAAGGACAGTGTGATCGTGTTCTTATGTGCTTTCAAAAGCCTTTGGTACGAGGGTTCAAAAACCAAGAAAAGGAAGTATATAGGATGGAAATAAAAGCATCAGGTGCAGTCACATGGCTATGGTGGTTGCTGTTTTGATCAGAGCATCGATTGAAAAATTCAATTCTTATGCCAAGAATCGCATGACTTGCTTAATGGTAATTTATGGCTCTGTAACTAGGATGATATAAAAAGGTTGTAAGTAATAAATCCCTGCTTCCAAGTGAGACATGTTTCTGTTATTTTAAAAGTAGCTCATTGCTAATCCATAATCGGATAATTTGTGAATGAGAGGATGATGTAGTAAGTTAGATACCATTGTTCCTCCTAATTTCAGGCATGTGTATTTCTATATATTGCAACAAATTATGTGAAAATAGGGTAAGACTTCTTGGACCATTTGCCATGAAAAATGAGACCTCTTTCATGGTGGTGGTATTCTTGTTAACCAAGTTGGCAAGTTCTTATATGCTACAACTTGGTCTGGATGGAGCTGGTCTATCACCAAAGTCTCGTTTTGCATGAAAATATCATGCCTCCTTTCCATCAGTCTATTCCAGTGGATTTATGTAATGGATCTTGTGGCTTAATTTACTTTTGGATACTTTCATATTTGAGGAAATGCAAAATTGTTGGTATGGATGTTTGTGAATGACATGTAAAAAGATCTTTTGGATGGAAGAACTAGAATTAGTTGTCAATCCAATGAGACAATTACCATACGGCCAAGACTAGCATACTTTTTTATGAAACAATTTTTTCGACTCCTGATTCAGAACAATTTGTATACTTGATATCTTATATCATATGGGGAATTATAATACTGTCCGCTTATCATAAAACCCAACAAAGGACTATGGCAAGAGATCAGGAACAAGATCATCAACAAGGCTTGTAAGAATGTAAACGAACCAAGTTGTTTATAAACAGCTCAGTATCCGATGAGCGACAAGCTTGTTTGGGCTTAGTTCAGCTATGAGATGAGCGAGCTCAAACAAATTTATAGCCCACCAAATCCAAAAGGAGCCCGGCTCGATAAGAAGATCCACAGAAACCAAACAGACTGCGACATGCTGCATCATATCCTCCACTGGAAACTTAATTTCACTCTGAAGAAGTGCCGTATTTTAGTCTTCGTGGATCAAGTTGTAGGTTTGCTGGATGTTTTCTGTTCTCTTTCCTCTTTGAGGTAGGCTCTTCTTCTTTTCCCCTTTTTCATGTAATTTCATTATCTCAATGAATTGTGATCGAGTCCTATCCAATTTTCTTCTCAAGAATCAGTTCTCTACTCAGATGGTCACCGGACAAGCCATGTGAGCTTTGACTTTATACTTGGAATCTTTGGAATATTTACCTTTCAAAGGTATCTAAATTTGGTTTCGTTGTGATGAAAGAAGAGAAAAGTTTGCATTTGATTAAGCAAATGACAGTATCAAATTACTTAAAAGATCAAATTTTTTTTCGTTTATTTTAGTCACATAATACCCCACATGTGCACCTTAAGGTCATGTTCCATCTGCTATAATGGATTAATGCGGCCTTGGCCTACATGCAATCAATAAGGGCAGATCATATGATACCGCCACCTTTCTTACCCGGCTGAATTGGCATAACCATCAGCTGTTAGATCGATTCGGCCTCTCTGCAGCACCTTCTATCCTTCTCCCCTGCTATCTCTCTCCGGTTCCGGCTGATATCCCTCTCACCGCCTCATTAAAGCCCCTTAACTTTTCTCCTCCACTCTCTCTCTCTCTCTCTCTCTCTCCTATCCTATTTAAACACCACCATCCCTCCTAATTTTAATCAACCCAAACTTGTAGTAAACCATTTCCTGTGCTCCACCTTAGGACAAAACTAATGGCCTCTTCTACTTCATCTAGCCTGCTGTTCCTCCTCCTCCTCCTCCTCCTCTTTGGCGTACCCATGACAATGGGCAACATTGCTTGCATCCCTGTTGCTGGACCCCTTCTGCCTTGCTTTTCCTCCTTCATGAACCCGATTGGTAATGAGCCATCAGAACTCTGTTGTGCTGGCGCTGCGGTGGTTGCGGCGGGGGCTAGCTCATATCTAGGGAAGGCAGTGGTGTGCCATTGTCTTATGGAAATAATGCAAGTGTACCCGCCGGTCACTCCTGAGAGAGTCCACAATGTCACTACTCAGTGCAACGTTGAGCTCCCTTTCCCCAGCAGCCATGCCAACTGCAGCACCGTGTGAATCGTAGGTCATTGGCTTTGCTTGTAATTATGATCTTTTTAAGCATTTGATCATCCATGAGATTGATTGACTAGAAATTTTCACCTGCACGGTTATCAAATTCTTTCATTGTCTGTGATTAATGAATTAGTTGCTCGTATTATAAGCTAAGAGTACTTGAGCGAACTTGCAATAAACTATATGTTTCATGATATAAACACTATAAAAATTTGAATGGATAGAGTTTCGTGCCAGAATTATAATTATATTGTTTTTTTAGATGGTTTATCAGCCGTTCAATATTTCTTTAGCATATTTATCTCCAAGAATGTCCTCCAAAGGCATTGAGAAAGAAAGGAATTCAGCAACATAAAACATAAATACTTTTCAGTAACTGAATTGAACACTACTTATTGTCCCCCTTATATGTGAAACACGCAGCTTTCAAAATATTCTGATATACAAAGCTATATGTTTTAATTTTATGATGCAGAAGATATGGCTTATCCTTCATATCACTGGATTATGCGATGTCACATCGACTGAAACATCATCTCTCCAACTATTAACAAGATCTAATGACAGTATTGTTGCATGCAGGGAAAACTGAAGTATGAGTCTATCTACTTATCTGGAGAGCGCCATTGGAAAAGAAATAAAGCTTTCGGAACTTGGCAACAGCAGCCTGTTTGCCATGGATGAATTACAATAAAAAGGAGAACCATAAATGTTTATGATTCTTGTTCCAATTATATGTCGTGCTATGATACATAACTTAATAAAGGCCTCTCGTATCTTCTTATATATGTGATTCTCCTTAAGAACATTTTCACCAATTCTGGTAACAGATAAATATGACATGAAAGGATGCCTAGGTCTCTCCGTTTCTTTTGCTGTGCAAAAAGGTTAAATAACATACCTATGCTAACTAATGATTAGTATGCTTACAAATCTCATTGAGCAAGCTATAGGTATTCTAAGATCAAAAATGATCAAATCATCCAGAAAAAAGAAAGTAAAACTAATATCCAGAGCACAGTGATGAGGTTCTTAAATACTAATCAAGCATATATACCTTCACCTTGGAAGTGCAAACTCGATGCAAGCTTTACACTTAAATCCAGTGTGGCTATGGAAGGATCGTGTCAGCTGATCATCGGTAACAAGAGTAGGAAACCTTGCACTAATGTTTCACCAAATCAGCTTGCAGTCAATTGTTAAAATGTTTTACGAGAGGGTGCAACACAAAAGGCTCTCTTTGATAACGACTGGACTCTGCTCCTATCTTGAAATCAATCAATCAGCCATATCTCCTAAAACAAATGGACAATCTCGGATCAGATCTGTGCTTTCTGGTTCGTGCTCTCTGAGAGATGGTGTAAGATGGCATCTCGTAGATCCTCAAAAAGAGGAGCAATCTCAAAGAATCTCATCACCTTCTGAAGCCCCCGACGGTAACTGCATTCTCCCGCTTGAATGCGTAATTAAGTAGTCGGGTCATCATCCACACTCACCACCCGATCCAAACCCCTCCCCCATCACCGACAGATCCTTTACGAACTTCCCCTCCGTCTCCTTGCAAGGAGTCCCTCAACAGCCGGTGTGATATATATGATCTTCCATTCTGGATCGGGGTGGACGTCGATCCAGCACGGGGGATTATGCGTACTGCGTGAGCCCTCTGGTGAGCACGTACGGCGACCTCGAAGGCCCTGGTGGCCTCTTTGAGCAGCCCGTCGGCCACCGGGCGCTTCGAAACTTAGAAGGTGAGAACCTGGCCGCCGATCACGGGGTGGACGATGAAGTCGTTCCTCTTGGGTCGGGGGTCGGTCTTGGGCATGGACCAGGGTCTCGTCAAGCAGTCTTTCTTCCCTGAAATGACGGTTTGGGGAAACCGCGCGGATACCCTGCTGTGCACCGCAGCGCGATGTGCACCGCACGGTGCGGCGCACAGCAGAGAACCCGAACTCGGGCGGAAAACGATTTTTATGACGGAGTTCATTATCGTAGGACTCGTTTAAGATATATATATATATATATATATATTCTCATTTAAATATCATTATCCAGAAAGCTGACGCCTAATTATCAGCATGTAAAAAAATGATTTTTTTTTTTATATCCCATATAATTTTTTTTCATAAAATATATAAAAAAATTATTTTTATAGATTTTTTTTTTTTGAAAACTTTAAAATATAAGATGTTTCTCTATATTTTTTTTTTTTGTTGATCATATTTTCTTTGGGTTAGTTTGACTTGGGAACTGATTCGATCCAATTTATGTAGACCTAATCTGAACCGTTCTAAAAGACTCATGGATCCTGATTAGATTCTAAAATTGAACCCGTTTTATTTTCTAGATCGGATGTAGATTCATTAAATTTTAACCCGACCTGATCTGATCCAATCTATAGAGATTTTTAGATTAATTTGAATGTTGATATAAATGATCCAACCCGACTTGAACCTAATACGAGATTTGAATTAAAATTAATATATTTATTTATCTAATATTACAAAAGTGATAGAAGAAAGCATGCTAATTTAAAAATAGATAAAGTAGAATTTCTTGATTTTCTCCTATCTTTATCGTCCAGATTTTATACAGGTTTGAAAAGAATCAAGATTCTATTGATCAAATATTGTTGACTATCATTACTAGCTTTTTAAATTATGTCAAATTAATATCTTGGTACTCATTTTTACATACTCTCATTAGTTGGTCTTGGTACTTATTTTAGCTTTATACATTTTATTAGAAGCATCAACAAGAATAAAAACATAAGCATAACTAGATATGGATTAAGAATAAGCAATAGATTCAGCATCTGCTTGATAGTCTGAAAATTGATATGCAAATCAATAATTATAATTCAGGCTCAAATTGATCCGAATCCAAACCAAATCTGTATTTCATGGATCGAGGCTGGATTATACATGGACCCAATCTAACTCAAATGATCCGTTGGATCAAGAAATTTAATTATAGACCCAACTCAATCTGACCTAATTTTTTATTAGACTTGGTTTGGGTCTAATATTCAGTCGGGGTCGCTCAGGACTTGATCTGATCCGATCCATTTGCACCTCTAATTTTCTTCTTTCTCTTTCCATGAACCAATTGAGGAGGTACCATCTTTGAGTCTCACTAAGTCCTTCCGAGGTCACAAATTGCACAACTTGGAACTATGTGCTGGTTAAGCTTGCAGGGTTTGGCGTGGCAAGTCGTTTTGAGCAAGGAGCTAGATGATTTGGTTAAACAAACAAAGCTTATTATGGTTCACTTTTGGTTCCATGTGACATGGACACAAACAATTTGATACAAGTAATGTATTTTCTTCTGATACGGCAAAGTTTGCATAAATTCAGCTAAGTATGACCAAGTTTGTGTCATGTCTACAACAAGTTCTTGTGAATGAATCCCTTTTTTCTCAATTTTTATTTTTTATTTTCAGAACATGGTTTTGAATGTAAATGTATTCTATTGTAATTCTCTTTACCTAAATCTAGAACACAATCTTGTCCATTTTACTATGCCATGATCTAGGGTATAGATTCATCGAGGGATCAAAGGAACCTGTAGTTGCTTTGGACCGATCATGACGTTCCAAATTCAGGAGACATGGGGAGGGACTCTCCCCGGAAAGTGGGTTTTTTTTTTAAAAAACGTTAAGATGGTTTGCTCACACCAGTTCGGTATGAGTACATACAGAAAAGTGAATTTTTTTTGCTGTTAAAAAAAAATTACATTATTAAAGTGTTCCATTTACTACTGGGGTGTGAGATGCTGTAAAAGTTCCAGGCCGGCTAACGAGAGGGCTCATGAAACGCGCCGACCAGTGCTCGAGAGTTGCTGGGAAGCATGTTGCAATGCATGAAAAGCCATTGGAGGTTTCAGGTCTTGGACTCCTATCAAAAAGTAGTATTCTGCAAGCGAAAGATAAGAAGGCAGTCAAAAAAATTGGAGTTGACAAGAGGAGAATTGTTAGACGGATTAGATCCAATGACTCGGTCCAAAACATAGTGATCTTGTCGATATGATAATGTTGCAATCTTGAATTAGCAAAATAAATTGCTCTCCCCGCGTAGCAGAGGCAGTTGGATTAGAGTGGGGACTTGATCAAATCCATACCAAGCGTGCACAAATTTGATTTAGCAGAACGCTAAACACGATTCGTTTGACTAAAAAGGATATGAAAAAAATCAAATTAGATGAAGGATAGAAAAATCATCAAATTAGAAGACAAGACATTCCAACCTCCTTGATTAAAAAAAAAAAAAAGAAAATTGAGATGGTGAAACGTGACTTGATCTGACATCCTACCGAGTCCATCTCCAAGCGTAATTTTAAAGAGCTCGGTTTGGGAACAACGATGGACGTAGATGTACGTACCACAAGAAATAACAAAATAATTTTACACTTGTATACCCCACCACCATCTTTCAGGCAAAAAAAAAGAGTCACGTTTTACAGAAGCCACCGTGAGCTGAGCCCACGTTTTGACCATCTCCTCCTTGATAGATTCCACGTTACTTGGTCGTGACGGCAACTTCGATATCATGATCCATGAGATGAGCTCGGATAACCGGAGTTTTGACTGGTTATAAGTTCAAACCTATCTTGTTTCTGGATTAAATAAGCTTTATTGATTTGTTTATGGATGATATAATTTTAGTAGAACAAGGTATCACGCTATAACCTCATGTTTTCGTGCTGAGAAGTTACCTGAACAAGTTATAGCTTTATATGACAGTTGATGGCGATAGGAAGAAATATAAATGATTTCAAAATGAATCTACCATATACCATAAATTTTTCAGTGGCGGGAATATAAGATGAGACCGGGCCCATACGTATTGCTTTTACCATTCGTGTATTTTTAACACGTTAAGAAGGAATTGGTATTCATCAAGAGCAACTGCCCCACCATCATACTTTTAAACCCTGTTAGCCAGGGGTTTGATTGTACCTTTCGTGCAAAAGAATGATTCATCTTTTTTTTTTTTTTTTATATTCATGCAATAGCCGTCATGAAATCCATGTATGTAGATGAAAGAGAGAGTTCGAACTGCTTTAAGGGTTGTGTGATGCATGATCCGATATATTGTTGGTATCACGAAAAAAGATCGATCATTTTTTATATAATCCGAACCATTAGTTAGCAGCCCAAACAGAGAATCTGTCTTGTTATTATCAAGAAGCCATGTTTTTAGATTTTACAAATTAATTCTTGACGAGACTGAAGTAATTTCTGACCAAAGTAGGCGTACGAGGGCAGGGGAATTCGTAGTGCACCCAGCACCCTGCTCTTCTATGGATCATACGTAGCACTTTCTCTTCTCTTTTTAACTTTCTGAGTTGATAAGCATCCTGTGATTTTGGATAATCCAAGCTAGCCGAGCTACCATTATTTGAAAATTCTAAACCATTTATTGCAAGAGATTTTTTTTAAAAAAAAAGCAACCCAAACGGCAAATCTGTCTCATTATTAAGATGCCATATTTTTCGGCTTCACAAATTAACTCTTGACGAGACTGGAGTAACTTCTGACCAAACTAGCTAGGCATGTGAGGGCACGGGAATTCGTGGTGCACCCAGCACTCTGCTCTTGTATGGATTATATATAGCACTTTCTCTTCTCTTTTTTACTCTAATCAGTTCATGAGCATCCTGTGATTTTGGATAAATCCTGACGTGGATAATCTTAGCCAGCCCAGCTACCATTCTTTGAAAATTCTAAACGTTTATTGCAAGGGATTTCTATTTTTTTGGTAAAACACATGAACTTAGAATCTGCATGTTTAGCATGGTATGTTAATTTCTACGTTGGTATTATATGACGGTGGATCGGTAAAACAATCATTTCTCACGTCACACTCTGTTTTCTTCCTCTGCTGTCGAAAGACAACTTTAGGCCTTTACGCCTTCCAAATCCTTCTTCCATTGGAAAGAAACCCTTCTCGTTATTCCCTTGCTCCATCCCTCTTATCTATTCCTTCGGGTAAGGATATCGTGAGATAATGGTCAATCCAAGTGAAGAAAACGAAAATAAAAAAATTAAAGAAGAAAACAAAAGCGAAGAAAGGGGCAGAGTTCTACCGGGTCTTCTCCTTCTCCTACTCGCCTTCAAATACAAGCCCAAGTCGGAGGCTGCTTCTTTGTCCTTGGACTTGCTCTGTCATCTCTTGGGTTTGGGGTGTGAGAGAGAAAGCACGAGAGAAAGAGAGATGGCAGGGAATGGAGAGAATTCGGGTGCTAATTGGACGCAAGAGAGGTCTGTGGAGGAGGGAACCGCCGGGTTTCCGAGAGAAGAAGAGCACGCTATTATAGACCACGGCTATGGGAATTCTACTACCGTCCAAGGCTGTGGCTTTCGTCTCTCTGTTCTTTTCCTCCAAAAGGTGTGCTTTCTCCTCCTATATCTTATAATCGCATTCATTTTTTTCCTTTATTCTCATTTGCTCACTTGTTCAGAGATGGATTAAATGAATACCGTAGTATAGTTTCTTTGTGTTAGTTTGAGATTCTTATTCCAAATGGATTGAATTCTGTGTTTCAAATTTCCGCTTGATGATGGAGTGACAAAATTCTTTCCTCTTTGGGAAAGGATCCTGGTATAGTTACAAGCCTCCAATGCATCTACGTACTGTTGTGATCTCTGTCTCTGTTCTCGTCAAAATATGTTGTGCTTTCGATCGTTGATCAACTGGATTTGACTCCAACCGCATCATCATTTATTAAAAACACTAGCATACAACTTCGCCTCTAATAACTACAAAAGTAATGATAAAAAGTTATACATTGTTTAGGTAATTGATTACAAATTAATAGAAATGCTAACTTAAATATTAATATATGATGCTATGTGATTCGTATGAATATAAAAATTAATTAGCATAAAAGAAAAAATAATGAAATTTTTAAACACCAAAATGTAAGAAAATGATAAAGTTGAAATAGAAGATTCTTTATTGAAAAAATTAAAAAAAATATAAAATTCTTATTAGTTATGCAAGGATACTTAAATTAATAACTAATAGAGATAGTTTTAATAAGTAAAAGAAATAAGCAAAGCTTTCCAAGGAAAAAAAAAAAAAGTAAAAAAAGGTAATATCAAATAAAAAATAATGAATATAAAGAAATACAATTTACAGTGCAAGGCTTTTTTTTTTTATTTTAGTAAAACTAAAGAAGCCATAATGGAAAATAATTTTTAAACTACAAATTAGAAATAGAAACAAAATTTTGGAAACATGAAAAAATAAAATATCTAACTATAAAAAATACAAAAAAGTCTTGAAATATAGATTAATTTTATGAAAAAAGATATTTAAAAATAGATATTTCATAATAATATATTATTTTAAATAAAAGGAAGAAATAAATTAGCAAACTAAAGAAATATTGGGGAAGGATTGTGTTAAAATAAGGAAAGGGAGGACTAAGGGCGATTCCTTTTGAGGGAGAGGTTTAGGCGTGAATAACATTAGAAGACATATAGAAAGGATAAGAATTCTAAGATGTTGAACTATATTTTATATAGGAATAAATATGAAAGGATATAAATATTTAGATGGTTAAGAGTTGCCATATCTAGATATTTTACTTTATATATAAGTTTTTAAAATAAACTAAAATATTAAAAGGATCGTGATTGAAAATATCTGTAGAAAATGAGAAAAGTGAATATCATATACCACTTCATAACTCTACTTATCCATGTCCATATTTATTATATAAAGTACCATCATTTTTTTATTAAAAATAAGATATTTTTTAGTATAAGATTTGAACTTTAAATAAGAATAAAAAAGATTGAATAATATCTATCTAGATCCATTTTTGTATTCAAATCTATTTAGATATAGCTAAAAATTTAAATATTTAATTAATATTTATATCTATATCTATATTCATTAAAAATAAATAAACATGATCATGAATAGATAAGAACATGGATATAGATAGACACTTATCTAATCCATTTGTTATCCTATTTATTTTTTATAGCATTCATAAATATACTATTAATTTAATTTATCATCCATTTAATAATATCTTTGATTTCATGATTATATAAGTTTAATCATATGACTTATATTTATATTTATATTCATATTTTTGATATCCGATTTATATTTCTATCCATTTAAAATAAATATAAATATAAATAAAAAAAATTAAAAATATACTTAATATATTTTTAAAAAAAATCTATGAAGAAAAAAAAAAAAAAAAAAAATTGCTCGTTGATTGCCGTACCAGCAATCTGTGCCCTCATCCCTCCCCGTTCTGGTTTCTTACAGTGCTGTCCAAAGCCAGCTACGCACCTTCCATATCGTTCCTCCATTTTAATGGATATCGTGAGATAATGGTCAATCCAAGTGAAGAAAAACGAAACTAAAAAATTAAAGAAGAAAATAAAACCAATAGAGAGGCAGAGTTCTACCGGGTCTTCCCCTACTCTCTCTCTCTCTCTCTCTTTTTGGGTAAAATCCTACCCCCTTTAAATTAATACAAGCCTAAGTCGAAGGCTGCTTCTTTGTCCTTGGACTTGCTCTGTTGGTGTGTGTGAGAGAAAGAGAGAGATATATGAGAGGGAATGGAGAGAATTCGGATGGTAATGGGACGCAGGAGAGGTCTATGGAGGAGGGAACCGCTGGGTTTCCAAGAGAAGAAGAGAATGGTATACCAGACCATGGCTATGGGAATACTGTTTCTTTCCTCCAAAAGGTGTGACTTCTCCTCCTATATTTTATATATAACGGTATTCAATTTAATCCATCTCACATTTTTTAGAGATGGATTAAATGAATACAGTAATATAGTTTCTTTGTGTTTGTTTGAGATTCTTATTTCCAATGTATTGAATTCTGTGTGTTTCAAATTTCCACTTGATGATTGAGTGACAAAATTCCTCTCTTTGAGAAAGAATCCGAGTATGGTTATAGGTCTGCTACCTTTGTGATCTCTGTCTCTGTTCTCGTGAAAATATGTTCTGCTTGGAAGGAATTAGCGAGTTCGACCGTTCTAACCTTCAATCGTTCATAACTGGATTTGATTCCAAACCGCATCATCATCTATTAAAAACATTAGGATACATCCACCGTCTAATAACTATAAAAGTAATAATAAAAAGTTATACCTTGTTTGGGTTATCGAATACAAATTAATAGAAATATTAACATAAATATTCATATATGATATTATATGATTCATAAGAATATAAAAATTAATTAATAGAAAAGAAAATAATAATATTCTTGAATATCAGAATGTAAAAAAATATGATGAACTTGAAATACAAGATTCTCTATGAAAAAGGATAAATAACAAAAAGTCTAAAATTCTTATTGGTCATGGAAGGATGCTAAAATAAATAACAAGTAAAGATATAATTTTACTAAGTAAAAGAAAGAAATGCAAAGTTCTAAGGAAAAAAGTTAAAAGAAAAGGTAATATGAAATAAACAAAAAATTTAATATAAACAATAAAATTTAGAGTATAAGATTTTTTTTTTTTTTGTATTTTAGTAAATATTAAGAAACCATAAAGGAAAATATATTTTTAAACTACAAATTTGAAATAGAAACAAAATATAGGAAACATGAAACAAAAATATCTAAACTATAAAAAATACAAAAAGAACTTGAAATATAAATTAATTTTTTGAAAAAAAAAAAAGGATATTTAAATATAGATATGTCGTAATAATATATTTCGTTAGATAAAAGGAAGAAATAAATTAGCAAACTAAAGAAATATCGGGGAAGGATCGTGTTAAAATAAGGAAAGAGAGGACTAAGACTAGGGGGTGGCGATTCATTTAGAGCGAGAGGTTTAGGCAAGAATAACATTAGTAGACGTATAGAAAGGATAAGAAATCTAAGAGGTTGAACTTTCTTTTAGATAGGGAGAAATATGGAAGGATATAAATGTTTAGATGGATAAAGATAAAGATAGATTTGTTAAATAAGGAAATTTGAATTGAAACAAAGAAAGAAAATGTTCTGTTCTGCATTTACCCATGCAGTTGATTTCTATTTAATAAAGTTTTAAGTGAACACCTAACCGATATTTCATTTAGGATCAAATTTGACAACCAAAATCCTCAACGCTCTTTTTAATATGAGGTAGATGAAAGAAAGCTAAGGCCAACCGAGATCCATCTTCTTCCCTGTTAATATATATATTATTTTTTCCGAAAAAAATTAATAGAAATTTGTTTGGTAGGACATTGCTTGCGTGTTTTCTTAAAGAAGAAGAAAGAAGGTTTCCAAACGTATGGACAAAATCTAGCTCCTTTTCTGATGTAAGGGGTTGGACCGCTTCTTTTTCCATTTCATCATACCCCACCGGTAGAAACATGAACATGATAGCATTAGCAAGTGAAACCAGTTGGAGTATGTCCTCTACGACTGCTACGGTAGAAATTTTTTAATTATGAGGGCCTGGTATTTCGAAGCTATGGTTGTAGGTAGCTGGCCAACACCCTGATCACTTATGAACCAATTCCATTGGTTTTTCTTGCAGACTATTTATCGGCCATCTCTTTATGCTGCTAATTGTGATGCACATAACTCAACCAGCTTTGATAGAGATGGTGATTGTTTTTTTTTTTTCACCCAAATTATGTGCAGATACTTGCTGAAATGTTTGGGACCTACTTTTTGATATTTGCCGGGTGTGGCTCGGTGACGGTGAATCTAAGCAAGGGCACCGTTACATTCCCTGGCATTTGCATTGTATGGGGACTGGTGGTCATGGGTTTGGTCTACTCGGTCGGCCACATCTCTGGAGCCCATTTCAATCCTGCCGTCACCATTGCCTTCGCTACGTCTCGAAGGTTTCCATGGAAGCAGGTGTTTGATCGAACTCTAGTCTCAGCTTGCTTGATCGAGAAAATTCTATGCGTTCTATACGACCACCATTATCTCAAGTTCTATAAATATCCCTTCCATGCTACGTTCATGTAGGTGCCGGCATATATATTAGCTCAATTGTTGGGGTCGACCCTTGCGAGTGGTACACTGCGGCTGTTGTTTGGAGGAAAACGTGAACTTTTTCCAGGAACCATTCCGGCTGGCTCGGATGTGCGGTCCCTGGTGCTTGAGTTCATCATCACCTTCTACCTCATGTTTGTGATATCCGGTGTTGGCACCGACAAAAGAGCGGTAAGACAAGCAGCTATCAAAATATGATATAAACATGGGTGAAACTTGTGGCTTTTGATTCTGCCAGCCAAATTAATTAGCCTTCATTTTTGAAATCAAAAGACCACAAGTTTCTTCAAAGAGTTTTGAATCCCTTTTAATATGCTCAAATCGCCGGTCTATTTGATTAATTGGATTTCTTTGGTTCATCTGTTGCTGATAAGTTGATGGTGATCTTATTTGACCGTTTCTATTGTCCAGATTGGAGAATTCGCAGGGCTAGCAGTTGGAGCTACTGTCCTACTAAATGTGCTTGTGGCCGGGTATGTCAAACATAATCAATCAAATCTACAATGCAATGTTTACACATGCAGGCATACATACCCATACATGCGCATATATTCATATGTTTGTATGCATATACATGCATGCATGGATACATAGATATGGAATTGTGCCGCTGTAGGTCTTGTCTTGAAATGCATGTTTTTAGCCCTTCTTGGTTCAAACACGAACACATCATGCATGCTTTTCCTGAGAAATTAAGCTAAAAATAGCACGAATTAAGAGACTGATTAAATTTTGTGACAGCCCTATATCAGGAGCATCGATGAACCCGGCAAGGAGCCTAGGCCCGGCGATCGTGGCTAACCGATATGAGAGTATATGGGTCTACATCGTTGGTCCTATCTGTGGGGCGGTAACAGGGGCATTGGCGTACAACCTCATCCGCTTCACCAACAAGCCCTTGCGTGAGGTCACCAGATGTAGCTTATTCCATAAAAGCCCCAGCAGGAGCAACCCCAGATAAAGAGCATATAGTTCTAAGCAATCGACTATTTTTGTATTCCTTCTTCTATAGATACATGCAGAAAGAGAGCTGATGCAAGTTGGTCCATGGAAGAAGACTGTATTTTTAATTATATGATTTCTTAATTTATTTCGCTTTCTGAGCGTGGATTTCTGATTCCTTGGAAACCGTATTCTTAGAGGGAACATCTCTATTTCTCTCCATTCAGAAGACCATCTGTATGGATATACATAAATATTGTAGGTGGGTAAGCTTAGGTTAGATATCTGATCACCGGCAAACCTATAATCTTATAGACCAAGCGTCTAAAAACACTAAATAATCATAGACAAGCATTTCACCTTTATGCCGACCTATTTTTTAAAGATCGATGTGAACTTGATGAGGGTGAAATTGTTCGCACTGCTAGAACTGCTAAGTTGACGGGCAAGATCCAAGATTTCCTCACCAAACTTTTTGGCAGATAATTCGCAGATACTTGGTAGATACTTTGTTTTTTTGAACAAATTGTTAGTAGGTAGCCATCACAATTATGCAGGCAATTCTTGTTTAGAAAATCCTCAGTTCCTTATCATCTTTCTTTCTTTCTTTTTTCGAAATCTATTTTTCTTTCTAAAAAAAAGGGGCAAAAGTAAAGCCTTTGGATTGTGACTCCATGGAAATGATAAAAGCAGCATTTAATAGCAAAGAGGCCTTTCAACTGCTGAGGGAAATTAGAGGTTTAGGCTATTGGATATATAGGAAACTAGATGTCTTTCTGGGGGACAACTTCACGGATCCCCAGGAGATCTCATATATATATATATATATATTGGTTGTTGGGGGGCACGTGTGTCACAATTGGGAGAATCCAGCTCTTAAACTATATATCAAGCCGACAGCTCTTAAACTATAATATCCACAATGTGGATTTTGATACAATTTGGAGTAGGGGTTGCAATCCGGTCGAGTCAAACAAGATATGTTTGAGATAAATTCATGATAGATCAAAAATTTGTTGATTCGAATCTGATTTGTTTGTGATATGGGACAGAAATTCGCATTCAAACTTCACCATTTTATTAAATAGATTATATAGCTCAATTTACAATAAATTGAAATAAGTTAATCAAGTTAAATGGTTAAGCATCATCATCCTTAATTAAGAGATGTCTAAGATATATATGCTTATCCAACCTAATAATCCGATGAATACCTCCTGTTACCCCTTAGCTTACCTAGACAATTCCAGTTCAAAACATAAAATAATATAGGTGATCTCAAAAAAGTTATTTTAAAGCCTCGATACTAATAATTATTTTGAAAAATAATGAATCATAAAATTTTCCTCTAAAGAATTTAATTAGAATAATGTCACCTTATAGAATCTAGACTGTTAATGTCAAAGAACAAGAGTGTTGCTGGTGCTAGGTAGACCTTCAAGCGTGCAAAAGAAAATTTTCTTTTGTAAAAATGCCGTCCAAAAGACCCAATTCAACGGAGTAGTCCTTTGATTCATGACAGAAATCCAAATGGTGAGTTTCTCTTTAATTGTTTTAGATTTTTTTTAAAAAAAAAAAATCTTTTCACCTTTTCTTCCCCCTTCAAGCAAACTCAGATTTCCAACTCCAAAAAATAATTCGAACCGAAAGCAATTAGAGGACCGGACTGACTGGTCCTCTAAATTTCTCATGGAAAATAAGTAATGCACTCATTTCATAAGGGCCAGTATGGCATTAATTTTTGCTTTTGTATCTTTGTTCTCTACAAATTAGTGGAATATCTCAATAGAGGTTAATGTTACGGATAGCATTTGCATTAAACTTCTACTATTTCTAAACATTATTTTCACTCTTTGTGAAAGCAAAAAACTATTGCCACCAAAGCAATGAAGATTTTACAAACAATTTCCACAAAAAAAAAAGGGAAATCATCATACATGTTGTTTAGTCTAGTTAATTTTTCTTTTAAAATTTTGAAAATAAAAGCAATAACAAAAAGAGCTGTAAATATTCAGTGTAGGTTTAGGTTTAGACAAAGCAAACACATCAATTTTACGCATTGAATGATAAGACGGATGCTTTTGTCAGACTTTTACGAAAGGAAGACCCTGAACAAAAAAAAAAGAAAAGAAAGGATTTTTGTTTTTTTTTAATTAGAAATGCTTGCACAAGGACAAGTACCCGACTGTACTAATATACACGAGCATAACCAAACCTCACCAAAACATAAAAGTAGAGAACAAGAAATATTAATCTAAGGTTGCAGTGCCAGGAACCCCCATCACTAATGGAAGAGGCTCATATTTCACTAATCACATTCACTTTACAAAGGTCAAAATAATAACTGCTCTTTAATAGATATTCCTCAACAGTTTATGTTATCATTCAATTATAGAGGGCCTTGTACCCACAAAGAACGGGAAAACCAGAAAAGGGAGATGAACCACAAATTTTACCATCAAGATTAGAGTGATACAGCCCCAAAAATTTTCCATGTCAGCGTGACATTGCAAAATAGGGAAGTAATTGGTTACAAACAAGCTACAATAATTTACAGCATCGAATTTGACTATTTGAGTCACATGAGCTACAAGCATATCATCATTCTCTGATCCAGGCTCTGCTGGGGCTGCAGTGGGCTTCACTTCATCCCCATCCAAATAGAAGATTGTGTAAGTTTTCTTGCAGGAGTCAAGCCTTCACATCATATATTCTGAATAGCCTCTCAAACTTTGTCATCCTAGAAAAATATAGATTTCATGTGATTGCAGGGGCAATCGGCTTTCAGGGAGTAAATAAGTAAGCATCGAGGTACAGATATCAATGTGAAAAAGTAATACAACGAATGAATCATGTCTGAAAGAACAGTTCATAGATTGTTACCCTTGCTTCAATTTGGATTTTCTTCAAAGAGAGACGCATTTGAAGTTTTTCTTGGCTAGTGTCTAAGGTAAAATATGTATCTCATGCATGCTACTGATTCTTATATTCTGATCCTGTGCTATTAAATTAAAACAGGAGAAAAAAATAACCAAAAAGATTGTTACCCTTGCCTCAATTTGGATTTTCTTTTTACCCCTTCTCTTAAAGACTCTGCTTCCATCGAAGTTGGACTTCTCTGAAATCTTTACTATTGCTCACGTTTTTATTTATTCCATTAATTCATTCATCAGAGCAGACAAACTTTTGCTATCGAAATATTTGATCTCTTTTAACTTTCAATGTTCGGTGTGGATTATTTTTTCGTCTGCACATAGATTTCCTCCTAGCAACGACTAAGAGGAGTCACTTTTAGATACATTGATAAAATTTTTAATCTAAAAATATTAACGAAAAAATATATTAATCATTTTTAGTTTTTTTTTTTTTCTTTCTTTCTTTTCTTCTTTACGATGTAGTCAAAACTTAACCTTAAAGACGGGGTGGCCAAAAAAAAAAAAAAAGAGAGAGCAACAGGAGTGTGGCATGAGGGTCGAAAAGGAAGGGCATGATGGTCATCATTCAAGTTATACAAGGATCTAATGTTTACTGCCCGCTTGAAGCATGGATAGAACCAAGTGTTGCCATTACAATACCAAAACTTTGACCTTGAAACTGCCTAAACCGCATTGCATTTATTTTCTTGTCTTTACTTCCGGAACAACCAATATTTTTATTTATTGATATATTTATATATTTTCGTATTTTATATATTTCTTAATTATCAATATATTTGCATGTTTTCTTATTTATTAAATATTTATTGATACATTTGTACATTTTCTTATTTTATATATCATTAGTATCAACATATTTCTATGCTTTTTTTTTTAAAAAAAAAAATTACCTTTGTATAAAAATATCAAAGAATTTGATGATCATTACATTATTCAATGAATTTTCGAAGCAAAAAATAAATAAATTAAGTAATTAATAAATTAAATTAAATTAAATTAAATTAAATTAAAAGCTTTCAAATCTTTAATTTTCTAATTTTGCCCTACGTCACAGGTGCATTTTCCTGGTATCCATCTGTTGACGCAGAATCTGATCATCGTCGAAGTCCGCTGGAGTGGAGGTCGATGAGATTGCCATCGGGGACCTGCAAAATAAAGTCCCGCCGGAGCTGGTGGGGGTGGCTCCGGCAGGACCCTCCGACGATCAAGTCAGCTCTGGCCAACATGAATGGAGTGCTCGGAATGAGTTCCGGAGCTTTGAGAAGAAGAGGAGAGCTTAGAGATCAGAGAGATCGGAATTAGCGTATCTGGAGGGTCCTTTATAGGCGAAGCTTAGTTGATGGTGACGATCATACCGCCTGACAGAGAGCCGTTGGGACTGCATGAAGTTCGATATGGGGAGGAAGGCGTCATCAAGTGGATGATGACAGCCATACTGGCAGATCGTGGGCCGCATGAAGTTCGGTATGAAGAGGAAGGCGTCGTCAGGTGGATGGCGATAGCTATACTGGCAGGTCGTGGGCTGCATGGAACTGATTACAGAGAGAGTGGTGTCGCCAGTAGTGACGGCCATATCGTCCGATCTTGTTGCCTGTTGTGGCAGGTCATCGACAGTTCGTCCAAAGAAGTTTGGACTTATAGGAGAGTTCGGCTGAAGGAAAAGCTCGGGAGGAGCTCGGTAGTAAAGGAGTTCGGAGAGGCTCGGCCGACTAAAGGGACGACCGCTTGGGGAGTTCGGCCGAGGGATGACCGCTGAGGAGTTCGGGCGCTGGGGGATTCCATTAAAGTTCGACCGCTTGGAGTCCAAGGAGCTCGGCGGCTGGGGAGTCCGAAGGAGCTCGGTGGCTGGGGAGTCCGAAGGAGCTCGGCCGCTAAGTAGCTCGACCGGTCGAACGGATTCGAAGAAGCTTGGCCGCTGGGGGTTCGACTAAAGCCCATCTGCTGAAGCTCTTCTGTGGCTACTGATTGCATTAGACTGAGCATCGAACTAGACTTCGACGGAAGCGGGGTTTATCCCCAACACTAGCCCCCCACTCTCAAGTTCAAAAATTGAAGGAAGGGAGTGCAGGAAAGGTGACTGCCGAAGTCTTCCTCTGAGCCCCGTGCTGGTCCAGGTCGAAGCTCGGGGGAGATCTCATCTCCAGCTAAAGTTGATATCGAAGTTGAAGCCCAGGGATGATCCCATCTCCAATCGAGGTTGAGGGAGGCTTCGTCCGCTGCGATCGAAGTTGGAGGTTGAGCTCCTCGGGGCGACATTGTCTCCTATAGCCGAGGTCGATACAGGCGCTCGGGAGAGATCTGATCTCAGGATGAGGTTGTCTCCGATCTTATCTCTGATCGAAGTGAAAGTTGAAGCTCTCCAGCCGAGGTTGGCCCGATCGCTCGGGGGAGATCTTATCTTCTTTGGCCGAGGTTGATGCAGGCGTTTGCGTTAGGACGAGGTTCTCTTCCTGTTCCTAACTTTG